>CM062296.1:516400771-517000771 GCA_031216915.1 Pictodentalium vernedei | reverse complement strand
TGGTACTAAACATTTATACAAAAATTATTGAAATCAGAACTTTCATACAGAAGTTCTGTACAAAAAACTGATTTTTGCATCATCGGTACAAAATGGCCGCTGGCAGCCATCTTGAATTTCAGACCACACCTAAAAACACTCGTTCCCGTCCCAGGGTCATAACAAAGGTACACAAGAAGTTTCGTAAAGATCGGTTCATAAATACTACCTCTAGCCCGAGCCATAGCCAATTGTTGACGTACGGACAGACGGACAGACAGACGGACGGACAGACTGACGGACGGACGGACAGACGGACGGACAGATGGACGACGGGCCATGACAATAGCTCAAATTTGACTTCGTCAAAGTTGAGCTAAAAATGGTTAGCATTTGGACATTTTTGACAAGCATTTTGCAATGCGAATCCAGTCATCAAATACCCTGATTGTGTGATTTTCATTTTCAAAGACTGATGAGAAGATCATGCAGGTTGATTCAAGACTGCTAAACATTGAGAAGGTAGAAGTAATGACGTTTTCATTTGAGAATTTTTAGCCTACTCTCAATCGCTGCCATTGTGGAAACTATGGGAAAGGGGGCAAGCGTGGTTGGAAACAAAGAACGCTCTCCACAGAATACCGAACTGACAGTGTATCGAAAGTGTTGCAAGCAAATTACGAATTCAGAATGCTCAGCTATTTATAAAGAAAGTTTCAGTTTCAAGAGATAGTTGGTTTTCTGTAAAACAATATTCATTTGGGTGAAAGCCGAACAAGAAATTAATTATTCAACGGGAATTTTGAAAGTCAGATCAACAAAAAGATCCCCCCTCCCACACACACCATTTCATCAGCAAAACCAGCTCATGCATCCGTATCCCTACATAGAGGGAAGCATGGGTAACAATCTGCCAATTCCTCAGACTCCACAACTCTTCCTCCCCATGCTAGCTTCGTTTTTTTTAAGTAAAAGGTAAAAAAAAAAGTATTCTAATTTCTGTTGGTGGCCAATGTCACCTTCGATCAATGAGTTAGGGTTACCATTATTAGTTATAAAGGAACGTTGTATCAAAAACATCATTAATTGCGTAATTATTTTATCCACCACGGCTGTTTGTGTGTGTGTGGGGAGGGGGGGGGGGGGGGGGGGGGGGGGGTAATATTAAACCTGGAAAAATTTGCCAACAACCCCCCCCCCCCCCCCCCCCCCCCCATGTTTCCGTCACTGCACGGTTCGGAGGGCATGCTGTGTCAACAATTTATGATTGATAAGGGTGGCCTACCCTTCACAACACTTTTTCTGGGACCTACATTCCTACTCTTCCACATGTGGTCAGTTAAATTTGGCCAAAAATTCACAGTACAGCATTTTTAAATTTCTCTGACAGTGGCAATAGCAAGAGAATATTAAACAACATGTATTTTATTCTATTTTCTTTTAGAAAGATATCCATGAAACTTTTCAAACAATCGTGATCAATGTTTAATGGCGTGTTAAAAAAGCAAAGGCAACTGAAAATTGTCTACATGCTCATGCTAGAAATCAGTTAAAAATCATTTTTCAATTTTCTGTCCATGTGCAGCTTTTTTGGGCGAATTGATATTCTGACGCGGTACACTTGATGGGTTAATATGTCATGGGGAAGCATTTCCTAATGACTGAGAACAATCAAAAGCGTGTAACAACTATTCATTCATGAAAAATATCTGACAGAACATTTTAGAGAACTTAGTGTGCATGAACATTGTGGACAAATTTTCCGTCCACATCATGACACGCAGTTTGAGAAGTTGCTGCATCCTCTGTCAGTTTCGTACCACAGGTGACTCGACCTATCGTTCATGTTAATTTAACATTATCAGATACCGTGAACGACTGTACTTTTGATTGTGGATATCCTGTGACCTGTCTAAAATCCATCCACGGTACATGGTGGATGCCTTTGTACAGAAGCACCAACAAAGTGGAATTTCCACGCATATTGGATTGTGTAATGTGAAAGAAACATTCTCAACTTCAAGTGAGCTTCGAACCAATATAAAAAGCCCAATCCACTGAACCATATTGTGTGTTCCTTGTGCTTGTTTTGTCACAGAAACTGAGTATATCATTTGGGTGGATATTCCACCCCTGGAGTGATTTGCAGACACCCCAATTATATGATAGGGAGTTCTTTGCAGAATAACTCTGGTGGTGATCGGGCGAGAAGATGATTGTAAGTGGAGTTTCCTCGAGCTGACATTTTCAAGATTTCAGTCGGTTATCCCAAATGGTGGGTGTGGATGGGATTTTTATAGACCCATTCCACACAAAACCCTGTATAAGCTTTCTAGCTTTCTGTCTGATCCACCGTCAACTATGTTGTACTTTGTATCTCTTGAATAAATGTTTAAACTAAGACCCTGTCATATCTCGAATACAGGCTTACAGTTCGTTTAAAATGGACTGTCATTAAATCACTTGCACGGTGAAGTTTTTAACCCACACAATTGAAAGTTGATGCAAAGAAGTTTAGTCCTCAAGCCGTCCTGAGACTGCTGTGTGTTTTTCCTTGATCATTATTTGTCCTTGTTGTACATACTTTTTTCTTCAACGAACTGTGGATGTAGGCCTACACATAAGCTTATTGTACTTTCACTTCTGGGAGAGAGGTCTTGTCAGGTTTTAATTTTCATAAATTGTCACCCGACCGTTGTTCCTTTGAATATTCTACTTTCTTTCTCCTCATTTATGGAACAAATATGATTATTATTTATTGATGCTGAAGGCTACATCAGCAGCTTGGGCTATATTGTGCCGACGACCACATATGTGGCGTAACATTTTACCAATAAATATGGTTGATGATCACTGTCCCTTCTCGATGTGAACATACTGGGAGCGGTATATGTACACTAATCCTGCCTGAACAGAGAAGAGTTTTCTCTATTTGCGGCAGTTTTTCAGGTTGCAATCAGTAATGTTAGCAATCACCATTTCTGCATTTTTTGACAGTAGAAGCTTTGAAAACAGTTCTGTCAATATACAAAGCTCCCGTTTTATGATCTCAATTAGGAAATGGATTACTTAACAACAATTGGGTGTAAAATTTATATTTCCATGGGTCTTATGCTCTTTTATCATCAGTGATTAAGGATAAATGATGAAGAGTGATTGAAAAGACCTGATCATGAGAAAAATCAGTTTGGGATAAAAATTTCAAATAAAAAAAAAATAAATAATTTTTAACGGCTGCTTTATTTGTATACATTACAGGGATGAGATTTTTCAGCAAATTCGCTGATTTCGGCGAATTCATGCCCAAAAAAGCTGAAACATTAAAGAAATTAAGTATTGCTAAACCAACAGGTTCACTGTGTATTCTTAGATTTAAAAAAAAACAAAAAAAACCCTGATTTAAGGGAATTTTGACAAATTTCAGCGAATTTTGTTGCTTACCTTTCTCATCCCTGTTGTTTACTTGTAATGTTATAAGATACACTTTGCTCATGGTGACGACAAGACAGTTCGTTAAAGTTGAAGAGCAAACTGAGACAAGTTAAGAAATCAGAATTACGAAAACTCACTGAGCTTCAGAAGAATTTATCCCAAAGTGTCTGACAGTACTCTTATGAACAGTTTATCTAGAAATACAAGCAGTATGCCTGGTGATAGAAATTATGAAGGAAGGGGAGGGGCCTTTAAAATTATGTGGGCCAGTGGTCTATTTTAACCACTCTGCACTGGAAGGGGATGGGGGAGGGGGGGGGGGGGGCATTTTTCAATCAACATTCAAAAATTACTGTTTCTTTAACCCTTAGGATAATACAAACATGCGCCAAAACAGGCCCACCCCCCTCCCCACCCCCCCCCCCCCACCCCGCCTCAAAAACCCAACTCGTGACCACGCAATCATGATTTCAAAATCTGAAGAGGGGGGGGGTCAGTCGAAATATTCAGGGGATGGTTTGACTCGGGGTCGGGTGGGGTGAAATCGCTTGTCAGCCTTACGGCCTGGCCGCTGAATGTCAGTTTGTGTCAAATAGCAGGGACGGTTCGGATCAAAACGATGGGGGTTGATTTGGCCAGGGGACGCTCTAAATGATTCCCATCGTACTAAATAGCACGTCGTGGCCCACTGTTTTTGTTATTATTGGGTGTAGCTAGTGATATGAACAAGATCTCAAAAAGGAATGAGAAGGTTTTAAATAATAATGAAAATTTACTGCGAATTGCTCGATAACAATTCAGTTGGGAGACTTAACGGTATTATTGGTATTTGGATTTTTTATGGTGATTCTATAAACATATTTATCCATGTTTTCCAAGTCGAACGAAGTCCGATATTAATTGATAAAATCTTGGAGTCAAAACAGTTTTTCTTACGACGGTTATCCGATTTGGCAGTCACTTTGATTTCACTTTCCGGACTTTTTGTGAAAATTAAAACTGGTCATTTTGACAATTTCAACATTTTTTCTTTCATTGTCACCACTAATTTACCAGACGAACATGATTCAAAATAATATATCGACTGATGTTTGAGTCCAGTTAGGCCCTACAACACATTTCTTTTCCTAATTGCATGTGTCGGAGATCAACGTTAATAATAGTGCACTACATTCTGCGTCACAAAATGCAGAAGTTATCGCATGTTTAACGAGATTTACTTGACTGTTCTGCACTAGACAGCGCATTAACTAACGAGTGTTTTTTGCACTGGACGTGACAGGACTTCTAGTTTTAACTGTAGAATAGAGATGGGCGGTTTTCAAATTTCTTGTCGGTTTCGGTTTCATTCAAAGAGTCGGGTTTTCGGTTTCGGTTTTCATTGTACAAACATAACAGTATATTGCATTTGCATGTAAGATGTATTTGGCGCCAGTCTGTGTCAATGGGACTCCCTTTCTAGTTCACCTCAACTGTGTAATATCCTATACCGGTACTCTGATTTCTGGAGCACAATGTATTCGCATAAATTATCTCAAGAGTTTCAAGTTTGAGAACAATTATTTTTGCCTAGAGTCTGTTGCAAAATTAGCCCCCCCCCCCCCCCCCAAATACCTGTGTTTAGGGTAACCAGACACACCCTAAAATATTATGCTGACCATCAAAAGTTTATCGAGTAAAAGTCGCTCATAAGCCTCATATAGGTCACTGTAACCCGAAATTTCCATCCAACTTCAACTGTGATTTTGACGCTGGCTTTGGAGTTCATGGTTTCAAAATTACATGCAGAAATAAATATATGTCATTATAAATGTCGAACAAGTGACACGTTTCAGTTCAGCAAAGGAAATCACATTTGATAAACAGATGAATGTTTAAAACACGATGCGTAAGAAGTAATTTTGTCACCTATTTTCGCGGTAAATGCCATGCTCGAACGCAATACCAATTACTGCAGCTGTTCTGAAAACGGGGTATCAAGACTCTGAAGTTTGAAAATCGGATAATTTTAGGTTGTTTATCTCTTTGTTCTGAGAATTGAAGACTTGATTAGAGTTTTTCAACACTGAAGTTGAAAACCACGCCAACGGTTTTCTGTGATTGTTTCGGTCTCGGTTTCGGTTTTGATAACAAAACCAAATTTTCGGTTAACCGCCCATCTCTACTGTAGAATGGACATCAAGGGCCCTGAGAAAGCCGAAGATGCAAAGAGATAAGTGTGGGGTAGTGTTGAAACGATTAGTCGTCTTGTCGATGTCGATTTGATTTTCGGAAAAATCGACTCTGAAATCCACCAGTCGACTAGTCGGGAAACTCGAAGATGAAGTCGTAAAATGCCAATAGGGGGGTTAATGATTACAAACATCAGACGTTTCTGCTACATGGTGGACCTATTTTAAATTGTATTGAGAAGTGGATATCAATGCAATCATTATCGTTTGTTGATGCCGATAATGTTACAACTTAGATTTCAGCAGCATTACAAGCAGTGATTTCACCTAACCTAATCACTGGCATGCGTTGAAGAAAAATACTTTGATGTACAACTTCAAAGATGCCGTTAATTCAGGCAAGCATTCTGTCCATCGCCCAAGTCGCCCACACTTTTTAACTGATATAAAAATAAAATACATGCCAGTCAATTACTGTACTGGTTTGGGTGCGAGCTGGCCAAGACCGGATATGAAGGTAAGGAAACTGTTTGACCTGGGAGTTTTTAATTAATTGCACCATGCGAATGGAAGAAGAAGAAGATTTTTTAAGAAAATTCCTCATTTCGAACTAAGTTACAATTCAAGCGCCCACAGTGAGCCCAAATATGGACCTAGGGACATGGCTTGTACAAACTTGAATCTCATCCCCCTAAGGATGCTGCATACCAAATATCAAAACATTCCGACTGCTGGATCTGAAGAAGATTTTTAAAGAAACTTCCTCATTTTGAACTAAGTTATAATTCGGGCTCCCACAGTGAGCCCAAATATGAACCCAGGGACTTGTCTTGAACAAAACTGAATCTCACCCCCCTAGCATGGTGCATACCCAATATCAAAAGATTCTGCCTGCTGGATCTTGAGAAGAAGATTTTCAAAGAAATTTGACTGAAATGCACTAAGTTCAAATTTGGGCACCTATACTGAGCCCAAATATGAACTCAGGGGGCCGATTTGAACAAACTTGAATCAGATCCACCCCACAATGTTGCATACCAAATATCAAAAGATTCTGCCTGCTGGATCTGGAGAAGAAGATTTTTAAAGAAATTTGCCTGAAATGCACTAAGTTCCAATTCGAGCTTCTATAGTGAGCCCAAATATGAACCTAGGGGGCCGATTTGAACAAACTTGAATCAGATCCACCCCACAATGTTGCATACCAAATATCAAAAGATTCTGCCTGCTGGATCTGGAGAAGAAGATTTTCAAAGAAATTTGCCTGAAATGCACTAAGTTCCAATTCGAGCTTCTATAGTGAGCCCAAATATGAACCCAGGGGGCCGATTTGAACAATCTTGAATCAGATCCACCCTACAATGTTGCATACCAAATATCAAAAGATTCTGCCTGCTGGATCTGGAGAAGAAGATTTTTAAAGAAATTTGCCTGAAATGCACTAAGTTCCAATTCGAGCTTTTATAGTAGGGATGGGACGATACGCTTGGGTCACGATACGATACGTATCTCGATACACCATTCACGATATGATTGCGTATCGCGATATATATTAAGTATCATTCTTTCCCTATTGCTATTGCTGTGTCACCGTATATACGGACGTAGGGTAACAGAAACAGGGAAACAATGATACTTGATATGTATCTGCCTACTTGGACAGTCCTTCGATTTTGGGAAACAATGGCGAGCGATATTTAGCTCACCTCAAATTGGACTCACACATGTGATCATCCCCCAAGTGTAGTCGTCACTCCATTTCATTGTCGGGGCAGTTCGTCTCGTGGATGATATGCACTGTACAGTGAAATCAAATTGTGTGTTTTATGTTTGACCGGTGCAATAAAATAAGAAAAAAATCTATATACGTATTATTGGTGTTTGTGTTTTTATTCTCCAATACTCCATGGACCAAGGTAAAAAGGACAAATGCAACGTTGACGTAACCAAACTGTGAAGTTTTAGGATTATTCGTCATGCTTCAAATACGTTTCCAGAAACGTCAGAATTTTCTGAGAAACAGCCAGTAACAGCCTGAGTTACATCCCCTGTGTGAGCTGTTCCACCAACTTCCCAAATCCACAGCCTCCCTCGATAAAAACTCGCAGCTGAAAAGCTTGCTTGTCACAGTGAACCCGGTTTGCATGAAGTTCCACATCAGCCACTCTGGCGTTTTCATTCCATGAAACATTTTTATTAAAACCTGATCAACAAGTGAGGCCGGGCCTCACCTGTTGGTCTGTTTTTAATAGAAAGCTTCCATGAAATAAGAACGCCGGAGTGGAGAAACATCTTTTACAAAAAATTCAAGTCAGTTTTCTGAGAGACGTATTTTATGTTGATCTTCATATCCATCGGACCCCACATGTAGACCTATATACTTAGCACTAACCGACTCTGGTGTTTTAACCCTCCCTCCCTCATTCATTCATGTGGATCTTCAATTCTTCATCAGTGGCGGCCCAGGGGGTGTTGGGGGTCCCTTGGACCTCTGATGGTTTGGGGCCCTGGGCCTACCGTGGCGACCATTGGTTTGACACAGCAGGACAAAATTTGGATATTTAGACGTAGAACTCGCCATATCCTTGACTCTAAAGCTTCTGGGAGTCTTGAATCAAACTTCCAAATTTTCCGGTCCCATTTTCGAAACACAAACACGTTTTTCTCAGGGCCTCATTAAAAAAAGCAAACCCGTTCCTGTGGCGCCTTTACACTAATACACTTGAATTTGGCAACCGAGGGGCCCCCAACTCATCGACACTGCATGATCTGCATTTAGTCCAAACTTGGACCCAAGGTGCGTAATATATTTTTGGGGTGTGGTACGTCCAGTGGGATGTACCACACCAAAAAACTATATTACGCACTTTGGAGCCAAGTTTGGACTAACGGTTAGCATTCTGAATAATAGAGAAAAGAATTTTTTTTCTTCTGTAAAATCTAAAGTTTGGGCCCCACACCCCTGGAGTTACTATACACCCTCTCCCTATTGGTGAGCCGCCACTGATCTTCATATTCATCAGACACCACTCTATGGCATATACTATTATACTTCGCATCAAGCAACTCCAGCGTTTTCGTTCCATAAGTTTTATTAAAAACTGACCAACAAATGAGGTGGCACCTTATATGTTCATCTGTTTTAAATAAAAAAGCTGCCATGGAATAAGGGCGCCAGTGGGGAACCATCTTTTAGAAGAAAAGAAATCAAGACAGTATTCTAAGAGATGTCAAGAGAGTCGATCTCCCCGCCCCTGTCTCCCCCCCCCCCCCCCCCCCCCAGTGGCGTAGGAATCATTTGAATGTTCAATGTTGGGGGGGGAGACACATTTCTAAATGTTGGGGGCTCACATTTCTGATTATTGAATGATATGGCTTGGCTGCAGATGTCAAAGGCATCTGACACAAGTGCTGAAGCCGCGAAATGAATGAGGGGAATTTGGGGGTCATACCTACGCCCCCCCCCCCCCCCTGCAAAAATTTAAAATGGAGGTATCAAATGGTGCATTCTGGTGGCTTTTGGGATGAAAATTATTATTTTCTTCAATAGAAAAAGACGGTTTTTAACAGCATGTTGGACATTTTTAAAGATGCTGGTACTTCCTTCCTGTGAATTATGAAAATGCTGCAGCCTAGTGATACAGGATTTGCGAAATTTACACAAAGGAAATGTCGTATGACTCGTATCTGCAGGAACAGATGCCTGATCATGCCTCAAAAGGTTCATGAATAGGCCTACGTCATGGAAACCGCAACCAATAGACTGAATTTGTCTTGGTACTGCATACACACCAGTTTAAGTTACTCTGGTGTGCATGCAGTACCAAGACAAATTCGACAGTGTTTGTTGGTTATAGAGGCAGCCAACACTGGTGCAAAATCACAGACATGTATGACAATAGGAGAGTACACTGCGGCACCTATTATTTTCACCAAAACACGGAAAAAACATTGGCCACCCCCCCCCCCCCCGGTTCCTACCCCCCCCCCCCCCCCTTTATAATTCATGGTGATCTTTTATGTTTATTGGACACTAGTGTATAATGTATATACCTGGCAAAGTTGGCATTAAGCGACTCTGGCGTTTTCATTTAATGGAACGTTTTTAATAAGAACTGACCAACAAATGAGGCCGTCTGCTTTTAATAAAAACCTGCCATAAAATAAGAACGCCAGACTGGGGAAACATCTTTTTGGAAATTCCAGACAGTCTTCTGAGAGATGGCAAGGCCCAAGGGTGCTGCTCTCCACCCCCCCCCCCCCGACCCCCCGACCCACCCCCGACCCCCCTCCCCACCCCCGACCCCGCTCCCCACCTTCATAATTCATGATGATCTTCATAATCACAGAAATATTCAAGACAGTTTTCTGAGTGCTGTCATGGGGAGGGGGGGCTCATTTATCATTCATGCTGATCTTCTTTTTCATCGGACCACAGCGTATATGTACTCAGCATTAAGCGACTCTGGAGTTTTCATTTCATGGAACGAATTTATTACACAACTCAACTGACGAACAATTTGAAACAGATGAAGCCGGAATTCAAGTTCTCAACTCAAGAAACAATTCAGATGTCAGGTGAAATGCAGGTTTTTCTTTAAAAAAAACCAGCGTATCCACGTGTTCTGGTTTAAATAGGGATCTTTGGGAACATATAATATCACCAGCCGTGGAAAAGACACGCTCGCTTGGGACAGATGTTGCTGGAATGGACAATGTAACAGATGCAAATTTTGCCAGCACAGGGTACGTTTTGGCATTTTCCTTCCACCAAATTAATGGGGAACTGTTCATGCCGATAACTGGTTCATTCTTGTATCGTGCAATTTCGCGTTTACATACGCTTAGTGAAGTGAGTGCACTGTGATCATTGTCTGAATTGGCAAGCTCCCGTCCACCAGAAAAGATGTTCCCAAAAATATCTTCAAGGGCAGATTTCTTTCTCAGTGGTTCACTAACATCATGACCAATAGGTTCAACGTCAGGTTCAGCATGTTTCTGATCATCAGCAGAAGGGGTATCAGCTGTGTTAGATTTTTGGTGTGTTATATCCCAAAGTGCTAGTGCAGAGATAGTAAGCTTGTCATATACAGTTTCACGGTCCTGGTCAGACAAGAATGGCAGGCTCTTGAATCTCGGATCTAGAGCTGAGCTCTGCAGCAGAAATTCCTTCAATTCCGTGTCTTCATAACGTTTTGATAAGTCTGTCGTTATGGCGTCCTTCACCTGCTTCACCAAAGCGACATCTGTTTCATTTGGACTGAGGGAGGTAAGTAGTTATTGCTGCAGTGGCACAACGAGTGAAATGGTGGGCGATTGTTCCTCGCATAACAGAGTGGTGATGGTATGTATTGGCTTGAGTACTTTAATGACTTCCTGGGCCCCAACAATATCATCATCTGAAAGTGTTACAATGTCTTTAATGTCTTTTCACATCTCAGGGCAGAGGAACACGGCGTGAACTGCTGGTTGCTGTTCCAAATAACGCTCGAACATCTCATAGGTGCTGTTCCATCGTGTGGTGACATCGCCGATAAGTTTGTGGTTTGGAATAGCGAACAGATCTTGTTTCACTTTCAGTGTTGCATTTGCTTTACTACTTTTATGGAAGTAAGTTACAATCCGCCTAATTCTGCTTGATAGCCTCGACATTATAGAAACTCCAAGCCCTTTTTGCGTTGCCAGGTTAAGAATGTGGGCAAAACATCCAACTTGCACACCATTGCAATGTTTGACAGCGACAGCATTAGCAGCCACGTTATCGGTAGTTAATACAGTCTTGACGCTCGGCCGCAAAATATCCCACTCAGAAATAGCACTTTTCAGCACCTCTCCTATATTTATGACTGTGTGGGACTCGGGCAGACATCTGGTTTGCAACACATAGTTGGCGATTTCCCATTCTGATGTCATGAAGTGGGCAGTTATTGTAATATAACCTTCTACTGCACATGACGTCCAGCCATCTGTTGTTAGATTAATTGCAGTTGCTTGTTTAAGACTGTCAATCAAACTGGATTTTGTCTTCTCATAAAGATCTGGCACAATTTTTGTGCTGAACTGCTTTCTACTGGGCATTTCATATCTCGGCTCACATTCGTTGATAAGTCTAATAATAGCCTTATCTTCAACAGTTGTGTACGGTCTCATACCAGTTGCAATATATAAACCTATCCACTTAGCAATGGCTGAGGCTCTGGGTGAGTGTGGTGCCAGTTTTCTTCGAAAAACATCAGCTATTTTTAGCTGACCACCCCCTGAAGCAGGTGTTTCTGAGCTATTGCTGGTTGGAGACAACTGGGTGGAACTTGCACTTGTAAGAGCAGTGGCACTGTCAATGGGTGAACTAGGCATGGGTTTAATGGATGGTGTGTAACAATCAACCTTGGGTTTCCTGTTAGGGATCTTATCACTAACTGAAGGGTGGTGGCGTTGTAAATGTATTCCCATATTTGTTGTACTGCCCGTATATCGAAATTTACCCTTGCATAATCTGCAAACAGTGCACGTTTTGTCTGGTTTACGAATGCCATCTTTTATCACTGCCAAAAATCCAAAGTTCAGCCATACCTTCGACTTGTATTTTTCGGCAGGAATTGGTCTAACTATCGTAATTTCCTCTGATGTTTCATCTGGTTGCATTGCTGAATTCGTGTGAAGTCGTGAACTCATGAAATTACTTGTAAATAATTTGATCTCTAAATTATAAACACTTTGAATAGGAAACAACGCTAACTTCGTAAATGTCATTCAAGGACGCTGAATGAATGGTTACGACAAGATACGGGCCGGTTTCGTGCTGGGTCGTTCAGTTTCGTAACTTGACGAGGTTGCTCTTGTTGATGTTTTCAAAATCGTCGGCGCGGTGTATTAGCTCCCTTGATGTGCAACCACGATAACTGAATGACTGTGCGCAAATCGAAATGACAAAATGCTTTTCTGTCAAAATGAAATTATCAATGCTATTTGCGCCGTGATTTGTGATGCGACACTGCTCATTTGTCTCCCTGGAGGTATGGCGAAAGTTGTTGGCTTTTATTAGTGAATACACGCACCTAGTTGTGATGTAGGCTCCCAGTTGACATACAACTACGTCCTGCGAGGCCCCAACACACACGTTGTCTGGGTGATAAAACTGTATCGCGGTCCCGCGATATTTGGCTTCTGTATCAGTGCACATATCGTGACGCGTCGTATCGCGATGCATCGGTGTATCGGTGAATCGTCCCATCCCTATTCTATAGTGAGCCCAAATATGAACCCAGGGGGCCGATTTGAACAAACTTGAATCAGATCCACCCAATAATGTTGCTTACCAAATATCAAAAGATTCTGCCTGCTGGATCTGGAGAAGAAGATATTTTAAGAAATTTGCCTGAAATGCACTAAGTTCGAATTCGGGCTTCTATAATAAGCCCAAATATGAATCCAGGGGGCCGATTTGAACAAACTTGAATCAGATCTACCCCGCAACGTTGCATACCAAATATCAAAAGATTCTGCCTGCTGGATCTGGAGAAGAAGATTTTTGAAGAAATTTGCCTGAAATGCACTAAATTCGAATTCGAGCTCCTATAGTGAGCCCAAATATGAATCTAGGGAGCCGATTTGAACAAACTTGAATCAGATCCACCCTACAATGTTGCATACCAAATATCAAAAGATTCTGCCTGCTGGATCTGGAGAAGAAGATTTTCAAAGAAATTTGCCTGAAATGCAGTAAGTTCAAATTTGGGCTCCTATACTGAGCCCAAATATAAACCCAGGGGGCCGATTTGAACAAACTTGAATCAGATCCACCCCACAATGTTGCATACCAAATATCAAAAGATTCTGCCTGCTGGATCTGGAGAAGAAGATTTTTCAAGAAATTTGTCTGAAATGCACTAAGTTCGAAATCGGGCTCCTATACTGAGCCCAAATATGAACCCAGGGGGCCGATTTGAACAAACTTGAATCAGATCCACCCTACAATGTTGCATACCAAATATCAAAAGATTCTGCCTGCTGGATCTGGAGAAGAAGATTTTTTAATGTTTTTCCCATTGCCTACAGTGTTAAAAAGTGCTGACTCAGCACTTTTTCAAAGTCCCTAAACTGTACCCTATGATAAAACCGATGGCAATTTTTTTTTACCAATCCTTTCTGTTGGTCCTAAGGAAGCTGCACACCAAATACAAATTCTCAGTGCAGTGCTGTTTTGGAGATATGGGCGTTTTAAATTTTTTCTATTTTTAGCTCCTGTGGTTCCCACGGGGCTGCGGGAAAATTTTTTTTTGCATAAATCAAGTACTCATGACCCAATAAGCCCTCACATAAAATTTGGTTCAAATCAGCCTCTCGGTTTGGAAAATAGAAATTTTGGGCAGGGCAAAAAATTTTGCCCCTCCCATAACGACGCCAAGTATAGCCCCACAAACTTCTCTTGAACAAATCTGAGTCTACACCTCAAAAGGAAGCTGCACACCAAATATCAAGTCTCTGCTACTGCTGGTTCATGAGAAGAAGATTTACAAAGATTTTGGTGCCCCTTGGGGGCGTGGCACCACCCAGGAGGAGGGGCAACTTCATTTGAACAAATCTGAATTGGCATTAGGTAATAAACATTTAGCCAACATTTGAATAAAATTGGGCTAGTGGTTTAGGAGGAGAAGTCGATAATGTAAAGTTAACGCCGGACGGACGACGACAGACGACGGACGCCGGACAGAAAGTGATTAGTAAAGCTCCCCTTGAGCTTCGCTCAGGTGAGCTAAAAAGGAGAAACAATATTTGTCTTGGCGGCGATTACACAACGTAATTAATTGTACAAGTCAGAATTGTTGAGAGAACACTGAGAGCAATAATTAAATTAAAATCAAAACCAATTGGGAACAATGTACGACTGACAATTTTAAATCATTTTTTGATGATATTTAAAAAAGATTCTGAATTGTCGCAGCATCTTCAGTATCACTGTCAGTCTGATCTCTATTATAACGCGTATCTGTTGAAATTAATGGTCTGTTGAAATAATTAGCATCATTTTTATCCTGGCACCTTTGTTTCATTTTCTGTGTAATTTGCTAAAATGGAGAATAGGTGATGTACATATACGATATGGATTCGACAAGCAATTTCCTTCATTTTCGGACATGTAACCACCACCACCAACAGTGGGGAAGAAACAGGCGACAGGTAAGTAGTCAGAGTACACCCTCCTTCGAATCTGCCAAACAATGCCGAGCAAAAGACCCCCCTTACGCACTCCGCATTTGTTATCACTGTAAATTCTCCAAACTTCACGTACAAAAAGGATGACAGTAATTCAACAACAGATAGTATGCCTCCATAGGGAAGGATGCAGTGTCAATGAAATCCGCAGTTTAATTGAAGATAGTGAAAAACGTAAAATTTACAAAAAGACTGTACAGAGTCAAAAAGAAATATTCAAAGAAAAAAAAGTGCTATTATTGCTGATAGATCAAGAAGTGGTCGGCCAAGAATTTTAACTGGTATCCATCGACAACTAATTCATGAAGGCATATATGATAACGACAAGGGAACAGCGGAAATGTTACGAACCAATTTAGACTCAACATCTCCTTGTGAACTATTAACCGTGAAAGATGTTCGTTGCGGTGTATAAGACTTAGATGCGAGTCTTCCATGGAAGACGTGTGTCGCCTGGCGTTTCAGACAGAATTCTAAGTGGAAAAGGGGCATAACTCTGGAAAAAATACAGTGGATCAAAAAATAAAATAGGAGGTGCACAATGCCATTATGTGATAAAGAATCACTGAAAAGTTTCATCAAAATCCATTCATAGGTTAAAGAGGAGTGGCGGATAAGAGAAAGTGTGACACGTAAGACACAAGACGACGGGGCATAACTCTGGAAAAAACACAGCGGATCAAAAAATAAAATAGGAGGTGCACAATGCCATAATGTGATAAAGAATCACTGAAAGTTTCATCAAAATCCATTCATAGGTTAAAGAGAAGAGGCGGATAAAGGAAAGTGTGACGCGAACGACGCGAACGACGCGGACGACAAAAGTAATCCCTATATGTCGCTCCCCACTTCATGGGGCGGCGACACAAAAAACTGTTCAGCTCTGTCAGATTGTCAGGCTTCTGAACCGAACCAAAAGGATGGATTTTGCCATACAATGTAAGTGAAATAGTTTTTCATATATTGTACCATAAAAAATAGGAAAAATAAACCAACAAGTGTTCGAATCAAAAAAGTTTTGGGAACCCTCTCCTGTTGGTTGGGATACGCATGGGAATTTTTCCAAATATACTCGTAGGATCAGTCATGCTGATAGGATTGGGCCTAAAGGGCGGGACTGCTAAGCATCAGTTGGAAATAGTTTTCACCCACCCCTGTCTGTGGAACATTGCAGGAAAGAGCATATACCTAACAACCCCCCCCCCCCTCCCCCAGTTACAGTTGGGGGCATAGCCACCCCCCACACCCCTTCCTGGCGAAGCAATGGTTAAAACATAATTCACCGTTCTTAAATTGAATATGAAGCATGTCAACGTAATTGGCGACATTCAGTTTTCTCTCGCTGCTTGTCAAGACTGCAGAAGGCAACCCTTGGCTATAGCATTTTCAATATCAGTCCTTGCACGATTCGTACAAAGTCGATTTTGCTAGTGGGAAGATTCATCCAGGACGTTTCGTTCCACAAATTAAGCACAATAAATCTGCATCTGTATGTGCTATCTACAACGGGGTCTATTAGCCAGTTGTGTTGCAGGGAGCTAGTGTTTTCTCCGTGATGATGTTGCACATGCGCTCTGAGCTTCCCAGTCTATCCAGTCCCAGATTGTTTGTTTTTGGAATGAATATCTATATTGCTGTGATGTGACCATAGATGCAGGTCGTTTATGTGAAAGAGAAACACCAGGGGTCCTATCACCATGCCTTGAAGTACGCCAGATTCAGCTGGAACTCTGGTTGAGAAATCTCCGCCGAGTGCCACTCTCATGTGTCACTTCGTTTAAAAGGTTTTTTAGACCCTGTGATACTATAGATGTGTTGTTTGTTGAGGAGATGCTTGTGTGGTACCTTGACAAAGATCTAAATAACAAAAGACTGATTGAGAAATGTGACAAACAAATTGTTTTT
This sequence comes from Pictodentalium vernedei, assembly GCA_031216915.1. Taxonomy (NCBI): domain Eukaryota; kingdom Metazoa; phylum Mollusca; class Scaphopoda; order Dentaliida; family Dentaliidae; genus Pictodentalium; species Pictodentalium vernedei. The sequence continues at coordinate 516,984,071 of CM062296.1, read as the reverse complement.
CTACTGCAGAAATGAAATTTACACTGGAATGAATCATCCTGGCTTTGCATTTGGGCCGAAATGTACTGGGTGAATCGTCTCCGGACAAACTTATTTGGGGACGAAAGCAGTACTCGGTATTCCCCGGTAATTTCCGATATCAAGTCAGCATGATAGCGCTCCACGAGAAACCATGCCCGAAATCAGATCCCCCAGCCCCCTCCATTTGAATTGTTACCCACCAATTTATTTGCCAAATGCAATAGATTTTTCGCTCACTCAAACTACTTTAAGGTGAAACTATTCTGAAACATGAAAAATTTTAAGTAATTTGTATATTGTTTATACTTACCAATAGCCCAGACTAGCTGGTGCTAACTCAAATTTAATCCAGGGCCAAACACAAATTTTGCCCCCCCCCCCCCCCAATCCCCAAAATTTGCATGCAAAACCGAAAAAATCAAATCCTAGATGGTCCTCCATACTTTTGAGAACTGCACAGTATCCTGCCGTGAGGGCGACTATGGCGATTATGTCACCCTTCTAAGCCCAAAGTCGCCTAGAAAAATAGTCGGGGCGACTACAAGTCAGCCTCTAAAAATTGGCCAAAATGAGGAAAGTCTGAACTGAGTGATCTGAGGTTTACACGAAAATGATCATTTTCAAGAATCGAATGTGCTTGAGTGTGAAAAATGAGCATTTCCATTCGTCAAATAAAAGACCATTTATTTGAAATCACACAGATTTTTTATTTTTATTTTGTTCTGTTTCAGTCAGAGCTTCAAGTGTCGAAACGATAATAGGTGACTTATGCGACTCAACAAAATAACCCAGTTTGAAAGTAGGTTACATCGCTTAGGATGCCGAAAATGTATACATAACGGACGTATTTTCTAACACTGTATTTTTATTTCGTTTTGCTGACGACTGTTAACTGTTGGGCCGTCTATTCCCAAGCAAGAGGCCCCAAGGGGCCTGAGGGCGCTCACCTGACATGGTAGCCTAAATATCAACCCAGAGAATTCATTTCAACAAATTGCATCTGCTCCTCCTAAGAAAAGCTTATACCAAATATCCAAAGATTCTGACCAGGGGATCTAAAAAAAAAAAAGATTTTTAAAGAATATTCCACATATTGAACTAAGTTATAATTCGGGCTCCCACAGGGAGCCCATATATGAACCCAGGGACTTGGCTTTAACAAACTTGAATCTCACCCCCCTAAGGATGCTGCATACCAAATATCAAAACATTCCGACTGCTGGATCTGAAGAAGAAGATTTTCAAAGAAAATTCCTCATTTTGAACTAAGTTACAATTCAAGCTCCCACAGTGAGTCCAAATATGGACCTAGGGACATGGCTTGAACAAACTTGAATCTCACCTCCCCCTAAGGATGCTGCATATCACATATCAAAACATTCCAACTGCTGGATCTGAAGAAAATTTTTAAAGGAAATTCCTCATTTTGAACTAAGTTATAATTCGGGCTACCACAGTTAGCCCAAATATGAACCCAGGGACTTGGCTTGAACAAACTTGAATCTCACCCCCCCCAAGCATGGATGCATACCCAATTTCATTTGATTCTGCCTGCTGGATCTTGAGAAGAAGATTTTCAAAGAAATTTGCCTGAAATGCACTAAGTTCGAATTCGAGCTTCTATACTGAACCCAAATATGAATCTAGGGAGCCGATTTGAACAAACTTGAATCAGATCCACCCCCACAATGTTGCATACCAAATATCAAAAGATTCTGCCTGCTGAATCTGCGGAAGAAGATTTTTAAAGAAATTTGCCTGAAATGCACTAAGTTCGAATTTGGGCTTCTATAGTGAGACCAAATGTGAATCCAGGGGGCTGATTTGAACACAGTTGAATCAGATCCACCCCACAATGCTGCATACCAAATATCAAAAGATTCTGCCTGCTGGATCTGGAGAAGAAGATTTTTTAAGAAATTTGCCTGAAATGCACGAAGTTCGAATTCGAGCTTCTATAGCGAGCTCAAATATGAATCCCAGGCCTGGCATTCTGAAAAATGCAGGAGGGCAAAAAATCGCTCTCCTCAATCAGCTTAGGAGAGCAATTAGCTTTACACAGCATTTTAAGTATCCAGTTGAACAAACTCATTGAAACTGAAACCAACAGACTATTCCATCAGTGATTTTATTAATTTACTAAGGTAAAGCGAAATCTCTTAGACATCTAGATGTCTCACTCAACAACCGAGCACACACTTGACAAGACCTGTGTGTGTACCCAGACTTGTTGTCCTAGAAAGTCATACGCTTACCACTACCACCTTCAACCCCCCAAGGGGGGTTGAAGGTGGTAGTGGTAGGCGTATGACTTTCTTGGACAACAGGTCTGCTTGAATCTACAGCCACATCCTGGTGCAAGTGCTTCAAGTGACAGGATAGTAGTAATGGTAGTATATTATAGTGTCAATATTCCTTGAATAATTACCCCTCAAACTGTGATGTCAGTTGTTGAACTTGAAACTGACAGAAAAAAAAATATTGCTGTGACCCATTTTGCTTCAAATGATTGCAACTGTGTCTGGGTATGGTTGCAGCCATTACCTTTTACAACTAAACCACTTTCAAAATGAATTTACGTGATGTTATGTGACTTCGAAGTTTTGCTTTACAACAAAAATTTAATGTGACCATAATACATGTAATCTCAATCATCCCAGACCAAAATATTTAGGAGGGCAATTTTTCGCTCTCCTTAATTCTTTCAGGAGGGCAGTAAGGAGAGCTAAAAAATCGCTCTCCTGAAATTGCCAAGCCCGGAATCCAGGGGGCCGATTTGAACAAACTTGAATCAGATCCACCCCCTCAATGTTGCATACCAAATATCAAAAGATTCTGCCTGCTGGATCTGGAGAAGAAGATTTTATAAGAAATTTGCCTGAAATGCACTAAGTTCGAATTCGAGCTTCTATACTGAGCCCAAATATACACCCAGGGGGGCGATTTGAACAAACTTGAATCAGATCCAACCCACAATGTTGCATACCAAATATCAAAAGATTCTGCCCGCTGGATCTGGAGAAGAAGACTTTTTAAGAAATTTGCCTGAAATGCACTAAGTTCGAATTCGAGCTTCTGTACTGAGCCCAAATATAAACCCAGGGGGTCGATTAGAACAAACTTGAATCAGATCTACCCCCACAATGTTGCATACCAAATATCAAAAGATTCTGCCTGCTGGATCGGGAGAAGAAGATATTTTAAGAAATTTGCCTGAAATGCGCTAAGTTCGAATTTGGGCTTCAATAGTGAGCCCAAATATGAATCCAGGGGGCCGATTTGAACAAACTTGAATCAGATCCACCCCACAATGTTGCATACCAAATATCAAAAAATTCTGCCTGCTGGATCTGGAGAAGATTTTTTAAGAAATTTGCCTGAAATGCACTAAGATCGAATTCAAGCTTCTATACTGAGGCCAAATATAAACCCAGGGGGGCCGATTTGAACAAACTTGAATCAGATCCACCCCACAATGTTGCATATCAAATATCAAAAGATTCTGCTTGCTGGATCTGAAGAAGAAGATTTTTTAAGAAATTTGCCTGAAATGCACTAAGTTCGAATTCGAGCTTTTGTACTATGCCCAAATATAAACCCAGGGGGCCGATTTGAACAAACTTGAATCAGATCCACCCCACAATGTTGCATACCAAATATCCAAAGATTCTGCCTGCTGAATCTGGGGAAAAAGATTTAAGAAATTTGTCTGAAATGCACTAAGTTCGAATTCGGGCTTCTATAGTGAGCCCAAATATGAATCCAGGTTACCAATTTGAACAAACTTGAATCAGATCCACCCCACAATGTTGCATACAAAATATCAAAAGACTCTGCCTGCTGGATCAGAAGATTTTTTAAGAAATTTGCCTGAAATGCACTTAATTCGAATTCGAGCTTCTGTACTGAGCCCAAATATAAACCCAGGGAGCCAATTTGAACAAACTTGAATCAGATCTACCTCACAATGTTGCATACCAAATATCAAAAGATTCTGCCTGCTGGATCTGGAGAAGAAGATTTTTGAAGAAATTTGCCTGAAATGCACTAAGTTCGAATTCGAGCTTCTATACTGAGCCCAAATATAAACCCAGGGGGCCGATTTGAACAAACTTGAATCAGATCCACTCCACAATGTTGCATGCCAAATATCAAAAGATTCTGCCTGCTCGATCTGGAGAAGAAGATTTTTTAAGAAATTTGCCTGAAATGCACTAAGTTCCAATTCGGGCTTCTATAGTGAGCCCAAATATGAATCCAGGGAGTCGATTTGAACAAACTTGAATCAGATCCACCCCACAATGTTGCATACCAAATATCAAAAGATTTTGCCTGCTGGATCTGGAGAAGAAGATTTTTTAAGAAATTTGCCTGCAAAAAGTACCTTGTGATCAAACCGATAGGGATTTTTTTTAACCATTCTATTCTACTGGATAAAAGTAAGCTTTATACAAAATAAGAATTCTCTGTTCTGTGTAGTTTTGGAGATATGGCAGTTTTAAGGTTTTTCCTATTTTTAGCTCCCGAGGTTCCCACGGGGCAATGAGAAAATTTTTTTTTGCATCAATCAACTACTTATGACCCATTATCATCTCACGTCAAATTAAGTTCAAATCGACCTGAAAGTTCTGAAAATAGAAATTTTAGGCGTGGCCAAAATTTTTGCCCCTCCCATAACGAAGGCAAATAATGCCAAACTTCTCTTGAACAAACTTGATTCTAAACCTCAAAAGGACTCTGTGTACCACATATGAAGTCTCTGCTACTGGTGGTTCATTAGAAGAAGATTTTCAAAAAAATTGGCCATTTTTTCCCCACACCTCTGCTCAATATGAGCCGAAACCTATTTTGGATAAAAATCAAAATGCCCCTATATAACCACTACTTACATGAAGTTTAATTAAAATGTGGCCAGTGGTTTAGGAGAAAGAGGCTCAAACACCACCTTCACGCAGGACGACGGACGAAGAGTGATAAGAAAAGCTCACCCTGACTTTCAGTCAGGTGAGCTAAAAATACATTGAAAAAAAACTTTAGTGATGACAAGAAAAGCTTTGTGCAGAGCACAAGTGTGCATGTGAATGATCTTGAAAAAGGGGTCCTCCGAAACACCGGAATGACACAAAATGACGCGGAATGACACCTCAATGCCATAAAAATTAAAATTTTTTAGTAAATTTTGTTTCTTAACATACCTACCACAATTGTTTACAATTGGCTGTAACATAAGTGCAAGCCCTACTTCGGAACTAACTCAAGCTTTTAGAATCTTTTCCAAACGAGTTGGAAAAGTACTAGAGTGCAAAAGCACGAAAAAGATCGAAAAAAGGGTCGAGCGAGACCAGCGCTCGAAATTACAGGTACTCTCTCTGCACACCTCTTGCGTTTACCGAGCGCATGCGCAACAACCGTGACGTCAATTCCGTATTTCTGCCAACGAGAAGTTTGTGATTTAGCGGGGAGGCATCGATATCAAAGATATCCCCAAGGAGGGTGGGCCTCCGGTAAACAATTGTGGTAGGTATGTTAAGAAACAAAATTTACTAAAAAATTTTAATTTCTTTTCAACCTACTCACAATTGTTTACAATTGGCTGAATAAACAATAGGAGGAGGTGAATCACATAACCAATACCAACAAGAGTAGCAGAACGAAAGCAAGGATGGCAGAGAACAAAAACGAAAACCTGTAATGAAGATAGAGAGAAAGCACCTGAAAAGAACAAGGCTGAGTGAAGCGCAACCTCGACAAAAACAATTTTAACGAGGGTGCACAACAGCCTGAGCAGCAACGAGAGGGCCTAAAGAATAAAGGTCCTCAGATTGCTGCTGAAGGTGGCGGAGATAAAAGGAGGAGAAGGTAGAAGCATTCCTCCAGTAAGCCGCATTCATAACATCACGGAGCGAAACAGAATTGGAGAACGCCCAGGATGTAGAAATGGCACAAACCTCGTGAGCATTAAGCCGGTTCGAAACAAGATCCGATGCAGACAAGCGAGAATAAGCCAGCTTGATTGCAAGACAGATCCACCTGGAAATAGAATGGGAAGACATAGACTGCCTCTTCGGAATGAGAGACAGAAAGAATCTCTTCCGACCCCTCCTAATGAACTGAGAGTGAGTAATGTAAGTCTTGACCGCACGAACAGGACAAAGAAGAGGCCTCCGTCCATCTACAGCAGGGAGAGCCCGATGCAGATGGGAGGAGGTACCGAATCGGGGAGTTGATTCTTAGCCAGAAAAGACCAATCAGTAGTGAATGTGACACTGTTAGCCTCATTTCGGAAGAAGGCAGAATCAACAGATAGGGCATGAAGCTCACTGACTCGACGAGCAGAAGCAAACGCTAGAAGAAAAGCCGTCTTATAGGTGAGAAAACGCATGTCGGTCTCAGATAAAGGCTCGAATGGCGCCCCCTCTAAACAGTGCAACACCCATGCCAAGTTCCACTTGGGTGTAAGATGCAAAACTCGAGGCCTCTTCAAAGAAAAGTGCCGAATAAGTTTGGAGAGGAAAAGATTACGACCGATACACCGCTTTCCCACATAAGAGAAAGTATCAGACAGCATAGACCGATAGCCCTTAATCGTAATAGGCTGGAGGCCCTTGGAGTCAAAAAGAAAAACCAGAAAATCGGCAATTTGAGCGATTGACGGATCACGGTAATTCACATTGTGATCTGAACACCAGCGGCAGAAAACCTTCCACTTGGTGGCATAAGTCATTCCACTGGAAGGTCGCCGCGATGCAGAAATGCACTCCACTGATCGTCTCGAAAAACCTCTACGTCGGAGACTGGACCTGATAAAAGACAGGCGTGAAGGGACAGGCTCGCCAAGTTGTTGTGATACTTCCTGGGACGACCCTGTGAAAGAAGATCGCGACGTAGAGGTAGACGAATCGGTCGATCGGCCAATAGAGGCCGCAGCAGATTGATCCACACCCTCTGTGGAGACAGGGGTGTGATCAGAATGATCCTGCAACTGCAAGCACGAATCTTCGCTAAAACTTGAGGAAGAATCGGTGCAGGAGGAAAGGCATAGCCGACCCAACCTGTCCAGTCCAGAGACAGAGCGTCTACTGCAAATGCCAGAGGATCTGGACAAGGGGAGACAAAAGTCTCTACCTGATGATTCCAGCGAGTAGCGAAAAGGTCGACCTGAGGACGACCCCACTGCTCGCAAATCGCCTGAAACACCGACCGATGTAGCATCCATTCGGTTGGAAGGACACTGTCGCGTCGGGACAGGAAGTCTGCTAGGACGTTGAGACGCCCGGGAATGTATCGAATGGACACCCGAGTGTTCACATCCCACGCCAACAGAAGAAGATCCCGAGACAGCCGATACATGGGAATCGAATGTGTGCCTCCCTGATTCCGTATGTAGGGCACTACGGTCGAATTGTCCGAAAGAAGTAGGACAACATGGTCCGACAGATGAGGGATCCAAAGCCGAAAACTCAACAGAAGAGCAAGGAGCTCCTTCTGGTTGATATGAAGGCCCACCTGCTCGCTGTCCCACTCTGCGTGAGTAGACAGACCAAGAGGATGAACGTCGCACCCCAGCCCCGATCGCTGGCATCCGCAGTAAGGATGCGATCGGCCAAAGGAAGATCCAACGGAACACCCTGTGTCAGCCAGGGAATATCTGCCCAAGTGCGGAGGTGACAAAGCAGAGACCGAGGAATAGTGAGTTCCAGGTCCAGCGGATCTACATTCGGACGCCAATGATCCAACAGGAAGTGTTGGAGAGGTCGGACAAACAAGCGACCGAGCGGAATGAGATCTGTCACCGAACCGCAAAGGCCCAGCATCCGAAGGAAAGTCCTGGCCGAGACCGAGGAAGATTGAAGCAGGTCCCGAGTCAAGGCGGAAAGAATCGTCGCCCGAGCCTGGGGGACCGACACTACATTGTGAAGAGTGTCGAAATCCATCCCCAAATGACGGAATCGCTGAGAAGGAAGAAGATCCGACTTCTCGCGATTGACTCTGAAACCCAGCGAAGCTAGCAGGCAAAGAAACTGCCGGACATCGAACTCCAGAACACCAGCATCATGGTGCCGTTGGAGGATGTCGTCTAGGTAGGCTGACGAAGTCACTGCCGACTGAGTGCGATGGAAAGCAAGCACATGTGACATCAGTCGGGTGAAGGCCCAAGGAGCCAGGTTCAAACCGAACGGGAGAGCTCTGAATTGAAAAACTCGATCCCGAAACGAGAACCAAAGGTATTTCCGTGACGCCAGATGAATGGGTACATGGAAGTAGGCATCCTTCAGGTCGATACTGGCCGCAAAATCGCCCTGATGAGAACTGAACGTCGAACCAACCGGAAAGTCTCCATACTGAAACGAGGAGCAATTATGTACTCGTTCAGGGTACTCAGATCGATGACAGGACGATATTGGCCGTTTTTCTTCGGCACCAAGAAAAGTCTCGAGTAAAACCCCGGGGAAAGGGTGTTCCTGGCCACCTCGATCGCCCTTTTGGTGAGGAGATTGTCTATCTCCTGCACCAGAAGGTCCCGACGCAGAGAATCTGAAGGGACCTGAGTCGGAAGGGGCACCCGAGATAAACTGGGGTGCCGATGGAAGGACAGTCGCAGACCGGATTGAATGACGTCGAGGACCCAAGAGTCCGACGTTATCTCTGTCCAACGGTCGTAAAACAGCGACAGCCTTCCCCCCGATTGGCGGCGAATCGAGGTGAGAACCTTCACTTGCGGCCTCGACGAGGCCCCCGAGAGGATAAACCACCTCGGGAAGTGACAGACTCCTGAGACTTTCCAGCCTGAGGCTGCCAGCGGGCCTGGCCATGTCGGCGCTTCTTATGAGCAGAAGGAGCAGACGGAGCCGAAGGCGGAGCCGACGTCGCCGACGAGGCAGACGCAGCAGCACGCTTGGCGGGCCTGGAACGACCCCCACCCGCAGCAGCAGGTGGGTCAAGCTGTCTCAGCAAAAGCTGGTCCTTCGAATGACGAAGAACTTCGCCACGAACAGCTTCCACGGAACCATGGAACAACTGAGGTCCCACCAAAGAGGCAGACCTCAGAACAGCACGTTGCTCAGAAGGAAGGGATGGTAAAGAATCCAAAACCGCATCCCGGCGTGCCAGCTCCAAATTGGCCGTGTTACAGGCGTGAGCGTGAGTCAAGTTCATAAGAGCCTGTGACAAAACGCGAAAAGGCACCTAAGCGTCATCAAACTCCCCTGGTGGAAAATATTCAGCCAGAGCAGCGACGACATGGTCCGCGAGAGACAACATACCCAGCATCTCTCGGGACAGGCCCACCATAGACTCAACTACCGACATCGGGAGAACTGCCGACTTAGGCTTAGTCAACCCGAGGGAAGAAGAATCCTCATCCACAGTAGTCATCCCTTGGAAGACTGGTGGAGAGACGGAATCGTACACACGAAACCGCGATGGAGGCAGAAAGGCATCAGCTCTAGAAAAGAAGGAACCCTTGAGGGCCTTAGAACGCATTTTGGCATCTAAGCCCTGGAAGGACTCAACCACCTGACCCGATTGCAGAGGACGCAAAGCCCCGGAGCTAGAAGGCTCAACAGGGTTACGGCGCTCCACAGTGGACCGCAGCCGGACGGTCACAGAAGGCTGGTCGGAAGGTTGAACGTCCGGCAATAAGCCAAAGACGAAATCCAAAGCCTGCCCCAAGACTGACGAGGGGGGCCCCATCACCTTCAAGATACTCGTCATCCTCCGTAGCAGAGGAGACGTAGCCCAACACGGGCTGACCAGCAGAAACCTCCTGTGAATACTGTGCAGTATCCAAGGGGCCAGGCGAGTCATCTCGGCGACCGACCAAAGGAGGTTGTGCCTCAGGAGGCACAGGGAGGCCAACTTGAGGGTTGCCAGAAAGCAACCGGGTGAGCGCCAAAACGGCCTGGCGCAGGTCACCCTGAGAATCCGTCGCAGCAGAATGGCCCGACGGAGTGTCCTCCCAATGGACCCTTCTGGTAGAAGGACCCAAATCCTCAGAAGAGACCGACGGCGAACGTCGATCGGCAGACAGAATAGGAGCACGGTGAGAAGACACCGGAGGATAGTCCCGATTGTGACGCCCAGGGGCCATCACTGACCTCTGCGACAGAAGGCCCTGCCTGCAAATCCTCTAAAGAGACCGACGGCGCACGTTGATCGGTAGCTGGACCTAGGACACGGTGAGAAGACACCGGAAGAAGAATGACAGGAACCTGTCATTGGCCTCTGCGCAGCAGACGGCCCCAACTGCCTATCCTCTGAGACCGACGGCAAGCATCAATCGACACCCAGACTCGGAACACAGTGAGGAATCACCGGAGGAAGGTTCCGAGAGTGACAGCTAACAGGGGCTGTCACTGACCGCTGCCGAACAGCAGGCCCTGGATGCCAACGTCCCAACACCATCCCGCTAGGGACGAGGAATCGCTGCCGAAGCGACCGGCCGGCTCAACCGACTAGGAGCAAACCTAGCCAGATGAGACGGAGCAGACAGCAAACCCGCACAGCCCCGCCACAAGGCTGGGGGAGGCTGAGAACACACAGACACACCAGCAGATACAGCCTCGGTCCCCCGAGACTGTAGACCATCCCCAGAGGAGATGGAAGAGCCACCATCAGACAGAATAGGATCCGGAGTAGCATTCTCCTCAACAACGGTCGACGGTGTATGAGGCAGATCGGAGAGGGTTACCGAGCTGACCTCGGAAAAGCTCTCAACGAAAACAGACGCCTCAATAGTGACATCAGAAGACAAAGAGACCACGGTCTCCTCGCCAGGTATCACTGAACTAACACCGCCAACAGTTGCAGAGGAACTCGCCACAGAAGTCAGATCCGAATCCTGTGTGACAGAGTCACCACGTGCACCAGCAGAAAAGTCTGCTACGGCACGGCTACCCTTACCCCGAGAACGAGGGGTTCTAGCTCTGGAAAGAACCACCTTGTTCACAGAAGCCCAAAATTTAGAGGACCAAACCCCACAGATACCACATGATTGGGCCTGAGTGCAATTGTTGCAAGTGACACATGTGGCATGAGAATCGTCCACATGTTTCACCTGCAAACAAGAGGTACAAGGAATAGTCTTAGGCATGATATCAAAACAATAATCAAGCTTCCCGCCGACGGAAAACAGTACTAAGGTCGTGTTCACACGTGGGGGAAAGACAAGATAAAGTGTGAAGAGAACAGCAATAAAAATACAAATTAACATTAAATAATAATAATAATTTGGTAGCTTGATAAAAGGATACAATCCAGTAGCACACTAAATATGAAGAATAAGTTGTTCACGAAGAATACATAGCATAATTAGCACGAGTCACAAAAATTTCCGACCATGTACAATGGCGGAAAATAAAGGAATTGACGTCACGGTTGTTGCGCATGCGCTCGGTAAACGCAAGAGGTGTGCAGAGAGAGTACCTGTAATTTCGAGCACTGGTCTCGCTCGACCCTTTTTTCAATCTTTTTCGTGCTTTTGCACTCTAGTACTTTTCCAACTCGTTTGGAAAAGATTCTAAAAGCTTGAGTTAGTTCCGAAGTAGGGCTTGCTCTTATGTTACAGCCAATTGTAAACAATTGTGAGTAGGTTGAAAAGAAATGATGCGGAATGAAATTTATTTTACAAAATACTCGACCCCAGAATGTATTTTGTTTATTAACAAACAAAGTACCTTCCAAGAAACCTTCTTACATCTGGTCTTGTTCACACTTTCAGACTTAGGAAATTATTAGCTTAGAAGACTTTGGTGAAAGTCAACCACAGGAGGGTGCCGGGGGGATTGGCACGAAGAAGAGGGAAGAGGTCATGAAGGAGAGGGTAGCAGTGGGAATTTTCAGTCAATAATTATTTTGTGATTTTTTAACCTGGCCTAAATGCATCATAGACATCTGGACCTGGATTAATCAGACATCTGTGGAGGACCACAAGCTGAAAATATGAAGGGGCGGTGGCAGGGGGTGGTACATAAATATTCTTAATTTTCCCCACTTGCCTATGAAGTCTCCCTACTTGACTCTGCAGTCTCCCTATTTTTTCTGGAGGGAGATATGAGGTCTCCAAAAATTCCCCCCTAGACTGGTCCCTGCCAGGAAGGTACCGAAACTGGCGCCAACCATCATTCTTTCTACAGACTGCCTGTTAAATGTTATAAACAGCAGGGAGATATGAGTGCCCACTCATGGGAGGGCCATACCGGTCTGCGCCATTGTTAAGTATAAAAAATATACAAATTACTTCAAATTTATCACATTTTTATGCGACAACCAATGGCCCAGACTAGTTGAATTGTCAATTGGAGAAACAAGATGGCCTAGAATATGACCCTTAGATCATACAAAAATGTCAAACTCGTTAGCTTTCAAATTCCTGGTATACTATGGTATTTTAAGACAATACCATGTTACTTTTTAAAGTGATTGAGTGCTAGCTAGAAGCCACTATCATGGCTCTATTGAAAAGTGCTGACTGCCACTTTAGTGGCATTACATTCTATGCATCAGATTGTTTGACCAATAGTAAAAAATGTTTAGATAAATAGTTTTGTTATACATGTAGTGCTGTATGCAATAGTGATGAATCAATAATCGGAATCAGCGATCGGAACTGGCCAGTTATGGGACATTGGCCGATTATGACAACCACCAGTTAAAAACAGGCATTTTCCGGTTATTCTATATTTTACACTGACTATTGAAAATCCCTTTGATATCTGGCCATTTCAATCAAGTTTCCCCATTAAAAACGTGTGTAGTGCATAGCAGAAAATTTAGGGATTTGCAGAGCAGAGATATTACGGAATTTACCAACTGCAATCGGTTCGAGATCACCACCATTTCCTGAAGATTGTAGAGTTCATGTAAACATTACAGAAACACATCAAGGGAGGTAACAGTTGAAAAAAGAACATTGAATAAATGTAAACCATGCGACATACGACTTCACAACACACATTAACATCAAAATTATTATTCATTTAAGACACAAAGTATGTGTGCTCAGTGTATTCCTGGTTAATACAGACAAGAGTATTGTATCCTTACACAAAACGATATTAACACTATTTACTGGAATAAAACACCTTCCTCACGAGAACAATATCATGTGATTGTATCGTGAATAACGATCTTTTCCTCACACCTCAAACCAAAATGCAAATATTATTTTGGCTATTATTGTCCAGCACTGAATATGCATACTCTGAGAACTAATGAGGTATCAAGCTTTCGTAATTGATGATTTATGATCAACGAAGTTCTGTAGTATAACAGGCACCAACAGATTTTCTTCAGTGTCCTACTTCAACCATCGCAATCGGCAGAGAAATAACTGGTAATCGGTTGATAGCAAGTTTTGATAACCAGTTCATCACTAGTATGCAAACTGCGGCAGTAAGGCCATAAGTTAAAGATCTCCAATGAGTTCCCAGTTTATAGTGAAATGTACGGTATGAGTTCAGTAAATTAGGTCTCATCCGAGCCTTTAGCAAGATCGAGACCTAATTTACTGGACGTATTTTGTAAATTTCACTATAAACTGTGAATGAGTTGAAGATTTTCATTACTGGTGTAAATATTGTCACCTTTCCTGAGATTAGAAATGACTTTTCAGTTTATAGTGGAATTTACAAGATTAATTTAACGACTTAACATACGTGTTGTGTTAAATGAACCCACAACTCTGGGTTATTATTTTATAGCCAACACAGGCGGACAGTAGAGCTGTGCAGTATTGAAATTTCAGGTTCGGTATCAGTATTTTTTGGGCTATATACCTCGCTTTCGGTACGGTATTCGGTAAATGCACAGAACACTGAAAATAATCGCAAACTGACCCAATTTCCCAACGTTTAACCACATAGTAACTTAACAGGTTCAGTGCTGACATCTCATGAACTTGACAAGTTACTGTGATAATTGATTAGTCTTGCAAGTTATTTAATGAATCACTTGATTCATTGTGAATCATCACACTGCATCGAGTGATTCATTAAATATCTTGCCAAGCTAATCAGTTGACCTCTCTGTCCTTCGTACATGTACCATACCCCTCCCCCATTGATCGGGTAGAATAAACATATATATTCTTCACCCTCAGGGCTTTTCCGTAAGTTTGCACTGGCAGTAACACTCTTCATCAGGCCATGTCTCCCCTATCTTTCAGAGTTGCAACAAGATTAATGTCCACTGTCCAGTGAATTCAGTGTTCAATATCCACACAAATATGCTAGTAAATTGAAGTAATTCAACTGTAATTAGTCTCTCTATGTCAATATGATAATCCAGTTGTGAAACATTGTGCAATCATTGCCAATCATGCAATGAGCCAAGGACATAGTTTCATCCACCTTTCACTGTTTGGGTTCATCCTTGCTAAACATATAAAATAACATGTTTTATGACATTCACATAGTTGCAATTATAGGGGATTTTGAGTGGAATGACTCTATCAGTGTTCAATAACTTCACTTCTGGTTCTTGGCCTCATACGTGTTTCTGAAAATTCCAGAGAATCCACGATTTTCCATGACAAATTCGGGTAAATTTTCTTTTTCCATGAGAAAAGAATGTACAAATCGATTATTTACTAATAATAGGAATTTATTTATTTATTTATTGGTGTTTAAGGTCACATATTTCTACACAATGGCTAATCATGACCTCGACAGTTTTACGGGTGGAGGAAGCCGGAGTACCCGGAGAGAACCACCGAGCAACGACAAGCAACTGTCAGCTCCCCAACATACTTACTCCACACGAGCAGGGTTAGCATTGGTTGAAGACCGTGCACCATCAACGTGCAGTACGCCTTAGTACACAATGTCACCGTGCCCCCACGTGGGAAAGGGGGGGTGAAGTGTCTTGCCCAAGGACACAAAGCGGTTGCCGCAGGTGGGATTCGAACCGAGGACCTCTCGGCTTGCAGCCTGCACCTCTACCTACTGAGCCACCGCGCCCCACTAATAATAGGAAATCATTTTCAAAGCATTTGCTGTGCCTCGATCGACCAAATGAACTTCGATAATGCTAAAC
Source organism: Pictodentalium vernedei (assembly GCA_031216915.1). NCBI lineage: Eukaryota > Metazoa > Mollusca > Scaphopoda > Dentaliida > Dentaliidae > Pictodentalium > Pictodentalium vernedei. The sequence goes on along the minus strand of CM062296.1, from coordinate 516,969,017 downwards.
CAGACCTGATGTCACCTGTTGGCTTCCGTACATTGTTTTTAATGTGTCTTAAAATTAAGGTCAATCACGTCTTTCCCATGTGCAGTATCAATTATTTATTCAAAAGAATATAAAGCAAATGATCGGGTGTTAAAGTTTTAAGGCTTTTATTTTAATAAAATGATCTGTTAAAAGTACAGTTAAAACTAGAAGTCCTGTCACGTCTAGTGCAGAAAATGCTCATTAGCCAATGCGCTATCTAATAATAATAATAATAATAATAATAATTGATTTTCTAGAGCGTAAAACCACAAATAGTGCTCTAAAATGCTTGACAGAAATAAATACACTAGTGCAGAACAGCCAAGTAAACCTAGTTAAACATGCGATAACTTCTGCACTATAACTGTATGCAACGCACAATGTAGCACGCTACTCCTGAGGTTGTTAACTTTGATCTCCGACACATATCATTTGGAAAAGAAATGTGTTGCAGTTGGGATCGAACATTTGTCGATATCATTTCGAATCAGGTTCGCCTGGTAAATTAGTGGTGACAATGAATGAAAAAACACAAAAAAAGTGTCGAAATGACCAGTTTTAATTTTCACAAGAAGCCCAGACAGCGAAATCAAAGTCGCTGCCAAATCGGAGCATCCCCTAGTCTAATCGACATTGTTTTGATACGAACCGTCCCCACTAGTTGACCCAAATTGATTTTCAGCGGTTTCACCCTGCCCAACCCAGAGTCAAACCATCCTCTGACTACTGGGTGGTCACAAGCTGGGTTTTGTAAGGTGGGAGGGTATTTTTTGTTTTGTTTAAGCAAACGGTGCGTGTGTTCATATTAGCCTAAGGGCTAAATAAACAATATTTTTTTAATGTTGATTGAAAAACGCCCCCCCCCCCCCCCCTCCAGTGCAGACTGGTTAAAAATATGTCATAGGCCAAATGAACTTTAATGCCTTCCCTCCGCACCCCCAATTTCGATTACCAGGCCTACAGTCAAACACTTTGGGATAAATTTTTCTGAAGCTAAGTGAGTGTTCGTAATTCTGATTTGTTTAACTTGTCTCAGTTTGCTCTTCAGCTTTTCCGAAGTCTTGTCCTCACTGTGAGCAAAGCTTATCTTATAAAATTATCAGTAAACAACAGGGATGAGAATGCCAAGCAACAAAATTCACTGAAAATTGTAAAACAAAATCCCTTATTTTCAAAATAAATTTGTGAAAACCAGTGGATTTTGTTTTGGAATCTAAGAACACAGAGTGAACCTACTGATTTAGAAATATTTAATTTCTAGAAATTTCAGCATTTGCGGCATGACTTCCCATCCCTGTAAACAATAAAGCAACCAGAAAAATGAGTTGTTTTTTTTTAAATTTAATTTTAAAATCCCAACCTGATTTTTCTCCGGATCAGGTCTTTTCAATCACTCTTCATCATTAATGCTTAACTGGTTGAGGGCTAGATTATTTTTGATGGTCTGAATTTGTTATTCAACACTTGTTTTATTACAAATTATTGGAGAGTGCCCAGAGGCACTTTCCAATAATTTGTAACAAAACAAATTTATATATACAAAATATTATTTGTGTTTGACTGAATATGAAATATAAGCAAGGAAAATGTGGGCTTTTACTCTGGTATCTTCATTTTTTGAAAGCCCTGATAGTGGCTTCACTGATGATAAAAGAACACAAGAGGCCCCAAGGGGCCTGAGGGTGCTCACCTGACATGGTAGCCTAAATATCAACCCAGAGAATTGATTTCAACAAGTTCCATCTGCTCCTCCTAAGAAAAGCTTATACCAAATATATATATTTAAAGAATATTCCTCATATTGAACTAAGTTAGAATTCGGGCTCCAACAGGGAACCCATATATGAACCCAGGGACTTGGCTTTAACAAACTTGAATCTCACCCCCCTAAGGATGCTGCACACCAAATATCAAAACATTCTGACTGCTGGATCTGAAGAAGAAGATTTTTAAAGAAAATTCCTCATTTTGAACTAAGTTACAATTCAAGCTCCCACAGAGTCCAAATATGGACCTAGGGACATGGCTTGAACAAACTTGAATCTCACCCCCCTAAGGATGCTGCATATCAAATATCAAAACATTCCAACTGCTGGATCTAAAGATTTTTAAAGAAAATTCCTGATTTTGAACTAAGTTATAATTCGGGCTACCACAGTGAGCCCAAATATGAACCCAGGGACTTGGCTTGAACAAACTTGAATCTCACCCCCCTAAGCATGTTGCATACCCAATATCAAAAGATTCTGCCTGCTGGATCTTGAGAAGAAGATTTTCAAAGAAATTTGCCTAAAATGCACTAAGTTCGAATTCGAGCTTCTATAGTGAGCCCAAATATGAATCCAGGGGGCCAATTTGAACAAACTTGAATCAGATCCACACTTCAATGTTGCATACCAAATATCAAAAGATTTTGCCTGCTGAATCTGGAGAAGAAGATTTTTTAAGAAATTTGCCTGAAATGCACTAAGTTCGAATTCGAGCTTCTATACTGAGCCCAAATATAAACCCAGGGGGCCGATTTGAACAAACTTGAATCAGATCCACCCCCACAATGTTGCATACCAAATATCAAAAGATTCTGCCTACTGGATCTGGAGAAGAAGATTTTTTAAGAAATTTGCCTGAAATACACTAAGTTCGAATTCGGGATTCTATAGTGAGCCCAAATATGAATCCAGGTTACCGATTTGAACAAACTTGAATCAGACCCACCCCACAATGTTGCATACCAAATATCAAAAGATTCTGCCTGCTGGATCTGGAGAAGAAGATTTTTTAAGAAATTTGCCTGAAATGCACTAAGTTCGAATTCGAGCTTCTATACTGAGCCCAAATATAAACCCAGGGGGCCGATTTGAACAAACTTGAATCAGATCCACCCCACAATGTGGTATACCAAATACGAAAAGATTCTGCCTGCTGGATCCGGAGAAGAAGATTTTTTAAGAAATTTGCCTGAAATGCACTAAGTTCGAATTCGGGCTTCTATAGTGAGCCCAAATATGAATCCAGGGGGCCAATTTAAACAAACTTGAATCAGATCCACCCCACAATGTTGCATACCAAATATCAAAAGATTCTGCCTGCTGGATCTGGAGAGGAAGATTTTTTAAGAAATTTGTCTGAAATGCACTAAGTTCGAATTCGGGCTTCTATAGTGAGCCCAAATATGAATCCTGGGGGGCGGTTTGAACAAACTTGAATCAGATCCACCCCACAATGTTGCATACCAAATATCAAAAGATTCTGCCTGCTGGATCTGGAGAAGAAGATTTTTTAAGAAATTTGTCTGAAATCCACTAAGTTCGAATTCAAGCTTCTATACAGAGCCCAAAAATAAACCCAGGGGGCTGATTTGAACAAACTTGAATCAGATCCACCCCACAATGTTGCATACCAAATATCAAAAGATTCTGCCTGCTAGATCTGGAGAAGAAGATTTTTTAAGAAATTTGCCTGAAATGCACGAAGTTCGAATTCAAGCTTCTATACTGAGCCCAAATATAAACCTAGGGGGCCGAATTGAACAAACTTGAATCAGATCCACCCCACAATGTTGCATACCAAATATCAAAAGATTCTGCCTGCTGGATCTGGAGAAGAAGATTTTTTTTAAGAAATTTGCCTGAAATGCATTAAGTTTGAATTCAGGCTTCTATAGTGAGCCCAAATATGAATCCAGGGGGCCGATTTGATTTTGAACAAACTTGAATCAGATCCACCCCACAATGTTGCATGCCAAATATCAAAAGATTCTGCCTGCTGGATCGGGAGAAGAAGATTTTTGAAGAAATTTGCCTGAAATGCACTAAGTTCGAATTCGAGCTTCTATACTGAGCGCAAATATAAACCCAGGGGGCCGCTTTGAACAAACTTGAATCTGATCCACCCCATAATGTTGCATGCCAAATATCAAAAGATTCTGCCTGCTGGATCTGGAGAAGAAGATTTTGTAAGAAATTTGCCTGAAATGCACTAAGTTCGAATTCGGGATTCTATAGTGAGCCCAAATATGAATCCAGGTTACCAATTTGAACAAACTTGAATCAGACCCACCCCACAATGTTGCATACGAAATATCAAAAGATTCTGCCTGCTGGATCTGGAGAAGAAGATTTTTTAAGAAATTTGCCTGAAATGCACTAAGTTCGAATTCGAGCTTCTATACTGAGCCCAAATATAAACCTAGGGGGCCGATTTGAACAAACTTGAATCAGATCCACCCCCACAATGTTGCATACCAAATATCAAAAGATTCTGCCTGCTGGATCAACAGAAGAAGATTTTTTAAGAAATTTGCCTGAAATGCACTAAGTTCGAATTCGGGCTTCTATAGTGAGCCCAAATATAAATCCAGGGAGCCGATTTGAACAAACTTGAAACAGATCCACCCTACAATGCCGCATACCAAATATCAAAAGATTCTGCCTGCTGGATCTGGAGAAGAAGATTTTTTAATCTTTTTCCCATTGCCTGTATACTGTATTAAAAAGTGCTGACTCAGCACTTTTTGAAAGTCCTGAAAAAAGTACCTTGTGATCAAACCGATAGGGATTTTTTTAACCATTCAATTCTACTGTATAAACGTAAGCTTTATACAAAATAAGAATTCTCTGTGCCGTGTAGTTTTGGAGATATGGCAGTTTTAAGGTTTTTCCTATTTTTAGCTCCCGAGGTTCCCACGGGGCAACGAGAATATTTTTTTTTGCTCCAATCAACTACTTATGACCCATTATCATCTCATATCAAATTTGGTTCAAATCGACCTCACGGTTCTGAAAATAGAAATTTTAGGCGTGGCCAAAATTTTTGCCCCTCCCATAACGAAGGCAACTAACGCCCGACAAGCTTTTCTTGAACAAACTTGATTCTAAACCTCAAAAGGACTCTGTATACCACATATCAAGTCTCTGCTACTGGTGGTTCATTAGAAGAAGATTTTCAAAAAATTTGGCCATTTTTTCCCCACACCTCTGCTCAATAAGAGCTGAAACCTAATTTGACAAAAAATCAAAATGCCCTTATATAACCCCTACTCACATGAAATTTCATTAATATGCGGCCAGTGGTTTGGGAGAAAAAGGCCCAAACACCACTTTCCCAATGGACGGACGAAAAGTGATCAGAAAAGCTCACCCTGACTTTCAGTCAGGTGAGCTAAAAATATTCTTCTGCCCATTGGTTCTGGAGAAGATTTTTAAAGAATTTTTCTTAAATTACACTAAGTAAAAATTCACGCCCCCATAGTGAGCCCTAATATCGGTTGAGGGACTCGATTTTAACAAACTTGAATCAGACCCATACCAACATGCTGCATTCCAAGTATCAAAAGATTCTGCCCACTGGTTCTGGAGAAGAAGATTTTTTAATAATTTTTCTATAATTCATACGGTGCTATCAGAGTTATGCCCCATACAGAGTTCCCAAGGGACATGGCCATTTCATTTGAACAAACATGAATTGCCATATAGTAATGAACATCCACATGAAGCTTCGTGAAAATCGGACCAGTGGTTTCAGAGGAGAAGTCATTTCAAAAATGTTCACGACGACTGACGGCGGACAGCAAGTGATAAGTTGAGCTCCCTTCGGTGGACAGCAAGTGATAAGTTGAGCTCCCTTCGGTGAGCTAAAAATCCTATATTGACTAAGTTACAATTCAAGCTCCCACACTGAGCCCAAATATGGACCTAGGGACATGGCTTGAACGAACTTGAATCTCACCCCCCTAAGGATGCTGCATACCAAATATCAAAACATTCCGACTGCTGGATCTGGAGAAGAAGATTTCTAAAGAAAATTCCTCATTTTGAACTAAGTTATCATTCGGGCTCCCACAGTGAGCCCAAATATGGACCTAGGGACATGGCTTGAACAAACTTGAATCTCACCCCACAAATGATGCTGCATACCAAATATCAAAACATTCCGACAACTGGATCTGAAGAAGAAGATTTTTAAAGAAAATTCCTCATTTTGAACTAAGTTATAATTCAGGCTGCCACAGTGAGCCCAAATATGAACCCAGGGACTTGGCTTGAACAAACTTGAATCTCACCCTCCTAAGTATGTTGCATACCCAATATCAAAAGATTGTGCCTACTGGATCTTGAGAAGATTTTTAAAGAAATTTGCCTGAAATGCACTAAGTTCAAATTGGGCTCCCATACTGAGCCCAAATATGAACCCAGGGAGCCGATTTGAACAACCTTGAATCAGATCCACCTCGCAATGTTGCATACCAAATATCAAAAGACTCTGCCTGCTGGATCTGGAGAAGATTTTTTAAGAAATTTGCCTGAAATGCACTAAGTTTGAATTTGGGCTTTTATAGTGAGCCCAAATATGAATCTAGGGGGCCAATTTGAACAAATTGAATCAAATCCACCCCACAATGTTGCATACCAAATATCAGAAGATTCTGCCTGCTGGATCTTGAGAAGAAGATTTTTTAAGAAATTTGCCTGAAATGCACTAAGTTCACTAAGTTCGAATTCGGGCTTCTATACTGAGCTCAAATATGAATCCAGGGGCCGATTTGAACAAACTTGAATCAGATCCATCCCACAATGTTGCATACCAAATATCAAAAGATTCTGCCTGATGGATCTGGAGAAGAAGATTTTTTAAGAAATGTGCCTGAAATGCACTAAGTTCGAATTCGGGCTTCTATACTGAGCTCAAATGTGAATTCAGGGGGCCGATTTGAACAAACTTGAATCAGATCCATCCCACAATGTTGCATACTAAATATCAAAAGACTTTGCCTGCTGGATCTGGAGAAGAAGATTTTTGAAGAAATTTGCCTGAAATGCACTAAGTTCGAATTTGGGCTTATATAGTGAGCCTAAATATAAATCCAGGGGGCCGATTTGAACAAACTTGAATCAGACCCATACCAAGATGCTGCATACCAAGTATCAAAAGATTCTGCCCACTGGTTCTGAAGAAGAAGATTTTTTAATAATTTTTCTATAATTCATACGGTGCTATCCGAGTTATGCCCCATACAGAGCCCCCCAAGGGACGTGGCCATTTCATTTGAATAAACATGAATTGCCATATAGCAATGAACATCCACATGAAGTTTCATGAAAATCGAACCAGTGGTTTCAAAGGAGAAGTCGTTTGAAAAATGTTCACGGCGACGGGCGACGGACGACGACAGACGGCGGACGGAGGGCAAGTGATAAGTTAAGCTCCCTACGGTGAGCTAAAAAGCTGACTAGTTGATTTTGAATCAATTACTCCCAGCAACTAGTCGACTTCGAAAAATAGGTAATCGTTTCAACACTGGTGTGGGGGGTGGGGGGGGGGGGGGTGGGGGGGGGAGGGGGGGGGGGAAACAAACTTTTTTAAAATTAGTGCTAGGAGAAACATGCTCCTGCATTTTCTTGACAGTATTTACTCAATTATTTCCTTACAATTTGAGTAATTTATTACCTGTACCTGTATTTCTGTGTGTATGGGACATTTTTTTTCCCTCCTAAGAGAATCATGACCACCACGATTCAGGAAAGACCGGTGGAAAACCAACAAACTGGAACAAGTGTTTTTTTTATGTGAATGGGACCTCGTCAGTAATACATACTTTCAGTCTTGCCACCCTCACAAGCATTGGAGGCCGTATCAAAAGCTTTCCCAGGGCTTCCAGCGCAAACGTATCCATAGGTTGCCCTGGGCCCCCCACCCCTTCACCGTTAGTGGATACAATGCCACAAAACACCCGATTCTTTAAACCAGAATATCAAAGTTGGGGAGGGGCTGCATAGTGAGACACCCTTAACACGTATCCCCGTTGATGCACCCCTGCATAGGAAGGGGGGTAGTGGTGTTACACTAAATCCTGTTACTAGAAGGTACAAGTACATACTGGATCCCCTCTCTCTTTGAAATTCTCTGAATATTTTTAAAAGAAGGGGAATTCAATTAGTTTTTAACTAAAATAAACTTTTTTTTCATTTCTTCTTTTTTGTTACTCACTTTCGATTTTTGAAGGAGAAATCCAACAATTGACCAATTCAACTCAAAACTGTCCACATTATGCCGCAAAAGCATAAACAGCCAATTTTAAAACACATTGGCAACTATTGTTCGATCAGGTAACGAAAAACTCAGCAAAAACCTTTATGCAGCTCATCGTTGGCATATTTGACGAATTGCGTAATTTACCTTGTTCGGTACCGGTCAAATGGGCTACCTTTTCAAACACACAATTTCTGATGTAACAATACTACTGCCAGTTTCAACAGTTCTTGTACTTATAGGCATGTGTTAAGGCAAAACACATGTACCTTGCATTTTTCGGAATCTTATGCAAGGACACCAACACACACATCGGCAATTATTTCTTCCAATTTTTTGTTTGCAACAAAATTAGGACACAGAAATGACGCCAGTTAGAATCTCTAAAAAAAACTGCCAAACAATTCGAGTAATGTTAAAACCTATATTTTTTTTAAACATGGATAATGAATTAACAAATAACGGCGGTTATTTTTCTTCATTATGTTTTCATTTTTAATAATTAGAACTAAATTGTTTTTAGATTTGCATAACCAGGCAAAAACCATTACCAGACAAACGACTGTACTTTTATCACAAAACAAATTTGTTTTTCTAAAATTGATGATTTTGATATGTTGTTTAGTTTTACCATAGGAGGAATGGGAAGAATGTTGGACTGAAAGGACGTACCAAACCCCAAAATTGTAATAGGGACTTCCAGGCCATGTCTGGACTACACAGGTGTTGGATCGTCAGGCATTCATATTTTTCGTGTTTCATACATCACACTCTTAAGGGTTACAATACAGTGTTTTTTTTCCATTGACGACAGTACTAATCTTTCCTCCTATCCCCATCTCATCAAGCTGATTTGGGCAAAAACAACCATCTATCCATTTAGTTTATCATCTCATGAAAAAAAGATACTGAAAAAAAATATAGGTTGCCATGTGAATTTTGCCTTTAAATTTGGATTTTCCTATACTCCAGTCCAGTTTCGCACTGAATGAAATAGACATATTTTTACCTACTCCCACCCAATTTTAATCTTCTCTCACACATTTCAGAAGACAATAGTCACCAATATTTTATATCTTTTCCAAAACATGCACTTTAAAAATTTTATTCACACTTACAAGGGGAGCGCAGTGGCTCAGTAGGTAGAGGTGCAGGCTGCAAGCCGAGAGGTCCTCGGTTCGAATCCCACCTGCGGTAACCGCGTTGTGTCCTTGGGCAAGACACTTCACCCCCATTGTCCATGTGGGGGCACGATGACGCCGTGTACTAAGGCGTACTGCACGTCGATGGTACGCTTGTCTTCAACCACTCTAACCCTGCCTATGCTGTAGTGCGGAGTTACGATGTTGGGGAGCTGGCAGCTGCTCGTCGTTGCTCGGTGGTTCTCTCCGGGTACTCCGGCTTCCTCCACCCGTAAAACTGTCACGGTCATGATTAGCCATTGTGCATAAATATGTGACCTTAAAACATCAATAAATAAATAAATAAATTCACACTTACAAGCTCGGTTCATTTTCCACCAATCGGATAATTCCAGGAACTTTTATCCTCCATTAAAGGTTGGGTGTCAACCACTAGAGGCGCTGTTTGCACAAAAACACTGTATTGTAACCTAAACTTTCTACAAAGGCGATAAAAATATATGTAATTATGGGTTTAAATTAAAGAAAAAATACTGTCTAATATATTAAATATCTTTTTTTCAAATTTCAGTGCTCTTTGCCTAATCTATCAGCATTACAATTAACCCACCCCAACTGGTTGAGTGTAAAAAAAGTCATGTGTCACTTTTTACATTTTGCCCTTTAAACTGATTCCAAACAAGTTTAATGAATTTGTTGTCCTCAAACTGCCATCATTTTGCATTAGTATACCAACAGAGTAGCTGTATAAACTATCAAAGTAAAAACGTTATTCTCACAGTAATAAAAGCCAAAAACATTAACCCTTCCATTATTCTCAAAATAAAAATGAAAAAAATGTACTTTTGCTTGATAAAGGTGTTTGGATAAAGTACAATTTATAGTAGAAGTACACCATTTGGCAGAAGCACACTCTAACATGAGATAATCATATGACCTGAATGAAGAAAGAAACAAATGAACAAGCAGTACTGGCTATTTGACCCCTACCCCTGCAACCAGTTTAGCAGAAAAGCCTACATTCAACCCTTTTCAGTCCACACACTTCACTTCTAGTGTCAGAATCCCCAACTGTTTCCCACATATACAGTGCATAGAGTTAACAAGATACTTGAAAAATTAATAAATCCTACATTTGAGTGATACAGACACTGCCAAAATGAGATGAAAGTGGAAATTTCTCCTGGTTTTGTACTGAGACCAAATTAAGAACCGGTGTGCTCTCAGCACATTGAGTTGAGCCTACATGTTATAAAAAAATGTGTGAGTACGAACCATATGAGGCATCCAGTGGTACTCATGGGAGTCATATTTCCAAATTAAATTGATCAGGATAGATTAAACTGTGGGGGGGGGGGGGATTTTCCAAAATAAAACCACAATTCAGTTTGGACTCTCTCAATTGTGTACAATATCACTCACAACTTTTCTTCATTTGACCCACATTCTCAAGTATCAAGCCAGCATAGTACATTTAGCCACATGCCAAATCCAGTCTATCTCCACTTGTTTGACATTATCAAAAAAAAAAATAAGTTGCTGAACCTGAATGGGATCAGCATAGTAGCTCATTCCAGCCAGGTCCAACAACTTATTTTAACTGAAATCTCCCTAATGCAACAGTCCTTTAAACTACTAGGTATCTCTCTTTATTTGTCTACAACAATGAAAGGCATATTACCTTCTACATGAACAAGATGCAAGTTTTTAAGGTGGTTGTACCAGTTCTTGGTAAGAAAAATGACAAATGAAACGCCAAGGACAGAGGAAGCACACAAAATGCCATTTATAAGACAGATATCTACATTCTTGTGAAGGCATCACCTTGTGAATAACAAAGCACATATAATGGACCAAACTATTACAGATTAACCCCTTAGAGCTACAAGTTTGATTGTGAGAATAGAAATGTTAAGCCTAGTGAATGCTGTCAATATGAGAGGAGCAGTTGCATACAGTGTAGTGATTTTGTGCATCTAGAAATTGCCCAAAAGGTAGTTTTTGCACTCATGGGCACAAAAAACACTTCAAAGCAGAGTTTTTCTCTAAAATAAGATTAGAAAGTTGCCCAGGGTGTCCAGCACTCAAAGGTAATAAAGTAGCTACAGTTCTGTTAAAAAATAAGTGAAAATAGTAATTTCAACATAGAAAAATCAAGTAGTGCCACACCCAAATTGCTCTCATAGAGTAAAAACCTCCTATGCATCTCATAAAAACAACATTTGAATCAAATCACAGGCTGAAACAGGATATTTCTCATTAATTTGACCATCACAGCTGCCAAAATAAAGAACAAGAGGCCCCACGGGGCCTGAAGCGCTCATCTTGTACAGAACACAATTTAAACAGAGTCCAAGAATGAGTCTACATTAAGCAAGCCATCTCCATAGGCTACACTGTCAATCCTTGAGTCCCTCAGGAGTGACAAAAATAAACTGGGCATCATGCCTTTTCTTCAGCTGATCATAAGTAAAATGTAGAGCTCCCCTATGAAGCCCCTTGATACAACCTATGTGGATTAATCTTAGTACCTCTAGAAGGTACCGAATACAAAATTTTTAATTCTTCAGCAAAATGGCCAATTCCGGCTCCCATAGAGAGCCCAAATATTAACCCAGGCTCTTGATTTGAACAGTTAAATCTGACTTCCCTAGAGATGCTGTGTACCGAATATGAAAGCATTCTGACTGTTGGATCTGAAGAAGAGAAATTGTAAAGAAATTTCTCCGAATTGCACTAAGTTCAAATTTGTTGTATACCAAATGTGAAAGCATTCTGACAAGTGAATCTGAAGAAGAAGATTTTTGAAGAAATTCCCTCATATTGTACTAAGTTAAATTTCATGTTCCCATATGGAGCCCAAATATTAACCTAGGCACTCGAATTGAACAACCTGGAATCTGCCCCCCCTAGAGATGTTGTATACCAAATATAAAAGCATTCTGGCTGGTGGATCTGAAGAAGAAGATTTTTAAAGAAATATTCTCATATTGCACTTAGTAAAAATTTGGGCTACCATAGTGAGCCCAAATATATACCTAGGGATCTGATTTGAACAAACTTGAATCTGACCCCCATAGAGATGTTGCATACCAAATATCAAAGCATTCTGACTGATGGATCTGAAGAAGAAGATTTTTTTAAATTACCCTCCATATTGAACAAAGATAAAATTTGGGCTTCCGTAGGAAGCCCAAATATTAACCTAGGGACTTGGTTTGAACAATCTAGAATCTGACCCTCATAACAATGATGTATACCAAATATTAAAAGATTCTGACTGGTGGTTCTGAAGAAGAAGATTTTTAAAGAATATTCCCCATATTACCCTATGTTAAAACTTCGGGCTCTTGTAGAGAGCCCAAATATGAACCAATGAGCTTTATTTCAACAAACTTTTATCTGACCCCCCTATGAATGCTGTATACCAAATATCAAAAGATTCTGATGATTGGTTCTGGAGAAAAGATTTTTTTAAATTTTTTGCAAATATGCTGACTCAGCATTTTTTCGATGCCCATTACAGAACACCCTAACATAACCGATGGCAATTTTTTTTTACCATTCAATTCTACTGGTCATAAGGATACTTCATACCAAATAAAAGCTCTCTGTTCCGTGGGGTTTGGGAAATATGGGCGTTTGAAAATATTTCTATTTTTAGCTCCCAGGGTTCCCTTGGGGATGCGGGAATTTTTTTTTTTGCATGGGTCATGTACTTATGACCCAATAATACCACAAACCAAATTTGGTTCATACCGGACCATCGGTTCAGAAAATAGAAATTTTGGGCGGTGCCAAAAATCTTACCCCTCCTATTACAAAGCCAAATATTACTTCACGAACTTCGTTTGAACAAACTTGATTCTACACCTCATATGGAAGCTCCATAGCAAATATCAAGTCATTGTACACACTGGTTCTTGAGAAGATTTTTAAAATATTTTGGTGCATTTTCCCCCACTCCCTCCCTATGGGGCTGGGCATGCTGAGTTGAACAAAAATGAAATGCCCCTTTGGGACCATCACTCACACAAACTTTCACTTGAAATGGCCCAGTGGCTTTGGATGAGAAGACCAAAACATGGTGTTGACGGACGACGGACGGCGGACGGACGGGAAGTGATGAGATTAGCTCAGCTTGACTTTGTCAAGATGAGCTAAAAACCCCTGTTCAGAGCCTGTTTCTCACACTGCAGAATGTAACAAATCATATTTTCAGCAAGCATATATAGACAGAGGGGGTTAAAATCTGGAATAGAAAAAAATGATACTTCTACTGACTATATTTGGGGATGGGGGTCAGTTAGCAAGTGGAAATCAATAATAAACTTGACTGAATGTTTTTCAGGTTGAAAATATGTTCCATTCCAAGTTTGGCCATGGTGGGTTAAAACTTGCTTATTTTGCACAGCCAACAACATTTAGCTCAATTAATACTGCCATTTCGCATTGGCCTGCCTCTGATTAACTACAAACACAACAAAATAACCAAATTGTACCATCTTTTCTCCACCTAAGATTCACTCATCATTTGGCCAGCATTTTATGCATATGGGCCCTCTAAAATAGGCTTTATTTCATGAAAAATGGGCATTCTACATCTTCAAAATTACCGTTCCTCAAAAATTTCCATCCAAGTACAAACCGATTTGGCTTCAGTCATCAAAGTAATAACATCGGTAGAGTCAACATCCAAAACTATTTTTTAAAATATCACTCGACAGAAATCACAAGAAATACTGCTTTAGGTTACAATACAGTGTTTTTTTTCCATTGACGACAGTACTAATCTTTCCTCCTATCCCCATCTCATCAAGCTGATTTGGGCAAAAACAACCATCTATCCATTTAGTTTATCATCTCATGAAAAAGAGATACTGAAAAAAAATATAGGTCGCCATGTGAATTTTGCCTTTAAATTTGGAGCTTCCTATACTCCCGTCCAGTTTCGCACTGAATGAAATAGACATATTTTTACCTACTCCCACCCAATTTTAATCTTCTCTCACACATTTCAGAAGACAATAGTCACCAATATTTTATATCTTTTCAAAAACATGCACTTTAAAAAGTTTATTCACACTTACAAGCCCGGTTCATTTTCCACCAATCGGATAATTCCAGGAACTTTTATCCTCCATTAAAGGTTGGGTGTCAACCACTAGAGGCGCTGTTTGCACGAAAACACTGTATTGTAACCTAAGGGGACGTCCAACCTAACCTTGGTCAAATTTCATGTAATTTTCTCCCAAGCCTAAAAAAGACCCAAAATGAATAACCCCAATAAATTATATACTAAAATGCTTGGAATGAAACATAGAACATGTGGAAACTGGAATTTGCTATGGAACTGCTGCCATGTGTAGATAGCACCGTCTGAAAGTCTGCTATGTCATAAGTAAGAGAACAAAATTTTTACAATAAAATACCTCAAAATAAAATAAAATGTTATAAGTGGAGTGCTCACTGATTGAAGGCAGACATTTTCTTTTGTTTATGTTTTGATTTGGGGGAGTTCAACAAAGGTCAACTTGAAGGAGTCCACAAAAGAAGTATGGAAGGACAAAAGAGTGTCTCAGAAACTATGATATTCTCCTATGTGGAATGCAATGCAAAGCCATACATTGTAGTTGAATAAATATATTTACAAACCCCTTGCACTGTAACCCCTTTTATCCCATGCATCAATTTGATAGTGATTAAATTGTTAAATTTGCCTGATTAAGCTGGTTATCAATGAGTAACATAGGTTTGTTTACTCTTGGACACCAAATTCACCAATACACTCATGATATCTGTTGGAGAAGAAATAAGAATAACTGTAACCTGTCACTGCAATAAACCATCAAATGTACATACAAGTACATTGTTATTCAAAACACATCAAATCAACCCTACATAACCATTATTGCATGTAATTTTCCACAAGAGGCTTATTGGCATATTGAGATTAGGAGGGCACATCCAGTAGGTCTCACATTCATAGGTGTTCACATATTTTTCAAGAACGCAGTACGCAAAGTAATCCTCAAAAGGTGACAAGTGAGCTCCATTTGATAAAAAATATCCCGGGGGAGGGGGCTCCCTTCCCTGTATGTCTCTACTTCCGGCACTCATGGCATATGCCTTTTTCATCAAAGTTTAACTCTTTTTTTTTTGAAGATCCTGGCGACACACATGCTCCAAACACTATCAGATAGGTAACCCTCCAAATAAGTGTATCTGCAAAAATCATATTACATTGCAAAACATTCTTTTTAGACCTTTCATGCTTCTTTTACTTCCAACTATAAAACTTAATTTATCGATTAATGGTTGAATAGAAAAACCCTGCCATAATCAACATGTTGAGTTCCAGAAGCCTCCATAACAGCTCCGATAAAAGTGTCAAACATCAGATTGGTGGCTTTACAGAATATTCATTAATCATTAGCTTGTTAAGTAATCGGAACAAAATATTCACAAAAATATTTTGTTGCAATTAATTTGAGGGTGTCAGCAGGCACTTTCCAATAAATTGTAACAAATCAACTAGTTATAAACAAAATTTTCTAACTCGAAAGGACCAGAACTCTGGAAAAAATGTGTGGAAGAAACACATGCTACAGCAGCTACACAGGCATCATTTCCCCATGATGCTCGATCACAACACTAAATATCCTTCAAATTGGAGTAGCAGTGGTTGAGATACAAGGGAGAATGTTGGTATGGGTTGGTTGAGATACAAGGGAGAATGTTGGTATGGGTTAGAGGACAGAGGTCTCCACTAGATGTGCCTTTGACTTTCCAACTTCCAAGTCCGGGGCATAATAATCACATCACACCCACCATATTCAATTCATAATTTCAGTAAAATAAACAGAATTATCAATTTTAATTAATTTATAGATGATGGGGAAAATATTGGGCTTCTTTCGCCTTCTCGTACTATTACCACAAACACCTGCAGGCAGTTCGACTATGATGCTGACAAACGAAACTGAGCGCATATGGTCTGGTGTGTCAGATTAAAAAGTAACTTGGTACGGATAATGAAGAAATTGCGAATAATTCGTGTATTTCATTTGTTTAAAGGCCAATTGCAGCTAATTTTGACCATGGATTCGTTAATTTGTTTGGGTTTTGACCATCATGGTCATGCTGACAGTGGTTATGTCTATTATGATATGCAAATTGGGAGATAGTTTCCAGTTACTTTTTTATGAATATTACCTTATTTTATGTTTATTGTCCCGATTTTATACACTCAATTATTTTTTTACAAGTGGTTCATGTTGTCTTTTTAGTGTGCAATAATTCAGATTTTTTGTCAACAAAAAAGTTCAGATGGCCTGTAAACACTGCATGTCACTGGAGGGAATTTTAAACCATAAATTGCAGTTATGACATTAACAGCTCAAGTATTTGCTGTAACCTGTTTGCAAATCCGCTCATACACTGTCTCGAACAAATAAAGGACGTGCTCACGTCCTTTTATTCTTATGATCGCCCAAAATGAGTATTCCTGCAAGAACCACATTATAATCACATGACCGAAATAAACATCATTGAAACATGGCCACATCCGGAACATCCAAAATTTGTGTTGGTGGTATTACATTCTAACATCAAAACACACCAGTGTGTGTCAAAAAAAATGCTTTCTCCGAGTCTGTAGTACGTTATCATTACATGGAGGACAAGGCTTTCGAACTACCGATCGTTGTGTTTTACGGGTTCGTTACTTATGCCATTGGCAAATTAATGTTCTTCAAAATCACAAAATTCACTTTTTTTCCTGAAAAAAATTATATGTACCTTTTCTATGCACTTTACTCATTATTTTGATTAGTGCTGGGCGATATTGAAAAAAATAAAAACCGCGATTATTGAGTACTGACATCACAGTTAACGATATTATCGCGGTTTTTAACACCCAACTCACAACCAGCAAACTGTACATGTAAATGATGTTCTACAAATGTTTAATTTTCGAAGTTGTGTATTGTGTATCATCTGTTGTTCTTTGTTTTATAATATGATTTCATATTTGGAATAAAACTGAAAGAATTTTAATTGTTTATGTGCCTGCATGTCTTATTTTTTCAGAAACCCAAGACATAAGATGTCACGAACTGTGAAACTGTGTGGGGAGGAGTCCAATACCGTCGGTTGACGCCTGTATTACGAATACATTGAAGGCATGCGAGTCACACTGACAGGCTTCAATTGACATCAAGTTATCAACTGGTCAATGACATTGAAAAAAAAACGTAAATTGTATCTTACCAGTTATATTTGCAGAGAATGTGATCCAAACTGAACCTAACTGTCCTTCATGTGTGACATGATGTTCTAAATTATTTGGAAAAACCCATTCTTAAAAGCATGCTGGCTGTTTATTTAAATGGAATAAGCATGTACGTAAATAAGAAGGTAGCAATGATGAATAAAAGACGTTTCCGATAAGTATTCCACACATTATTTTCGTGGATTGGCAGGGTGATAAGGGTCCGAGGAATTCACATAATTAAGGACAACTCATTCAGTTAGCAATAATTCTTCTTTTCTTCTATCCAAATAAAAACGTTCTACAAACGAAAAATGCACTAAGTAAAAACAACGCAAGAATGAACAACACCTGGCTCCCGTGCATCGCTATTCTTTTAATTTTTGCGCCGCCTACAATGAAACTACACGTCATGATTCACGAACCATGACCTAGTTGCGTCTTTACTGTCTCAATCATGTTGTATCAAAAGTGTTTCTGTAGTCACCAGACATGCCCAGATTCACTCCTAATATGGACGCTTTCTCTGTGTTTTACAAATTAAATTACATACGCGGATATAACGTGGGCATTTTAACTTTAATTTATGACTTGGAAAACTCAAGCTGCGTTAAATTAGAATCACTTTTATTCACACACACGGATACACACAAGCGAAGTATGATTACTTGACAGCAAGCTGACGCCTGCTGATGATAACTGACGATATAACGATTTTTTTTTTGTAGACGATATTACTGACGATATTGAATTTTTAACCAGGTACTGTCGATTAATCGGGAAACCGCCCAGCACTAATTTTGATGTATAATTTGCGTTTCCTTACTTCTCTTATCTGTTTCTGGGGCATTGGGAAAAATGTTAACAAATTACATTGGACGACCCCTTAATTTTGAAGTATATGTTGTATCCGCCCACCGGTGACGTAATGTACAAAGACGAAACTGAATATAACTGATGGCGGGAAAAGTAAGGTCATCACCTGTGAACTGTGACCTTTTTATGAAAAGAAACATGAATTTTAGGTGAGTGTGCACTTTTAAATGCATTCCAGACATCTTGTGCCCTGTTTTTTTCGCCCCGGGAGATTTCGACCAGGTTCGAGTCAGTCAGAGTTGAACTACCTACGTACGAGGCTTGACGATTTAAGTACGTAGGAATAGTTTACTGGCGTCGCTGACAGGATTCGAACCTGTGCGGGGAAACCCCAATGAATTTTCAAAGGTAATACAAAGGGGCCATTACAGAGCACTGCACACTCATCAGATTCCGACCCAGATGACCAGTACGATTATTTTAAATATGATGCCGGAAAACATAAATTGAAAGTACCAACTGTTATATAGCCCCCATATTATATCGAGATTGATATATCCTGAGTTGATAACCTTTCAAGATTGATATTTTTTTTTTTTTTTTTTGCATTTTCTGACTCATTTGCACTGAGTGCCCTTTGTTTACATCTTTGTTACACTAATCTATTGTACATATAGCTGTTGATTGTTTAAGTAGGTCAAGGAACTTGTTTACTTGAACTATGACAGAATCATCTAGAAACTGTTAGAACTTTGTAGAATTTTCATCTTCTGGAACATTCTATCTGTTTACTACATAAAGGTTTGTCAACAGAATTCAAAAACTCATTTTTAGAAAGCCATTTCAGAAAGACTCACTTCAGTTGTTTCCATTGGAGATTATTATTGTTTCAGAACAGTGCATTTATTATAGAAGCAGTGCTTCTTTGTGAATTTGGAAGATTGATTCCAAAAGAGAATTTTGAAGAGAATTTGGTCGTCTTGGAAAAGAGAATTTATACTTTCTGTGAAAGAGAATAATATTATTTTGTGAAAAGCCAGGATTCTACTGGATTATTTGGAAACTACCTGTGGGTTTTTACTCCATTTGAATTTCGCGGAGCATTTTAATATATTTTATTGGAGACTACTGAAAGTTCTAAGTGAAAATTTTATTACAAATATATGGGATACTGTTTCTGAAGACACATTCTTGGATTTAATACTACCAGCTGGAAAATATCTTCACAAATTTCTTCACCACTGGATTACTGGATTCTGTCAAACTGTACGTTGGACTAATTCAACTAGAACTATCACTGAAGGTGATTAATACCCCCGCTTTGGGTTTTTAGAGGAATGCACTTCTGATCATGTAGGCGAAGGCCATAAGGAAATGTATACATAAAGATCATTTTTTGTTGTTGAAATTTGTATTTGCATGTGGCCTTCCACAGAACAGCACTGAATACTTGAAGAGCCCACACATATATGGTTTACATTTGGAAAAACACATTTACAATGTGCAACATGTATTCAAAATCAGTTCATTAATGTAGGAGGAGTTGCACACATAAGAATCCCATTTGAAAACCCATAATAAATCCAAGTTAAAGGGAGATAACCTGGTTAAAATTGTCGCAGATCAAAAATTTGGGAATATGCGTATGTTCACTTAGTTGTGATAATGTTTGAAAGGTTTCGTCAAAATTGATTGATAAATGTAGGAGGAGTTGCATAGAAACCCATAATAAATCTAAGTTAAAGGGAGATAACCTAGTTAAAATAGCCACAGCTAAAAAATTTTGGAATATGTGCATGTTCACTTAGTAGTGATGATGTCTGTAAACTTTCGTCCAAATTGATTGATAAATGTAGGAGGAGTTGCGCACACAAGAATTTCATGCAGAAACCCATATTAAATCAAAGTTCAAGAGAGATAACCTGGTTAAAATTGTCGCAGATCAAAAAGTTTGGAATATGCACATGGTCACTTAGTAGAGATGATGTTTGAAAGGTTTCATCAAAATCGGTTCATTAATGTAGGAGGAGTTGCGCACACAAGAATTTGTTCGAACGGAAAGACATAATAAATCTAAGTCAAAAGAGATAACCTGGTTAAAATTGTCGCAGATCAAAAATCTTGGACTATGCGCATAGATCAAAAATCTTGGAATATGCGCATGTACACTTAGTAGTGATGATGTCTGAAAAGTTTTGTCCAAATTGATTGATAAATGTAGGAGTTGCACGCACAAGAATTTCATGTAGAAACCCATAATAAATCTAAGTTAAAGGGAGATAACCTAGTTAAAATTGCCACAGCTCAAAAATTTTGGAATATGCGCATGTTCACTTAGTAGTGATGAGGTCTGTAAACTTTCGTCCAAATTGATTGATAAATGTAGGAGGAGTTGCACACACAAGAATTTCATGCAGAAACCCATATTAAATCAAAGTTCAAGAGAGATAACCTGGTTAAAATTGTCGCAGATCAAAAAGTTTGGAATATGCACATGTTCACTTAGTAGAGATGATGTTTGAAAGGTTTCATCAAAATCGGTTCATTAATGTAGGAGGAGTTGCGCACACAAGAATTTGTTCGAACGGAAAGACATAATAAATCTAAGTCAAAGGGAGATAACCTGGTTAAAATTGTCGCAGATCAAAAATCTTGGAATATGCGCATGTTCACTTAGTAGTGATGATGTCTGAAAAGTTTTGTCCAAATTGATTGATAAATGTAGGAGGAGTTGCGCACACAAGAATTTCATGTCCGGAAAGACGTACGGACGGACGTACGGACGGATGGACGGACGGACGGACGGACGGACAGACGGACGGACGGACGGACGTACGGACGTACAGGGCGATTCCTATATAGCCCCCACTTCTTCGAAGCGGGGGTATAATAATTGATAAGTACCACTGTTTTTATTTTCTGTAAACCAATTGGTGTAAAAGATCTTTGTATCGTTTTTTTTTATATTAATTTTTTTTTAAATTAAATTTCAGAATAGTTAAATTCATAGTTATTGTTGCTGATTCTCAGATTTCTTTGTTACCAATATCAATAATATTTCCATACCGTAACACCAACTCAACGTTTTAATACAGCTGCAGGGCTTAGAATTAATGGTAGGAGCAGCATGGAAGGGTTTTGGGCTATATTTTAATCCAAGGCCTGAATGATGATCAAAAAGTCCGAGCCATTTGCATGAGCCTGGAGGAGAAAGTATTAGATTACTATGCATTTCTAACCAAAAATAAGAAAACCTCCCTCATTCAATTATATAAATCCAAAACTAGAATCTCATTTCGGAAGCCATCAACCCCCCCTCCCCCCCCCCCCCCCCACCTCCAAACTTTCAGTGCCGAATTTCATGCCCTGACCCAGGGTAAGGATGAGGATTTACGGGACTGGGCCAGCCGAGTACACGTCATGGCTGACAAGGTCAGGGCAGGTGCAAACGAGTTTGTGGTTCAGGCCCATGCTGCTTCAAGGTTTTATCAGGGGCTGTATGACAGGGCTGTGGGGGAGTATGTTGACAGGCTCCAGTTCAATACTTTGGACCTAGTTGTAGACAAAGTTGAATATATTCAGGCCACACAAGCAAGTCAGACAGGTTCATTTTGAGAAGGAACCATCAATTATGCAGGTAGAAGAAGCTCCAGAAATGGTCTCCACTGCCTGTAATACAGAAGATGGGTACTCTGTCCTCTTAAAACAGATAGAATCCCTGAAATTGCAAATTGGGGAACAAAAAGTGGGTCAACCCAGCCGAAGGGGGCGGGGTTTTATTAACCAAGGCGGAAGGACATGTTAGTCTTGTGGAGGTAAGGGCCATATGTATAATGTGTGCTCAAGAATTAGGGGGAGAAATTTTAGGCGGAAGGGGGCATTGCAATACCCTAGTGATTCAAGGCGGATATCCCCTCGTAAACTCTTTCAAAATAGTTCTGAAGATGAATGCACCGAAGATTTTGAAAGAGAATACCGTTCTTATACACCCCAATCTAGGAAGCGTGAGTCTATGGAGACTCGTTCTCGACAAATAGTCTTTAAATCCACCCCTCAGGATGAATCAAGACTGGACTGTTCAGGCCACCATCGGCATGAGCTCAAAAGTCTACATGAAGTAACAACCAGTCCTCGTCAATTATTTGATCGAGAACGGTTTCCTTCACATTTTGAGGGTGATAATGGGAGACATTTGTTCAGGCGAGAAAGGGTGCCTTATAAGGCTTCCACGTTTACACGTGTAAACGTGAACGTTTCGTTTATGGGCATTAAACGTTTACAGTTCTGGTAAACGTGTACACGGAATGAAGTTTTAATAGAGTAATTTCAGAATTGCAGATTAATGCAGAAAGTCAAAGAAACCAAAAAATAATTTCCAACTTTGTAATGCAATATTTTGGTAATGCTTCAGAAAAACTGTGTACTGGTTCCGACTGGCGCCGCCGCCACAGTAACTGAACGAAGTCATCTTCAAATCATGTGATATCATATGTGACACAGTCACGTGAGCCGCATGGCACGTGCTAATCTTTGGTGTTGCCTTCGAAACATGTGTGGAATGTTTTAGTTTATTCGGATTTACATGTATATTCCCAAAGTGATACACAGTTGTTCTCGATGATTTCGTTCACCTGACATGGATTATTAATTTATTATTCACACATGGGATGATCTTAGGATCGATTTATGGAGTTTGACAGACAGACTGGCACTTGCGGTGTTTGAAAATTTGGATCCCCCTGCATGGTTTGTAGACTTTGTTTATTTTTGCGACATTGCATTCCACTCTCAAGTCCGGTATTGTCACTATTGTGTGCCATGGCAACTCGCCCCAAAATTACTGTTTGAAAAAATACAAGGAATTTCACCCCGAACCCACCAGAATGAGCTCAGAGACCCCCATAAATTTCAAAATTTACCTGGGGGAGAATCCCCCAGACCCCCCCCCCCCCCCCCCCCCCCCAGACCGAGTGACTTTGACTTCAGCATCTGCATGCTGTGATCGTTCGTCTACGTCGTTTTTGGACGAACTGTAAACCGGCTGTCTCAATAACAAAAATTGTATGCCCTGTACGCAAAGATATGATGAACTTACTGTGTATTATTACACACTTCTATCAAATATTGACTACTTGCATTGTTACTGTTAGTACGTGTAAACGTTTACGTTTCGTTTACAGACAGTCGTTTAAACGTTTACAATTTTGTCTAAACGTGGAAGCCTTAGTGCCTTAGCGCTCTGAGAAAGGTAATACGTAGGGTCAGTCAATTGCTTAAAAAACCTGGTGTCGTTGCTTTGGAGGAAGTCGGTTTGGACTTTTCCAGGGGTCTGCAGGGTTGCCGGGTGCAAGATGCTATGTTCGGCATTTGGTGGCAATGTCTCGACCAGAGGAGCCCCTTATTTTACACCGTAGGGGTGAAAAGCCTGACCCCTATTCTAGCCGAGTTGGGTCTTTGGCACGTTACATTCGTTTCGAGATGCGTCGGGAGTCCCAGCCTATCCATCTCCATCATTGTACTGCCGACGTTTCAGAAGTTCAAAATTGGATTACCCTTTTTGAAAACAGTTATTTTAGTTACACAGCCTTTGTGAATAGATTCAATGCTAGGCAGTTAGAAGGTTTGAGGTGTGTGCCCTCAAATAGGTTATTATTAGAAACAGACAGACCCTATTTTGGTGGTACTAGAATCCCAAGTTGATTGGTGAAGTTGCCCATAAGGTTGCTGAGCTTCTTGGAAGTAGTCTGGAGTCAGTCTGTAAGCAGACCCTCCAAAATCGGTCGTACTAAAAGACGACTGTAGACGACTGTAGAAAAAGTAAGCGGGTTATGAGGAAAGTGAAAGCACAAAAGGGTTGACAGCAACCTTATAAACCTATGTTTAAAATATAAGTTAACGATAGGATATGCTTATCCCATTTTATAACGAAAAATGTTAATCCATGATCAAAAATCTACAGTCGTCTTCCCGTACAATACTAAAAGACGACTGTAGATCGAGCTGTTAATTAAGTGAGTGAGTGAGTGAGTGAGTGAGAGAAGACAACATTAAAGATTAATCTCCTCACATCTTGATTACCATCCGGCGACATCATCGCAAAAATTTGAACTTTTATTTCAGGTGGTAAAATCAAATAATTACATTTTGCCATTTTGTCATTATTTAACGAATTTCATGGAGTCAGGCTTGTCAAATTTATTGACTAGAAAAAGTAAGGGGGTTATGGGGAAAATGAAAGCACAAAAGGGTTGATATCGACCTTATAAACCTATGTGTAAACTATTATAACGATAGGATATGCTTATCCCATTTTAAAACGAAAAATGTTGATCCATGATCAAAAATCCCTGGTCGTCTTCTCGTACAATACTAAAAGACGACCGTAGATCTAGCTGCTAATAAAGTGAGTGAGTGAGAGAAGACAACTTTAATCTACTAACACCTTGATTACCATCCGCCGACAAAGCATTGTATTGATAACGGTTTGTAGATTGTTTATGCACACAATCATTTTCCACTGTTTGGAGGTGTTTGCAGATTATAAGGCAAACAAGCCCGAGGTATGTCTTTTACTGAAATGCTCAATATTGACACAGTTCTCAACTTAGAAAAACACTGTTTACTGACAAAGGTTAAAGAACAAACTTGTTTCTGAGAAATGCTATAAGAAGCTACAGAGGGTTCAAAATTATGCCAAAAAAGATGCATGGAAATAGTAGACGAAGTGTAGGAGGATTTGGTACAACCTTCCTTTCTGTTAACACAGGAAACCACCAAACACCAGACGAGGATTGAAACAAGCCTGCCTGACTGGGACGAGTGTCATTTTATATAAATAATCTATTGAATAAAGATTTAACAGCCCTTTTAAGGGTTTTTGGGTGAGTGTCTGTGAGAGGGTGTGTGTATGTGTGTTTTTTTGGGGTTTTTTATTGAATTTTTTTTTTTTTTTGTTTTTTTTAGGGGGGGGGGGGGGGGGGGGTCCCCTCCAATCACCCCGTCATCTATTCCCCCTGCAGGCAGACCAGATGGCCAAGACTCAGCATCCTCTCTCCCTTATAGGCTGATGGATGACGCCCACCTTTCAAAAACACATATTGATGGATTTTTTCCTTTTTATAACCGTTAAGGAGGGGCCACTCCCAAACCAGCAACAGTTTGGGATTCTTTTTCTTTTTTCTAAGAAATTATCATAAATATGCCCACTTCTACTGGTATCTTGATTTTTGATGTATGCTAAAAATAATTTACATATACTTAAAGTCTTTATTTATGAAGGACCATGAGGAACCTAAAAAACCTTTGATTATCTGTGATTACAAGAAATGTTTAAATCTGTTTAAATATACAAATAGGATATGCAATTATAGAAATCGAGTCACTGAAGGCCAAACGGACTGCTGGTTCAAAAAATCATGGACCCAGATGGGCCTGATAGCTCATCAATACACCCCCACTTGAATACAGAGCGAATTATTGCAGCGAGTTTTTTTGAGTTCAAAACATGTACAATGTTTTCCATCTGTTTCTGAATATAAGAAATGAGTTCACGATTGTTGGACTTTGGTTGAGATTGTAAAAGTCCTGGAGAGTTATTGGGATGAAAGCGACCACCTTTATTCATAACACCATTGTGACCAAGATGGTAGTTTGGCCGTGGGGCATGTCTAGTGATTGTGTTTGTATTGCACTGCTTTCAATGCTGTACTGGTTGGTTTGATGTACTCTTGCGGACATATGGACGACTTACAGTGGTCATAAATGTAGCGACTGTCTTGTTAGGTTTGAGAGTTCTGTTGGAAACCTCTTGAGTATTCAAGAGGTTTGGCTAAAATCTGAGTTCCAATGTAATTGGCATGCCCGAAAGCAGTAGCAAGAATTTCGAAGACTGTTTCATTCCGTTTTGATATCTCATCTCGTGAACATCAGCGTACCTTCAATCTTATTTTTAAAGCAAATTCTCATTATCAACTTTGAAGATGGATTTTCCCAGAAAGGCCAGTGTATCTTACCCTTGTGGTGCCTGCTCAAACAACTGCGATGGCTTCAGGGATATTGCATGTGATATATGTGACAGATGGTATCATTTATCCTGTGCAAATCTCAAGCTGAAAGACTTCAATTTCTTCAGAAAATCGTCTCTTTCATTCATCTGCTGCAACTGCATCAAAAATAGGAGAATAAACTCATTTGATTTTGACCACGTGATATTGAGGTTGATGGCACCCGGGCGAAATAACAACACCCATGCAGCAATTCTAGGAGAAGAGATCTTCTTGAGAGGGCAGGAAGAAAAACTTTGTAAGCAAGAGCCACAATACTACAATCCATGTTTGTGCTATACCCAAGACAGGCACGCATCCAGTCTGTTGGGAAATAATTGGGTTGGTTCAGTACCTATTGCAGTCTCGGCTGACGGGAACTGCCTGTTCAATGCTCTTTCCGTGGCATTGTATGGTAACCAAGCAGCATCTGAGGAGCTCCGTGTTCGAACTTGTGTCGAAATGGCCTGTCATCAGACGTACTATGAGTTACTTCACTCAAAGACGGACATTCCACTGATCAGCCCCTCATAAAAAGAAGCCATTTCGGCATGTGCAGAGTCAGGAGGCCCGAGGTCCTTTTCATCAGTATGGACCATTCACGCTGCCAGTATGGTTGTCGGTCGCTCAATCAGAAGTGTCTATCCAGTAGTAAATGGACCGGCAGACAGGTACAGTACTGTGATCACAAAAGTGGACACCAAATCGCGGCGAGTTCTCGACGCGGTCAAGGTGACAGACAAGAAAAAAACCTTATTGACAGAAGCGCGGCTAAAGCGAAACACAATCTCCATTCCGCCGCTTGGATTTTCGCAGAGATTTTTCGCGAACGTCGACAGCGCCGCGATTTTGTCGGAGGGAACAGTCCAAACTACATGTGCACAAATGTAACCGGTTTGCAGTGTTAATGTACATGTAGGGCTGCACAATATTCGGATTTCAATACCGGTAACGATATTTTAAAAAATATCGCGATATACCGGTATATCGTCAAGTTCAAAACATGTAAGATTCTCACCCAAATTGTCCCAGTATTTTTTTGACATTCGAAGTCAAATAATTACGTTTTAAAAGCATTGAAATAATAAGCCTAGTAACTTGTCTTAATTCATTCTTGTATAAATATTTGGAAATAAACTTCATGATGGCACAACAAATATCGTTTATTTTGAGTCGATAATTTCAAATAAATATATACTATTTGATCCATTGCTTTACAAAACAAAAATGCTCAACCTGCGTTTTGTCGTATACATGTGAATAGATCACCACTAGAGGGCGTTTGCCATGTACTGGTTAAGCAGGACGCCGCTCGAGGGCTCGGAGTTTGTACACTTTTCCACAAATGAAAGCAGTCAGTTTTGTCACGCGGTATCACAAACAGCTGAAACGCACATGCTCGATAGGCACGTTTTGATGTACCGGCGAACCACCTCGTGCAGTGGGTGAATGCTGGCGATGTATAAATACTATTTCAATATTAAATAACTCTTAACAAAGTGAAAATAAACAATATTATTCCCTTTATATTTTGTTAGTGTTTTGATGACTATCTGTCTCATTTTTAAGATGTGGCATACAAGTCAGATCAAAACGTTCACCTACTTTTCAAAACATTAACACGTGCGAACAGGTGTTGACAAAAATGAATATTCATTACCGCAGCGCTTGGAATTGTAGGTTCATTAATACGCATGCGATTTGTTCATATTGAAAAGCACATTCCAAGTGTGCCGGTAATAAAATAAACTTTGAAAATATTACTGCAATGCTTGGAATTGCGAGAACAAGTGCAATGAAGTGGGAAGAACTATTAGTATTAAACCAGAAATTTCCCGGTCCAACAAAAGCCATTATTAATGGAAATACGGTAATCATTCTTCACGGTTTAAGTTCGAAGCCATACTGTTTGGGGAAAATCTGTACTTACCTGTGTCATCGGACAAACAAAAATAAAACAGCTTATGGGAGAATATTTTACTAGTACCAGGACATGAAGTGTATTGATAAAAAAACAAACAGATTTCACAGTTTCTGTTTATATACACTTTTTTTCAATTAGAGAGTTGCGGTTGTGATTTTTGACCCATCGGTTTTGGTTTCGGTTATTTTTAGAGGAAATGAGTTGGTTCGGTTCGATTTTCGGTTGTATCTAGTCCAATAATATTCACCTCCGAGGTCGTCTTAATTATTTTGAACGATTTTTATATTTGTCTCCGGGCCACGTAGCCTGGCGACAAATATAAAAATCGTTAAAACTAAATAAGGGGCCAGGGGAGGCTAATATTATTGAACCAGGCTGCAACATGTCTACCGAGCATTTCAAACAATAACATGAACTGTTATTATACTATAAAGGTCTAAAAGACTAATGAACTGAAGGAATTATGCAGCCCTCGCAATTGGCCATGGCAATCGACATGCCATGGTAAGAGTCGTGACAGAATGCCACGACTGTTACCACGGCATTGCCGATTGACATGGCCAATTGCGAGGGCCGATTATGTTATTGAGAACGTTCCCCAAACAAAATGTGCTTATTGATGCTCGAATTCAAGGCCATATTTTCCCATATCATCACTGCAATGGCATATCGCGACTTCAACACAGGTCACCTTTCATGAAAGTACAGACAGTCATTTATATGCATGCTTCACATTCTATGACAGCACTTATACCATATCCAAGTTACAGATATCTTGTTTTCTTATGTCTCGGCGAGGGCCGATTATGTTATTGAGAACGTTCCCCAAACAAAATGTGCTTATTGATGCTCGAATTCAAGGCCATATTTTCCCATATCATTACTGCAATGGCATATCACGACTTCAACACAGGTCACCTTTCATGAAAGTACAGACAGTCATTTATATGCGTGCTTCACATTCTATGACAGCACTTATACCATATCCAAATTACAGATATCTTGTTTTCTTATGTCTCTTTCAAAAAGCCACACAGGGCTTGAAAATGAATGTTTGTATGCATTGGCCAAGCTGTGATTATTGATTTTTACGGAACTGAAATCTCGGTTGTTTATGCAGAAGCTCGGTTGCAATTTTCGGTTATTTGATACAACTGAAACCGAATCGGTTTTTCGGTTAACTGCAATTCTCTATTTTCAATCAGCTGTGAGATTAAACAGAATTTTTACGGAAAATGTCTGACACTAAAAAACGCGGCTCGAAATGAATATCGTCACAGACGATATATCGGTATTAAAAAAAAATGGACCATATTTAACCGGTTAAGATTTCAATACCGGTATTACCAGTATATCGAAATCCCGTGCAGCCCTATGTACATGCAGACCTAACCAATGTATCGAGTTGTTATATATTCTAAAATGAAAGTGTCAATGACACTGTAGCTCAACTTGTCAAGACAAAGACATGTACATGTATAGTATGTGACACAGCAATGACAAACATCTAGGTAATGACCTGATAACAAAGGTACATATAAAGTATTGTAACGGTCTGTACATAAATACTGAGCGTTGCCTGTAACAAATGTATTTTAGGTAAAGTATTGTAAAGGTGGGTGACAGTCAGATGGTAAACTAGAAAAAAATCTGAGTCCCAGAGTAGGTCTGACTGAACCCCAAAATATTTGTTCTCATAGCACAGTGATAACAAAGGCACCCCAAAACACACTCATTCCTGTCCCAAGGTGAAAACAAAGGTACCCAAGAAGTTTCGTGAAGATCAGTTCACAAATATGAGCTGTGTAGAAGTTGTGACAAAAAACTGATTGGACCTGATTTCGGTACAAAATGGCCACAGGCAGCCATCTTGAATTTTGGACCACGCCCAGAAACACTTGTTCTCGTCCCAAGGTGACAACAAAGGTACCCAAGAAGTTTTGTGAAGATCGGTTCATAAATACAGCCTCTAGCCCGAGCCGTATTGACATGTGCACTTACAGAGTATAAGTAGCACTGAATAAATCAAAGTTCATCTAATTTGCATAATTTCTGCACGAGAAAAAAACCTGTACTATATGTGATGTATTCCATGTTACTAAACATTCATACTAAAATTTATTCAAATCAGAACTTTCATACAGAAGTTCTGTACAAAAGACTGATTGCACTAATTTTGGTACAAAATGGCTGCTGGTGGCCATCTTGAAATTCGGACCACACCCAAACACACTCGTTCTCATCCCACGGTAATAACAAAGGTACCCATGAAGTTTCGTAAAGATCGGTTCATAAATACAGCATCTAGCCTGAGCCATATAGAAGTTGTGTACAAAAAACTGATTAGACCTAATTTCGATACAAAATGGCCACTGGCAGCCATCTTGAATTTTGGACCGCACCCAGAAACACTCGTTCTCGTCCCAGGGTGATAACAAAGGTACCCAAGACGTTTCGTGAAGATCGGTTCATAAATACAGACTCTAGCCCGAGTCGTATTGACATGTGTACTTACTGTGTGTAAGCAGCACTGAAAAAATCAAAGTTCATCTAATTTGCATAACTTCTGCACGAGAAAAAAACCTGTATTATATGTGATGTATCCCATGGTACTAAACATTCACACAAAAAATTATTCAAATCAGCGCTTTCATATGGAAGTTCTGTGCAAAAATCTGATTGCACCAAATTTCGTACAAAATGGCTGCCATCGGCCATCTTGAACTTCGGACCGGACCCCAAAACACTCGTTCTCGTCCCACGGTGATAACAAAGGTACCCAAGAAGTTTTGTAAAGATCGGTTCATAAATACGGCCTCTAGCCCGAGCCGTATTGGCATTTGCACTTACAGTGCTGAAAGTAACACCAAAAAACATCAAAGTTAGTCTAATTTGCATAATTTACGCACGAGAAAAAAACCCATATTATATGTGATGTGTCCCATGGTACTAAACATTCATACAAAAAATTATTCAAATCAGAGCTTTCATATGGAAGTTCTGTACAAAAAACAGATTTGTGCATCGTCGGTACAAAATGGCAGCTGGCAGCCATCTTGAATTTCGGACCGCACCCAAAAACACTCGTTCTCGTCCCACAGTCATAACAAAGGTACCCAAGAAGTTTCGTAAAGATCGGTTCATAAATACGACCTCTAGCCCAAGCCATAGCCAATTGTTGACGTACGGACAGACGGACGGACGGACGGACAGACAGACGACGGACGACGGGCCATGACAATAGCTCAAATTTGACTTCGTCAAAGTTGAGCTAAAAATAAAAACTAGAGGATGGCCACCAAAGGGTGGCCGATTCCCCCGAAAAAAGCCTTGATAGCCATTCCAACCTTATTCGCGACACACCCTCTGGTTGTGGGCAATAATAATACCAAGTATCATTAATATCCTTGAAGGCTGTAAGAAGTTATGGAGCAGACACGAATTCCGTCTACGCCCGGATGGACAGACAGACAGACGGACGACGTCATGGCTAGCTTCCCTCGAATTTTTTTCGGGGGAATAAAAACGATATTTTATCCCTTTAATTATCAAAATGACTGACATCACATGAACACATTTGTATTTTAAGAAGCATGTGAAGCGTCAATTTTTCGGACTTTTGGGTACATGGCGTTTTTTAATGGCGAAAGTACCAATTCGTTATCAAGTTAATTCGTAGTCAGTTTGGTTATGGATATTGAACCGCAAAATATTCATCCAGGTCAATTCAATCCTTTTAAGCCCCCCCCCCCCCCCCCCCCCCGTACATACACCACCCTCCCGAGTGATGCATTACCCTTGCCCCCACCCACCCCCCCACCCCTGCCACATCACGTTGATTCTCTGGCAATGGATGGCTGTAGTCGTCCCGGCCTCGTGTACCTATGCTTCTTGAAAAAATGAATTGACACCACCCCACCCATCATAAACGCGGTGCAACTAAATAATGAAAACAAACGAACATAAGCGAACACAAACGAAAACAAGTAAAAAATGGCAAAACATAGGCTAATAAAAGTTTAAAAGGGGTAGAGGGTGTGTGTACGGGTATGTTTTACTCCTGTGTGAAATTTTATCCACTTTTGATGAGTTTTTTGGTCATTAAGAGGATTTAAAATGTGTTGTGTGGCGCAGAACTTGTGTTCGTTAATTAGTCGCAGTTGACCTGCCCTACTAAATAACGAAAACAAGAAACAACAGTGGATACTTAATTAGCTGTCAATACTGAATCGGATTAGCGCTTGCATAAATGGCTGATTTGAAATTTTGTCTCTTTTATATTTTATCTATTTATTAGGCTTTTCCCTCTGGAAAAGACTATTGTTTTTCTACGGATTATTAGGCTTTCCCAAACCCAGTTTGGGAAAGACTATTGTTATTCTTCTTTTTCAAAATTTTTCTTCTCTATTTTTTTTTTTTTTTTATGTTTTTATTTTTTTTTTTTTTTAATTTTTATTTTTTTTTTTCCTCCCTGAATTTTGTCTGTTGAACTGCTCGAAAACAAGTTGTACGATTTTCACCAAATTTGGCACACTTATGTAATGTCATAAAATCTAGTGAAATGCGGTATCGTCATATCTGTGAAAATGCGTATTTTCAAAATATTCTGCCAAAACCTTCAAAATTTCACCATTTTTTGAATGTCTCAAAATTGTTTACAGTTATTTAGCTCAAATTTTCCACACATTTAGAGCATAATATGATACACCACAATCACCACTCAGATCTTTCAACTTTAACCCCCACTGGCCAAAAATGACATGAATATAGAATTTTTCTTCAAAATTGACCAACTTCAAGGGCAAATTTCTCTAATAACAAGGTTGTTGTAACAATTATTTTGGTTTGGATAGATGCAACAAGGATTGCAGAAGAAAGTTAGTGTTTACTTTTTAATCTCAGATTTAACCCCCAAGCACAATGAGGGTGAGAATAAGAGTACCGTTTGAAAATGCCAAATTTAGCCAACTTTGGTTGCTTTTTCCATCATTTTGGAAAGGGGTTAATTTCAAACACTTTTCGCGTACGTATTCACAATTGACTACCGAGCATATTTGCTGTTGTAAGTTTAGTTGTAAAGTTTAACCCTATCCCATTCTGGTTGCATAAAAGTAGGTACCGTCCAAAAAAAACTCCAATTTTTTCAGAATTTGGTAAGTTTAGGTGACGATTTACTCCATTTTTAATTGCTTGAGCTCCGAATGTTTTCTATAGCTGCTTGCAGCAGTCAAAGTATGACAAATTTTGTTCTATATGTTATTATTAAAAGTTTAACCCTTAGCAGATTTGAGACTTCCCATGAGGGTACTGTCGGAATATTTGTTCTTTTCGCCAACTTCAAGAGCAATTTTTTCTAATTACAAGGTAGTTGTAATAATTATTTTGGAATGGCTAGATGCAACAATGATTGTGGAAGAAAGTTACTGTTTACTTTTTAATCTCAGATTTAACCCTCTAGCACAATGAGGCCGAGAATAAGAGCAAGGTTTGAAAATGCCAAAATTAGCCATTTTTGGTTGCCTTTTCTATCATTTTGGAAAGGGTTAATTTCAAACACTTTTCATGTACGTATTCACAATTGACTATCGAGCATATTTACTGTTGTTAGTTTGGTTGTAAAGTTTAACCCTATCCCATTCTGGTTGCATAAAAGTAGGTACCGTCCAAATAAATTCCAATTTTTTCAAAATTTGGTAAATTTAGGTGGCAATGTACTCCATTTTTAATTGCTTGAGCTCTGAATGTTTTCTATAGCTGCTTGCAGCAGTCAAAGTATGACAAATTTTGTTCTATATGTTATTATTAAAAGTTTAACCCTTGGCAGATTTGAGACTTCCCATAAGGGTACTGTCAGAATAATTGTTATTTTCGCCAACGTTTACATGCACTTTCTCAGCACTGGAGCCATATTGTCTCAAAACCATTTCCATGAGAGGATTGGGCCTTCATCCAAGAACAATTCTGCTGTTATATATTTTATTCAAAGTTTTAACCTTCACCCAGTTTTCGGGCCTTGAATTTGAGTGCTCTAAAATTCTTCATAAAATTGGCTAATGCGGAGCTCACTTTTCTTCCCTTTTCGAAAGGAATATCGAAAAATGATTTACATGTTCGTATTTACAATTGCCTACCGAGCATATTTGCTGTTGTAAGTTTGGTTGTAAAGTTTAACCCTATGCTCGTTCTGTTTGCATAAAGATAGATGCAGTCCAAAAAAACTCTCGTTTTCAGAATTTGGTAAGTTTAAGTGACGATTTACTCCATTCCTAATTGATTGAGCGCTGAACGTTTTCTATGGCTGTATGCAGCATTCATAGTATGACAACTTTTGTTTTATATGTCATTTTTAAAAGTTTAACCGTTGGCAGATTCGAGACTGCCCATATGGGTATGGTCGGAATAATTTTAATTTTCATAAAATCACTGAATATTGATAAGCGTGCAGTGGTAGTTTGGAATAGAATATACGAAAATGCTTTCGAAATTCGGATTCACGGTTCAATTCCAAGAATATTTTCTGTTATAAGGTTGCTGTAATGTTTAACTCCATCCCTGTCTCAGATGCATAATGGTAGATGCCGTCGAAAAAAACTCATTTTTTCAGAATTTCGTAGGTTTAAGTGACAATTTACTCCATTCTAAATTCATTGGGCGCTGAATGTTTTCTTTGCCTGCATGCAGAAAGCATAGCATGACAACTTCTGTTTTATACGTCATTATCAAAAGTTTAACCCTTGGCATATTTAGGAGTTCCCATGTGGGTATAGTCGGAATAATTGTTATTTTCGTAAAATCAATCTCTGAATATATTGGTAACCGTGCAGTGGCCTTTCAGTGGTGCCACATGAAGCCGCAAATAGTTAAGGTTGAAAAGTTCATCAAATAGACAAATATAATACCAAACTCAGCCGGTGACAGGTAAATAATGAATGGAAAAGTCGTTGAGTTGAGAAAATAAAGTAGGGACGAACAGTGCCCTCGGTTTCCACCTGATCCACGGTATTTCCATGCGGTCTCTGCACTTGTCAAAGATACTAAACTGTCGGGCAGGGACAGTAGGAAACATTCTGAGAATTTCAAGTTGCTGCCTTGCATGATCGGGACATAATTGGAATATATCCGACATTGTATCTGTCGGATATATTCCAATTATGTCCCGATCACTTCACCCTGACAGTCCGCATGGGGGCACCATGACGCCGTGTATTAAAGCATACTGCATGTCGATGGTGCGCATGTCTTCAGCCAATCTAACCCTGCCTGTGCTACAGTGTGGAGGCACAATGTTGGGAAGCTGGCAGCTGCTCGTCATTGGTCGGTGGTTCTCTCTGGGTACTCCGGCTTCCTCCACCCATACAACTGTCACCGACATAATATGACCTTGGCTGTTAATGTGTCGTTAAAACCTAATAAATAAATAAATAAATCCAGTACCAGTTTTGCTCATACAAATTTTAGTACCGTCAGACAAAATTCATTTTCTGATTAATTTCATACTTTTCTGTACTCACCTTCCCTGAGTAAGATTGGTATACCTTTTCAAGCTCAGATTTAACCCTCAAGCACAATGAGAGTAAGAATAAGTGTACTATTTGGAAATACCCAAATTATCCAACTTTGGTTACTCTCTACTATCATTTTGGAATGGGTTAATTTGAGACACTTTGCTTTGCTATATGCAGAGATGTTTAATCAATAAATCCGGCATTAGTTATGTTCTGGGACTTAATGAAACATGTGCTTTGGCCACTTAAAAATAGCACTGTCTGCAAAAAATGACTGAGTGAATACTCACTCAAAAAGGAAAGAGCTCTTTGAGCTTTCCATAACTGCTTTCAAAAATCAATGGGGAACAAATTTTGTGTTATATGTTTTGGTGTTCCGTGTTATCCAACACCAGTTTGGCTGTACAAATATGAATACCGCCAGGAAAGAAAGCACATTTTCTCAGTGGTAGACTGTTTGACTTCTATGATAGAGGTCCCGAGTTTGATCCCTATCTTGGACGACCCATGTAATGTCCTTGGGCAAGGCACTTTATCCCGGTTGCCAACATGGGGACACGATGATGCCATGTACTAAGGCGTACTGCATGTCAATGGTGCACATGTCTTCAACTGCTGGTACCCTGCTTCAGCGGAGCTTGAACATAATTAGAATGTTGAGCTGACAGTTGCTCGTCGATGCTCGGTGGTTCTCTCTGGGTCCTCCGATTTCCCCACCCGTAAAACTGCCATGGTCACGATTAGCCATTGTGGATAAGTATGTGACCGCAAACACCAATAAATAAATACCATCAGGGAAACCCTCCGTGAAATCCTTCTGTCAATAAATAGCAAAGTAGTAATGTAATGCAAGAAATATTAACAAGCTGTTCAACATCCCTTTAATCAACTCATTTTGACTTGAACTGTACCCATTACTGTGTATACTAGCTCTCTAGATGGTTTAAACCATATCAAATAAACATCTAATTTGTGTGTGACAGTAACTCATATTACATGTATTTCATTGTATCTGAAACAGATATGTTGGAAAAATTGTGAAATCATGGAGTTGGAAGCTTGCCCTCGTTTGTTGTGAAATCCCACACATTCACAAACAGACAGAATGATAGAGAATAAATTAATTATTGATATTTAAGGTCACTTTCAGCATCTACAGCTATATCATGACCATAATATAGGTATTTATTCAAGTCCAGGTATTCATTGCATAGGTGTACAGGGCTACTTTTCAGGGGGGGGGGGGGGGATTTTTTCCCTTTTTGTACCATTAAGGACTATGCTGGGGCTGCTCCCAAACCAGAGACTGTTTGGGTTTCTTTTTTCTAAAATAACCACCAAACTGCAGTTTCAGTACTCCTTAAAAACAAACACGGAGCAGAACTATTGTAGTTATACAAAATTCCTGACCATCTTCCAGTTTGAGGTTCTCGGGGATCTCAACCCACTACCCTACCGCCAGTCGTACACTCAAACTCAATAAGATTATTGGCTCTCGCTTCCGACTGGTGCTGACTGTCATGAGATCAAGAGTATAGGATGCGAATTATGCGGGCAATAGTTCCACCCACAATGTGAAAGTATGAAAGTTAGAGAGTTTGACTTTTTCGTAAAGTCCGATATGGAATTTTTATGCAGTTGTTGCCTGGAGATTTGTGATTATAAAATGACATAGCAGCCACTAGGTTCGCCCTCAAGCTTCGGGTGCGGTCATCTACCGGCGATGCGAGATGGGGAGGGCCATGGTATAAACCCAGCCCCCGGAATTATTAACCGAGGAGTGTGGAAACGGAAAAAATGAAAATAAAAAAGACAATTTTAAACCAGCCATGTTAAACTTGTGTTGACTTGTCGGTCCAAGGCCCGGGTAAATTGTTGATGGGAAATGTCATGCAAATAGTAATAAATATACAAAATATAAGAGACAAAATTTCAAACCAGCTATTTATGCAAGCGCTAATCCGATTTAATATTGACAGCTAATTAATTATCCTCTGTCGTTTCTTGTTTTCGTTATTTAGTAGGGCAGGTCAACTGCGACTAATTAACGAACACAAGTTCTGCGCCACGCAACACATTTTAAATCCTCTTAATGACCAAAATACTCATCAAAAGTGGATAAAATTTCACACATGAGTAAAACATACCCATACACACATCCTCTACCCATTTAAACCCCCACTTTTGAAAATGGAAGTAGTTTTAATCATTTAATTATTTGTTAACCCTTGGCTGCATCCAATGGTAGGTTACACAGATAGTTCTATAAAAAGCTCAGCCAAGTCTAACTGAAAAAATACCTTTTTTTTGCATCAACTTAATTATAGCTCAGGTCGTGAGCTCTCATTTTACCGAGCGCATTCCAGTTAGGAGGCTAGACACATGTTTTTTTTTCAGGAAATCATTTTTTTTTTTTAAATAATTGAATCTGCCTAGGGATTGGGCCATCACTTTCTGAATTTAAAAAAAAAATTAAGCCTATATGATTTCATTTTAACCGAAACTCGGGGCAAAGTTGGCCTGAGAAGAAAGGAAATGATTTCGCGCGCCGAAGGTGCGCAGGGACGGCATGGGGGACAAGCCCCTTTCGACCCTCGGTAGCTGTATATGATGGTTGTCACATGTCTAGGCGTGTCGAAGGAGGAAAAGGATCCGGTACTCAGCAGGTGTCTCCAGTTGTTGGTAGGCGGTCTTGCTGGCTGAAGTTGGCCTGTTTGTCTACACCAAACTATATTGGAGGACGTTTTGTTGGGGGTGGGGGGGGAGTGGGGGGGGGGGGGGGGTACTTATCCTGCTGAATCCTTCATGACATTCATTGATGGACCTTGAAATACTCTGCTTCTCTTAGCTACCAGGAATTTCGCAAGGTACCATATTGGCTATATTTCCATAAAATAAAAGACGGGTGGAGTTAAGATTGCAGGCTTAATACTTTTCGTTCTCAGTTTGATGTGCTGAGGATTTACCCGCACAGACCAGGTCTATTCTTATGATAGTGTTCACTTGTTCACATCTATTTACATCTCCGCACACTTTTCTTTCAAAATTTTTACTTTTGTCGATTTGAAAAGGGGGCGAGTCGGAAAGTATCTTCAGGTTTGTAACTCGACTGGATTTTGTCGTTTTTTTAATTGCGACATACGAACACATCGAACGAATCTTAGAATGTACGATCCGTTCACGCCAAACTTTGAAGTTTTAACCACCGAGGAATACATGTAACAAATCATCTCACGATGTATTGGTGTTTCCGTTGCGATTTTCTCTCGATTCTACCTAAATTTTGTCTCGATTCATTCTCCATTCTGCCGCGCTTTATCGACAGAACCGCGATTCTCAATCGCGACAGAACCAAAGCCGGATCGAGAGCCGATCGACCAAAAGACCGTTTTTGTGATCACAGTACTGTATAGTGGGTTACTGAACACAGTTTTTTATCCTCGAAAAAGGAGTAGAGGTCAACAGGAAATGCTAACTATAATGTGGGCAGGAGGAATGAATAGAGTGTCTTCCTGGAGCTCAAATCATTTTGTACCACTTTTGCCCACCATATCTAACCCAGTTGACTTGACCGATGCAGGGGCTGATTCTAAAGGTGACAGTCAACACACTGAAGAGGAGAGAACTGCTGACAAACAGGACAACCTAACTAACTGCCAGTTTGACAATGACAAGTGTTACAGCTAAGACAGTCCAGACATAGATGACTTTGAGACGCGCACAGATGAAAGAATTGACAATGTTAATAACGACTATAATACTGACAAATGTGACAGACAAGACACGAAGGACTTTGACAAAAAGGGTGAAAATGTGATGGACAATACGTTAAACGACAGCCAAGACATAACTCGACTTTCAGAGGTAGTGGATGCACCATACAAAAACCCTATTGCAAATGGACTGAATAGGAAATTTATATGTACGATTGAAGACATTTATAATCTTGCAACAAAAGGCGGAGACGTATTACCATTCATCCCTGCAGGTGTGAAAGAAAATGTTTTCTTTGTAATTGACAACTCTGACAATAAAAAACGACGATTAGCCAATAAGCAGAGTAATCATCCAGATGACTGTGGAGTATGGGACACGACAAAAAATTCAACTAAACATCATCATTATTTGAAGTCAGTGACAGGAGGTCTAATTTACATAGAGAGAAAAAAGGGTACTGTGAGAAATGTATCTTCAAAAAAGTCCTTCAATTTCTAAAAGACCACATGATACTCACTCCACTTCAGTCCGGATTTCTCCCATTTGACTCAACTGTACTGCAACTGACTGATATTTACAACTCGTTTAGCTCGGCGCTTGATGAAGGTAAAGAAATACGGGTGGTATTCTGTGATATCAGCAAAGCCTTCGAAAAAGTCTGGCACAGAGGCTTACTTTTTAAACTTGAACAAATTGGCATCACCGGTCCCCTCCTAAAATGGTTTGAATCATATCTAAACGGTAGACATCAGCGTGTCTTTGAGACAGGATTTTGCTGGAGTGCTCCAAGGATCTATCCTAGGCCCCCTACTATTCTTGATATACATTAATGATATTGTGGAGAATATCACAAGTACCATACGTCTATTTGCTCACGACACGACACTATACCTAATTGTAGAAGATCCCAACAGAGCATTCGAAATAATGGAAACCGATCTTAAACTATTGGAGGAATGGTCTGACAAATGGCTTGTCAAATTTAATCCCACCAAAACTGAAAGTCTATTAATTACCAGAAAAACCAACCAATCTAACCACCCGCCCCTAAAAATGTTCGATACTCCGATTAAAGAGGTACCCAACCACAAACATCTTGGAATGACATTTGGCAGCCGTGGAACATGGGCTGACCATATCGCTGAGATAACAAAAAAGGTCTGGAAGCGTATCGACACTCTGCGTCGTTTCAAGTATTGACTGGACCGAAAAAGCCTAGAACAAATTTATTACGCCTATGTCCGCCCGGTACTCGAATACGCAGACACTGTCTGGGACAACTGTACTGCAAGCGAGACCGAGGAAATTGAGAAAATCCAAGTGGAAGCAGCACGGTTGATCACAGGGGGCACCAAAAGTACTCGCAAAAGACGTCTATACGTCGAAACTGGATGGGAAACCCTCGAAACTAGACAGCAGAATCATAAGCTTATTCAATATTTCAAAATGTACCATAGACTGCTCCCTGCCTATATCACTAACCTAATCCCCTATCTACTTCTGACACACACAGTTATAATCTTCGCCACGACAATTTGACAGCTCCCTTGTGTCGAACCAATGTCTACTATACTTCTTTTCTCCCATCTACCACGCGTCTATGGAATAGTATTCCCCCGGAAATAAGATGCAATCCCTCGCTATCCTCCTTTAAGAGTTACTTGAACCGCAACAGCCAATGGGTGCCTATCTTCTATTATCACCACTTCACACGCCTTTCCCAAATACTGCACACGCGCTTGCGTCTAAATTGTAGCAATTTAAACGATGATTTGTACAACAATCATCTCTCTGACACGCCTCTGTGCAGCTGTGGTGATCAAGAAACATCGGACCATTTTTTCTTCCACTGCCCTATGTATACACAAATTAGACTGCAAACGCTATCTTCTATTCCCCACCCTTTAACGACTGACATTCTGCTATACGGCTGTGAATACTATAGCAGAGCAATTAATAAGTTTATTTTCGACAAAGTCCAGCAATTTATAACCCAAAGCAAACGCTTCTCTTAGTCATGTAAATGTGCTAGGCAACTTCTATATTATCTATAATCTAATTGCACTACCCAACCCTCTAACTGGTCATACTACCTCTCCCTTGGTTGATCCGCCCCTCCTCCCCAACTTTACCAAGACGACAACAGTTACTTACAAACAGATGACGGTTGAACAAAATAATATTATAGATGACGGTTTGAAGCATGGATACGAGTGTAGACAAATTAAAAAACAAGTCAGTAGAGCCTGTCCCGAAGATTCCATAGACCTGAAGAAAATACAAAACAAGAAATACAACAAAGAGCGAGAAGCAAGACCTGACGATGAAAAAAGACGCAATACTGCCGATGGCGGCCTGACGATGTTAAACAAACAGAAAGACAGTAAGTTTATTCGCGAAGTACTTACCACTGTTCCTGACAAGCCTCCCTCTGTAATATGCCATACTGACGACCAAATGTCAAACTTGAAGACATCGATTTTAAACGGATGTGTAGTTGGATTGGACAGGACATTTAATTTAGGAGCATGTTACCTAACTACCATTTGTTTCAAAAATGGTAATGTTGTTAGAAAAGGAGGCACGGGTCCAGTTCCAATCATTTTGGGCCCGTTTTTTTTACACTGGGACGGATCATTTCACACCTACCAGCGATTTATATCTTATCTGCTCACCGGACTTAGGGATGTGCCGCCTTCAAAAATTGTGTTTGAGACTGATGATGAGACGGCGCTTGTTAATGCCATTACAGCTTGTTTCCCGGATAGTACTCACACCTTATGCACACGACATTTGAAAGAGAACACAATACATAACTTACGAAAGACTGACACGCAAGAGACTATATCAACCATTATAAACAAAATTTTTAATTCTGACACTGGTTTAATAACACTTGAGGACAGCACAGTATATGACGAAATTGAACAAGAAATCAAGACTAAATATGACAGAAAATACTTAACTGACAATCTACTACCCAAACTACGGAGAAAGGTTTTTGAGGCGAGACAACACAGTAAATGTATAGGCAAACTGTGGACAAACAATAACTGTGAATCCATGAATAACATTATTAAACTGGACAATGACTGGAAAATTCTGAAACTGCCGGACTTGACTGATAGACTTGAAGCAATAGTAACAGACCAAATGACTGACTTTAGGGGTGCTCTGCATGGCTGTGGAAGTTTTAATTTGGCTCTGCACGCAAAAAAATTACAGGTAAGACATGAGACATGGACAAACTTGACCGCTGACCAACGGGATCGCAGAAAGAAAAGACTTGAACTTGACCATTGAGAAATCAAAACATATAACTTCGACTGACGGGACACTGTAAATTCCCTGAGTTGCAGGAGTGGCAAAAAAAACCAGGACAGAGGAAGAGAGTCCGAGCAAACGAAACAGTTTCAGTAAAAAGACAGAAAGTGGTTAATTGATAAATAGAGGATACCTAGTGGTTTTGAGTGGAAACAGAATATTTTTTTGATGAGTGACCGAGACAAATGTTTATTTTTCCAGAGCGCTTGCATGAGCTGAAATAGCCATTTGTCTCGGTCACGAGTGAGATAATTTTCAGTATCCACTCAAAAACACTAATTTTCTTTTTATTTTACGCTTTTTATAAGAATCTGGTCACTCCTATCGGTAATTACACTCGTTTCATCCTTGAATTGATGCATGAAATTAAACAGCTGATCGCTGCCTTTTCACGCTGCGATGGCGGGTTTCATGCATCAGTTCAAGGTGAACACGAGTTGAAGTGATGCTTTGAAAGCCGCCAACATGATTGATACCGCGAACGTGAATATCTTCTCAGTGGGGATTACAATTTCTATCTTTCCTCAATTTTTTCGCTAATCTACCGTTTAGCGTATAATAAACTGATGAATATAAAAAAAATACCAAAAAATATTTGAAATGAAAGTGTCAATGACACTGTAGCTCAACTTGTCAAGACAAAGACATGTACATGTATAGTATTTATATTTATTGTTGTTTAAGGTCACATACTTCTGCACAATGGCTAATCATGACCACAACATGGAGATAAAGTCAAGGTCAGTCAATCGTTTATAACCCATGTTGCCTATTTTAGAGGACTCGCACCCCAAGCATTAGTGACTGGGTCCTATTTTATCAGTGAAACAGAGTTTGTTTACCACAGTAAACAAGCACTGCTTCACTTCCCGGGGTTCCCACTGGGGGACATGTATAGTATGTTACACAGCAATGACAAACATCTGGGTAATGATCTGATAACAAAGGTACATATAAAGTATTTTAACAGTCTGTACATAAATACTGACCGTTGCCTGTAACAAATGTATAGGTAAAGTATAGTAAAGGTGGGTGACAGTCAGATGGTAAACTAGAAAAAAATCTTTGAGTCCCAGAGTGGGTCTGACTGAACCCCAAAATATTTGTTCTCCTAGCACAGTGATAACAAAGGCACCCCAAAACACACACGTTCCTGTCCCAAGGTGAAAACAAAGGTACCCAAGAAGTTTTGTGAAGATCAGTTCATAAATACGAGCTGTATAGAACTTGTGACAAAAAACTGATTGGACCTAATTTCGGTACAAAATGGCCACTGGCAGCCATCTTGAATTTTGGACCTTACCCAGAAACACTCATTCTCGTCCCAAGGTGATAACAAAGGTACCCAAGAAGTTTTGTGAAGATCGGTTCATAAATACAGCCTCTACCCTGAGCCGTATTGATATGTGTGCTTACGGTGTGTAAGTAGCACTGAATAAATCAAAGTTCATCTAATTTGCATAATTTCTGCACGAAAAAAAACCCCTTACAATATGTGATGTATTCCATGTTACTAAACATTCATACAAAAATTTATTCAAATCAGAACTTTCATACAGAAGTTCTGTACAAAAGACTGATTGCACTAATTTTGGTACAAAATGGCTGCTGGTGGCCATCTTGAATTTCGGACCACACCCAAA
The DNA here is from genome assembly GCA_031216915.1 of Pictodentalium vernedei. Lineage (NCBI taxonomy): Eukaryota > Metazoa > Mollusca > Scaphopoda > Dentaliida > Dentaliidae > Pictodentalium > Pictodentalium vernedei. Next base: position 516,924,583 of record CM062296.1, on the reverse strand, counting down.
AACACTCGCTCTCATCCCACGGTGATAACAAAGGTACTCAAGAAGTTTTGTAAAGATTGGTTCATAAATATGGCCTCTAGTCTGAGCTGTATAGAAGTTGTGTACAAAAAACTAATTAGACCTAATTTCGGTACAAAATGGCCACTGCAGGGCTCGCCTTGAGTAAAATGGTCGGGGCCTAAAAAAAGTGCCTCCCATATTGAGGTCGGGGCCTTTTTGGGGTTGATTTTCCATTTTGTCCATTATTGTTAGTGCCTTTTTGTGGAAAATGTCGGGGCTTGAAAAAAAAGCCCCCAGCAAGTGCTCCTCGGGGCCTGGGCTGTTCAGCCCTGACTCAAGGCAAGCAATGCCACTGGCAGCCATCTTGAATTTTAGACCGCACCCAGAAACACTTGTTCTCGTCCCAAGGTGATAACAAAGGTACCCAAGACATTTCGTGAAGATCAGTTCATAAATACAGACTCTACCCTGAGCCATATTGACATGTGTGCTCACATTGTGTAAGTCGCACTGAAAAAATCAAAGTTCATCTAATTTGCATAATTTCTGCACGAGAAAAAAACCTGTATTATATGTGATGTATCCCATGGTACTAAACATTCACACAAAACATTATTCAAATCAGCGCTTTCATATGGAAGTTCTGTGCAAAAATCTGATTGCACCTAATTTTGTACAAAATGGCTGCTATCGGCCTTCTTGAATTTCGGACCGGACCCAAAAACACCACGGTGATACCAAAGGTACCCAAGAAGTTTCGTAAAGATCGGTTCATAAATACGGCCTCTAGCCCGAGCCGTATTGGCATTTGCACTTACAGTGCTGAAAGTAACACCAAAAAACATCAAAATTAGTCTAATTTGCACAATTTACGCAGAAGAAAAAAACCTGTATTATATGTGATGTATCCCATGGTACTAAACATTCATACAAAAAATTATTCAAATCAGAGCTTTCATATGGAAGTTCTGTACAAAAAACAGATTTCTGCATCGTCGGTACAAAATGGCTGGCAGCCATCTTGAATTTCGGACCGCACCCAAAAACACATGTTCTCGTCCCACGGTCATAACAAAGGTACCCAAGAAGTTTCGTAAAGATCAGTTCATAAATACGGCCTCTAGCCCGAGCCGTATCCAATTGTTGATGTACGGACAGACGGACGACGGGCCATGACAAAAACTCAAATTTGGCTTCGCCAAAGTTGAGCTAAAAATGAGAAATAAAATAAATGAAAAAAGACCCTAAGTGATTGGCACATTGGAACAAATTACACTGGAAACCACAAAGGAAAAATGTTTATGAAAAATCCAAAGTGATTTTACCAATGACACAGTTTGCTTCCGATGGCTGGTAAAACTCATAAAATTGGGCGACCCAACACAGGAACAAATTGGCACATTTACCACGAGAAACAGAAGAAATATTTTTGAAAAATCCGAAGTAATTTTAGTAATGTGACGCAGTTTGCTTCCAATGACGGGTAAGACTCAACAAATTGGGCAACCTAAGACAGGAACAAATTGGCACATTCAACGTGGAATATTATGAAAATAAAAATATTTCTGAGCAAGACAGGGACATCCATGAACCTTTTAGTTCTCATTCAAACTAGTGATGAGCCGATTATCGGTACAGGTTATCGGTATTGGCCGATAAATGGCTTATTGAGTTATCAGCCGGGTATCGGTATCGGCAAAAAATAGCAATTCTGCCGATATTAGCAGCCGATATGTCCTTTTTCTCAAATCAGGTTCAGATGCGTTGGAACAGGAGATATTTAGATAAGTATCCACTGGGTGTGTTACGTCTCTGTGGAAAAACCTCCAAAGATATTGAATTTGCTTTTTAAAAAATCACATCATTATCTTATGCATATGTTTGCTTTCAGATTTCAGGCTTTGTTCATCGTTTTAATAAAAAAAAAATTGGAAACCCTGTGTTGTTTTCACTTTTCAGGTACTCGCAAAACTGAAAGAGTAAATGGGCATAAGTATGTCAATCAAAACTTCCCTTGGAAACACTGTTAGCTGATCACCGTAGGACAAGTTTTCCATTTCTCAAAAGTTGTGAATGAACTTCAGTGAAAGTCACTTATATGTCAATAAGTTTTCAAGAAAATGTGACTGGTAATGTTTGTTTGTTAAACTTGGTGATATTAGTAAAGAAAAAAAACCACAAAAATTAATAGTCTTATTTTGTTTGTTCCTGTAGCTTCAAACTGGTTCCTTCCCGCTTCTGGGGAAGGATGCCTTATGTAGGGCTGCAATGGTACACTTACCTCACGGTTCGGTACATATTGCGGTTTTTCGGTGGTGGTACAATATGTACTGCGGTACATTTTTTCTAACATTATTCACCCAAAAACTGATGGTGAATCATGTTTGCAATACGCTAGAAGCCTAGCGTGCTGCTGTACTGCTGTGGCAGCTGTGCTGTGCAATAATGCTCTGCAACAAAAAAAAAACTGAATAATTTATAACCCCCTTCCCCCGTGGATGTGTGGTTTTATTCATTCAGAGCCAAGCTGAGGAATTTACCATGATTCACTATCAAACTCATCTTTGTATGAGGGAAAGCCAAAGTGTTTCCAGACAGGGGATTTAAATTTTGCAGGTGGGTTGACGATACCTTCGTTGTTATTGGCAGTACATTTATTTCTGTCACTCATGTTGTTATAATTGGATGTACTTCAGATCAGACATGTGTGCACCAAGGCAAAACAGAAATTTGCAAATAAACAACGCAAAACTTGATTGGCGAATTGTTGAATAATCAGCCAATAAATAATCATCTTACTTCTCCTGACACACATTCGGAATTACCCAAAGCTCAAGTGACGTCGAGTCGGTTATTTATAGATGCATGACATGCTGTTCTGTTTATGTTTGCAAACTGTTTGCTTGTGTCGACACTTACAAATTTTCATACAGACCCAATCCCCTACAGCCGTCCATTAAAACTAACAGCATGCTTCTATGCACCGCATATTTGGTAGATTAAAGCTGAAATGTTGCAGCCAGGCAGCCCGTTAAGCTGATGTAGAAATATGCACTCTTGACTTGGCAAAACAGGACAGAAAAAACACACGGTTGACCACATGCTAAATGTACGATGTCAATATGAAAATAAGTGTTGTTTGTCACGAACCAATAGAAACATATCCCCCAAATCACATGATCAACATGGTTATGAATAATGAATATATTTATCGCTTGTCTGAACTGCACCAACTTCGATTGTTTTATGGGCTTGAAATTCCACACTTTCTTTTATTGTTAAGTGATTTGAATAAGTTAAATTTTTAAAATAAAGGTTTGAAATCGTATGTATAACGTTTTTTCTATTTAAATACTGACCACACCAACTATTACAAACATTATCCACCAAGATTATATGCCCAATTTCCCAATAAATTTTGATGATTCCAGGTCCGTACAATCGGGTGAGTTACTGAGTGTGTGTGTGTGCGGGATGGGGGAGGGGGGGGGGGGGGGGGGGGGGGGGGGGGGGGATACGGGCAATCCCCTTCTATTTTTCAGAGAGAGGGAAAGGGAGAACAGTTTGATCCTGCGGAGAGTTTCCGTGAAATTCACATCCGACTTCATATGCCCTATTTTGGGGGTGTTGGAATTCTCCTGCTGCGACCGCTGTACCATGAACGTACTGACAATTAGGCTGAATGAACCGAGTATTGTACCGTGGAAAAATACCGCGGTGCACCGAGACCGCGGTGAACTGTTGCAGCCCTAACCTTATGTTATGAATAAATAATGGCGGTCCAATGCAGGTGATCGTGGTGATGTCATTGAATTCTGTCTTCCATTTTCACACAATACCTTTTAATTTCCCCCTTCCTGAACCCCTGACACTGTTCAATGCAACTTGCAAATTGAAAAGCCATGTTGACAACAGAGATGACAAACACGTGCTTTTGAAATTGTTTTGTGAAACGAACATATACAAAAAAAAATACATCAACTACTAAAACAAATCCAAGTATATTTATTTCTCTTTATTCAATTTATATGGGATAACATTTATGACTTGAATCATGAAATTAATACTGTATCTCAGGTAAATTCTTCACATAGCTACTCACCTAATTTCGTATTCAATTTAACCTGCAAACTTTAAGAACTTACTGATTTTACAAAACTGGGGGATGGGCTTAGACACGAGGAAGATACCTTACATCCGATATTTAAAAAGTAGAGGATGGGCTAAAACAAGAGTATAGGCCTAAACACGAGTCAGTACGGGTATATTGAAAAATCCCTACGCCCATTTTGGGCTGACTTCTTTTTGAGTGAATGTATGCTGGTATGCTGATTGGAAGACGGAAGTAATTGACGAAAACTAATATCGCCATTATCGGTATCAGTATCTGTCCGATATTGAATTGAAATATCGGATATCAGAAAATACCGATAACACCCATATCGGCTCATCACATTCAAACCTTTGTAGTATGCCAGGTGGTTTAATAACATAACTACAAGTTTGAGCAGTTACTGTATATTACCGTATGGGCTATTAACCAGGCAATGTGAATACAAACATAACCTGGAGGTTCCACCTGGGATGTCAAATAATGTTTATCAATGGGATTTCAATCGTAAAGGTAGTAATCCTATCACACTCGCAGACTGTCCCACTTAATTAACAGCTCGATCTACGGTCGTCTTTTGGTATTGTTCGAAAAGGCGACCGTAGATTTTTGGTCATGGATCAACATTTTTCGTCCTAAAATGTTAAAATTTACAAAGTATTAGTCACAAAGTGTGAGTCATTACTTTAATATGAATGAGGTTAGACACAGAAGAGAACTAAACACGACCACGGCTGTGGAATAACCTCGAAAAAGTCTTTCGTGTGAGTAAATTTTACGGGTGTAAAAAAGTGCACTCGCAAATTGTGTTGCGAGTGCGATTTTGTGGAAATCGCACTCGCAAAATTCCCTAAAGTTTCACAACTATGCATGTTTGAGACAGATGTGTTTAAACATTGCTACTGTACTCACCCGTGTCGAAGCCCATATTCGTGATTAAGCCCACCCCTCGCCTTTTCAGATTTATGAACCAGGGTGCCCTACTCAAGTCAAAGTGCCCCCTCCCACCCCCCCCCCCCCCCACCCCCAAGTTTCAAATTGGCCGAAAGTTGTTTGAGACGTCAAATTTACAGGCATCAAATGGAAAAACAGGTGACTTGTTGAAACACTGTACTTACCCCGATATCAAATAGAACTGTAATACTGTATTATATATATTTTTGGGAGTTGAGGTTTTTGTGTTGTTAAATTCGTTATGTCTGTGTTCAGTGTAATAAGTCTTTATTAAAAAATTATATATCCCAAGCAAAATTGACTTATTTTTTTGTCGACCTCGTTTTGGAAGCTGCGACTTGTTTGAAATAAGTGTGCAGACTGCTGTCAATAGTTGTCTGAAACACGCCCATAACATATAGTTTTCACAGTGGTTGAACATCATCACAAAGATACTGATTGAACACTGCCACTTACGAGCGGTGCACAACTCATTGTGAAAGAACACTGCCACTTTCGAGCATGCACAACTCACTGTGAAAACAGGTGTTCAAAAATTAATGAGAAAGTGGTAATTAAAAATAAAAAATAATTACAACTCTGGTGTTTGAGAATTACATAACAATTTAACCAGCGATATGATGTATGACTTATTGGTTTAATAAAACATGCTCATTTATCATTCCATCATGCTCTGCAACATGTGAAGTTATGACTATCAGTGTAAAATCAAATTTTTGAATTTTGCCAAGGGAGGCAACTATTTTGTTATTCATATTCCGCTGTGTAAATTTTATCTGGTCTTCATATTATGATTTTTGTTTATTGATTTTGTGTGAAGCTATATTTTGTTTATTCGTAATAAATGTACATATTTAAAAAAAAACAGCTATTTTTAAACAGACTATGTTTGTCTGTTTTCAAGGGGGTGGCTTGCAGTGATTGACATAGTTACTTAACTTACGTCCATTTCTAGCTTTGAGAGTAACCTGTACAAAAAAGGAAAACAACACCGCATGGTTTTCTGTTTGTTTTATTCATTAAATTGAGAATTAAAACCCGAAATCTGAAAATGAAACGTATGTACAAGATAATTATGAGAATTTTTAAAGCATATTCTTATAAAATTAGCATTGTACTTTCGGTTTCGTTTACTGGATGAATGGGGATGTATAATGACATGCGCAGTGAACAAAGGAAACTGGAAATGTTTCAGTTTTCACTTACAATATCGATTCGGACCTCTTGCGGGGCGGATGGTGATATGAAGGTGGAGGGGAAGGGGAGGGGGGGCATATAACAGCAGTTTTAATTTTGTTTTACCATTAACCAATGGACAATAACAAAATAGATGTCCATTCTGACTTGAAGTGTGGCAATGCTTGTGAGATGAGTGCAATTTAAGTGAAGTTGAACTGTTCGATGACGGGCGCTATTTTTTGCGCTCGTCTTTTTTAAATTACGGGCGCTTGCGAGCGCAATAGTGCCCACCTCACGCGAAGGACTGTCGAAGTCGACGAGTATAGCCTGAAAATCTTGCATTGTCGGCGGGTGGAATTTTCACGGAAGTGTAATACCACATTCAGAAAAAAACCTTCGTCACAACAAGGCTACGAATTTCCAAATACTGGTATTTTTGCAAGAAAAATTTCCCAAACTACCTTGATTTTTGGACAAATATTGGCAGTGGAACGTTCTTTATAGTTCGTTTGGAAATGAAGCACAAACACGACTCCGAAGTCAATATGAGCTGTTGTCATGTTTTGAAAACCGATCATGTATGCGTAAATAGTGTGTTCATTCCTTCACCTGTCCTAGTGTCCATCCAAACTGATTTTGGTTTCTACACGATAACTTGAGTCAGGGACCAGCCGTGAGGGCGACTAGGGCGATTAAGTCGCCCTTCTAAGCCCAAAGTCGCCTAGAAAAATAGTCGGGGTGATTACAAGTCGCCCTCTAAAAATTGGCCAAAATGAGAAAAGGCTGAACTGAGTAATGTGAGGTTTACATGAAAACGAGTATTTTCAAAAATCGAATGTGCTCGAGTGTGATAAATGGGCATTTTAATTTGTCAAATAAACGTCCATTTATTTGAAATCACACGACAAGCAATTGTCCATTGTCGCTTTCGGCGGATTTTTTTTATTTCTATTTTGTTGCGTTCCAGTCGGAGCTTCAAGTGTCGAAACGAAAATAAGTGACTTACGCGACTCAACAAAACAACCCAGTTTGAAAGTAGGTTACGTCGCTTAGGATGCCGAAAATGTATACACAACGGACGTATTTTATAACATTATTTTCATTTCGATTTGCTGACGACTGTTAACTGTTGGGCTGTCTATTCCCAGAAAAACACGAATGGAATTGAAACACATGAAAAAAAGCTTTAGTGATGTCAAGAAAAGCTTTGTACAGGACACAAGTGTGCATGTGGACGATCTTGAAAAAGGGTCCTCCTAAACATCGGAATGACATGAAATGACGCGGAATGACACCGGAATGCCATAAAAATGATGCGGAATGACATTTCTTTTACAAAATACTCGACCCCCAGAATGTATTTTGTTTATTAACTAACAAAGTACCTCCCAAGCAACCTTCTTACATCTGGTCCTGTTCACACTTTCATACTTAGGAAATTATTAGCTTAGTAGACTTTGTTGAAAGGCAACCACAGGAGGGTGATGGGGGATTGACACGAAGAAGAGGTGAGGGGTCATGAAGGAGAAGGTAGCAGTGGGGGATTTTCAGTCAATAATTACATTGTGATTTTTTAACCTGGCACAGATGCATCATAGACAACTGGCCCTGGATTATTTGTACGTTAATGGAGGACCATAAATTGAAAATATGAAGGGGCGGCGGGGGTGGTACATGAATATTCTTAATTTTCCCCACTTGCATATGAAGTCTCCCTACATGACTCTGCAGTCTCCCTATTTTTTCTGGAGGGAGACTTGAAGTCTCCCTAAAATTCCCCCCTAGGCTGGTCCCTGACTTGAGTAATGGAGGGATCTCTCACATTTGATATGCAAGTCATTTATAAGGAAGATTGAGTGAAAATACTGGGGCCTTGGCAACTTGTGGCTGTAATTCTGAAGATTTGCATATTTATGAAACTTCAAGCAATCACCAATCATGTGCCTATGTAGGATCTGTTTGAGAATCTGTTCCTCGTGAGAACTATACAAGCATTAGCATGTCTGTCTTCAAATTCAAAATTTTGACATACAGTGTATAGGCCTACGCCACGCAGCACATGCCAGGGATTTTTCTAGGGGCATTGGGAATGGGGCCAGGGGCCCATACAATTGGGAAAAATGCCATCTTATTGGACCAAATTGGGAATTCTGGTGACACTGCAGAGTGGAGAAAAATGAACATTTCTTCTCTACAGGCACATTAAAAATGAAGAAGTTGGGTTTATTATTTGAAATTATGGTTTTACAGTTCTTTTATCATCATAATAAGGCCTACTTTCACAGTAAATAATCGCAATTATTATGATGAAGTTGACACTGGGTACCAATTGGGAATTTTATGTTAGAAATTGGGAAAAATCATGCCTAAATATCATTGGGAATGGGGCCTATATTCGGCCCCTGTCGTCACCTAGAAAAATCCCTGCATGCCGCATGGCTTGGAAGTTATGCTGGGTGCACATGTTTGCAGTAGCGACAACAAATCTTGGGTCCAATTTTTTTTTATTATGGTTTAACGACACATTAACGGCCAAGGTCATATCGTGTCAGTGATAGTTTTACGAGTGGAGGAAGCCTTGAGTACTCGGAGAGAACCACCGAGCAACGACGAGCAGCTGTCAGCTCCCCAACATCGTAACTCCGCACTGCAGCACAGTCAGGGTTAGATTGGTTGAAGACGTGCAGTACGCCTTAGTACATGGCGTAATCGTGCCCCCACGTGGACAATCAGAGTGAAGTGCCTTGCCCAAGAACACACCAGGGAGTCCAAATCGATTGCTCAGACGGTCACCCATCCAAGGACTAACCGGGCTCGACATTGCTTAACTTCGGTGATCTGACGAGAACCTGTTACCTCAACGCCACCGCACCCCGAGGGTCCAATGCTTTATTTCTGCCAGATGTGTTTCTCGAAGAGTAAATTAACATAAGAACGCAATCACATCGGCACATTTAACACGGTTGGGTGCGAAACTTAATTTGTCACTGCGAATCCCCATGTACCCACTCCAGACCCCTCCCAATGGGTGGGCCGTCTGAGAGGGCGGGGGGGGGGGGGGGGGGTGGCACACTTCCCTGTAGCTGGGAGTGCTGAGGGGGATGCATTTACTCATTCCCTTGCCTCGAGAAAGCATCAATTGTGTTGTTTGATCCTGATATACTTGATGAACAAATTCCCTTGATTCGCAAAAAATACATTGCAGCCCCTCCCCCCGCATTCATGTGTAACTTTTCATGTCAGTGGTCACCACCACCATCCTTATTTATTATGACAATACAAATGCCACGTAATGGGAAAATTAATACCATTCCCAATTTAACTGTACTGTGTGTGATGCTCAACAATTAGTCAATAAATTTGACAAGCCCGATTACATGAAATTCGTTAAATAATGACAAAATGGCAAAATGTAATTATTTGTTTTTTTACCACCTGAAATAAAAGTTCAAATTTTTGCGCTGATGTCGGTGGATGGTAATCAAGATGTGAGGAGATTAATCTTTAATGTTGTCTTCTCTCACTCACTCAACTAACAGCTCGATCTACGGTCATCTTTTAGTATTGCACGAGAAGACGACCGTAGATTTTTGATCATGGATTAACATTTTTCGTTATAAAATGGGATAAGCATATCCTATCGTTATAATATTTTAAACATAGGTTTATAAGGTCGATGTAAACCTTTTGTGCTTTCACTTTCCCCATAACCCTCTTACTTTTTCTACGGTCGTCTACGCTCATCTACGGTCGTCTTTTAGTACGACCCCTCCAAAATGCTAGTGAGTTTTACAGGGTTTGAAATTATGTTAATTATGGTTACAGGGGTGGTAGTTAATTTTAGTTCTCAGTACTGTATTATGATTCATTGTTTGATCGTAATTGTCTGTTGTTGTAAATTAATTTTTCAAAGGTGGTAATACTGGACAAATTATGGGATAGGCTGGGGAAAATTTACATGAGTATTGAAATTCATTTTTACGTTTTAATTCCGACACTTCACTTGGTTGTCTGCTTGCCACCATTCATCTCTTGAATTCCTTCTCAGGCCAAATTGATAAATCATATTTGTTATGATCCTATGGCTATGCATGGTTTTAATGGCTTTATGTATTTTGTTATAGGGGAAGTTTTAAAGTTTTTGAGAATATGACACACCCCTCTAAAACAAGACGGGAAGGAGTGTTGTATCCGCCCACCGAATTATATCCAGCCAAACCGGCCTCCACAATTTTGCCCAAACCGGCCTCCACAATTTCGCCCAAACTGGCCTCCGCCAGATTTTTTTTTGTTGTATTTTTTTAAATCTTCTTCAATTTTATTTCATACCCATTTCTTTGTAATCTTTGGAAAAAAAATTAACGACGAGAAAAAAAATGCCTACCTCGTTTTACAGAAGTGATATCCTCCTATTAAAAAGTGATAAAAATCCATCGGAACGTTATATCCTTTACAAAATCTAACACAACCTGTTGGTTCCATATCCCTGATAGTTGTGAAAGATGTTTCCCGATAGGCAGTCTGCTGCCATCCAAACTGGATGATAATTGGATGTCCTTTTTCAAACAGGTAGAGTTGAGAAATGCTAGCGTGGTCAGAATCATTATCAAAACAACCTGTCATACTCATCTCATACTGAACTGGTACAAACGGTTGTTTTTACAGCATTCAACAGTCAGCTTGACGGTCTTTTAAATGAAGTGTCATGATTACCCTTATCCGAACTTCAAAGGTGTTTGTTGAAAAATCACTGGAATCTCACCGAAGGAATGTCAATATCAGGAGCTATAGAAAATGTAATTGAGGAAGAAAGTGTTAACGAGGAAGTGTCTGATGATGTTGGGCCATGTAAATGTTTGTTTTGCCATTTGATATATGCCATTAAAGCTATTATTTCGAAACCCAGTGTTGTTTTTCTTTTAAAATCCCGTAGATTACCCCAATTGTTTCCTGGGAAAAGTTCGCTTATGTAAATTATTTTTCTTTTGCAATTGCATTTTTTTGCGGCTGTAAGACATTCTATTGAAGTATATTGATGTTTTAGAGACGCCACAAAATGCAATTGCGGAGGACGGGTTGGGTGATCAATGTTCAACGCAGACAGCCAATTAAAATAATGGAGGCTGGTTTGGGTGAAAAAGTGTGGGCCGGTTTGGATGATCAATGCTTAACCGTCGCCGACGATGAAAATATTGGAGGCCGGTTTGGGTAAAAATGTGGAGGCTGGTTTGGGCAAAAATGTCGGAGGCCAGTTTAGGCATATTCGCGCCCACCGGTGATGTAATGTACAAAGATAAAACTGAATATAACTGGTGGCGGGAAAAGTAAAGTCATGAACTGTGACCTTTTTAGGAAAAGAAACATGAACTGCTGGCTGGTGATTGGATGATTTGAATGCAGCGCCACACCGGAATTTGAGGTCACTAGAGCCACTTTTATTATGATTCTTCCTGCACCTCGACCTTCAAGAGTACAGCACGAAGCTGTGACCCAAATCCAGACCATGAATTCTTCTACCATCTTACTTGGAAAAGATATTAAGTCTGACCAAATAGGTTTTAGGGGAGTGCGTACTTTTAAACGCATTCCCGACATCTTGTATCCTGTATTTTTCGCCCCGGGAGATTTAGACCAGGTTCGAGTGAGTCAGGGTTGAACTAGGCCTACCTGCGTACGAAGTTTCACGACTGAAGTACAGTCAACTTGGCAGTATCGAGTCGTCGGCAGTATCGATTCAAAATTTACTGACTGCCATGTTACATTTAAACAACCGGAACATTTTTATTTTTTCTTTTTGCTTACTGACAGAAAATATATATTTCCCAGATATCAAGAAAAAGAAATATGATTTTGCAATATATGAAGTCTGTGTGGCGGTGTTTTTGTTATTACCGGAACCGACCGTGACGAAAATGTAACTTGCTCACCCACTTGCTTTTTTAATTTTACTTCAAGAAAAAGAACGGCCCAAATAATGCCGAAGCTAAGTTGTTTAAATTGTTACCCCACTGTTATTCCCTAACTAATAAAAACTTTGAGAGTAAATTCCTTAAGATTCTAATGTAAAGAGTAAAGTTGATGGAGGTCATGTACTCGGCACTATCGAACCAGTTCAGGCTGCAGTGCCTCACGTGATATTCTATTCCCCGTGAAAGATATATTTTTAGAAACTCGGTGTAAATATTGACTTGTCAAGATTCAGCATGTGTTAAAATGGTAAGAAGGTGTTGTTTTATCTCGCAATTGCATGTCTTGTACAATAAGTTACTAATTTTACTATAATTTACCCATTTTACTGAACAAATCAATCGTTTCATTGCAATTTTCACACGTGTGTTATTGATGTTCGGCTTTGCGCTGGTTTCCAAATTGCACACGGGGCCTATATGCGCACGTATACCGGGCTGTACATTTTTCAAGGGTGACACCGATGGGCTGTGCGAGGGTGGCGGAGGGGAGTTGGAATATGATTTTGTTTGTTTCCGGTATCCACAACTACATGGAGGCCAAGTTAAAATTCCAATGTTTGCCTCTGATGAATTGTTGAAATTTCGACAGGGGATGAATGTGCTCATTTCGTGTTGTTTTTTGTTGTTTTGTTTGGGTTTTTTTTGGGGGGGGAGGGGGGGTCGTTGCAGCCTAATTCACTTTCGGCCTTGTATGATTTCGGCGATGAGAGTGGGATCGACCGAGGTGTTTCGACCAAAGCATTCTGGTCTCTATTTGCGTTAGGTGGGAGGTGGTGGGATGGGGGTATGAAGTGTGTCTGAACTAGACATGGGCGAAGGCCCAAATTGAACATTTTTGCCCAAAACATGTCTGAGGAGACGAGCAAGAAATGGGAGTTTCTGAATTTTGTTGATTGAAAAACATGGCTGTCAATGGCCAACTTGGATTTGGCATATAGATTGTCAACAATTCCATTAGTTCAGCCTACTGGCCACACCCCTCCCCGATCTTTTTCAGAAACACGAGTAAATGAATTGGCATTGCCATTACTGGATCTTTCTATTTAGTTCAGTCCCTTCTTGAACAATTTGAGCTGCGGTGTCATTGACACTTTCGTTTTTTTTCCCATGTGTCGATAATTCCAACACTTGACATCATTTCCTGGAAAGCCCTTCCCAAGAAATATGTCAAGTCTTGGAATTATCATCAAAGGTAAATTTTATTTATTTATTGGTGCTTAGTGTCAAATCAACATCCAAGACTGTATCGTGACAATACAATGGCTACAACAAGTAAAAATACAAGACTAACCAATCATTTATACCCATTGCCAACATCAGAGGACTTCCTCCACAGGCATTGATTAACGGATCCTATTTTACCAGTAAAGCAGGACTTGTTTACCACAGGGAACAGGTACTACTCCACTTCCCGTCCTCCCTACCGGGATAACAAAGCTAAACTGTGAGGTAAAGTTTCTAGTGGTTACCCTACAACTTATTTCAACTGGTACTGCATCCATCAACTCAACAAATGAACTCATCACCTGAACTCATCAACTCAACAATTCAACTCATCATCATCACTGACATCACACCATCAACTTATCATCATCATCATCTCATTATCATCATCTCATCATCATCGTCATCATCATTATCTCTCCATGAGAAGCAGTTTGCTCTGAATGCTTTCTATTTAATACATATCTCATTTCTTGAACTATATTGTTTTATTATTCCCAACATTACAAATCATATTTTGAGGCATTCGAAGAATTATCACCCACTGAAGCTTACTTTCCAACAAAATATACATCACCTCACTAAACATTCGCTCTCAGTGACAGTGCATTGACATGTTATACATTTCTTCAGAGAGAGGCCCTTGGACACTCCGCCAATGGCAGGGACACACCCTATAGTCTCTCTATGATCCCAGTACCAACAATAGAGTTCTGAGGTCCTCTTAGACCTAAGATGGTAAGAGGTATTAAAAAAGCCAGTGACAGACAACATTCTGCAACTCGGCCTCGCCCTTCCAGATATGCCAGTTGCACATCAACCTCCACCCCCCCCCCCCCTCCTTTTCAGAACTTTCCACCACTGCCTTTCACATGCTTTACTGCCTTTTAATCAGTCAGTATGTCTTGTATATAAATAACGTTCAGAACGCGAGACAACTCGGTCACTCACCCTAAGGCTATTTATTTATTTATTGGTGTTTAAGGTCACATACGTATGCGCAATAGCTGATCGTGACAGTTGTACGGGTGGAGGAAGCAAAAGAGATCCCCCCCCTCCCCGAGGATCGACGAGCAGTCAGCTCCTCAACATTTCAATTCTGTTCAAGCTCCGCTAAAGCAGGGTTACAGCGGTTGAAGACATGTGCTCCACTGACGTGCAGTACGCCTTAGTACACGGCGTCATCGTGCCCCCATGTAGGCAACCGGGATAAGGTGCCTTGCCCAAGGACACAACGCGGGTCGTCCCGGATAGGGATCGAACTCGGGACCTCTAGCATAGAAGTCCAACAGTCAACCGCTGAGCAACTGCGCTCCACCCTAAGGCCATTAAAAAATCTGAGAGTCACGGTACATGCATGATTTTATACAACTGGCACAAAATGACCCTTATCCGCAGAGGCTGAACGGCTAAAAATTTGGTTCGGGAAAATTCAGCAGCCGACCGGCCCATATGGCAACAGTGGCGGATCCATGCATAGCCCCCCCCTCCCCGCTCCTCCACCGCAGTAGCGATAAAAAGTTGTGATTTTAGTCAGAAAATCTCGATGTGTATCAGTCATTTATTTGGGCCACCGGCCCATCGGGAAATCTCCTGGTCGCCCAAACGGCCAAATACGCCTCTGCTTATTCGTAAAGTCGACATTGAATACTAACGGCTAAGTTTACCGTGAAAGGAAAAAAACACGAACATGATAATGATGAATTGATGCCGTATGCTTTGTGAATTTCCTGTCAGCTTTGAGCGAAGGTAAGTTTTTTTTAACCTGATTGCAAATGGCGGCACCCGTTTACTCTCGGTTCAGGTCTAACTTGACAGATCGCTGGGAACGTATAATAAATTAATAATCACTCTGAAATAAATTCTAATTTGTATCTCTTCTTACAGAAATGTGTCTTAGAGAGTTCGACAACTACAAATTACCCAATTTAGTGATACAACACACATTTGAACTGGCGCAAAATGTGATTCTTTACTACCTGCATTGACTCTTTACTGCCGCTATTATGCGACTGATAAAATGATTTCGTACACGGCCATGTAAGCGTTATTTTCCCTCGTGCCGTCGCGATAACAGTACCTAGTTCTACACGATACATTGCCAAGACAAACACATCGATTCTTGGTTTAACGACGGAGATGGCAGAAAATTTAAAAAAAAGTGACTCGATACTGCCGAGTAGACTGTACGTAGGAATAGTTTATATAATTTGTGCATATTTAATTTGAATTTATAGAATATTATCAGAGTTGGGAATTTCGAAGTAAACAATTTCTCTGCTTCTATAGCACCTTAAACCCTATAATAATTTGGTCAGTTTCGATTTTCGGTCCATTTCTGTCCCGTTTCGGTTATTCGTCGTACCTATTTTTCAAACTAACAAATCACAACTTACATTTTTTCTTCATCAATTATCAATTTTACGCTGCCATCGATAGCGAAATAGAAAATTACATCTAAGATTACGTTCCACATACATGGCAGCAGAAACCTTAACACAAAATTTATACATTCAATAATATTTGCCCCTGTCATTCTTCAAGTTCTACCTCTAACTTGTGAAAGTGAACAGGAACCAAACAAATTTTTCAACTGGGTACCGCTTCCCGCCAAAGAAGAATAGAAGGTGTCAGGACAATCCACATCATAACAAATTGGCCCATAACCAACTCGGCCCATCAAATACGTATATTTCGATGGGCTGAGCAATTGTCATTTCTCAAAAATCGGTCTCGGATCGGTTTGTAAAGGTGAACTAACATATTGGCTAAGTGGTCTATAGACAACTCCCCCCCCCCGAGACAACTCGCCCTGGGACAAGTCGCCCCAAGTGGAAGCAGGTGAGTTCGGACTTTTACCAGTTCGGCCCAAGTGACTTCGGCCCATTTGGTGAGTTCGGCCCAAGTGAGTTCGGTCCACGTGTAAGTGACTTCGGCCCAATTGGTGATTTCGTCCCAAGTGAGTTCTGTCCATGTACAAGTAAATTTGGCCAACGTGTAAGTGAGTTCGGCCCAGTCATAAATCTCCATTCCAACCACATACGGCCAAGTTATAAATTAAAAACAGCTGAATCATTGTTTCCAGTGACTTGGCCCTTTTCAAAGCTTTGTCCAACAATTGAAAAAACGTCAAAAACAAAAACATTCTGATTAGTCTTTTGCTGTTTTATATATCGTGTCTGTACAATCATTACTCCATTCTGTTTGTGGTTATAAGTCTAAACCGCAATTCTCACGGCTTATTGTTTTTTACAAAAACCGTAAACATGAAATGGCCAAATTTCAAAAAGGTGAATAGTATGCACATCAGTTCCAAAATGGATAGTGATAATAACTGTATTAAAAGTAGTTCGTTGGTTAGGCCCCGGCAGGAGGCATTGCAGTTATTATAGGTTTTGACAAATGAATTTGGAGATCAACCATGTGAGGCTGTTCCTAACCTGGCATCATATCTTGCCAGGAATGCAAATTATCAACGACAAGCCACAAGACCTAAAAAGTCAGGTAAACAAAAAAACGACTACAAAAAAGTTTTCAACAAACTAAAAGAAATTTTAGGCGAACAAATCAAGCTTCAGGGGGTTGTAATGGATTTTGAAGCAGCTATGTGGTTTGCTGCTTGGCGCGAATTTCGAGAAGTTTCTGCAGTGGGTCGTGCGTTTCACTTGACTCAGGCTTTATGGAGAAAGGTTCAGGTAAGACTAAGTAAAGAATACATGGAAAATAGAGGCCTTCATAAATTTTTGAGGAAAATAATGGCATTGTGCTTTATCCCCGCTGAACAAATACCAACAATTTTCGAACGATTGTTTGAGGAAGCCACTGGTGAGAAACTATTATCATTTGTTAATTAAGTCAGAAACACTTGGATAGATGGGAATATGTGGCAACCCAAAGACTGGTCGTTTTTTTTTTCAATCAGTGCGAACCAATAATGATGTGGAAGGTTGGCACAACCGCATCAACCAACATGCACAAAATGGCCTCCCATTTTATAGATTATAAGAAAAACTATTCAGTGAATGTGAATTTACATCTGTCGAGATTCGGCTTGTGTCGGAAAATAAGCTTCAGCGCTACCAAAGGAAGCGATATAGAAACATTCAAAGTGAATTGTTTGACTCTTGGGAATCATTTAGCAAGGAGAAAATTTCCACAAAGAAACTTTTTTAAAAATGTTCCAAATTGTACGCTCCTTCTTGTCAGTGAATGTTGTTTTACCTTGTTTGTATTTGTATATCAATGGGGCCGAACTCACTTTTCACTGGGCCGAATTCACCCTGTCCGAACTCACTTTCGTGGGCCGAACTCACTTTTCTGGGCCGAAATCACTTGGGCCGAACTGGTAAAAGTCCGAACTCACTCGCATTCGCCCCAAGTGAGACAAGTTGGACCAATTTTGAATGAGGCAACTCGCCCCAATTTTTTATATCTTTTGCCCGACTGTTTTTTTTTACTGAGACAAGTCACCCCAAATGTTTTAATGCAAAGGTATTTTTACTTAGATTTTTCCGACATCATAATTTTTAATGACTGTCTACAACGGCTCCTGGTAAAGTCGCCCCCACGTATATTTACGGTCAAGTCGCCCCAAACCAGATATTCGCACGTGACCGGTACTTTCCTTCGTGTCATTTTCTCTCTCTTATTTGGGGCGAGTTGTCTCAAATGTGGGGGTCGAGTTATCTCACTTGGGACGACTTGTCTCAGGGCGAGTTGTCGCTGGGACGATTGTCTCATCCCCGGCTGAGTCAATTGCATTCTTTTGGGTGGGGGGGGGGGGGGTGGGGGAGCACAGTTGGTATGGTGGCAGAGCATTTATGGCTGGGCGATTGGGTGCCGTAGACCCAGGATCGACTCCCGTAGTGGCCTCCTTCCGAAAAAACTTGGCAGTTTTCAATCCAGTGGCGCGGTTCTAAGACTCTGCCTAGTGGAATTCCTGCTTGACATCGGTGATATAAATTAAATTCAAGCAGATTTTCAAGACAAAATTTTATATGGTAAAATATCAGTGAATAAAAGTTCAACATGGTTAGATGGTTTGTGCACTGGTATATTTTATTCACGCGGAAACTGTCCTGCACTTTTATGTGTATTTTACAGTTGCTGATTTAGGACATAGGGATTTTGTTTTATCTCATTACAACAGAAGACTTTCTCGCTGTAACGAGAAAATATCTCGTTATAATGAAAAACGGTTCTAGTTATAATGAAAAAAAACATCTCGTTATAACGACTTAGCATCTCGTTATAACGAAATAACATCTTGTTATAATCTCATTATAACGAGAAAATATCTCGTTTTCACGACTTAGCGTCTCGTTATAACGAGATAACATCTCGTTATAATGAGATAATATTTATATAAGGAGCATCACATAGTTTGGAGACGGGCTCGGTTATTCGCCTTCCTACGTATAAGATGTTTGCAGAAATCAATGATCAACTTTGGATAAATATCTTTTTTGACTAACTTTTACTGAATAAAAATGAAAATAGCCCAGAGCTCTGTCAGTGCAAGCAGGAGTGACACAAAGTGATAATCACTCCAGTTACATTGCAAGATTTTGTTTGAAACAGTAGTCCTGTGTGTAACATTCTGCGTTGGCTGTTTCAGGACAAATGTGTGGGTAGCTGTGCGTGTGTGATGGGGGCTGTCTTCCCGATTTTGTGAAAACCCAGGTAATAGTGTTTGCGTTTTTGCGTCCCCTCGCGGAATTCTTTGTTTTCTCCAGGTTCTCACAGACGAAAGAATGGTTAGGGTTTGTTTTCCGAATTTGGGGGAACTTGTGTTTCGTTGTTTCTCATCGACAACAAAAGAAAAAACAAGTCCTTATCATGCCAACTAAACACGATTGAGGGTGCGTGTGTGTAGGTAGGATGGGTGTGCATTATCGGTCTTGAGCCAGTGCCAGTGCGTCGTGTCTTGAATTTTACCATCTACCCAAGTACATGGATTGATTCCCAAACTTGTATGTGAGTGAATTGTAAGCGTCCTGTTGTTTGAGATCTTCTTTTCTTTATCTCTTCCTACATTAACCTTATTCTATGTGTCCCTGCCGCCCCCACACATCGAAGTACTGGTTCACTCTTCACCATGTATATACCCAGGGTCACAGCCCTGAGAAATCTTTCCTCCTGAGTATTCAATTACATAGCAAAGAACTGCCGGGCTTAGACGATTCAAATACTCGCCTGCCTTTCTGCAAGTCTATATACTAGTATAATACCAATTCTCACAGCTCTCTGTCTCACAATTTTTGTCGTGCCCGGAGGTTTCATTTTTCTTTCAGTACTATGATATAAATCTCTATTTTGAATGCAGTGTGTAACAAGCTAATAAGGGTTGATTGTGGCAAACTAGCTGTACCCACCGATGGCATACGAATCTTCGCCCCTTCTGTTACAGTATCATAGTATTCCTTTTACTTTTGTTTTGCACCATGTCTGAGCGTGTTAAAGGAGGAAAAGGAAAGGAATAAAGTTAACGGCGTCTGTGCTTCTTGGTTTTTTTCTTATGAGGAGGTGGCTGTGACGGTGATATGGTGTTTATAGCTGTTCGTGTGGTTGGGAGTGGAGGGCTGTTGTCGTTTTCCGTTTCATCTCTTAGAGGTGCCTATTGTGCTGCCCCTTCTGTTGCCAAAGGTTTATGCATTTCTTTTATTTTCATCGTGAATTCTTCATGCTGCCTTTCGCTTTCGATTCTATACTTTTCCCTCTCTTCTTGGTGTTTTCCCCATACGATTCTGTTCTCTTCGTCTTCCTTTTGTATGGTTTCCCTGTCCAGGCCTTTTGGTGCCGTAGGGAGAGATGAGTGGGGATCGTGAAGTGGCAAGATGACAGCTTCCATTTCCATCTCAGTATCCACAGGACTTTCCACATCTGACGTTTCCGGCTGTGTAGCTGGAAGTGAGATGGGTGTGTCTGTGGGAGTGGGAGCGGAAGTGGCGGCTGCTTCTGACTCTTCCCTTTCCTCACCTCTCTCTCTCTCTTCTTCTCCAAGAAAGCCTCCAAACGTCGGGAACCCCACCGCTTGGCAGACGGGCTCTTTTTCCTTATCTTCTTTCTCTCTTCGGGGTCTCCTGACCCCTCGGGTGATGACCAGTGTGAGAGGGGATCCTCTCACCAAAGGTACTACCTCTCCCTGAGGAGGTTGGTGTAGTGGTGTTTTCTTCTACTTCAACTTTAAATTCCAGTTTCAGATGGACGCTCTTGCCTATTTCCTGGATAGTCCGGGAGATGGGACAAGAGACGCCCGAAGCTGAGACGGCTTTCTTTAGTCTAGCTGGTAATTCCAGATTTTCCATGATTTCAATCAAGGTGTCCACACTCGGAGGTCAGAGGTGCGAATCAAATGATCATGAATGAGATCAATGAATGAATGATGTTGGTGAATGAAAGAATTAATGAGACTGAATGAATCAATGACCCCAAAACGTTTATATCGTTGAACATATATCTGTAGGGTATTTTTACCTGTGTCATCTGACTCCACCCTCTCCATATTGTTATTTATATATTTATGGAATCCACGCCCCCATCCCTCCCCAACACACACACGCACGTTGTAGGTCAAGAATAGATCAGTAACCGAACAAAGCATCATTACACGATGTTCAGCCGTATTACGCAAAAAAACAACACATTATGTAATAACGATTCATTATACAATTAAAAAAAATACAACGCATACAGTAACACTGAATTATGCAATGAAAATGAAGCACTGCGCAAAAACTGATTTTATGGGTTATTCTTGTGTGTTTTGCTCGGCGTATAACGAATCAATCACAGCTTAGTCTCAAAACAATACTATTACAAATGAATCAGTTAGCGTCGCAGTTCCACATCAGGTTTATTACGCACAGTTGTGACAACGTCAGAATACAAATCAGACCCCTGGCGACATCTGGTTGAATTTCGTGTTTACTCCTTTGTCGCCCCTAGTTCTTAACCTCCTTATCCAAAGGTCCTCCCGTACAAGGTGCTCACGTTTCCCTCCATTGAGCGACTCTAACACTACAACCTCCAGATCACTCACGCCTTGATGACTGGCCGAATTAAAGTGACCATACACAGGCATGTTCGGGTGGCGTCGGATGTCACGCTGGTGTTCCTTGAATCGATCCTTCAATTGTCGTTCTGACTCGGCCACATAAACTGCTGTTTTGCATTTTTTTGCATTTAAGTGCATATATTATATTGTTAGTTTTACAGTTTACATTTTGTTTCACAGAAAATTTGTATTTATTTGAAGTATTGGCGATATCATCACAACAGATGGAAGGACAGATATTGCTATTTCCAGAGTACTTTTTTTATCGGTGGCTTAATAATTTTTGCCGTCTTTCTATGCACTAGTAGGTCACACAGATTTTGATCTCGTCTGTGCGCCACGAGAGGTGGAGCTTTGAATATTTTTTTCATCCTATCCGATTCATTCACTGCGACGCTAACTGATTCATTTGTTATTATGTTGTTTTGAGACTAAGCTGTGATGGTGCAGCTGTGTTTTCTGTAGCGTCCTGATGAAGGCCTTGTGCCGAAAGCTTGGCGAAGAGTTGTTACGAAGCCATATAAACTTTTATTGTCCCTTATAGTCTGGACATTTTTTTGCTGATATTATAACGAAATGTTTTCTCGTTATAACGAGATACTTTCTCGTTATAATGAGATACTTTCTCGTTGAAACGAGATGCTAAGTCGTTATAACGAGATGTTTTCGCGTTATAACTTTATAACGAGATGACATCTCGTTATAACGAGATGCTAATCGAGATGTTTTACTTTAAACAATATTTTATTTAAAAAAAGACAAAAAGACAGACAATAGTTGATAAGCATTAAGAACAAAAATATCTTCAACATGGAAAGAGGATTCAGTAGTAAGCTAAGTGCTTATTCGAGACCGTCTCCTGGATGTTTTGACGTTACGATGAGAACCGTTTCTCGTCATAACGAGGAAGTATCTCGTTATAATGGGATGAAAAAAAAATTCCCTATGTCCGACATCATTCACCGTAGTATTTTGATGATTAAGAGGATTTAAAATGCGTTTCGTGGAGCAGAACTTGTGTAGGTCCGTGAAGTTAGCTCAGTGTTCAGCGTTCAACATTCGTGTGAAGATAGCTCAGTGTTCAGCGTTCAACATTCGTTCAACATTCGTGTGAAGTTAGCTCAGTGTTCAGCGTTCAACATTCGACCAACATTCGTGTGAAGTTAGCTCAGTGTTCAGCGTTCAACACTCGACCAAGAATCGTGTGAAGTTAGCTCAGTGTTCAGCGTTCAACATTCCCCAAAATTCAGTGTGCCATATGTCGAATCTGGGCTTTCACCCGATGTTTATCCTTTATGCGACCGACTGCCCATCGTTTACATCTACAACACTCATATCTGGGCGACCATTCTCACCTGAAGTGATATTAGTGATTTTTACAGGTCCGTGAAGTTAGCTCAGTGTTCAGCGTTCAACATTCGTTCAACATTCGCGTGAAGTTAGCTCAGTGTTCAGCGTTCAACATTCGTTCAACATTCGTGTGAAGTCAGCTCAGTGTTCAGCGTTCAACATTCGTTCAACATTCGTGTGAAGTTAGCTCAGCGTTCAGCGTTCAACATTCGACCAACATTCGTGTGAAGTTAGTTCAGCGTTCAACGTTCAACAGTGTTCAGCGTTCAACATTCGACCAACATTCGCGTGCAGTTAGCTCAGTGTTCAGCGTTCAATATTCGACCAACATTCGTGTGAATTTAGCTCAGCGTTCAGCGTTCAACATTAACCAAAATCCAGTGTGCCATATGTCGAATCTGGGCTTTCACCCGAGGTTTATCCTTTATGGGACCGACTGCCCATCGTTTACATCTACAACACTCTTATCTGGGCGACCATTCTCACCTGAAGTGATATTAGTTACTTTTACTACTCCAGTTCAGCGTTCAACATTCGACCTATATTCGTGTGAACTTAGCTCAGCCTTCAGCGTTCAACATTCGTCAAAATTCAGTGTGCCAGCTCCGAATCTGTGCTTTCACCCGAGATATAGCCTTCATGGGACCCACTGCCCATCGTCTACTTCTAAGAACAATCATCTCTGGGGGACCCCTTCTCGCCTGAAGCGATATTGGTGACTTTTAGTATTCCAGTTCAGCGTTCAACATTCGATTATCCTTCGTGTGGAGTGTGCGCAGCATTCAGCGTTTGGTATTCGGCAATATCTGGAGTTTGAAGAGAAAACAACCATAGATAATAAGGGGGATCGGTGCATTCATCGCCGGGAGGGGCAACCCTCATGCACACGACTGTCCGAGTATACAACATAATTATAATGAAAGTGTCAATGACACTGTAGCTCAACTTGACAAACTTGAACTTGGTAAGTTATAAATGAAATGGCAAAATGGAAGATCATTGGTACCAATGTCATTTTTTTTGCCAGTGGCAACATTTTTGACAGAAACCGAAGAAAATCGATAGCTCCCATCTAGAGGCCTCTCCAAACAAGCATGCCAGGTTTCAAAGCAATCCGATCATAAATGTGCCCTGTAGGGTGTACAAAAGGGAAATATTGTGGTCTGACTAGACTAAATTCCAAGAACGTTGGCCGTGGCAACATTTTTTGATGGAAATGGAAGAAAATCGATAGCTCCCATCTAGAGGCCTCCCCAAACAAGCATGCCAGGTTTCAAAGCAATCCGATCATAAATGTGCCCTGTAGGGTGTATAAAAGGGAAATATTGTGGTCTGACTAGACTAAATTCTAAGAACGTTGGCCGTGGCAACATTTTTTGACGGCAATGGAAGAAATCGATAGCTCCCATCTAGAGGTCACCGTAAATAAGCATACCAGGTTTCAAAGCAATCTAATCATAAATGTGCCCTGTAGGGTGAGCCAAAGGGAAATATTGTGGTCTGACTAAACTAAGTTCTAAGAATGTTGGCTGCGGCAACATTTTTTGATGGAAATTGAAGAAAATCGATAGCTCCCATCTAGAGGTCACCCCAAACAAGCATGAAAGGTTTCAAAGCAATCCGATCATAAATGTGCCCTGTAGGGTGTGCCAAAGGAAAATATTGAGGTCTGACTAAACTAAGTTCTACGAACGTTGGCCGTGGCAACATTTTTTGCCGGAAATTGAAGAAAATCGATAGCTCCCATCTAGAGGTCACCCTAAATAAGCATACCAGGTTTCCAAGCAATCAAATCATAAATGTGCCCTGTAGGGTGTGCCAAAGGGAAATATTGTGGTTTGACTAAACTAAGTTCTAAGAACGTTGGCCGCGGCAACATTTTTCGACGGAAATTGAAGAAAATCGACAGCTCCCATCTAGAGGTCACCCCAAACAAGCATGCCAAGTTTCAAAGTAATCTGATCATAAATGCGACCTGTGAGGTGTGCCAAAGGAAATTGTGGACGTACGTACTAACGTACTAACATACTAACGTACGTACGTACGTACGTACGTACGTACGTACGTACGTACGTACGACGGACGAGAAGTGATGGCAATAGCTCAGCTTGACTTTGTCAAGTTGAGCTAACAACACTCAAACCTAGGCGCCCCACTTAATGCTTTGGTCTCTCTAATTAGAAGGCAGTCCCCATCGTAGAGACAAACTTCTGATATAACGCTGTCAGACACTGCAGGTCGGTAATGTGGCATTACTGAGAACAAGCTCGGTCATAGGGCTTCACATCCTGTGGGACTCCTGATTCAACCGGGACATGTTCTGAATAGCTTCCGTCAACCTTTATCCCCATCTTACGTTGGGGCAGGAACTTTTTCAGCCAGTGGTGGGTGTATTAATGCAATCAATGCACTTATGCAGTCGATGTAATAATAAATAGGCGACTCCTCCCGCCTATAGCAGCATTAATTGGGGGCGTCGTGCATCCGAGCTCATCGTTCAACATTCGAATAACCTTCGTATAGTGTGAGCGCAGCAATCAGCGTTTAAAATTCGGCAGTATCTGAAGTCTAGATCAAAGTGGGATCTGTGCAATCATCGCTGGGAGGAGGTAGCCCTCGTGCAAACGACTGCTCGAGTGTCCGCAGTCTACATAATTATAACAACACTCAAACCAAGGACCCCCCCCCCCCCCCCCCGGATGCTTTGATCTCTCTGTATAGGAGGCAGTCGTCAGCGAAGATGCGAACCTTTGATTTAAAGATGTCAGGCGGGCCGCTGCTGTGACATAAGTATACAATAGAAGTCCTAGGACAGTACCCTGTGGGACTCCTGATTCAACCGGGACATTTTCTGAAATGTTTCCGCCAACAACTACTCTTATCTGACGTTGGGTCATGAAGGGTGGATGCACTAATGCAATCGATGCACTTATGCAATCGAGCGCACTAATAAAGATATGTACCCCCCCCCCCCTCCTCCTCCCCGCATATAGCGGCATTAATTGGTGTTTTTGAGTATCCCAGCATTCAACATTCTGCAATATCTATAGTTGGAAGAGAACACAACCGCAGGTCGTAAGTGGATCGGTGCATTCATTGGAGGGGTAGCTTTCATTCAATCGACTGTCCGAGTATCCGTAGTATACAAAATAATACATGCAACCCTCAAACTCAGGCGGCGCCCTTTCGCCTACAATGGTATTGATGAATATGTGTATTCCAGCTCAGCGCTCAACACTCGCCCAACATTCGCGCGAAGTAAGTTCAGCGTTCAGCGTTCAGCGTTCAACATTCGGCAAAAATCTGTGTTTGGGCGAAAGAAAAAAGGCATATGTCGAATCTGTGCTTTCACCCGGGGTGGACTCTTCAGGCGACGAACTGCCCATCATCCACATGTAATAACACTCACATCTGGACGACCCCGTTTCGTATTGATGATATTTACTACTCGAGTTCAGCGTTCAACATTCGACCAACATTCGTATGGAGCTAGCTCAGCGTCAGCGTTCAATATTTCGACACATGCCGAATCTGTGCTTTCACCCGAGGTGTACCCTTCGTGCGACCGACTGCCAATCGTTTACATCTAACAGCACTCATATCTGGGCGACCCTTCTCACCCGAGGTGATATTGATGACTTTTACTACTCCAGTTCAGCGTTCAACATTCGACCAATATTCGTGTGAAGTTAGCTCAGCGTTCAGCGTTCAACATTCGACAAAAGTCAGTGCGCCATATTCCGAATCTGTGCTTTCATCCGAGGTTGAGATATACCTTTCATGGGACCGGCTAGCCGTCGTCTACTTCTAAGAACGCTCATATCCGGGCGACCCCCTCTCGCCTGAAGCAATATTGGTCACTTTTAGTATTCCAGTTCTGCGTTCAACATTCGCATAACCTTCGTGCGGAGTGAGCGTAGCACTCAGCGTTTGGTATTCGGCAGTATCTGGAGTTTGAAGAGAACACAACCATAGATCATAAGTGGGATCGGTGCAATCATCGCCGAGAGGGGTAGCCCTCATGCAAACGACAGTCCGAGTATCCAACTCTAGTTGAAACAAAACTCAAACCTAGGCGCCCCCCACCCCGCCGCCCCCCCCCCCCCTAAATTCTGTGATCTCTCTAATTAGTAGGCAATCGTCAGCGAAGAGGCAAACCTTCGATTTAACGTCATGCAGGCCGTTAATGTGGCATAAGAATAAACTCGGACCTAGGACAGTATCCTGTGGCACTCCTGATTCAACTGGGAGATTTCTGAATAGTTTCTGGCAACCACTACCCCAATTTGCGTTGGGTCAGGAACTTTTTCAGCCAGTGCTGTCTTCATCAATGTAGTCGATGCACTTATGCAATCGGTGAACTAATAAATAGGCGACCCCTCCCGCACATAGCGCAGCATTAATTGCGGGCGTTGTGCATCTGAGCTCAGCGTTCAACATTCGAATAACCAACCTCCGTATAGTGTGAGCGCAGCATTCAGCGTTCAGAATTTGGCAGTATCTGGAGTTTGAAGAGAACAGATCCCTAGATCATCGGTGGGATCGGTGGAACCATCGCGGGGAGGAGGTACCTTCGTGCAAATGACTGCTCGAGTTTCCGCAGTCTACATAATTATGGTTTCTAGACAACTCGTACCCACGGCAACTCGTACCAGTCAAGTCGTACCCAAAATTGGACGACTCGTACCTATTTTCGGCTGGACAACTCGTACCCACAATTGGACAACTCGTACCCAAGGTTGGACAACTCGTACACATGGCTGGTCAACTTGTACTTGGTGTTTAATTGTATGGGCGAAGGCCGTTAATGGCCTAAGAACTATAGAAGCGGGGTTTTTGCTTTTGTTTCTTCCGTTTAAGGTGCTATAATAGTAATGGAAATCAGTTTACTTTGAAATTCCTTCGTCAGATATTCCATGACTATGAATGAAATATACACAAAGTTTACGTCTAAATGACGGCTGTGATACACAGAACAGGAAACATATATTCATTGACCGTACTTTGTTGATAGCAGGCACCAGTGGTTCCTGAAAGTCTGCAATCGTATTCGTACGAGAACTGGCGTGAATGACACCCCCCCCCCCCCCCCCCCCCTCCAACCCCGACACCCGATTTCTGTGCTTCAGTTTTGGGAAATAGAGTACTGGAAAAAACTAAAAGGCCTCGCATGTAGGTCTAGGCTCTGCAAATTATCAGGGTGAAAACCATAGCCTTCGTCGCATTAACTCTTGCCTTTCCTAATTAATAATGCAACTCTCCACCTTTAAATTATTTTTCGTGTGGCAAAGTTACATCACTGGTGAGGCGCCACTCCGGTCAGGCGAGAAAGGATTTCATTGTAAATTGAGAGTCCAGCCGGATTTTGTACTTGAAGCCTAGCACATTTACCCGCTCGGAAGAAAAACGGCAAACAATGACCAGTGATAGACTGAATCAAAAAGAACACAAATGATGTTCATTTTACAAAAAATCCAATTAAAAAGCTCTAATACATCTCTCTCTATGAGTCCACCAGCTCGCATCAACTGATTTCTGGCGGAAATTTTATGGTCAACACCGACACACCTGAAAACTCGACAGTCATTTAATTTAGACTTTCCCGGCAGTGACAGGTGTGAGATCACGAAGAATTATTTTCTGTCGTCTATTACCTTATAGTCGATTGGTGTTTAATTTTCTTCCAATTATCTGTGCATATTATTATCGCCAATTAAGTTAATCTTCCAGTTGGGAGGTGTGTTTTTCTAACAATTATCTTCCATGACAATCATGAAAATTAAATGATAATTAGCATTTTTGTTGACTATAAAAGTGAATCTCTCTCTCTTACGAATGTAAAGATTCGTGCATTTCATACTCTCACCCATAGCGACAAGCACACACACAGTACAATACCACACGAGAGTATGTTACTGCTCTTACGAATGTTAAGATTCGTGCATACCATACTCTCCACACACACACAGTAGATACCACAAGGACACGCAACTAAAGAGGTGCTACTTTTATCTTTACAGTTTACATGTTCTAATGAAAACTAATTCTACCTTCTTCTTTTAAGCAGGTACACGGAAGATGTTTTTTTTACCAGCACCCCAATAACCGCTACAGACAGTCTAACCGTTATGGAAACAGTCACGCCCACTGTTCCTGAACATCCTCCGCTCCATCCCTAAAAGTGGTCAACCACTTTAAGGGAGGCGAGCGTTGGTCCTGCGTCCCGCCTCTGCCCCTTTTTGTAAGCGCAAGGCACATCTTTTGTCCCAACCCAATAGGATTACAATGCAGGCCTGCCCCCGAACCAGGGAAGTTCGGGTCTTCTTCTTGGTGGTCCCCGAAAGGGGTCGTTGTTGTTTTCCTCCAAAGAGTCCAACTATAACAGAGAAAGGTCTGAGGCAGATTATACTTGCCAGTGATGGCCATCACTCATTATCATCCTCGAAGCGGCAGACTATACTTGCCCGAAAATCCAGATCGACTGCACCCTCGGGGAGAGGTAGTACCTTTGTGAGAGGACCCAACCTCCCACACTGGTCCTCACCCGAGGGTCCAACCGACATCAACCTACCCACAACTGGAGACACCTGCTGAGTACCGGATCCTTTTCCTCCTTCAACACTCCTAGACATGTGGGAACGAATCAGCTACAGTCAAAGGGGGTCGAAAGGGGCTTGTCTCCCATACCGTCCCTGCGCGCCTTCGGCGCGCGAAATCATTCCTTTCGGGTCTCTCTCTCTCTCTAGGCACCTGACTCTCGTGCCTCGACCGATCGAAACAAAAATTGGCACAGGTCTATATAGATGTAATTTGACCAGGAAAGGACTTCTGATGGCCACGATCGTGTCCGACACCGCGTCAATCCTTCAACTAATGAAGGGGTGGGTTAGGATGGGGGAATGAGCCCCGATCGCATCTGATTTTGCATTAACACTGCAACACGTGAACTGCTGGGTATGACTACCAGTACAACACAATATTACGTAGAAAAGCCCTCAGAAGTTTAACGAAGAGCCAAAGATTACCCGATTTTGGGGAGGGGGTGGGAGGGGGGGGGGTCGTCTCCCGTATCTACACCACTGTATTAATATATAATTTAAATATTTCCTGTTTCCTTCGAATTGCTCTCTTGATGAAATGTCCATACCGGCGAAATTGACTTTCGGCGAAGTCTGTTCAGACTGTTCTGCTGAGATAAATGCTAAAAATGGAAAGTTTTTGCCTTTATGCACACCCATTGAAAGCAGACACAAATCTTATCAAGTCCTTCAGCCAATATTCGCCTTCGCCCATACAATTAAAGACCAGGTACATATTGACCAACTGTGGGTACGAGTTGTCCAACTGTGGGTACGAGTTGTCCAGCCGAAATTGGGTACGAGTCGTCCAATTTTGGGTACGATTTGACTGGTACGAGTTGCCGTGGGTACGAGTTGTCCTGATACCATAATTATAACACTCAAACCCAGGAACCCCCCCCCCCCCCCCCCCCACCCCCGGATGCTTTGATCTCTCTATATAGGAGGCAGTCGTCAGCGAAGATGCGAACCTTTGATTTAAAAATGTCAGGTGGGTCGTTCATGTGACATAAGTATACAGTAGAGGTCCTAGGACTTGTAATGGTTTTGTGTAGTCATTTTAGTATGACCGTTTGCATGAATAAATAAAAAAAAAGGAACTACAACAACAACACAAGCATCGTGACTGTTTTATCGAACATCACTCCAAAAGTCAACTATATCTATTTGACAGAGCCACCCCAGTGGCGACGAGTCGGGCGAATTCAACGCACAACCCAATCTTCGTTATCTCTACCGAGATTATAACTTTCAACCATTCCTACGCTGTTTGTATTTTCGGACAATTTTATGGTATCTCATACTTTCGTGGTACAGTGTCTGACCTTTTTCGCGATGGCGATGACCTTGCCGTCATATCCGCGATTCGACTGTTCCGCGGACAATGTTGGTTTAAGATGGAAAAAATGGATCAAGCGCCTTGATGATAATTTATTTACGGGACATGAAATTTCAAACCCCACCAGAAAACGGGCCCTAATGCTCCATTACGGGGGCGAGGACCTCAATGACATTTTTGATCTTCTTCCTGAATCTACACTGACCCCGGCACCGGGCGTAGAAGATGATGACGTTTTTCGAAGGGCTGTCGACGCTCTAACTTTATATTTCAATCCAAAACAAAACGTGGAGTATCAAAAGTATGTGTTTCGACAAACAGTCGAGTGCAGAAACAGTGTCCCAGTATAATACGCGTATACGACAACTGGCTGGAACATGTGGTTTTTCCGAGCCGGATGCCGAAATAAAATCTCAGCTGATATCTGGCAGTCGTAACGATAGAGTCACCAAGAAAGGTTTAAGTGACCCCACAATTACTTTAGACCAGTTGCTGGAATATGCCAAGTCACTAGAACTGACCGATAAACAAAACAAAACAATGAAAGCAGATTCCAGTGGTAGTAATTCTACGAATATGCACCATCAAGAAGTGGATTTCATGAATTCTCAATATGATCGTACACGTAAATCTCGACCCAAAAAGGACGATACTGTTAACAAATGTTTCAACTGTGGAAGAAAATGGCCCCACAGTGGCGGACAGCATAGCTGCCCAGCATTCGGTACTTTATGCAAGAACTGTGGTAAACGCAATAATTTTATGGAGGTTTGCAAATCACCAGTGACCCATAAACCAAGTCAGAACACAAGTGGTCCCAATAAATCAAAACGTGTTTTCCAAAGACGACAACATGCGCGTCAACGCACTAACATGACGACGGAAGCAACCAGTCGTGATAACAACTCCGGCAGTGAAAATGAATATGTTTTCACATGTGATATCCCACATTCTGAAAAGAACAAGCCCAAATTTACCGTTAAAGTTAATAACCTTGAACTGCCGGCTATCGCCGACACGGGCTCTACCTGCTGTATCATGGGTTTTCAATCCTACCAAAAGTTACGACCCCAACCAAAATTGGAAAGTACACACACAGCTATAACAGCATATGATCACAGCAGGTTGCTTTTAGCAGGACAATTTGCTGCCACCATATCTTTTGAAGCTGTGAGTGTTAATGCTCCTGTCTATGTCACAAAAGCGAGCAACATTACATTGTTAAGCTGTGAAATCTCACAAAAACTTGGTCTTATAGAGGTTATCAGATCGAAACAGGTCTATTACAATGATGACAATTGTGTTAACGATTATATCCATGATCATAGCAAAATGTTTCATGGCATAGGTAAATTCACAAAAGGTTCTGTTAAGTTAGATATAGATAGTTCTGTCAAACCCGTCATACAACGATGTAGACGTATTCCCTTTCATACAAGGCAGAAAGTAGAAGATGAACTCTGCCGTCTAGAAAGCGATGACATAATAGAACGTGTTGACACACCTACAAATTGGGCGTCCCCGATTGTGGTAGTACCCAAACCGAAAGACCCAAGTAGTGTCAGGATATGTATTGACATGAGAATTCCTAATACTGCCATTACACGAGAACGCCATGTCACCCCCACAGTGGATGACATCGTTAATCGTCTTAATGGTGCCAAGCATTTTTCAAAGATTGACCTGCGTAAAGCCTATCACCAAATCGAACTCGATGAAAATTCGCGTGAAATAACTACATTTCAAACTCATCTAGGGCTATTTAGATACAAGAGGTTATTTTTCGGAATTAACACGGCCTCAGAAATTTTCCAAAAGAAAATACAGCAAACCATTGAACCAGTTGACAATGCTCTTAATCTTTCAGATGACATTTTAGTATATGGAAAGTCACAAAAAGAGCATGATCAGAGTCTTATTGCAACATTTGAATGTTTGAGAAAGGCCGGTCTAACTGCTAATCTGGAGAAAAGTGAATTCAATAAAACATCTATTGATTTTTACGGACTTCGCTTCTCTGCAGATGGTATGACTATAGACCCCCAAAAGATAGAGGCTTTTCAGAAATTGGACAGTCCCAAGTCAAAACAAGAGGTTCAAAGCGTTTTAGGAATGTTAAATTTCAGCGCTCGTTTCCTACCGCAGATGTCAACATTAACTGCCCCTCTAAGAGACTTAACACATAAAGATGTTAGATTTGAATGGGGAAAGAAGCATGAATGTGCTTTTCAGGAAATCAAAGCCAAAATAGCCAAATCACCCACTTTGTCATATTTTAATGTTAACGCACCTACACAGTTATATGTCGATGCGTCACCAGTAGGACTAGGCGGGATTTTGGTGCAAGAAGACAAAATAATTGCCTTCGGAAGTCGTTCATTAACTACGACAGAACAGAAATACTCTCAGTTGGAAAGAGAGGCCCTAGCTATAGTATGGGGATTAGAACATTTTCACCTGTATGTGCATGATCAACCAATAATTGTTTTTACAGACCATAAACCCTTATTAGGCCTTCTTAGAAAGGTTAGTGCTAAATTACCAGCACGTTTAGAGAGATGGTCATTACGCCTTCAGACGTACAATTATAAGCTTGAATACAAAAAGGGTATACACAACCCTGCAGATTACCTTTCCAGACACCCTTTGGATAAGACGAATCAAGCAGATTTAAATTTACGCACTACAGAGTACACCAGTTTTCTTGTAACTGAAGCCGTTCCTAAATCAATGATTTTACGTGACATTGAAGCGTGAAACTACATCAGATTCTGTTTTACAGGAAGTCATTGATAGGGTTCGCACAGGAAATTGGAGGAAATTGAATAACGAAATTTCACCGTATGCTAAAATACAAAATGAGCTATCTGTACATGATGGGAAATTATTGTTAAAGGGTAGCAGAATTGTTATCCCTCAGAAGTTGCGCCAACGTGTAGTAGATATTGCCCACGAGGGACATCAAGGAATCTATAAAACAAAAATGCTTTTAAGGGAGAAAATATGGTTCCCTGGACTTAATACAGCTGTAGCTAACACTATACAAAAATGTACCCCTTGCCAAGCAATTGTATATAGACCAGTAAGAGAACCCTTACAAATGACTAAATTGCCTAGCAAAGTGTGGTCAGGGTTTCTAGACAACTCGTACCCACGGCAACTCGTACCAGTCAAGTCGTACCCAAAATTGGACGACTCGTACCCATTTTCGGCTGGACAACTCGTACCCACAATTGGACAATTCGTACCCATGGTTGGACAACTCGTACCCATGGCTGGTCAACTTGTACTTGGTGTTTAATTGTATGGGCGAAGGCCGTTAATGGCTCAAGAACTATAGAAGCGGGTTTTTTGCTTTTGTTTCATCCGTTTAAGGTGCTATAATAGTAATGGAAATCAGTTTACTTTGAAATTCCTTCGTCAGATATTCCATGAATATGAATGAAATATACACAAATATACACAAAGTTTACGTCTAAATGACTGCTGTGATACACAGAACAGGAAACATATATTCATTGGCCGTACTTTGTTGATAGCAGGCACCAGTGGTTCCTGAAAGTCTGCAATCGTATTCGTTCGAGAACAGGCGTGAATGACACCACCACCCCCCCCCCCCCCCCCCCCCTACAACTCCGACACCCGGTTTATGTGCTTCAGTTTTGGGAAATAGAGTACTGGAAAAAACTAAAAGGCCTCGCATCTAGGCCTAGGCTCTGCAAATGATCAGGGTGAAAACAATAGCCGTCGTCGCATTAACTGTTGCCACTCTCCACCTTTACAATATTTTTCGTGTGGCAAAGTTACATCACTGGTGAGGCGCCACTCCGGTCAGGCGAGAAAGGATTTCATTGTAAATTGAGAGTCCAGCCGGATTTTGTACTTGAAGCGTAGCACATTTACCCGCTGGGAAGAAAAACGGCAAACAATGACCAGTGATAGACTGAATCAAGAAGATCACAAATGATGTTCATTTTAAAAAAATCTAATTAAAAAGCTCTAATACATCTCTCTCTATGAGTCCACCAGCTCGCATCAACTGATTTCTGTCGGAAATTTTATGGTCAATACCGACACACCTGAAAACTCGACAGTCATTTAATTTAGACTTACCCGGCAGTGCCAGGTGTGAGATCACGAAGAATTATTTTCTATCGTCTATTACCTAAAAGTCGATTGGTTTTTCTTCCAATTATCTGTGCATATTATTATCGCCATTTAAGTTAATCTTCCAGTTGGGAGGTGTGTTTTTCTAACAATTATCTTCCATGACAATCATGAAAATTAAATGGTAATTAGCATTTTTGTAAGGTTTGCAATTAGACTATAAATGTGAATAAAAGTGAACCTCTCTCTCTCTCTCTCGCTCTCTCTCTCTCTCTCTCTCTCTAGGCACCTGACTCTCGTTCCTCGACCGATCGAAACAAAAAATGGCACAGGTCTATATAGATGTAATTTGACCAAGCGTCCGACATCACGTTAATCCTTCAACTAATGAAGGGGTGGGTTAGGGTGGGGGAATGAGCCCCGATCGCATCTGATTTTGCATTAACCCTGCAACACGTGAACTGCTGGGTATGACTACCAGTACAATAAAATATTACGTAGAAAAGCCCTCAGAAGTTTAACGAAGAGCCAAAGATTACCCGATTTTGGGGAGGGGGGAAGTGGGAAGGGGGGGGGGGGGGGGGGGGCGTCTCCCGTATCTACACCACTGTATTAATATATAATTTAAATATTTCCTGTTTCCTTCGAATTGCTCTCTTGATGAAATGTCCATGCCGGCGAAATTGACTTTCGGTGAAGTCTGTTCAGACTGTTCTGCTGAGATAAATGCTAAAAATGGAAAGTTTTTGCCTTTCTGCACACCCATTGAAAGCAGACACAAATCTTATCAAGTCCTTCGACCAATATTCGCCTTCGCCCATACAATTAAAGACCAGGTACATGTTGACCAACTGTGGGTACGAGTTGTCCAACCTTGGGTACGAGTTGTCCAAATGTGGGTAAATTGGGTACGAGTCGTCCAATTTTGGGTACGACTTGACTGGTACGAGTTGCCGTGGGTACGAGTTGTCCTGATACCGTGGTCAGAGGTTAGCATAGATTTTTTCGGACCCCTACCAAATGGTCAGTATTTACTTGTAATCATAGATGATCACAGCAGATTCCCTGAAGTAGAAATATGCACATCAACGTCTGCTAAAGCTACGATACCTAAACTGGATCGTGTTTTTTCTACTCATGGTATACCAGACATTGTCAGATCGGACAATGGTCCTCCTTTTCAGAGTATGGAGTTTAGACAATTTGCAGAAAGTTTCGGGTTTATCCACCGTAAAGTATCCCCACTTTGGCCTGAGGCAAACGGTGAGGTCGAAAATTTCATGAAACCTCTCAAAAAGGCATGCACCGCTGCCCAAATGGAAAGCACACCATGGAAGCAAGTCATGTACGCCTTATTGAGAAATTACAGAAACACGCCTCACTGTTCTAGCAAAGTCCCACCGTCACAGTTGCTTTACAGTAGGGCTGTCAAAACAAAATTACCACAAATTTCCGACAAAGTAAATCATTCTGTCAAACAAAAGGTAAAAGTCAATGACTTAAAAGCAAAAACCAAAATGAAGGTCCATGCAGAGGCCAGACGGAACATTAATAAATGTCATATAAAGGTGGGAGATAAAGTTCTTCTAAAACAAAAGAAAAAGCAAAAGTTAAATCCAACATATGACCCTAACCCATTTTATGTTATAGATAAGAAGGGCTCCATGATAGTGGCTAAGAGGGGGCAAGAGGTAAAAGCACGAAATTCCTCTCATTTTAAACCTGCGAACATACGAGATGAACCCACTGTAGTAGAAGATGAATGGGATATTGATATAAACACTGATCGAGTTGATTTACCCATTTCAGAAAATACAGGTAGCCCCAAAATAATTATATCACCCAAAAGGTACCCTTCCAGGTCAACAAAAAGACCTACATACCTTAAGGACTATGTTTGATTGATTTGAATGACTATGTTATTTTACAGTTTTGTTTCACTAAATATTATTCTCAATATGTTTATTCTGTTTCCCCCAAAAAGGGAGAGATGTAATGGTTTTGTGTAGTCATTTTAGTATGACCGTTTGCATGAATAAATAAAAAAAGGAACTACAACAACAACACAAGCATCGTGACTGTTTTATCGAACATCACTCCAAAAGTCAACTATATCTATTTGACAGAGCCACCCCAGGACTGTACCCTATGGCACTCATAATTCAACCGGGACATTTTCTGAATAGTTTCCGTCAACGAGTAGTCTCATCTGGCGTTGGGTCATGGAGGGGTGGATGCACTAATGCAATTGGTGCACTCATGCAATCGGGCGCACTAATAAAGAGACCGATTCCAGTTACGACCTACGGTTGTGTTCTCTTCCCACTATGGATATTGCGGAATGTTGAATGCTGAGATACTCAAAAACACCAATTAATGCCGCAATATATGCGGAGAGGGGGTGTCTTTATTAGTGCGCTCGATTGCATAAGTGCATCGATTGCATTAGTGCATCCACCCTTCCATGACCCAACGTCAGATGAGAGTAGTCGTTTGTAGAAACTTTTCAGAAAATGTCCCGGTTGAATCAGGAGTCCCACAGGGTACTGTCCTTGGACCTCCACTGTATACTTATGTCACAACAACGGCCCCGCCTGACATCTTCAAATCAAAGGTTCGCATCTTTGCTGACGACTTCCACTTATATATATTCAAAGCATCCGGGTGAGGGTGGGGGGAGCTCCTGGTGTTGTATCCACCTTCAAGTACATTCCAATTTCTGTACCTTGTGTAGTACATTGCCGAGTCACGGTTTTTTATGTTACCCGAAATCACAGGAAATAAATTTCATAAGTTGAATACGCAATTGATCATTCACAGCTTATATACTTCCCTACGACACGACATAAATGGCGACGAGTACGGTATTGCAAAATGCCAAGAAGAACCCGAAAATTACACTCAATATAGATCAAGTCCATGCTTATTGAACAGACTTGTTTTTGAAACATCCTATTTCCTTAGTTCGTGCTACACGTGTTTCCGCCCATCTGCGGCATCGTTTTCTAATGAGTGTTCGGGTACAAACTTTATGGTTTAAAGTACTATATACAATACAAACATTTGCAATTATCATGAATAATTTGTCACCTCCGCC
Organism: Pictodentalium vernedei; assembly: GCA_031216915.1. Classification (NCBI taxonomy): domain Eukaryota; kingdom Metazoa; phylum Mollusca; class Scaphopoda; order Dentaliida; family Dentaliidae; genus Pictodentalium; species Pictodentalium vernedei. The sequence goes on along the minus strand of CM062296.1, from coordinate 516,886,619 downwards.
TAATTTTTTACCGACACCCGGTACTCCAACAATACCCTGGCGTCAGTGGCGAAATACATTCGAGACTTACCTCACTGCAATCGACGGAGATGCATACAGCTGTGAACGAAAAAAGGCTATCCTGTTACATTGTTTGGGCGTCGAAGGTCGAAGGTCAGCGTATATTCCAGTCACTAACATTAGTTCCTGAAGAAGATGAAGTCGATATTTTTTGGCCGGTGTATGAAAACTTTGCAAAAACATTTTGAACCTGTCATAAATATTGTTGCAGAACGTTACCGATTCAGACAAAGAGCGCAACAACAGGGCGAAAGTATTGATGAATACGTAGCAGCATTACATGAACTTATTACTACTTGCCAATTCGGTGCAATGCAAAATGAAATGATAAGGGATCAGCTTGTCCCTGTGTCAACAGAATTCGTGAGCGTTTACTTCTTGAACCAAACTTAACTCTAGAAAATGCTCTAGTGATTGCACGTAGAACAGAAACCGCTTTGAAGGAAGCACGGTCAATTACAAATTCCTGCGCAAATAATATCGCCACACCAAGTAAAGATTCTGTATGTTCTGTGAAACCAAACTTTTCAAAACAAACAAATAGAAGCTCAACTGCTTTTAATAAATCGAAACAAAATTCTACTGTTTGCTACCGTTGCGGATCGCTTGAACACTTAGCTAGTTTTTTCAAATGCCCCAGCCAAGAACATTAAATGTAAATCTTGTAGTAAGATAGGACATTACGCAAAAGTTTGCCGATCAAAAGCCAAACGAGTCAATTGCTTCATAGATAACCCAAATGCTGATACCGATGAAGACCATACTTCAAATTATATTTTCACAATCAAATCAACAACACAGAAAACAATACTTTGTGACATTTTCGTCGAAAATCCAAACATTAAAATGGTTGTGGAATACCGGTTCAAATCAAACGATCATTCCAGCCGAGACCTACCGAAAACATTTTAGTCATATGAAGTTACACACAAGTGATGTTGAATTGAAATGCTTACGATGACACTACTTTACGACTTCTCGGATATTTTGAGGCGAACGTTAAATTCAAGAAAAGACAAATTCGAAAATTTATGTTACTGCAACTTCAAAATCCGAAACTGCATTGTTGGGTTTAAATTTATTCATGGCATTAAAGATGAAAATAAACACCTCATCAAATTGTGCATCAGTTCTACATACAATTCCACAAAATATTAATACTGAATTACCGGAAAATAATTCAAAATATGCTAACTTATTCAGTGATAAGTTAGGCTGTGCAAAAACGCTTCTTTCACAAGATAAAACTGAAGGAAAATGCCATTCCCAAAGCATATTCTGTTCGCAATGTACCATTTAGTGTTCGGAATCCACTTTCTGACGAACTCGAGAAACTTCTACAAGAATCCATAATTGAGAAGACTGAGTCCAGTGAATTTGTTTCACCGATAGTGGTTGTTCGAAAAGCAAATAACTCTATACGACTTTGTGTCGACTTGCAACATGTAAATCAAAATATTGTTGACGATAAGCATCCCTTACCGAATGTAAATCAAAATATTGTTGACGATAAGCATCCCTTACCGAATGTAAATGAACTTTTATCTGCAGTTGGAAATGCTAAAATATTTTCCAAATTGGATATGTCGTCAGCTTACCACCAAATCAGATTGACACCTGAATCAAAACAGTACACTGCTTTCATAACACCTGATGGGTTGTTTCAGTTTACACGACTTCCTTTTGGTATAGCTTTGACTTCTGCTGTAATTCAATTCATGGTCGATACTTTATTCAAGAACGTTCCAAATGTCGAATGTTTTCAAGACGACATACTCATTCATGCTACAAATATGTCCATTCATGACTCTACTCTTACCAAAGTGTTAGACATTTTACGGTGACGGGTCGTTTCGTTCCTTTTCCCTTTCGTCCCCCGATTCGTTTCGTACCTTTACCTTTTCGTACTGGGTCGTTTCGTACTCCTTTAGGTACGAAACGACTCACCTAAATAAAAAGGAACGAATCGACTCACATAAAAAGGGGGACGAAACGACTCAGTTTTTGAGGGAAGAAGCGAGCGGACCTAAATGACAACTAAAAAGGAATAGGGGGCGCGGTGGCGTTGCGGTAACCGGTTCTCGTCAGATCACCGAAGTTAAGCAACGTCGAGCGCGGTTAGTAGCTGGATGGGTGACCATTTCAGTGACTGATTCGCTCGCCCGCGTTGTGTCCTTGGGCAAGGCACTTAACCCCAATTGCCCACATGGGGGCACGATGACGCTGTGTACTAAGGCGTACTGCACGTCGATGGTGCGCATGTAATCATCATGGGTGTTTAAAGTCTTCTGGGGACGATGCATATGGACTATCCTAAGCTTGGTAACTGGCTTTTGAAATCGTTTGATGTTTATTTAACTTGTGAAGAATTGTGGCGCTACGCTCAATTCTTCACAAGTTAAATACACACGCAGAACTTAGAAACAATTTTAAAAGTAAAACCTCCAATGATGACATAAATGAAGTAATTTTGGGCTGTAGAAGAAGAAACAAATGAACGATGTGAATACATGTTTTTATTTCAACCGAGTTTCACCATTTTTTCAATTTTCACAAAAAGAAATAAACAATGAAATAGCACTTGCGAAATTTTACAACAACAGTGTTTCTCAAATACTATCCAGCTGAAATAAGCTGCAGTGGGAGATACAAAGGGGAGGGGGGGGGGGGGGGGGCACTTGGGCGATAAAGGAGAAAGATAGCACCGTGAAACTATTGTATGTTTTCAGTGTGCTTTCTGTGATAGAAATTGCATTTGTATCGAAAATTAAGGAATCCGGAACATCATGTTTTTTTTACAATAAAAATAGTTATAACACCAAAACCAAACCAAACCGTTATTAAGAAGTTGGAAAATACTCAAAATGATGCCGGCAGATGGATAACAGGGTCGAGTAATGCTGCAGCTTTGGAAGCAGTAAGGGGGGAGCTTGGGTGGATGAAAATCAAGGACAGGGTAGATTTGGGAAAACTGTGTTACTTTAACTACTTGAGAAACCTGCCTGACAACCGGTGGTGCAAATTGATGCTCGATACCATTTGGAATTCTAATATAGAAACAGGGTGGTCAAAACATGTGAGGGAACTAATGGACAATTACTCTATAGAGGTCACAAACATAGAAGTAGGAATGAAAGAAGGCAAAAGGTTTGTCAAAGAGAGAGTCATGAAAGATTGCAATCGAAACTGGCAAGCAGGGGTTAGCGTGAAAAGATCACTGCAGGGGTTACAATATAAAGAAAAGCCAGCTTTTGAGAAGTACCTAGATGGCACCTTTGGAGGGTCACTGCTGTTCAAACTGAGATCAAGATCACTGGAGCTTCGGGGAAAAATTGGGAGAGATGGGGAAAAGGGATGCCAAATGTGCCACTCTGGAGTAGTGGAGACCCTGGAACATTTTCTCTTGGAATGCCCACAGTATATACCTCATAGAATAAAATTTACTGGAAGAATAATGCAGAAGTGGGGTGAAGAAACAAAGGATAGATGGCTGAAGGGGGACACGAGGGAGAGGGTAGGAATGCTTATTGAAGAAATTGAAAAAGAGGAAGTGAGGGACACTATTAAGCAGTTTATATCTGAATGCTGGGAGGAGAGGAGGGGAAGAGGGGGTGGGGTGCAGGGGGAATGATGGCCTTCTCTTATGAGGACCGCGACAAATCAGCGGCTGGCCAAAGAGTTATTATTATTATTGTTATTATACCTAGCATGCAATAAGCAGGGTTATATATATACCCCACCCACCCTAGAAAATATCCTGGATCCGCCACTGGAAAACTGTGAAGAAAATTTCATTCCGAGTATCCTACAACTCATTCCTGCTGATACTGTACCATAATCTTTTGCATCTTTAGTTTTCAAAGAAATATAATAAAATAAGAAACAAAAGGGCATAATTTTTACAAAAGCACTACTTTGAAAGCTCCATTGTAACCCATATAAGTGCCAAATACGTTCTGTATTTATGTTATTCACATTTGAAGTGTTGTTACAAAGATATGATACAACGGGTTCTACTAATTAATCAACTACACTGAAATAAAAACATTTTACGATTAATTGTTTAGGAACTTGTGTATATTGTATAAACAAACCCGGATACTAGAAAAGACAGTTCAAAAGACACTTTGCTGTGCCGCCCAAACCAAAACCAAACATTACAGTGAAAACACGTTTCATTACGTTTTACAAGTGAGTGTGGCTTTATTCAGGGCTAGGAGGTGTCTCATGTTAACACTAAATTCAAATTATTCATTCAGTGGAACGAGCTGGAGTTATTCACAGGACAGTTCGTACATTCACCCTATTCTCCTTACAAGTAAGTACATAAATGAAGTTTAGAAATATATAATTAAAAATTACCCTAAAATATAGACCTATCGAAATTTTTAAGTACACACCTAATAATTTCAATATAATTTCTATATATATTCGCCGAATAAGTTATGGAATGAACAGATCGCCGCGAACAGTTTTGATTATTTAAAGTTTTCGCTGAAATTGCCGTTTTAGGCATAATGTTCTTTAAAAAATCTATACGCTGTATTGATTTTTTTAAAGTTAAAAACTATGCCTAAAATTTTCGAATAAAAATTTAGAAAAATAGAGGTGAAAATTACCTGAGTCGTTTCGTTCCTTTTTAGGTACGAAACGACCCAGTACGAAAGGGAAAAGGTACGAAACGACCCGTAACCCATTTTACAACAAGAGGGTCTTCATTTGAATCGCGAAAAGTCGCTGAGCTAACTTCATACGAATGTTGGTGGAATGTTGAACGCTGAACTGGAGTTGTAAAAATCATCAATATCGCTTCATGCGACACGAAGTCGTCCAGATGTGAGTGTTGTTACATGTGGACGATGGGCAGTTCGTCGCCTGAAGACTACCCTTCGGGTGAAAGCACAGATTCGACATAATATGTCTTTTCTCTTTCGCCCAAACACAGACTTTTGCCGAATGTTGAACACTGAAAGCTGAATTTACTTCACGCGAATGTTGAGCGCTGTGCTGGAATTCATATATTCATCAATACCAATGTCGGCGAAGGGCGTTGAGTGCTGTTACATGTATTATTTTGTATACTACGGACACCCGGACAGTCGATTGCATGAAAGCTACCCCTCCGATGAATGCACCGATTCCACTTACACCAATTAATGCCGCTATATATGCGGGGAGGGGGTGGTGTCTTTATTGGAGCGCTCGATTGCATAAGTGCATCGATTGCATTAGTGCATCCACCCTTCCATGACCCAATGTCAGATGAGAATAGTCGTCGGCGGAAACTTTTCAGAAAATGTCCCTTTGAATCAGGAGTCCCACAAGGTACTGTCCTAGGACCTCTACTTTATACTTATGTCACAACAACGGCCCACCTGCCATCTTTAAATCAAGGGTTCGCATCTTTGCTGACGACTGCCTCTTATATAGAGAGAACAAAGCATCCGGGGGTGGGGGGGGGGGGGGGCTCCTAGGTTTGAGTGTTGTTATAATTATGTAGACTTCGGATACTCGAGCAGCCGTTTGCACGAGGGCTACCTCCTCCCAGCGATGATTGCACCGATCCCACATATGATCTAGGGATGTGTTCTCTTCAAAACTCCAGATACTGGCGAATTTTGAACGCTGAATGCAGCGCTCACACTCCATGGAGGTTATTCGAATGCTGAACGCCGAACTTGGATGCATAACGCCCCCAATTAATGCTGCTATAGGCGGGACGGGTCGCCTGTTTATTAGTTCATCGATTGCATAAATGCATCGATTATATTAATGCAGCCACCACTGGCTAAAAAAGTTCCTGACCCAACGCAAGATGGGGGTAATGGTTGACAGAAACTATTAAGAACATCTCCTGGTTGAATCAGGAGTACCACAGGATGCTCTCCTAGGACCGAGCTTATTCTTATGCCACATTGACGACCCGCATGATAGCGATAAATCAAAGGTTTGCCTCTTCGCTGACGATTGCCTACTAATTAGAGAGATCAAAGCATTTAAGGGGGGGGGGGGCGGCAGAGCGCCTAGGTTTGAGTGTTGTTACAACTAGAGTTGGATACTCGGACTGTCTTTTGCATGAAGGCTACCCCTCTCGGCGATGATTGCACCGATCCCACTTATGATCTATGGTTGTGTTCTCTTCAAACTCCAGATACTGCCGTATGCCAGACGCTGAGTGCTGCGCTCACTCCACACGAAGGTTATGCGAATGTTGAACTCTGAACTGGAAAACTAAAAGTGACCAATATTGCTTCAGGCGAGAAGGGCTCGCCCAGATATGAGCGTTCTTAGAAGTAGACGATGGCCAGCCGGTCCCATGAAAGGTATGCCTCGACCTTGGATGAAAGCACAGATACGGAATGTGGCAGATTGACTTTTGGCGAATGTTGAACGCTGAGCCAACTTCAAACGAATATTGGTCGAATGTTGAACGCTGAAATGGAGTAGTAAAAGTCATCAATATCACCTCGGGGAGAAGGGTCGCACAAATATTAGTGTTGTTAGATGTATACGATTGGCAGTCGGTCGCATGAATGGCACACCTCGGGTGAAAGCACAGTTTGGCATGTGGCACACTGCATGTTGACGAATGTTGAACGCTGAGCTAACTTCATACGAATGTTGGTCGAATGTTGAACGCTGAACTGGAGTAGTAAATATCATCAATATCGCTTTATGCGACGCGGAGTCGTCCAGATGTGAGTGTTGTTACATGTGGACGGTGGGCAGTTCGTCGCCTGAAGACTGCACCTCGGGCGAAAGCACAGATTCGACATAATAATTTTATGTCTTTTCTCTTTCGCCCAAACACAGACTTTTGCCGAATGTTGAATGCTGAACGCTGAATTTACTTCACGCGAATGTTGGGCGAATGTTGAGCGCCGGGCTGGAATACACACATTCATCAATACCAATGTTGGCGAAAGGGCGCCGCCTGGGTTTGAGTGTTGTTTCATGTATTATTTGGTATATATCTCTTCCAACTATGCATATTACAGAATGTTGAATGCTGGGATACTCAAAAACATCAATTAATGCCGCTATAAGCGGGGGGGGGGGGGGGGGGGGGGGCTTTATTAGTGCGCTCGATTGCATAAGTGCATCGATTGCATTAGTGCATCCACGCTCCTTGACCTAACGCCAGATGACAGTAGTCATTGGCGGAAACTTTTCAGAAAATGTCCCGTTGAATTAGGAGTCCCACAGCGTACTGTCCTAGGACCTCTACTGTATACTTATGTCTCCGCAACGGCTCGCCTGACATCTTCAAATCAAAGGTTCGCATCTTCGCTGACGACTGCCTCCTATATAGAGAGATCAAAGCATCCGGGGGGGGGGGGGGGGGCTCGTGGGTTCGATTGTTGTTATAATTATGTAGACTGCGTACACTCGAGCAGTCGTTTGCACGAGGGCTACCTCCTCCCAGCTATGATTGCACCCATCCCACTTATGATCTAGTGATGTGTTCTCTTCAATCTCCAGATACTGCCGAATTTTGAACGCTGAATGCAGCGCTCACACTATACGGAGGTTATTCGAATGTTGAACGCTGAGCTCGGATGCACGACGCCCTAATTAATGCTGCTATAGGCGGGAGGGGTCGCCTATTTATTATTACACCTGAAAAAGTTCCTGCCCCAACGTAAGTTGAGGGTAATGGTTGACGAAAACTATTCAGAACATGTCCCGGTTAAATCAGGAGTCCCACAGGATATGTAGCCCTATGACCGAGCTTGTTCTAATGCCACATTACCGACCTGCAGTGCCTGACAGCGTTAAATCAAAAGTTTGTCTCTACGACGGGGACTGCCTTCTAATTAGAGAGACCAAAGCATTAAGTGGGGCGCCTAGGTTTGAGTGTTGTTATAATTATGTTGGATACTCGGACAGTCGTTTGCATGAGGGTTGCCCCTCCCGGCGATGATCGCTCCGATCGAACTTATTATCTATGGTTGTTTTCTCTTCAAACTCCAGATATTGCCGAATGCCAAACGCTGAATGCTGCGCACACTCCACACGAAGGATAATCGAATGTTGAACGCTGAACTGGAATACTAAAAGTCACCAATATCGCTTCAGGCGAGAAGGGGTCCCGCGGGATATAATTGTTCTTAGAAGTAGCGATGGACAGTCGGTCCCATGAAGGCAAAATCTCGGAGGAAAGCACAGATTCACGAATATAGGTCGAATGTTGAACGCTGAACTGGAGTAGTAAAAGTCACTAACATCACTTTTTCCCAGATTTGACATATCGCACACTGAATTTTGGGGAATGTTGAACGCTGAACGCTGAGCTAACTTCACACGAATGTTGGTCGAATGTTGAACGCTAAACGCTAAGCTAACTTCACACGAATGTTGAACGAATGTTGAACGCTGAGCTTACTTCACACGAATGTTGAACGCTGAACACTGAGCTAACTTCACACGAATGTTGAACGAATGTTGAACGCTGAACACTGAGCTAACTTCACACGAATGTTGAACGAATGTTGAACGCTGAACACTGAGCTAACTTCACGGACCTGATTTTTACTACTCTAGTTCAGCGTTCAACATTCGACCTATATTCGTGTGAAGTTAGCTCAGCGTTCAACATTCGTCAAAATTCAGTGTGCAAGCTCCGAATCTGTGCTTTCACCCGAGATATAGCTTTCATGGGACCGACTGCCCATCGTCTACTTCTAAGAACAATCATATCTGGGGGACCCCCTCTCGCCTGAAGCGATATTGGTGACTTTTAGTATTCCAGTTCAGCGTTCAACATTCGATTATCCTTCGTGTGGAGTGTGCGCAGCATTCTGCGTTTGGCATTCGGCAATATCTGGAGTTTGAAGAGAACACAACCATAGATAATAAGTGGGATCGGTGCAATCATCGCCGGGAGGGGCAACCCTCATGCAAACGACTGTCCGAGTATCCAACATAATTATAACAACACTCAAACCTAGGCGCCCCACTTAATGCTTTGGTTTCTCTAATTAGAAGGCAATCCCCATCGTAGAGACAAACTTTTGATTTAACGCTGTCAGGCACTGCAGGTCGGCAATGTGGCATTACTGAGAACAAGCTCGGTCATAGGGCTACATATCCTGTGGGACTGCTGATTCAACCGGGACATGTTCTGAATAGCTTCCGCCAACCATTATCCTCATCTTACGTTGGGGCAGGAACTTTTTCAGCCAGTGGTGGGTGTATTAATGCAATCGATGCACGTATGCAATCGATGTAATAATAAATAGGCGACCCCCCCCCCCCCCCCCCCGCCCATAGCAAAATTAATTGGGGGCGTCGTGCATCCGAACGCATCGGTCAACATTCGAATAACATTCGAATAGTGTGAGCGCAGCAATCAGTGTTCAAAATTCGGCAGTATCTGAAGTTTGAAGAGAACACATCCCTAGATCATAAGTGGGATTGGTGCAATCATCGCTGGGAGGAGGTAGCCCTCGTGCAAACGAGTGTCCGCAGTCTACGTAATTATAACAACACTCAAACCAAGGAGCCACCCCCACCCCCACCCCCGGATGCTTTATAGGAGGCAGTCGTCAGCGAAGATGCGAACCTTTGATTTAAAGATGTCAGGCGCTCCGTTGTTGTGACATAAGTATACAGTAGAGGTCCTAGGACAGTACCCTGTGGGACTCCTGATTCAATCGGGACATTTTCTGAAATGTTTCCGCCAACGACTACTCTTATCTGACGTTGGGTCATGGAAGGGTGGATGCACTAATGCCATCGATGCACTTATGCACTCGAGCGCACTAATAAAGACATGTACCCCCCCCCCCCCCCTCCCCGCATATAGCGGCATTAATTGGTGTTTTTGAATATCCCAGCATTCAACATTCTGCAATATCCATAGCTGGAAGAGAACACAACCGCAGGTCGTAAGTGGAATCGGTGCATTCATTGGAGGGGTTAGCTTTCATTCAATCGACTGTCCGAGTGTCCGTAGTATACAAAATGATACATGTAACAACACTCAAACCCAGGCGGCGCCCTTTCGCCTACATTGGTATTGATGAATATGTGTTTTCCAGCTCAGCGCTCAACATTCGCCCAACATTCGCGTGGAGTAAGTTCAGCGTTCAACATTCGGCAAAAATCTGTGTTTGGGCGAAAGAGAAAGGACATATGTCGAATCTGTGCTTTCACCCGAGGTGGACTCTTCAGGCGACGAGCTGTCCATCGTCCACATGTAATAACACTCACATCTGGACGACCCCGTGTCGCATGAAGCGATATTGATGATATTTACTACTCCAGTTCGGCGTTCAACATTCGACCAACATTCGTATGAAGTTGGCTCAGCGTTCAACATTCGTCAACATTCGATCAGAGTGCCACATGCCGAATCTGTGCTTTCAGAGGTGTACCCTTCATGCGACCGACTGCCAATCGTTTACATCTAACAGCACTCTTATCTGGGCGACCCTTCTCACCCGAGGTGATATTGATGATTTTTACTACTCCAGTTCAGCGTTCAACATTCGACCAATATTCGTGTGAAGTTAGCTCAGCGTTCAGCGTTCAACATTCGATAAAAGGCAGTGCGCCATATTCCAAATCTATCTATATATGCGGGGAGGGGGTGTCTTTATTAGTGCGCTCGATTGCATAAGCACAGATTCGGACTATGGCGCACTGACTTTTGTCGAATGTTGAACGCTGAACGCTGAGCTAACTTCACACGAATATTGGTCGAATGATGAACGCTGAACTGAAGTAGTAAAAGTCATCAATATCACCTCGGGTGAGAAGGGTCGCCCAGATATGAGTGCTGTTAGATGTAAACGATTGGCAGTCGGTTGCATGAAGGGTACACCTCGGGTGAAAACACAGATTCGGCATGTGGCACACTGATCGAATGTTGACGAATGTTGAACGCTGAACGCTGAGCTAACTTCATACGAATGTTGGTCGAATGTTGAACGCCGAACTGGAGTAGCAAATATCATCAATATCGCTTCATGCGACACGGGGTCGTCCAGATGTGAGTGTTATTACATGTGGACGATGGGCAGTTCGTCGCCCGAAGAGTCCACCTCGGGTGAAAGCACAGATTCGACATATGTCCTTTCTCTTTCGCCCAAACACAGATTTTTGCCGAATGTTGAACGCTGAACACTGAACTTACTTCACGCGAAAGTTGGGCGAATGTTGAGCGCTGAGCTGGAATACACATATTCATCAATACCAATGTAGGCGAAAGGGTGCCGCCTGGGTTGACCCAACATCAGATAAGAGTAGTCGTTGGCGGAAACATTTCAGAAAATGTCCCGGTTGAATCAGGAGTCCCACAGGGTACTGTCCTAGGACCTCTACTGTATACTTATGTCACAACAACGGACCGCCTGACATCTTTAAATCAAAGGTTCGCATCTTCGCTGACGACTGCCGCCTCCTATATAGAGAGATCAAAGCATCCGGGGGGGGGGGGGCTCCTTGGTTTGAGTGTTTTTATAATTATGTGGACTGCGGACACTCGAGCAGTCGCTTGCACGAGGGCTACCTCCTCCCAGCGATGATTGCACCGATCCCACTTATGATCTAGGGATGTGTTCTCTTCAAACTTCAGATACTGCCGAATTTTGAACGCTGATTGCTGCGCTCACACTATACGAAGGTTATTCGAATGTTGAACGATGAGCTCGGATGCACGACGCCCCCAATTAATGATGCTATAGGCGGGAGGGGTCGCCTATTTATTATTACATCGATTGCGTAAGTGCATCAATTGCATTAATAGACCCACCACTGGCTGAAAAAGTTCCTGCCCCAACGTAAGACGAGGATAATGGTTGACGGAAGTTATTCGAAACATGTCCCGGTTGAGTCAGGAGTCCAACAGGATATGTAGCCCTAGCTTGTTCTCAGTAATGCCACATTACCGACTTGCAGTGCCTGACAGCGTTAAATCAAACGTTTGTCTCTACGATGGGGACTGCCTTCTAATTAGAGACACCAAAGCATTAAGTGGGGCGCCTAGGTTTGAGTGTTGTTATAATTATGTTGGATACTCGGACAGTCGTTTGCATGAGGGTTGCCCCTCCCGGCGATGATTGCACCGATCCCACTTATTACCTATGGTTGTGTTCTCTTCAAACTCCAGATATTGCCGAATGCCAAACGCTGAATGCTGCGTACACTCCACACGAAGGATAATCGAATGCTGAACGCTGAACTGGAATACTAAAAGTCACCAATATCGCTTCAGGCGAGAGGGGGTCCCCCAGATATGATTGTTCTTAGAAGTAGACGATGGGCAGTCGGTCCCATGAAGGCAATATCTCGGGTGAAAGCACAGATTCGGAGCTGGCACACTGAATTTTGACGAATGTTGAACGCTGAACTAACTTCACACGAATATAGGTCGAATGTTGAACGCTGAACTGGAGTAGTAAAAGTCACTAATATCACTTCAGGTGGGAATGGTCGCCCAGATATGAGTCTTGTAGATGTAAACGATGGGCAGTCGGTCACATAAAGGATAAACATCGGGTGAATGCCCAGATTCGACATATGGCACACTGGATTTTGGGGAATGTTGAACGCTGAACGCTGAGCTAACTTCACACGAATGTTGGTCGAATGTTGAACTCTGAACACCGAGCTAACTTCACACGAATGTTGAACGAATGTTGAACGCTGAACACTGAGCTATCTTCACACGAATGTTGAACGAATGTTGAACGCTGAACACTGAGCTATCTTCACACGAATGTTGAACAAACATGTTGAACGCTGAACACTGAGCTAACTTCACGGACCTAACTTGTGTTCGTTAATTCTTCAGCGGCATGAACCCCGTTCCTAGTTCCTAGTTCAATGTGAATCCCGTTCCTAGTTCCTAGTTCAGCGTGAACCCCGTTCCTAGTTCCTAGTTCAATGTGAATCCCGTTCCTAGTTCCTAGTTCAGTGTGAATCCCGTTCATAGTTCCCAGTTCCTGGTTCCTAGTTCAGTGTGAATCCCATTCCTAGTTCCCAGTTCCAAGTTCAGTGTGAATCCCGTTCCTAGTTCCTGGTTCCTAGTTCAATGTGAATCTCGTTGCTAGTTCCTAGTTCCCAGTTCAATGTGAATCCCATAACGAGTTCCTAGTTCAGTGTGAATCCCGTTATTAGTTCCTAGTTTCTAGTTCAGGCGTATAATAATTACCATCAATATACTTTAGGTCTTGTGGAGTATATAACCAAAAACCCCTTGGTATGCGCCAGTCGACCTAATTCAAACAGAGGTCAGCATGGGACATTATCTTAGTCTTTAGTAAAATAAGTACTAGTTCCTAGTTCAATATGAATCCCGTTTCTAGTTCAATGTGAATCCCGTTACAAGTTCCTAGTTCCTAATTTAGACTTAGAATAATTATCATAAATGTACTTTAGGTCTAGTGGGGTATATAAACATAAACCCCTTAGTATGCGCCAGTCGACCAGAGGCCAGCATGGGACATTATCTTGGTCTTCAGCAAAATAAGTGAAGTTGTCCTCATTCGAACAGGACGAGTTTTTGTCCCTATGCCCGATGGTCGCCCCCACACGACCTACGCGCTCTCCGGCGAGAATCGAACAGGGCGAGTTTTATAATGCCCGGAAAATTATCTCTAAGCTAGCGGGATCTCCGGCGAAAATCTGTCCCTATAGGACTAGTGCTAGGCAATTGTCCCTCGACGAGCGACGATCTCCGGCGACAATCCCCCTAGAGGCTAGCATGAGAATTTATCTGCGTGTTTAGCAACCAGCCATGAATATCAAGGCAAATCTGTCTCTGGTAAAATCGCTATTAGATCAGAAAACCAACCAGCAACTCATTCCTAGTTCCTAGTTCAACAGGACGAGTTTTGTCGCTATGTCCAGCGGTCGCCCCCGGACGGGCATCGGGTTCTCCGGAAAGAGTCGAGCAGGACGAGTTTTATAATGCCCGGCAAATTATCTCTAAGCTATAGGGGGGTCTCCAGCGACAATCTGCCCCTATAGGACTAGTGCCAGGCAATTGTCTCCCGACTAGCGACAATCTTCGGCAACAACCCCCCTAGAGACTAGCATGAGAATTAATCTGCGTGTTCAGCAACCAGCCATGAGTATCAAGTAAAATCTGTCTCTGGTAAAATCGCTATTAGATCAGAAAACCAACCAGTAACTCATTCCTAGTTCCTAGTTCAACAGGACGAGTTTTGTCGCTATGTCTGGCGGTCGCCCCCAGACGAGCATAGAGTTCTCTGGCGAGAGTCGAGCAGGACGAGTTTTGTAATTCCCGGCAAATTATCCCACACCTAGCGGGGATCTCCAGCGACAATCTGTCCCTACAGGACTAGTGCCAGGCAATTGTCCCTCGACTAGCGACGATCTCCGGCGACAATCCCCATTGACGCTAGCATGAGAATTTATCCGCGTGTTTAGCAACTAGCCATGAATATCAAGGAAAATCTGTCTCTGGTAAAATCGCTATTAGATCAGAAAATCAACCAGTAGCTCATTCCTAGTTCAACAGGACGAGTTTTGTCGCTATGTCCGGCGGTCGCCCCCGGACGAGCATCCAGTTCTCCGGCGAGAGTCGAGCAGGACGAGTTTTGTAATATTCCCTAACCTAGCGGGGATCTCCAACGACAATCTGTCCCTAGGACGAGTGCCAGGTAATTATCATTAGGCTTGCGGCGATCTCCAGCGACAATCCCACCAGGGAGAATCTCCGGCGACAATCCGCCCCTGGAAGGATGCCCGTCTGTGGTCCCAAGGCTAGCGTCGATCTCCGGCGACAATCTGCCCATAGAATGGAGTGCTCGGCAAATTGTCCCTAGGCTTGTGACGATCTCTAGCGACAATCATTCCTAGATTTGATGCCTAAGAGTACCTCCGGCGACGAAGGGGTGTCCGACTGTAGTCCAAAGGATAGCTCCGATCTCCGGCGACAAACTGTCCTAGAAAGAATGCCCGACAATTGCCCTAGGCTATCGACGATCTGCAGCGACAATCCACCCGAAGAACCGCCAGCATGGGACCTTATAGACCTGAGTGTTTAGCAACCTGCCATGGGGTACCATGTCAAATTCGTCTCCCGTAAAATCGATATAACATCACAAAACTAACCAGTAACTCGTTCCTAGTTCCTAGTTCAATGTGAATCCCGTTAATAGTTCCTAGTTCAGGCTTAGAATAATTGCCATCAATATACTTTAGGTCTAGTGAAGTATATAACCAGAAACCCCTTGGTATGCGCCATTAGACCTAATTCAAACAGAGATCAGCATGGGACATTATCTTATAGTCTTTAGCGAAATAAGTCAAGCTGTCCTCATTCGAACAGGACGAGTTTTGTCGCTATGCCCGGCGATCGCCCCCGGACGACATGTGGCTTCTCCGGCGAGAGTCGAGCAGGACAAGTTTTTTTTACTACTCGGCAAATTGTCCGTAGGCAATAGCGTGGATCTCCAGTGACAATCTGTACCTAGGACGAGTGCCAGGCCTACCTATCCAGCGGGGATACGGCGCTGTAGAAGTGCTATTATTATTATTATTATTATTATTATTATTAATATTATTATTATTATTATTATTATTATTATTATAAATCAGACTCTTGTAAAATCGATATTAGATCAGTAAGCTTACCGAGAGAACCATTGCACCGAAGCTGCTCTGTTACTCGCCATAAAATCTCTCCGTTGTCACACGGATGAAGGCAAAGTAACGCTATTGTCTCTCTAGACCTGTCAGCAGCATTTGACACAATTGATGAGCAAATACTTCTTGAAAGACTTCAGACTACTTTTGGAATCACAGGGAATGCCCTCATGTGGTTTTCATCATAGCTGAGTGAAAGATATCAAACTGTCTGGTGGATTGCTCTCTTACCCTCAGAAGCTCCAGCTTGGTGTATCACAAGGCTCTGTTCTTGGCCCTGTGCTCTTTACATTGTACACTCAAACCCTCTCGCCAATAATTAGCCAACTTGGCTGTGACCATCAAAAATATGCTGATTATACCCAAATTTCTGAAGTCTTCAATGCCTAACAATTTTGACGAATCACCGCAAGCTGTTGAAAATTGCTCTGTTAAACAATGGATTATTTGAAATAGACTGAAATTAAATGATGACAAGACAGATGTCACATTGATAGGCACACACTCAAAAGTCACCCCACTCCTTAACTATCACCTGGCAGTTGGTAATTCAATCACCCCTTTAAAGAATGTATTGGAAACCTCGGGGTTCATAGTGACTCCTGCTTAACAATGGATGAGAAAGTTGGTCATATCTATCGCTCTTCGTATCTCGAGCTAAGTAGAATAAATGCCGATCGCCATCTTTTGACAGAAAAGACAACTGCACAACTTGTCTGTCGTTTTGTTTTATCAAAACTTGATTACTGTAACTCTTTGTTAGCTGGCTTGACATTGAATCAGCTCAGCCGATTTTTAAAAACTGAAAACCACGCCGCGAAACTAATATTCCGTAAGGCCCCTGTAACACCTTTTCTGAAAAAGTTCCACTGGCTCCCAGTCAAAGCTAGAATCGATTATAAAATCGCCCTTTTAGTATTTAAATACTTCAATGAACTCCCCCCCCCCCCCCCCCCTCAGTCTACCTATCTACACACATCAATTTATACTCACCAACACGCTCGCTACGCACAAGTGCTGATAACAGAACTCTAACCTGCATCAAAATGAACTTAAAAATACTGGGGACAACGGGCCTTCTGTTATCAGTCAGGCACTTAACATCTGGAACAGTCTGCAGTTCAATATACGACAATGTCCATCTGTTCAGGGTTTTATTATATTATTTATTGGTGTTTAAGGTCACATACTTATGCACAATGGCTAATCGTGACCGTGACAGTTTTACGGGTGGAGGAAGCCGGAGTACCCGGAGAGAACCACCGAGCAACGACGAGCAGCTGTCATCTCTCCAACATCGTAACTCTGAACTCTGTACCGCAGCACAGACAGGGTTAGATTGGTTGAAGACATGCGCACCATCGACGTGCAGTACGCCTCAGTACACAGCGTCATCGTGCCCCCATGTAGGCAATCGGGGTGAAGTGTCATGCCCCAAGGACACAACGCGGTTGCCGCAGGTGGGATTCGAACCGAGGACCTCTCGGCTTGCAACCTGCACCTCTACCAACTGAGCCACCGCGCCCCGTTCAGGGTTTTAAAAAGTGTCTGAAAACAATCCTATTTATAGACTTATAGACTCATTTGGCACCTAAAAACGAAACCTTCAGCCTGTTAGCTCTTAACTTATGTTCTGAAGCGCTTTGAGCCTACCTATTCAGCGGGGACAGAGCGCTGTAGAAGTGCTGCTGCTATTATTATTATTATTATTATTATTATTATTATTATTATTATAAATCCGTCTCTCGTAAAATCGATATTAGATTACAAAACCAACCAGTAACTCGTTCCTAGTTCCTAGTTCAATGTGAATCCCGTTCCTAGTTCCTAGTTCCTAGTTCAGACCAAGAAGAATAATTACCCATGAATATATTTTAGGTACAGTGGAGTATATAACTAGAAACCCCTTTGTATGTCTCAGTCGACCTGATTCAAATTTTCAGCGAGTGCGGAACATTATCTGTGTCTTTAGCAAGCAGTCAAGTTGTCCTCATTCGAACAGGACGAGTTTCGTCGCTATGCCCGGTGGTCGCCCCCGCACGACCAACGCATTCTCCGGCGAGAATCGAGCAGGACGAGTTTTATAATACCCGGCAAATTATCTCTAAGCTAGCGGGATCTCCAGCGACAATCTGTCCCCAGGACGAGTGCTATATATAGAAGTGCTATTATTATTATTATTATTATTATAAATCCGTCTCTGGTAAAATCGATATTAGATTACAAAACCAAGCAGTAACTCATACCTAGTTCCTAGTTCAATGTGAATCCCGTTCCTTGTTCAGACCAAGAATAATTGCCATCAATATACTTTAGGTACAATGGAGTATATAACCAGAAACCCCTTTGTATGTCTCAGTCGACCTGGTTCAAATTTTCAGCCAGTGCGGAACATTATCTGAGTCTTTAGCAAGCAGTCAAGTTGTCCTCATTCGAACAGGACGAGTTTTGTCGCTATGCCCGGTGGTCGCCCCCGCACGACAAATGCATTCTCCGGCGAGAATCGAGCAGGACGAGTTTTATAATACCCGGCAAATTATCTCTAAGCTAGCGGGATCTCCAGCATGGGACCTTATAGACCTGAGTGTTTAGCAACCTGCCATGGGGCACCATGTCAAATTCGTCTCCCGTAAAATCGATATTAGATTACAAAACCATCCAGTAACTCGTTCCCAATTCCAAGTTCAATGTGAATCCCGTTCCTAGTTCCTAGTTCAGACCAAGAAGAATAATTACCCATGAATATACTTTAGGTACAGTGGAGTAGATAACCAGAAACCCCTTTGTATGTCTCAGACGACCTGATTCAAATTTTCAGCCAGTGCGGTACATTATCTGAGTCTTTAGCAAGCAGTCAAGTTGTCCTCATTCGAACAGGACGAGTTTTGTCTCTATGCCCGGTGGTCGCCCCCGCACGACCAACGCATTCTCCGGCGAGAATCGAGCAGGACGAGTTTTATAATACCCGGCAAATTATCTCTAAGCTAGCGGGATCTCAAGCGACAATCTGTCCCCAGGACGAGTGCCAGGCCTATACCTGTTCAGCCGGGATAAAGCGCTATATATAGAAGTGCTATTATTATTATTATAAATCAGTCTCTCGTAAAATCGATATTAGATTACAAAACCAAGCAGTAACTCATTCCTAGTTCCTAGTTCAATGTGAATCCCGTTCCTAGTTCCTAGTTCCTAGTTCAGACCAAGAATAAGTGCCATCAATATACTTTAGGTCTAGTGGAGTATATAACCAGAAACCCCTTGGTATGACTCAGTCGACCTGATTCAAATTTTCAGCCAGTGCGGAACATTATCTGAGTCTTTAGCAAGCAGTCAAGTTGTCCTCATTCGAACAGGACGAGTTTTGTCGCTATGCCCGGTTGTCCCCCCCCCCCCCCCCCCCCCGCACGACTAACGCATTCTCCGGCGAAAATCGAGCAGGACGAGTTTTATAATACCCGGCAAATTATCTCTAAGCTAGCGGGATCTCCAGCAACAATCTGTCCCCAGGACGAGTGCCACGCCTATACCTGTTCAGCCGGGATAAAGTGCTATATATAGAAGTGCTATTATTATTATTATTATTATTATTTTAAATCCGTCTCTCGTAAAATCGATATAATTTGCAGGGTATTATAAAACTCCACTGTACCTAAAGTACATTCATGGGTAATTATTTTTCTTGGATCCCTTAGCTAGCGGGATCTCCAGCGACAATCTGTCCCTATAGGACTAGTGCCAGGCAATTATCCCTCGACTAGCGACGATCACCGGCGACAATCCCCCAAGCTAGCATGAGAATTTATCTGCGTGTTTAGCAACCCAGCCATGAGTATCAAGTAAAATCTGTCTCTGGTAAAATCGCTATTAGATCAGAAAACCAACCAGTAACTCATTCCTGGTTCCTAGTTCAACAGGACGAGTTTTGTCGCTATGTCCGCCGGTAGCCCCCCGGACGACCATCGAATTCTCCGGCGAGAGCCGAGCAGGACGAGTTTTATAATTCCCGGCAAATTATCCCTAACCTGGCAAATTATCCCTAACCTAACCTAGCGGGGATCTTGAGCGACAATCTGTCCCTAGGATGAGTGCCAGGCAATTGTCATTAGGCTAGCGACGATATCCAGCGACAGGAAGCATCTTCGGCGACAATCCGCCCCCAGAAGGATGCCCGTCTGTGGTCCTAAGGCTCGCGTCGATCTCCGACGACAATCTGCCCGTAGAATGGAGTTCCCGGAAAATTGTCCCAGGGCTAGCGATGATCTCAGGTGACAAACCACACCTAGAACGATCGTCCGGCAATGTGTCCCGGGACTAGCGATGATCTCCAGCGACCATCCGTTCCTAGAAAGCGATCGCCTCTAGCGACAGACGTCCTTGGACGGGTCTAATGAACCCCTCTAGCGACAATCGTCCTTAACAATCGTCCCTTGGCCGGTCTAGCGACATCTCTAGCGACAATCGTGCCTAGAACGAGGTCCTGGCGTGTCTAGCGCCCACCTCTAGCGATAATCGTCCCTAGGCGGGTCTATCGACGATCTCAATAGTGAGCGACAATTGTCAGTAGTACGACCGCCCGGTTGGGCTAGCGACCATCTCTAGCGACAATCGTCCCTACAAAATCGTCTCTACCACCTTCTCTAGCGACCAGGCTCATAACAACGAAAAAAATATTGGGGAGGGGGGAGTGGTATCATGGCGGATCCAAAGGAGGTGCCAATTATGCTGGTAGCATGATGCGCACTGCCATTCAAGCCGCACAGCGGCGAGATGGTGATGAGCACGAGAGGGGGTACCCGCTCCTGGCGGTGGAGGTCCGGGGGTCTCCCCGGAAAAATTTTGAAAAAATGAGGACCAAAACTCGTTTCATCTGCGATTCTGAGGCTGCTGTGACCGACTCCTCGGGTGACGACTGCTGGACACTTCAAATGATCCTTTATCCGTTTTGACACCTCTTCTTTTGTGTTTTGTTTTGGGCTGACGTCAAACATCGCCAGGAGTTTAATCAGGACCATATGATTTAATATCCCACCTTTATCCCCCCCCCCCCCCAGCCCCCCAGCTGTTAGGCCACTGCTGATGACAACGGTCCCTGGCTGGTGAACATCTCTATCGACAATTGTCCCTAACAATCTTCCCTAGGCGGATCTAGCGACTACCTCGAGATAAAATCGTTTCTGACAATCGTTCCTAGGCGGGTCTAGCGACCTTCTCTAACGACACTCAACCCTAGAACGAGCACCCGGAGAGGCTGGCGACAATCGTCCCTATGCGGGTCTAGCGACCATCTCTAGCGACAATCGTCCATATTGAACGAGCGCCCGACGAGGCTAGCGACCATCCCTAGCGACAGTCGTCCCTAACAATCATCTGTAGGATGGCCGAGCTACCATCTCTGGCGACGACCCACCCCAACCATTGCCCCTAGGTGGACTAGCGACCATCTCATCTCTAGCACCAAACCTCCCCTGGAACGACTGCCTGGAGGGTGTCCCTAGGCCAGCGGGGTCATTGGGGGGGGGGAGTGTTGGTGTTGATGATGGTGGTGGGGCAGTGGTGGTGGGGGCAGTGATGGTTGAGGTGGTGTGACAGTGGTTGGGTGGTGGTGGTGGTGGTGGTGGTGGTGGTGGTGGTGGTGGTGGTGGTGGTGGTGGTGGTGGTGGTAGTGGTGGTAATGGTGAAATGGGGGTATGTGGTGTTGGTGGTAGGACAATGTCGAGGGGGGTGATGGTAGTTGAATGTTGAGGTGGTAGAAGTGGTGGTGATGTGGGAGAAGGAGGAAAGAGGAAGATGGAACAGGGGGAAGAAGATGGAGGTGGGTGGAGGATGAACTAGGAGGAGGAGGATGTAGGAAGAGGGAGTAGTCCAGATGAGGAGGGATGAGGAGGAAGAGGGGGAGAGATGGAGGAGATAAGAGGAAGCGGTGGTGGTGGTTGATGGTGATTGTGATGGTGGTGGGGGCAGTGGTGGTGGTGGAGGTGGTGGTGATAGTGGCGGTATGTGGTGTTGGTAGTAGTACAATGCCGAAAGGTGAATGTTGTGATGGTAGTGGTGGTGTGGTGTGGGAGGAGGATGGAGGAGAGAGGAGGGAGGTGGTGAGATGAGGAGGGACCAGGGAGGATAAGAAGGGTGGATGCAAGGAGGGTGGAGGATATGGGAGGATGTGGCGCACAGGGAGGAAGAGTAGGGATGGAAGAATGTGGATGCAGTACGGGTGGAGGTCGGAGGACGAGGAAGAGGGGGTGGTGGGTGGAGGAGGAGGAGGCGGAATGAGGAGTAGGAGGGAGGAGGAGGAGGTGAGGGCGGAGGGGAGAGGGGAAAAGTGGACGAGGAGAGGAAGGAAAAGGGAGGAGTGGATGCAGATGAAGGAAGAGGGGTGGAAGGATGAGGTTGCAATAGCGATTGTGGTTGGGGATGAGTAGGAGGGCGGGTGAGGGGGGAGAAGGGTAAAGAAGGTGGGTTGAGGATGAGGCGTGACGAGGAGGGACGAGGGAGGAGTGTGGATGCGAGAAGGGCAGAGGAGAGGAGGGACGACGGGGGAAGGGGAGGCGGAGGCAGAGGGAGGAAGATGGGAGGGAGTGAGTAACTCGAGGGGTACTCGCCGGTAGTGAGTGACTGACAGCAAGTTTTGAGAAGACCTGGCAAAGCAGTAACTAACAAGTAGCTGGTTCCTAGTTACTAGCTCGATGGGGGGCGCGGTGGCTCAGTTGGTAGAGGTGCAGGCTGCAAGCCGAGAGGTCCTCGGTTCGAATCCCACCTGCGACAACCGCGTTGTGTCCTTGGGCAAGACACTTCACCCTGATTGCCTACATGGGGGCACGATGACGCTGTGTACTGAGGCGTACTGCACGTCGATGGTGCCCATGTCTTCAACCAATCTAACCCTGTCTGTGCTGCGGTGCAGAGTTCAGAGTTACGATGTTGGAGAGCTGACAGCTGCTCGTCGTTGCTCGGTGGTTCTCTCCGGGTACTCCAGCTTCCTCCACCCGTAAAACTGTCATGGTCACGATTAGCCATTGTGCATATGTATGTGACCTTAAACACCAATAAATAAATAAATAAATAAATACTAGCTCGATGTGAATCGAGTTACTAGTTCCTAGTCCAATGTGAATCCCGTTACTAGTTCCTAGTTCAATGTAAATCCCGTTACAGATTCCTAGTTCCTAGTTCAATGTGAATCCCATTACTAATTCCTAGTTCAATGTGAATCCCGTTACCGGTTTCTAGTTCAATGTGAATCCCGTTACTAATTCCTAGTTCAATGTGAATCCCATTACAAGTTCCTAGTTCTGACTTAGAAATTTTTTCCATAAATATCTTTCAGTAGGTCTGGTGCAGTATTGTGAGAGAAGTCTCTGTGCTTTTAAGTCGATTGGACTTGGAACATAGGCACGTGTGGGACACACAGATACTCGCCCCAGGTGAATAGGTATAGTTTCTAATAATCTACAAACACGTAACAACTGATAGCAGAATACCGGCTGCCTTAATGATTGATTGATTGACAGTTGTATATGGAGTGCAATCACCACTAAATAATAGGAGTTATGCTTTGGATCGATACCAATGGTTTGTCGATGACATGCGCGACTAATTTTCTGTACCGGTCTGCTCGCTTATCCTTTCTAGCTCGTGTGGGATCTCTCTTTCATAACATACTTTTTTGAACAAATAAATACAATGGTCTTTGAATATGCCGTGCAGGGTTCTAGCACTTATTCTGAAATCAAATTCTAGGACTTTCCTGGACCTCAGAGGCCCAAATTCCAGAACTTTCAAGGACCAACAGTATGTGAAGAGTGGATTGTCACAAAAATAAAATCACACATGGAGAGGGGTTATAATCCAAAGTTCAACTCTCAAATTACTATATGCACTAAATGAGCAAACAATGTTTAAGCCAATGGACCTCCAGGTATACCCTGCAGGTTCATAGACTGAAACATTGTTTATGCTTGCAGAGAATTTCTGCTAAGATTTCACTGTTTATTACCATAGGTGTGATCATGGGATTGTTGGAACATGTTGCCGTGTTGAATTTATCAGAATTATCATTTACGTTTTTCAAAAAACCTGACATGGTGACCACTGTGGGTTTTTTTCACTTTTAACTTTTTGGTGTTTTGATGAAAGTACATGTGACTGCAGTGCGAATTCTCCCATGTTCGCAATGCTGAAATTCTTACAACGGAACTGAAATTGGGCAGAATAAAAGTTCCCCTTAACTGGCTATTGTAACGAAATGCCCTCCATGGAGCGCGTCGGGTTAACCTCCGTGGGGCGCATCGGAGTCATATGATTGCACTCGAGAGTCTTGGTTCCCGAAGTGTTAATGTGTTAATCAGAGTGGCCAAGTCCTACTTGGTAATAATTCTCTGTTGTATAAACTTTAATAAGTAAACGCTGTTTTCAAGCACAAGTTATGTAATTTTATTCATATTCCTAGTATATTTGCATTGCATAACATCAGTGCAACTGACCTAAAAAAAGTACTCTGCGCACTTATTATAAGTGGAGCACGGGACACGAAATTAGACAATTTTCGACAGAATTTGCAATTATGACTGGCATATTAGCTAGTAAAAGCCTAACCTATAATAACCCCATCAGAATGCTTTTGACAGATTTTAGCATTGTATACTGACCCGACCTAACCTCAACACACCCAGTATCACTTTCAGCTCTGAGAATTGTGCAATCTTGCACGTTCGCTAGGTGGCACTGTCGGTTTTGAATGGTTTTGTAATTGTACACCTACTAATTGCCAATGTCCTTTTAAATGCGAGAACGCATACTCTTAGCATAGGATACCCGCAGGATGCCCTACTATCCCGGAATGGAAGTAAGGGGTTAAGAAATACCTCTCCGCCATCTTGTGGTATAAGTGGTGTTCTGTGGTGATTTATGACGTCAATTGAAACAAGATCTGCCCGAGTAAGCACGAATCAAACCGTATTTAGACCAACGGAATCACCCGAGACTTCGCTTCTCTCTTTGGTCTTCCGTCGTACAAGAAGTCACTCTCCTATTCTCGTGGAAGGACGCCGCCGAACGCTGCCAGGCCAGACAACAGTTCCAGACACAGGACGCGATGAGAGCGATGCGATAATTTCGACTTAGTCTCATTTCGTATCTGATATATTTTAGAAATTTACCAGAGAGAGAGAATATTTCTTTACAAGTTTAAATTGTAGGAATTTTATTTAGGGTTTAGCGAATAAACGTAGAAAACTGTAAGTAACTTTTATGTGTTTTGAATTCACCCTTTCGCTGCGGCTGCAGTATCAAGAATTGTTGCAGACTCTACAGAAACTGGTTGCCTCCTAAGACTGAACACTTAAATTGTCCTGTGGCCACTTGCCACGATTGTAGTCCTAACCCAAATCCACTAGACGATCATTTTTCCGGGGTACTTAACCCTGCTATGCCACAGGCCAGTTTATATGGTGCCGTGACCAGGATGTAGACTCTGACTTCTAACTCTCTTGAGACGATCGGGTGAACATTCTAGAAACATCTATTAACCCTAACAGACCCAGTGAAGCCGAAATTGACTTAAAACGTTACCGCTGGGGAGCACAGTGAACTTATGAGAACTTTTTGCTAAATATTTATGAGGGACAGACATCCCTTAATTTTACTGGTAAATTGAACGCCTGGCAGCTGAAATTTGTAAGGCAGCAGACGCAGACAGCGCCCTCTGAATCCGAAACTGGTACAACTCCATGGTAGAACTGGTTGCATGTCCAACGTGCCATTATTTACACTGACGCCGACCGCCAATTGCTATCACATCCAAACTACGCTCGACTGGTCGCACCGAGCATTGCTCATCAGATATATCGAACTTTTGACTGAACATCAGAGAAAAACGGAAACTCAGGGAACTGTGAAAAATCTCGAGGAATTCCAGGAAATTCTGAAACGACAGCCACGTGTGTTTCAACAGTTATAGTGCTAGCAAGGTAGGTGCAATTTTCTTCATTTTACGTTCGTTAACAGCAGAAAAATCCAATTGTAAATTATTTCTCATAGTAATCAAATACATTAAAAATGACTACGCCACTGTCAGACAGAGAGCGACGGTTAATCGATGAAATTACTCAAGTGAAACAGGAAAGGGAAGGTCTTGTGGGTCAGAATGAGCAGCAAATTGCTGAACTGAACTCTCAAGCTCAGAGCTTGACGCAGCAGCATGCTGCCTCACAACAAACCCTTCAACAAACGCAGACAGCCCTCGAACAGGTTCAAGCAGACTTAGTACAGCAGAAAGCTGATTTAGAATTACAGTTAGCTACTGACAAGGCCGGTGCCCAAGCAAAACTACTGAGATTAAAAAAACAATTGGCAGAAGCTGAAAAGAAAGCCAATGACCCCACGTCTTCTGCCATAATCGACCTGCATGAAACCGTGCGCCAAAGTGAAAAGAGTAATGCAAAGACTGCTAACGCCACTCAGGCTCAGTCCATTCATTCCCATATTAAAAAATTTGACGGAAACCCCCTGAATTTTCGGGGATGGATAAAATCTCTTGACCTTTTCTGTGAGACAAATGATATAGAAGAGAAGCGACGACCTAAAATCGCCGCTCAAACCAGTGACTTCGTAGTTGCTGATTTTATTTTAAGAACAATGAAGAAAAATCCTGAACTGCCCTGGTCCGAACTGTATGGCGAACTAAAAAGTCGCTATAGCGCCACAATGGATAACTCCATGGCTACCAATTAGTTGCGCCATATGCGACAAGGGAAAAATCAAACTCTTGTCTCATATGCCGAGCAACTGCTTGATCTTGCAAAAGATGCCTTTGATCAGGAAATTGATAACCCCACCATCCAGAAAAACCTCTCAGATTACACCAGGGGCGACCTTTTGCTGCTTTCACTGTGGGAAGCCAAACCACTTCGCTCGCGATTGCCGAGTCAATTTAAACGAAGGGAACTCTGCCCATATGGGGCAATGAGCAGAGTTAATGAGAAGTCACATGCTCCCAACAGAAGTGAAACTGGAAATCACCAGGGAGACGTGAAAATTAATGTACAAAATGAATGTATGAATAATTGTAAACATAAAATTGTAAATAATAAGACAGGCGGAAATACGGGTAATAAAACATGTAATATAAAGCCAAGTAGTCAGTCTCAAACAAGGAGAACCAAAAATGGTTCTCCTCCAGTGAAAAGTAAAGCCATTCAATGCACAAGGTGTGGTCAGACCACACATAACAGGAAAAATTGTACAGTAAAATTCACAACCATTCCTCTGACTGGTAGGCCTCGGAAACTCAAGGCCAACTCACAAAATGGTTGCCCTGCAAGGGACAGTCAGCAAGAAAAATTTACTTCACAAAATTGTTTCAGCTATCGGACCACCAGTGGTCTTGAAGTAAAAGTATACAGGACTGGAATAACTCAGGTAGCTACTGACGCTATGGTGAATGCGGCAAATAGCCAATTAACCCATGGCGGAGGTGTTGCTAGAGCTATAGCTCTTGGAGCTGGTCCAGCCCTTGAACAAGAATGTCAACAATATATTCAACAGCATGGAAATCTTCCAGTAGGTGAGAATATGACTACCACTTGTGGAATGTTGCCATGTTTAAAAGTTATACATGCTGTGGGACCACGCTGGAATGATTACAGTGATAAAAATAAATGTCTCAATGTTTTATACAGTACTGTACAAAAAGTATTACAGGTATGTGACAACGAAAATTTTGTAAACATAGCTATCCCACTCATCAGTAGCGGGATATATGGTATACCTAAACAGAAGTGTGCAGATGTTTATGTGAGAGTTCTACAAAACTTTGCTCCTAAACAATTAAAAGAGATACACATTGTAGATGTAGACCCTGATATTATGATTTATATGAAAAATGCTTATGAAAATCAAACTATGAAAAAGTCTTGTAATTATAGTCAACCAGGTAAGCAGGGTTGTGTTGAAATAAATCAACAGAAACAGACAGTATGTGAATCAGGAAATAGGAATCCAAGAATAAGGAGCCAAGAGAAATCACTTGGGAAAAACCCAAAATTACAAAACAGGAAAAACCCAAGAGGAAGTAATTGGAAAAACCCATGTCAACAGGAAGTGAAACACTCTATGGAAACCAAGGGAAATAACTTAGTAAATAATGATGATTACCCAAATGGGGAACAACAGCAACAAAAACTTAGAAATTCTCAACCGGAAACAGTAACCATAAATTGTGGGGCTGCTTCTTTGAATAGTGTCTTAGTGAACATCAAAGGACAACGAGTACGTGCCTTATTAGATACAGGGGCACAGACAAGTTGTATTAGTACAAAATTTTGGAAAAATCTTAAACACCGACCGAAATTAGTTGGTGATAAAAATTCTTTACCTCGAATTTCAGGTATTACTGGGAATGACACTCTCCCTCGAGGAAAAGTTAGACTTGAATTTTATATTCAAGGAATTTATCAGGTGCATGAGTTCTTAGTAATAAATGAATTGAATTGAAGTATGTTATTAGGAATGGATTGGATTAGGGGCAATCAAGTTAATTTATATTGGGAATTTCATAAATTGAGATTAGATGGTCACTATGTACCCATTGTTCAAGATATACAGGTGAGTTGTCTTACTCGACTGATTAATCAGGTGGAACTTAAACCACAGTCCACTTGTTTGTGTACAGCAAAAGCTTCCGGTGCAAAATCTGTCTTTGACACAAAATACTTAGACCATCATGGACTGACTAAAGGTCATGTGGCTGAGCAGCCTGGCCTCTTAGTTAGTAACAGTATAGTCACTAATGGAAATGAAACCATACCTGTACTGTTGGTGAACAGTACCAACAAACACTACACCTTGAAAAGGGGTTGTTTGATTGGAAAACTTGAGCCAATAGAACAGGAAGAAAAAGTCTTAGAAATTAATCAGATCTTAACTCAAAATACACCTGAAGACCAGATCACAGATGCTGACATACAGGTGCCTGAAGACAAACGGCACCTGTTGATGCCAGTCATCAATAATAATAAAGACTTGTTTGCAAAAACTGATAAAGAATTAACTCAGACAGATACAGTTAAGATGCGCATCGACACAGGTGATGCGCCACCAATAAAAAGTAGAGCATATAGAGTTCCCTTACTGAAGAGAAAAATTATGGATGAAGCACTTGAAGAAATGCTTCAATCCGGAATTATCCGAAGGTCAAATAGTGCATGGAGTTTTCCGTGCTTGCTCGTGGATAAGAAAGACGGCTTGAAACGCTTCTGCGTTGATTTCCGTAAGCTCAATGAAGTCACGAAAGTTACAAACTGGCCGCTTCCATTGATTGACGACATCTTTACTCTATTGAATGGATGTCAATACTTTACCACCCTTGACATGAAGTCGGGTTACTGGCAAGTTAAGATGGATGAAGAAGACAGACCAAAAATGGCCTTTGTTTGTCATAAGGGCCTTTATGAGTTCAATGTGATGGCGTTTGGACTCATGAATGCGCCCTCGGTGTATCAATCCCTCATGACAAGCGTCTTGGAGGGCCTAGAGGATTTTTCTCTGGCCTACCTTGACGATATTTTGATTTTCAGCCGTGACATAAAATCTCATATCGACCACATTAAACAAGTGTTTGGTCGACTAAGAAAACATAAACTGAAGCTAAAAGCTAAGAAGTGTTCCTTCTTTCAATCTGAAACATCTTATCTTGGTTTTGTAATTAGTAAAGATGGAATTAAACCTGAGACTTCGAAGGTCGAGGTCATTTGAAAATTAAATCCGCCGAAAACGGTAACAGAAGTGAGATCTTTTATGGGCATGACTTCATACTACCGTAGATTTATTTCTCGGTTCAGTGAAATTGCTCAACCACTCTTAGAACTGACAAAGAAATACGCAAGATTTCATTGGCATGATACACATCAAAAAGCCTTTCAAGAATTGAAAGATCGTTCAACTCAAGTTGCTCATTTGTCATATCCAAATCCCAGAAAGCCTTACGTGCTTTACACAGATGCCAGTGGCCGCTGTGTCGGAGCGGTTTTGGCACAACAATGTGATGACGAAACAGGTCAACTACCTGGAGTACCTGATGAAAAACCCATTGTCTTCCTCTCTCATAAATTGGGTGAAACCCAACAGAAATGGTCGACATTTGAGAAAGAAGCTTTCGCTATCTCATATGCATTGGATAAATTCAATAACTACCTGCAGGGAGCAGAGTTTGTTATTAAGACAGACCACGCCCCCTTGCAGTACTTGTTGAAAAGTCTGCAAAACAATGCCAAAGTACAACGCTGGGCATTATAGATAGCTAGCTACAATTGTAAGATTGAATATTTACCAGGTAGAAAGAATACATGTGCTGACCTACTTTCTCGTTTACCTGAAGGAATTGCAAACACTGACCCCGGGTACGAGATGGATAATGTGGAAAATCAGAAAGCATTACAAATTGGCATTATCAATAGTAACAAATTTGATCCTCAAAGATATGTACATGTCATCACAGATGAACCTCAGGTTCCGCCTGAACCACAAGCAATTAATTACAAAGATTTGGACATGAAGGTAGAGCAACAGAAAGATGAAAAGATTGTAGAAATCATTAAGAAGTATCAAGGTAACAATACCCCTGCTCACATTAGTAGTAGATACCTCATGATTGAGGGAGTATTATATTACATTAGTACAGTTGACGATAACCCACGGGTACGCTTGTGCATACCCGAACAATTACATGCAGATGTGTTGAAACAATACCATGACGAATTAGGTCACCTTGGCATAGACAAAGTGTACAATAATATCAGTAGAAAATATTATTGGAAAGATTTATATAAACATATTTATAAACATGTAGAAAATTGTCTTGTGTGTCGAGCTCGTAACACCAGAGCTCACACTCTGCCATTGCAAGAGACTGATAGACCTCCATACCCTTTTGCTAAAATAGCATTGGATATGAGTGGTCCACACCCTGAGACTTTATCAGGAAACAAATATATTGTGACCTTCATAGATATTTATTCTGGCTGGCCTGAAGCGTTTCCAGTGCCTGATAAAAAGGCGGAAACAATTGCTAACTTGATAATAGATCAAATTTTTCCAAGATTTGGATGTCCTTTAGAAATATTAATAGACAATGGATCTGAAAATGTAAATGCAGTGATGAAATATTTAACTGACTATTTCAAGATACATCATGTAACCACTTCCTACTTCCATCCACAATCTAATGGGAAAGTAGAGAGGCTACATAGAACGCTGAATGACATCTTAGCAAAACTAGCTCGAGAAGAATTATAAACATGGGATTTATTCCTAAACCAAGCTATGGCAGCCATCAGGTTTAATGGTAGCGAATCTTCTGGATTCTCTCCATTTTATCTGGTGTATGGCAGAGATGTGGTTTTACCACTCGATAATATACTTAAACCTCGAGAAAAATATGTAGGTGAAGAACCTCATAAGATAGCCATTCAGGAACAACATAAAGCATTTAGAAAACAACAAGCTGCACAAAAGAAATGAGTATTAAAACAACAAAGATTACATGATATTACAGCAAAGGATATCACCTTTGAAGTAGGTGATCCTGTTTTATACTCCTCAGGTAAATCTAAAGGAAAATTAGAATCGAAATGGACTACCCATTTCGAGTCATTGAGAGAACAGGTCCAGTGAGTTACAAGATACAAGATCAATTAACTCGCAGAATAATTAAATGTCATGGGGAAAGACTTAGTAAAGCACCTCAAGAATGGGAGGTGCCTCAACCTGTCCAACCTGTTAGAGCGCGACGAATACAACGTTATGCTGCCCCATCAGAACAGTCGACTACTGAATACAGTAGCAGTAGTGACAGTAATGAAAGTGACGATATGCAAGGGATTCAAGAAAAACACCCCTTAACGTCATTCATTAAAAATAAAAGACAGAGACGAGAACATTCTTCTTCAGAAGAAGATGGTGTTCCATTAGCAGAATTAAGACAACAAGTACAACAGGTACGGGATTACAAGAAACGTATGAAAGAGCTACAAGCTCCTTCAGCTGATCGGCTACCATCACGATTCATTGCTGGCGATCAAAATGATCGAGTAAATGATTCAACGATGGAAGTTGATCAATTGCAAATAACTGAAGAAAAAGGCCAAAGTAGCGAGCCTCAACCAAAACAGTCAAGTAAAGATATAACTGAGATGATCTCTTGCATACAAGCTGTATTAAGAGATCATAATAAGATTAAAGAACCAGGTGAGAAATTAGAATTAGGAGCAATTATGATACCCTCTACCTGGAGTACTAGTGATTAAATGTTACCACAAGACTCATGATAACTAAACGTAACACATATGGCATGCCTCTCCTTAAGTGAGAGAGACGAGAGAAAGTGTAAAATGAGTAACAAAATTGTATTGACTTATGATTTGTGCGGAACGAAACTATAAGTGAGCTCTTGTCAGCCTCGCGAACTGACTGAGACTTCTTGTAGTTAGATTAACTTTCTGACCTTTTACACCCGGGAAGTGAATCGTCAGAGTGAAAGCACTGGAATCGCGTATTACTCATTGCACTAACTCTTGCTTCCTTTCTCATTGTAGGAGCAAGATGTTGCGTTGGATGTTATTAGTTGGTCTTTTGACTACAATAATAGATGGACATACTATTATTAGAAACAATGTGATTTTTAAGAAAGTGAAAGAAGTAAATATGGTAACTAGTGATTGGAGTACAATGTTTGTTTATGAGCTCCAACCTTTTATACAATATGTGCGCAGACTTGATCGAAGTATGAAATATACCGATGGTTTGTATAATGCTACAACCATAGCTTTTCGACAAACTTTTGTAGAAGTAAATGGTGAAAACTCTACTCTTGCCATTGCGTTACAATCGATCATAACGGATATACACCAGGAGATCAGATACCTAAATAATCGTGTTAAACGAGTAAAAGAGGATCTGAATGATTACCGCAGATTACATGGCCATACAATAATCTCATCTCGGAAGAAACGAGGTTTGTTCGACTTTGTAGGTGAAGGATTGAGTTTTCTCTTCGGAACTGTATCCCAGTCAGATTTAGATGGGATAGCAGATAATTTAAGACGTGTAAGTACTGATCAAGCAATGATTCAACATATTCAAAAACAAAGTTTAACCTTCATTAAGATGAATCATAAGGCGATTCTGAAAAATAGAGAATTTATATTAAACATGTCGCGCGAATTGATGTTATTTCAAGGTCGAGTAAATCAAGTAGTTCAGAATCATGAAGATCGAATATTATATCTTGAACATTTCACTCATGCTTATCATCAGCTTGAGTTTGTAATGAGTCGATTGGAATCAATGATAATCGCTGCAGAAACTACTCTGCGGGGATTACATGATCAAATGGATATTCTAGCCGATAGGAAGTTATCACCGAAAATAGTGGATCCTTCACTATTGACCTCAGTATTAATGAGTATTAAAGTTCAATTAGATGATAAGTCAATGTTGCCACTAGATCTGACGACAGAATTATGGCAATATTATCATTTGCTTACGACGGCTGCCATTTATGACGACGATAAACTGGTGATCTTTATGAAGATCCCCTTACGTAATTCGAACTTGCAATTTGAAGTGTTCAAGGTGCAGGCTTTGCCTGTACCCTTTGTCAATGTAACCAAGAATGCGTCGCGAGTTGCAAATAAATTAGTAGCAATATATACTCTTGAATCTGACATATTAATTATTAATAAAGAAAGGACGAAGTATGTCCCAGAAATAGGACATCACCAATGTGTAGATAACAATAAGTTGTTTTGT
Source organism: Pictodentalium vernedei (assembly GCA_031216915.1). Classification (NCBI taxonomy): domain Eukaryota; kingdom Metazoa; phylum Mollusca; class Scaphopoda; order Dentaliida; family Dentaliidae; genus Pictodentalium; species Pictodentalium vernedei. Next base: position 516,853,136 of record CM062296.1, on the reverse strand, counting down.
CCTTTAGTAGGTGCCGTACGAACGATACATACGAGGACAAGTTGTATGTTAGCCTTGTTTTTAAACATGAAATCATAGATTCTGAACTTATGCCAAACGGAAGTTCGATTGAATATCGACCTCCCGTTTAGTACTAGAATCGATGAAGGAATGTGGTACATCACGACAGATGTCCCACTACGATTCTCAATTACGTGTCTGAAACGAAGAAATCCGAAACCGAAACGGATTCTTCCGCCAATTGGAATTTTGGAATTAAAGCCGTTATGTATGGCATCGAGCGGTCAATTAATGTTACCGAGTTATTTCCATAAAAGGGATAATTCTACTTTTCGGATTGTTACAAAGATGGTGTTACCAAATTTCTCGTTGTTACAACAACAGATGTGGAAACCTGTCATAGAGAGAGTGAACATATCGACGTTTACGATACCGAAAGGAATAAAACACTTAGATGATTTACCCATGGATGACTTAATTCATGAACTTGACTCGCTAAATTTACAAATGACGGAATCATTTGAAGTCCCTAAGTGGGCTTATGCTCTCGCGACTGTTGCATTAATAATAGGATTATATCTGCTTTGGAAGTGCTATCGAGCCGATAGACACAAACAGATATACAAGTGGTTAAGAAACCATAAAAGTAAACCGACTTTTTCTGCTGTTGATGATAGTGAAATGTCTAATTTTGCATTTGCCGATAATGAAATCTATACTAGTATGGGACCTAGACCACAGCCTTCAGCTCCTGCTAATCCAACTGGAGCACAACAACAACAACAACAACCTCCTAAGAGTATTAGAGACATGATGAGAAAAGCTGTTCAAAACTTTAGACCTTCTCCTCAACCTAATAGGAAATCAATATATCCCCGTGTACAACATGATGTGGATTCTGCCAATGTTCACATAACTATGTTTGATATAGACAAAGAAACTGAAAAACAGTAGTTCACACACTGTGTGTTTTTGTTTCAGTGACCAGTGTACAAATGGCAGAATCTGATTCTAGTGTTGACAGTGGAATCGATGATTTCCCTGATTACCAGAGTTATTATAATGATCGTGACAATTTATATGATGATGAAACTTCAAGAACAGTTAGTACTAGAACTGACAGTAATAGTACTGTTTCACAAGAACTTTTTCAAGACACTAATTCATCTAGTATAAACGTAAATATAAATAGCAATTCCTCTGATAATTGTGTATCAATGTTGGCATCAATAGAAGCATCACCATCACCTTCTATAGCATCTTCCGACCTTTTGTCGACCCCTCCAAGTAGTGTTCAAACTCCTACGGACTCCATTTTACTATCTACACCTGAACGACTTCAACGACTTCCACCTTATTCGCCTACGGATACCGTGGAAACGTTAGTTCTTCCTCCAAGATTACCTGTTAGAACCCATGATGCAATTATTCATCGAGACCCCGAGAACCAAGATGGACTCGGTGGGTTTGTTTACGATATAACAATGAGATCACATACTTCTTCCAGTATAACTACACCTACAAGTGATTCTATGCCTAGTGATTCTACCACTGTTCTGGACTCTGATGCTGCAGAGTCCGGTATCAGTGTGATACAAAACGAACTTGCACGAGCTGATCTTGAATTAGAAGTACACACCCCTCCTTTAAGTGATGTGGAAGCACGACAATTTACTCCATTACCTACTAATGTTGTATCAGAGCCTATAATCGATATTCGACCGAGACCGTGGGAGTGGGCAAGGAGCAAGTTTTTCGGGACACCTCACCCGTTGGCCTCTCCTCATGAATTTGATCGAGATATCATACGACCCAATACATATGAACAAGATTTTATGAAAGATACAGATCTCTTAGGCATTGAGGATGAATTTGGATGTCAATATTTTGATTTTGATTTGAATATACTATATATAGAGGTTGAGCGAGAGTTGATATATTATTATGACAGTGCTATTGATACTCATTTAACTTTTGCAAATAGGTCTAGATATTTAGTGATATACAATTGCCCTGATTTACAATATCCAAAAATCAATGAGCAGGGTGAGATAAGTGAACCTCTACGGTATTATAGTCACCGGGTGGCTACTACCAGTAGTGTACATCATAGATTTCACATGCCAAGAAATGTAGCAGAATTTACTCCCTTCTGTGCAAGATATCGTGACTTTAGTCATCGAAGACGAGCACGATATCACTCAGATGGCCGACCAAGGAGTTTTCAACCCTTTGTTGTCTATCGTCAATACCACCCAGATTATGTTGGACATTTCACAGGGTCAACGTTTGACTACCGAACAGGCCCAAATACTGTGTATCGGCATTATCAGTTGCCAACACAAAATGAAAACCTTCAGAGTGAAGATTGAGGAGTTATTATAAGCAGCAACAAGCAGAAAAGTCTAGCAGACTAATACATGTATATAAGATTTTCATGAATCTGGTTTCCCAATTTATGTATAATTCTTCATTGGAAACCTGATACATGACGATCACGGGTCGTCTGTGTTTGTCTTGTTTACTAGTTAAAAAAAAAAAAAAAAAAAAAAAAAAAAAAAAATTTTCCAAGAAGTTAGTAGTAATTCTGCCCTGCAGTGTAACCAATTATTATAAATTCGGAGTTCCTGGAGTGTATTAGATAAGTTACACACAAGACTCCAGTATCAAGGCAAACAAATTTAAAAGTTGGTGGAAAGAGTGTTTATTGAGTGCACCAAGTTACAGACGAACCCAGGGGAGCGTACTATCAAGTGTAAATTTTAGTGTATTATACATAATTCTATGGTAACATAGTGGTTTCTTTTTAAATATAGTAATATTTTTATTTTGTATTTGATTATTTTGTTGTTGGAATGGCTTCGGCAAATATTTTAGAATTTGAAGAATTCGCCGAGGAACAGGCAATGTTTGATTTGCATAAACGCGAAGCCTTCCAACATGCCGTATCTCCTTGTCATGATTACGAGGAACGGGCAATGTTTGATTTGCATAAACGCGAGGCCTTTCAACATGCTGTGCCTCCTTGTCATGATCATTGTCTATCTTTTCCAAAGGATTTATGGAGATGTCGCCGCTTAAGGTATATTCGTATATGGGAAACAAGACATTATAATCCTGCCAATGGCCAGACAGAGATAATGCAACACCAACTTGGCTATCGCTTTTACCTCTCTGAGGAAAGAAAAGTAATATTTCCCCATCTTCTGAACTTACCGGAGTTCCCTGTAGAAGTTCAACCCCATGAGGTCACTGGTCCCGGTCCTGACGAGGTCATTCATTATATCAATGACCCCTGTTGGAATGGCCGTTATTATGACCATCGACAAAATAAATTGGATGCTGAACTGGACCTAATAGCCGACCTTGGCTTGGTCCGACCATTCAGGAGTCATGAGATCTTCCCTGGCAGTACATATCCCGCCAGTGAGGATGCTGATGATTCATTTGGATTTTATCAGCACCAAATGCATCCTGCACAATTCTTTCCTCCTGGTAATGTACAGAAAACTTATGAATTGGAGAAACAACAAAAACAGTATCGGCTCCTTCGTGAAGCTTTAATCCTACATGAAGGAAGACGATTACAACGTTTTAGTTTACGCAGCCAAATTATCAAATATAATGAGACGCTGGAGGTACAGACTCATTATAAGGGTCTTGGAGACCCTTGCTGTATTTGCTTAACAGAAATTTCGAAAACTTGGCAGGATTTATTTGAATGTGGCCAATGTAAACAGCAAATCCACTATTCCTGTGGTATTGCATGGGCCAGATCAAAAGCAGGTGCTCCTGAGCAAGCTTCTTGCCCGCACTGCCATGCACCCATGAGGTGGGGTATCGGTAACGAGCCGAAGCTTCCAATACCAGCTGAAATGGACCCACATCAGTTTTGAGTTGTTGAGTTTGAGAAGGCGACCCCCTACAGCTGCGCGCCGTCGGGCACTGTTGTCATCTTTGGACGTCCTTGTATAATTTTCTTATTTCACAAACAATAAAAGTATTCCAAGTAAAGTAAACGAAAAAGTTATTTTCAATCAAAAATACATAGTGACATTCTAGACGTGACTCCTAGACTCGTCACTATCGACAACAGATTAAAAACTAACGAAGAACCGTTAACGGGGAAAGTAGAATTGTTCATATGGCACAGCTGTAGCATAGTGTAAAATAGTTTTTGTTATTTTATTGAGTATAGTCAATCACAGTTCTTTTGTTTTATCGATCACACTTGATATCTAATTGTTTGTAGTCAATTTTCAGTTTTTATAGTTAAAAAAAAAAAAAAAGTTTTAGTTAGTTTACAAGTAATATTCAATCCTTGAAAAATGGCCACTGCATATGCATACCGTATAGTTAACCCAACTTCAGAAGATTTTCTTCCGGAGCAATTAGAGTACTGGACACAGAGATTTCGTATTCCTGTACCTATGATCTTTCACAACGGAGCTTCCGCTTTTCAGCGTAAAATCCATGTGTGGGATGTGGTACAGTTAAACGAAGTCACCGGTCACTTAGAATTGATTCGAACTCAAGTTTTGTACCGGTATTGTCTCCATACAACGGAAGTAGGACGCGAACTGGTGATGCCTCACATAGTGGTAATCAAACATGAGGCTCGATTAGCAACCCCTCGGGAGGCAGCACGGTCAAGGCGTATAAGTGTTATTCGTTATTGGAATGACCCACGGTGGGACGGAACTTATTATGATCAACAAATTCCTTATGAATCGGAGAATGGGATCGATACATTCATCACATCGACTCCGGTCTGTCCATTTCGCCCTAGTGAATATAGTCAAATCTCCGTACCTGATTTACCTCGCGAATATCGAATGATCATTGGTGAAACGTTCCATCATGTGCAGGTGGAACATACCTATGAATGGGAAAATGCACAATACAATCATCAAGTCTTGCAATCCTCGCTTGAATTGTATGCAAGCCTTCGAATCTTTCAAGCCAGACAAAATTTAGTTGATGGAGATGGAAGACAATGTGCGATATGCTTGGTGGACATTGTTGGGCCCCGTGAAGCATATCGTTGTCCTCAGTGTACTCAGATAGTACATCTCTACTGTGGGTTAACTTGGATGCAGCAAAAACAAAGTTGTCCTCTGTGTCGTTTTGACCTCCTATGGGGAACCCCTTTGAAGAAGCATAGCTTCGATTTTACAGCCTTTAATTATCAGTTTTTCCCCACTAACAGAATCAGGTAGAGTTTATTGTTATTTAGAATTACTTAAAGAAATTGAGAATGTAATGCCTTAGGAGAAAAAGGTGATTCCTGTTGTCTGGAGGCGTTCCGATATTGTTAGTCCTTAATAAATAATCCCTGTAGTGCATTTCTTATCCCTAAAATCGGTAGTGTCTGATCCTGGTCATGGATTCCCGTCACAGTGTTGACCGTGATGCTGATAGCATCCTGGTCACCGCATGTGATTGGTCATCCTGATTCCATGGATCAGGTCAGCCAGTGATCCTGGTCACTGTTGAAAATTCTGGAATTCATCTGATCCAGACTCGAGCTCCGATAAAAGTTTACCGGACCTCGCATCTTGGTTGGGAGGATTGTAACGAAATGCCCTCCACGGAGTGCGTCGGGTTAACCTCCGTGGGGCACGTCGGAGTCATATGATTGCACTCGAGAGTCTTGGTTCCCGAAGTGTTAATGTGTTAATCAGAGTGGCCAAGACCTACTTGGTAATAATTCTCTGTTGTATAAACTTTAATAAGTAAACACTGTTTTCAAGCACAAGTTATGTAATTTTATTCATATTTCTAGTATATTTGCATTGCATAACATCAGTGCAACTGACCTAAAAAAAGTACTCTGCGCACTTATTATAAGTGGAGCACGAGACACGAAATTAGACAATTTTCGACAGAATTTGCAATTATGACTGGCATATTAGCTAGTAAAAGCCTAACCTATAATAACCCCATCAGAATGCTTTTGACAGATTTTAGCATTGTATACTGACCCAACCTAACCTCAACACACCCAGTATCACTTTCAGCTCTGAGAATTGTGCAATCTTGCACGTTCGCTAGGTGGCACTGTCGGTTTTGAATGGTTTTGTAATTGTACACCTACTAATTGCCAATGTCCTTTTAAATGCGAGAACGCATACTCTTAGCATAGGATACCCGCAGGATGCCCTACTATCCCGGAATGGAAGTAAGGGGTTAAGAAATACCTCTCCGCCATCTTGTGGTATAAGTGGTGTTCTGTGGTGTTTTATGACGTCAATTGAAACAAGATCTGCCCGAGTAAGCATGAATCAAACCGTATTTAAACCAATGGAATCACCGGAGACTTCGCTTCTCTCTTTGGTCTTCCGTCGTACAAGAAGTCACTCTCCTATTCTCGTGGAAGGACGCCGCCGAATGCTGCCAGGCCAGACAACAGTTCCAGACACAGGACGCGATGAGAGCGATGCGATAATTTCGACTTAGTCTCATTTCGTATCTGATATATTTTAGAAATTTACCAGAGAGAGAGAATATTTCTTTACAAGTTTAAATTGTAGGAATTTTATTTAGGGTTTAGCGAATAAACGTAGAAAACTGTAAGTAACTTTTATGTGTTTTGAATTCACCCTTTCGCTGCGGCTGCAGTATCAAGAATTGTTGCAGACTCTACAGAAACTGGTTGCCTCCTAAGACTGAACACTTAAATTGTCCTGTGGCCACTTGCCACGATTGTAGTCCTAACCCAAATCCACTAGACGATCATTTTTCCGGGGTACTTAACCCTGCTATGCCACACTATTACCATGAGGTGTATGCAACGTGCTGCAACCACTGGTCTTGGAATTTACATTTTCCAGGCACCTTCTGCAAATGTTCCATTATTTGAAAATTGCAATTCACAACTGCTTTCGCAAACGTTTTAACTTATGAAAGGATAACCTTGAAGGTTGGATCGAATTGTTTCATTCTCATTGGCTAAAACACTAAAATTATGCCCCACAATCAAACAAGAAGCCCCTACGTGCCTTAGGGCACTCACCTGACAATCACCAAAATATCCAGGGATTCTGCCTTGTGGTTATTAACATTTTTTTAACATAAAATTGTTTTCCATACTTACCCAGTGTTTATATGTTGGACCCCCATATTAGGTACTCGATAATTTATTTATTGGCGTTTAAGGTCACTTTCAGCATCTAAGGCTACATCATGACTGCAGCATAAGTATAATACCAAGTTTGATCAATCGTTTATACCTATTATCGCCCACTGTATAGGGTTTTAATGCAGGAATTGGTTACTGGGTCCAATTTCAGCAATAAAGCAGAACATGAACAAACTTCCATCTGCTCCTCCTGAGAAAACCAAATAAACAGCTGCGCCATGAGCGCATGATATGCCCGTTATTAATTACAAGAGGGAACCACACAATATGAGTGTACATGTTTACTTGTCAGGTTACATATACTTGCCACCAAAAAATCATGAAAATTGCTCAAAGTCCAACATGTGGAAAATTGCCTATATTTTGATGAATAAAGTCCCATAACTCTGGAATGACAAGTCGGACAGCAACACACATCGAAAGGGAGATTCCTTCTATCAACATATACTTGCAACCAAAAAATCATGAAAATTGCTCTAAGCATTTTCAAGTTATTGTTCGACATGTGAAAAATAAAGTCCCATAACTCTGGAATGACTAATCGAACGGCGACACCAACCGAAAGGGAGCTTCCTTCCATCAACATAAACCACCTACCAAAAAATCATGAAAATCTCTCGAAGCGTTCTCGAGTTATCGTACAACGTGTAAAAAATCAACAATTTTCTAAGTAATAAAGTTCCATAACTCTGGAATGACTAATCGAACGGCGACACTAAACGAAAGGGAGCTTTCCTCCTTCGATATACACCACCTACCCAAAAATCACGAAAATCTCTCAAAGCGTTCTTGAGTTATCGTACGACATGTGACCGGATGGACAGACGGACGGACGGATGGAAAGACGGACGCTCCAACATTTCGGGTTTATGGGCTACCAAGAAAACATTTTGTATGTCCAAAACCTTATTTTACCCAGAACCCCACCCCCTCCACCCTAGAACTTATATTTAACCCTAACCCCACCCCTCCACCCAAAAAACACACACTAACCCTACCCACCCTGACCCTAAACCCTAAAAGCCCACCCCAGACCCTAACCCCCACCCACCCCCGGGACCTAACCCCCAACCTTAAGCCCTACTCTGGGGCTACCCCTAACCCTAACCACACCTTGGCCAAACCAATAGGATTAGGAGCTATTTTCCGGTTTAGGGGCTACTAAAACTAAAAAACCCATCCCTGACCCCAACCCTAACCCCCCGGGACCTAACCCTCCCCAACCTTAAGCCCTACTCTGGGGCTACCCCTAACCCTAACCCCACCCCACTCCTAACCCTAACACTACCTTAATTTGGAGGTAGCCCCTAATAATAATATCCCCTAAACCCCCAATGTTGGCCCGGACAGACGGACAGCGGTATACCATAATACGACCCGTTTTTTTCAAAACGGGCGTATAAAAACAGATATCAAAAGAATCTGACTGATGAATCAGAAAAAAAGAAGATTTTTAATGAATATTCCTCATATCGAACTAAGTTATACTTCGGACTCCCACAGGGAGCCCAAATATGAATCTAGGGACTTGGCTTGCACAAACTTGAATCTCACCTCCCAAAGGATGTTGTATACAGAATATCAAAAGATTCTGACCCCTGCATCTGAAGAACATTATCTTTAAAGAATATTCCGCATATTGAACGAAGTTATTTATTTATTTATTTATTTATTTATTTATTTATTTATTTATTTATTTATTTATTTATTTATTTATTTATTTATTTGTGTTTAAGGTCACATATGTCTGCACAATGGCTAATCGTGACCACAACATGGAAATAAAGTCAAGGTTAGTCAACCGTTTATACCCATGTTACCCATTTTAGAGGACTGCTACCCCAAACATTGGTGACTGGGTCCTATTTTACCAGTAAAACAGATCTTGTGTACCACAGTAAACAAGCACTGCGTCATTTCCCGGGGTTTCCAAGGGGGATTGAACAAAGTTACAATTCAGACTTCCACAGGGAGCACAAACATAAACCCAGGGTCTTGGCGTTAACAAACTTGGATCTCACCTCCCTAAGGATACTGTATGCCAAATATCAAGATTCTGACTGGTGGATGTGAGGAAGAAAATGTTTGAAGAATATTCCTCCAATTGAACTAAGTTATAATTCGGGCTCCCAAAAAGGAGCCCAAATATGAATTCAGAGACTTGGCTTCAACAAACTTGAATCACACCTTCCTTGGGATGCTGTATATCCAATTTCAAAAGATTCTGACTTCTGAATCTGAAGAAGAAGATTTTTAAAGAATATTCCTCATATTAAACTTCCTCATATTAAACTAAGTTATAATTCGTGCTCCCTAAGGATGCTGTGTACCATATATTAAAAAGATTCTGACTCGTGGACCTGAAGAAGAATTTCTTTTTAAATATCCCTCATATTGCACTAAATTAGAATCCAGGCTCCCACACAGAGCCCAAATATGAACTCAGGAACTTGGTTTGAACAGACTTGAATCTCACTCCCCTAAGGGTGCTGCATACCAAATATCAAAAGATTCTAATTGATGGATCTGAAGAAGAAGATTTCAAGAACCATGGCAAAATTCAAGCACTGTCCGGGACCTTGAAAATTAATTTTGAAATTCAGGACTTTCAAGGAATTCAAGGATCCACGGGAACCCCGGTAAGTCATAGAAAGTCCTTGTAACTATCCATTTACGAAAAATTAAAAGGAATCGACTATTCCGGCCTCATTTCCATTTTTTAAAGAAGGAAAGTCACCAGGACTTTCTCCTTCACTTGAGCCATCGGCTTATAGATACCTTCACATGGATTCCTCATGGATTGAGAATGTAATGGAACAGAATATAGTTATTGTAAATATATATATTTAATATAAATATATATAAATACTTTTTTCTGGACTTGACAAACAGCCACCTAAAAAATTATATAGACATCTTTTCTTTCAAAAACAAATTAAAATAGGTTTTCAAATTACAATTTTTTATTGGTCTATTATCATCATAATCATGGATTGTGACCAAACAAAATAAAGACTGACAACAACAATAATAAACATAGAAAGTGATAAAAAAAAAATAAAATGCACAACAACATCTCAGTGGCATTGAGAACTGAAACTTACCTTGGACGGAAAAAAGTAATGTACATGTTGGTCAAAATTGAGTAGTTAAGATCCCGAGTAGACATATTGCAGTGAATAGTACTGATAAGCTATGAGTAGAGATTACTCAATTGTGGTAAATCTACATTTAGCTATTTTGTAGGCATAAGGAAGGACAAAAGTTAAGAGTAATTTGAATCGGAGAAGAATTTCTCAGAATTTGTTAATATTAGGGTTTAAATTAATAATCGAAATGTAATTTATAGCAAGGGTATCTGCTTCTGAGAAAAAGTTAATAGGAGTTTGGCATGGATTACAAAATATTTAAGGAATATCTGGAAATCAAGCCTTTGGTTATTACAGTCAAAATTGGCTAAATGAAAAGTTACTCATATCTGGAACCAAACGAAAAAATGATAATTGGTTACAAGATGAAGTTTCCCAGGTTTTTCAGAAGGATATATCACATAATGGCAATATGATCAAGTTTCCAGTTTAAGCAAAAATTACCCAGGTTTGACAACTCTATGTGAGGCAGGCAGGCAGGCAGGCAGGCAGGCAGGCAGGCAGACCCACACTTCAATCACCATACGCCACCCGGACCTAAAACATTCACAACTATGTAATGGATGAAGGATGATGAACCTTTGACAGATTAGACCATTATAACATTATCATGTCTTTCATGGATAAAATTCTCAAAACATAAAGGGAAACTTTACATAATTCTCACCTTATTTTTTTCGAATGCATCTGAATGCATAAAGAAACACTGGTGGACTGCGTGATTATTTTTTGGTTCAGAAATAGTGTTGTTCCACTCATCATACCTAATCCACATATCAAGTTAAGTTAAGATTGGTCTTGCAATAGTTTAGTTATAGAGTAGAAACCTGTTTCAAGAACATTTAATACCGAAGGTCAAGGTTACCTTGTCCTGAGTCACATCAGCATCAAAATGAATAGGGTTCTTCCATACATCATCCCATATCAACATATGAAGTTATGTTAAGATTGGGCCTGTGAAACTTAGTTATTGAGCAGAAATTGAGCAGAAACCTGTTTCAAGTACATTTAATGTTGAAGGTTACAGTGACCTTATCCTTTGGCACATCAACACCAAAATGAATAGGGTTCTACCTCATATCATACTTAACCTCTCAAATAAAATAAAAATGAGGACTTCAATCGTTCATTGCATCCCCACCTAAAATAATGGCCCTAAATGGATTAGTGATCAGTTTTGCAGAACTTTAGTTATAGCATGGAAACCAATTTCACGTGTATTTAACATTGAAGGTCACTGTGACCTACTGACCTTGATCTTTGGCACATCATGGTCAAAATAAGCAGGGTTCATTCAATCATCATACCTAATCCACATATGCAGTTTGGTAAAGATCTGTCTGGTAGAACTTCAGTTAATTGATGGAATGCAAAAAGTTAATGGCCGGGTGACGGACATGGCGATAACATAATGCCCCTCCTCGAGGAGGCTGGGGGCATAAAAAGTATATCTAGGCACATGGAATTGAAGTTTGAATAATAACTGGTGTTTGCACTGGGTACTTAGAGGTGAAACAATGAAAATGGGTGGTCCCTGACACGTGTCATCAGTCTGTTATTGTGAAAAAACTCATCTATTTGTTCAAAAATATACAACAAACTTGTAAAATTAATGTCAATTGAAAACTAACATAAGTGTATACAGATATATAAAAAGGAAAGTTGGTTGTACTAAATCGGAGATACTAAATCCGTTTGATAGTAATAGGTATAAACGATTGATCAAACTTGGTATTATACTTATGCTGCAGTCATGATGTAGCCTTAGATGCTGAAAGTGACCTTAAACGCCAATAAATAAATAAATAGATAAATTATTGAGCACCTAATATGGGGGTCCAACATATAAACACTGGGTAAGTATGGAAAACAATTTTATGTTGAAAAAATGTTAATAACCACAAGGAGGAATCCCTGGATATTTTGGTGATTGTCAGGTGAGTGCCCTAAGGCACGTGGGGACTTCTTGTTTGATTGTGGGGCATAATTTTAGTGTTTTAGCCAATGAGAATGAAACAATTCGACCCAAACTTCAGGGTTATCCTTTCATAAGTTAAAACGTTTGCGAAAGCAGTTATGAACTGCAATTTTCAAATAATGGGACATTTGCAGAAGGTGCCTGAAAAATGTAAATTCCAAAATCCGTGGTTGCAGCACGTTGCATACACCTCATGGTTATAGCCAGTTAAGGGGGGCTTTTATTCTGCCCAATGTTAGTTCCGTTGTAGGAATTTCAGCATTGCGAATATGGGAGAATTTGCACTGCAGTCACATGTACTTTCATCAAAACACCAAAAAGTTAAAAGTGAAAAAAACCCACAGTGGTCACCATGTCAGGTTTTATGAAAAAAGTAAATGATAATTCTGATAAATTCAACACGGCAACATGTTCCAACAATCCCATGATCACACCTATGGTAATAAACAGTGAAATCTTAGCAGAAATTCTCTGCAAGCACAAACAATGTTTCAGTCTATGAACCTGCAGGGTATACCTGGAGGTCCATTGGCTTAAACATTGTTTGCTCATTTAGTGCATATAGTAATTTGAAAGTTGCACTTTGGATTATAACCCCTCTCCATGTGTGATTTTATTTTTGTGACAATCCACTCTTCACATACTGTTGGTCCTTGAAAGTTCTGGAATTTGGACCTCTGAGGTCCAGGAAAGTCCTAGAATTTGATTTCAGAATAAGTGCTAGAACCCTGCACGGCATATTCAAAGACCATTGTATTTATTTGTTCAAAAAAGCATGTTATGAAAGAGAGATCCCACACGAGTTAGAAAGGAAAAGCGAGCAGACCGGTACAGAAAATTAGTCGCGCATGTCATCGACAAACCATTGGTATTGATCCAAAGCATAACTCCCATTATTTAGTGGTGAGTGCACTCCATATACAACTGTCAATCAATCAATCATTAAGGCAGCCGGAATTCTACTATCAGTTGTTACGTGTTTGTAGATTATTAGAAACTATACCAATTCACCTGTAGCGAGTATATGTGTGTCCCACGCGTGCCTATGTTCCAAGTCCAATCGACTTAAAAGCACAGAGACTTCTCTCGCAATATTGCACCAGACCTACCGAAAGATATTTATGGAAAAAATTTCTAAGTCAGAACTAGGAACTTGTAACGGGATTCTCATTGAACTAGGAATTAGTAACGGGATTCACATTGAAATAGGAACCGGTAACGGGATTCACATTGAACTAGGAATTAGTAACGGGATTCACATTGAACTAGGAACTAGGAATCTGTAACGGGATTTACATTGAACTAGGAACTAGTAACGGGATTCACATTGGACTAGGAACTAGTAACTGGATTCACATCGAACTAGTAACTAGGAACCAGTTACGTGTTAGTTACTGCTTTGCCAGATCATCTCAAAACTTGCTGTCAGTCACTCACTACCGGCGAGTACCCCTCGAGTTACTCATTCCCTCCCATCTTCCTCCCTCTGCCTCCCCTTCCCCCGTCGTCCCTCCTCTCCTCTGCCCTTCTCGCATCCACACACCTCCCTCGTCCCTCCTCATCCCGCCTCATCCTCAACCCGCCTTCTTTACCCTTCTCCCTCCCCCTCACCCGCCCTCCTACTCCTCCCCAACCACAATCGCTATTGCAACCTCATCCTTCCACCAATCTTCCTTCATCTGCATCCACTCCTCCCTTTTCCTTCCTCTCCTCGTCCACTTTTCCCCTCCACCCCACCTCCTCCTCCCTCATACTCCTCATTACACCTCCTCCACCTCCACCCACCACCCCCTCTTCCTCGTCCTCCGACCTCCACCCGTACCTCCATCAACACCGCTACTGCATCCTCATCCTTCCATCCCTACTCTTCCTCTCTGTGCGCCACATCCTCCCATATCCTCCACCCTCCTTGCAGCCAACCTTCTTATCCTCCCTGGTCCCTCCTCATCTCACCACCTCCTTCCTCCATCCTCCTCCCCCACCACACCACCACTACCACCACAACATTCACCCTTCGGCATTGTACTCCTACCAACACCACATACCACCACTATCACCACCACCTCCACAACCCCGCCACTATCACTCCACTCCCACCACCCCAACCACCACTACTGCCCCATCACCATCACGACCACCATCAATCACCACCACCACCACCACCACCACCGCTTCGTCTTATCTCCTCCATCTCTCACCTTTATCCCCCCCCCCCCCCCCCCAGTTGTTACGCCACTGCTGGCGACAACGGTCCCTGGCTGGTGAACATCTCTATCGACAATTGTCCCTAACAATCTTCCCTAGGCGGATCTAGCGACTACCTCGAGATAAAATCGTCTCTGACAATCGTTCCTAGGCGGGTCTAGCGACCATCTCTAGCGACAATCGTCCATATTGAGCGAGCGCCCGGCGAGGCTAGCGACCATCCCTAGCGACAGTCGTCCCTAACAATCATCTGTAGGCTGGCCGAGCTACCATCTCTGGCGACGACTCACCCCAACCATTGTCCCTAGGTGAACTAGCGACCATCTCTAGCACCAATCCTCCCCTGGAACGACTGCCTGGAGGGTGTCCCTAGGCCAGCGGGGTCATGGGGGGGGGGAGTGTTGGTGATGGTGGTGGGGCAGTGGTGGTGGGGCAGTGATGGTTGAGGTGGTGTGACAGTGGTTGGGTGGTGGTGGTGGTGGTAGTGGTGGTAATGGTGAAATGGGGGTATTTGGTAAAAATTATTAAATCATATGGTCCTGATTAAACTCTTGGTGATGTTTGACGTCAGTCCAAAACAAAACACAAAAGAAGAGGTGTCAAAACGGATAAAGGATCATTTGAAGTGTCCAGCAGTCGTCACCCGAGGAGTCGGTCACAGCAGCCTCAGAATCGCTGATGAAACGAGTTTTGGTCCTCATTTTTTCAAACTTTTCCCGAGGAGACCCCCGGACCTCCACTGACAGGAGCTGGTAACCCCTCTCTTGCTCATCACCACCTCGCCGGTGTGCGGCTTGAATGGCGGTGCGCATCATACTACCAGCATAATTGGCACCTCATACCGCCATGATACCCCCTCCCCCCCCCCCCCTCCCCAATATTTTTTCGTTGTTACGAGCCTGGTCGCTAGAGAAGGTGGTAGAGACGATTTTGTAGGGACGATTGTCGCTAGAGATTGTCGCTAGCCTAACCAGGCGGTCGTTCTAGTGACAATTGTCGCTCACTATTGAGATCGTCGTTAGATCCGCCTAGGGACGATTGTCGCTAGAGGTGGGCGCTAGACACGCCAGGACCCCGTTCTAGGCACGATTTTCGCTAGAGATGTCGCTAGACCGGCCAAGGGACGATTGTTAAGGACGATTGTCGCTAGAGGGGCTCACTAGACCCGTCCAGGGATGTCTGTCGCTAGAGACGATCGCTTTCTAGGAACGGATGGTCGCTGGATATCGTCGCTAGTCCCGGGACACATTGCCGGACGATCGTTCTAGGGGTGGTTTGTCACCTGAGATCGTCGCTAGCCTAGGGACAATTTTCCGGGAACTCCATTCTACGGGCAGATTGTCGCCGGAGCTCGACGCTAGCCTTAGGACCACAGACGGGCATCCTTCTAGGGCCGGACTGTCGCCGAAGATGCTTCCTGTCGCTGGATATCGCCGCTAGCCTAATGACAATTGCCTGGCACCCATCCTAGGGACAGATTGTCGCTCAAGATCCCCGCTAGGTTAGGTTAGGGATAATTTGCCGGGAATTACAAAACTCGTCCTACTCGGCTCTCGCCGGAGAATTCGATGCTCGTCCGGGGGGCTACCGGCGGACATAGCGACAAAACTCGTCCTGTTGAACTAGGAACCAGGAATGAGTTACTGATTGGTTTTCTGATCTATTAGCGATTTTACCAGAGACAGATTTTACTTGATACTCATGGCTGGGTTGCTAAACACGCAGATAAATTCTCATGCTAGCCCGGGGGATTGTCGCCGGAGATCGTCGCTAGTGTAGAGACAATTTGCCTGGCATAATCCTATAGGGGCAGATTGTCGCCGGAGATCCCGCTAGGTTAGGGATAATTTGCCGGGAATTACAAAACTCGTCCTGCTCGACGCTCGTCGGAGAACCCGATGCTCGTCCGGGGGCGACCGCCGGACATAGCGACAAAACTCGTCCTGTTGAACTAGGAACTAGGAATGAGTTACTGATTGGTTTTCTGATCTAATAGCGATTTTACCAGAGACAGAGTTTACTTGATGCTCATGGCTGGTTGCTAAACACGCAGATAAATTCTCATGCTAGCTTGGGGGATTGTCGCCGGAGATCGTCGCTAGTCGAGGGACAATTGCCTGGCACTAGTCCTATAGGGACAGATTGTCGCTGGAGATCCCCGCTAGCTTAGGGATAATTTGCCGGGTATTATAAAACTCGTCCTGCTCGATTCTCGCCGGAGAATGCGTTGGTCGTGCGGGGCGACCACCGGGCATAGCGACAAAACTCGCCCTGTTCGAATGAGGATAACTTGACTGCTTGCTAAAGACTCAGATAATGTTCCGCACTGGCTGAAAATTTGAATCAGGTCAACTGGGACATACAAAGGGGTTTCTGGTTATATACTCCACTGTACCTAAAGTATATTCATGGGTAATTATTCTTCTTGGTCTGAACTAGGAACTAGGAACGGGATTCACATTGAACTAGGAACTAGGAACGAGTTACTGGTTGGTTTTGTAATCTAATATTGATTTTATGAGAGACGGATTTATAATAATAATAATAATAATAATAATAATAATAATAATAGCAGCACTTCTACAGCGCTCTGTCCCCGCTGAATCGGTAGGCGCAAAGCGCATCAGAACATAAGTTAAGAGCTAACAGACTGAAGGTTTCGTTTTTAGGTGCCAAATGAGTCTATAAATAGGAATGTTTTCAGACACTTTTTAAAACCCTGAACAGATGGACATTGTCGAATATGGAACTGCAGACTGTCCCAGATGTTAAGTGCCTGAAAACAGAAGGCCCGTTGTCTCCAGTATTTTTAAGATAGATAGATAGGTAGACTGGGGGGGGGGGTCATTGAAGTATTTAAATACTAAAAGGGCGATTTTATAATCGATTCTAGCTTTGACTGGGAGCCAGTGGAACTTTTTCAGCAAAGGTGTTACATGGGCCTTACGGAATATTAGTTTCGCGGCGCGGTTTTGAGTTTTTAAAAATCGGCTGAGCTGCTTCAATGTCAAGCCAGCTAACAAAGAGTTACAGTAATCAAGTTTTGATAAAACAAAACGACAGACAAGTTGTGCAGTTGTCTTTTCTGTCAAAAGATGGCGATCGACATTTATTCTACTTAGCTCGAGATACGAAGAGCGATAGATGTGACCAACTTTCTCATTCATTGTTAAGCAGGAGTCACTATGAACCCCGAGGTTCCCAACACATTCTTTAAAGGGGTGATTGAATTACCAACTGCCAAGTGATAGTTAAGAAGTGGGGTGACTTTTGAGTGTGTGCCTATCAATGTGTCGTCTGTCTTATTATCATTTAATTTCAGCCTATTTCAAATAATCCATTGTTTAACAGATTTGGAGCAATTTTCAACAGCTTGCGGTGATTCGTCAAAATTGTCAGGCATTCAAGGTTTCAGAAATTCGGGTATCATCAGCATATTTTCTATGGTCACAACCATGTTGGATAATTATTGGCGAGAGGGTTTGAGTGTACAGTGTAAAGAGTACAGGGCCAAGAACGGAGCCTTGTGGGACACCAAGTTGGCGTTTCTGAGAGCAAGAGAGCAAGCCACCTGTGCTGACAGTTTGATATCTTTCAGTGAGATATGATGAAAACCACATTCTCGAGGGCATTCCCTGTGATTCCAAAAGTAGTCTGAAGTCTTTCAAGAAGTATTTCCTCATCAATTGTGTCAAATGCTGCTGATAGGTCTAATAGAGACAATACCGTTACTTTGCCTTCATCCGTTTGACTAAGTAGAGATTCCGTGGTGTGTAAAGAGCAGCTTCAGTGCAATGGTTCTCTCGGTAAGCTGACTGATCTAATATCGATTTAAAGAGAGATTGATTTATAATAATAATAATAATAATAATAATAATAATAATAACTCTTCTATAGCGCTCTATCCCCGCTGAATAGGTAGGCCAGGCACTCGTCCTAGGGACAGATTTTCACTGGAGATCCACGCTAGCCTACGGACAATTTGCCGGGCATTAAAAAACTTGTCCTGCTCGACTCTCGCCGGAGAACCCGCAGGTCGTCCGGGGGCGATCGCCGGGCATAGCGACAAAACTCGTCCTGTTCGAATGAGGACAACTTGACAGTAGGTAATATAGGCGGATTCCGTATCACTTGTACACGATTTTGTACATGTACACGTACATCGATGTACACCTCCATAGGATTTAGTGTTAAAATCGTGTACAAGTACACGAAAATGTCGTTTTTTGGGGTGATACAGAATCTGCAAAGCGGATTCTATATCACTGGATTCTATATACACGTCGCTCAAAAGTGAAAAAAATGTATGAAATTTTAAGAAAAATGAGGTCGATTGTCTGATACAAAATCCGCAAATGGGTTTCCCCATAGGATTTAGTGTTAAAATCGTGAGCAAAAAACGTGTTGCAGATTCTGTATCAGCATCAAAAGTGGTTGCGGATTCTGTATCTGTACACGATTTTAACACTGAATCCTATGGAGGTGTACAGGGAAACCCATTTGTGGATTCTACATCAGAAATCGACTTATGTACGGTACATGGAAAAAAGGTGATACTGAACCCGCAAACCACTGCCATGTTTCCCGATCGTAAGTGGGGGGAATACCCATAGTGGATTTTTCCAAACTTAACAGACTACTATTGGACACTCCCATTTCTGACGTAAGTGGGGGAATAGCCATAGTTGGATTTTCCAAACTCAACAGAAAAAAAAACTAAGTTTTTTGGAAAATCCCCTACTGTATAAACCTGAGAACGCCATTTGTCACGCTCGAAATGTATTACAGGTTTTTTTATTCAAATGAGCGTCAGTTGTCAGTGAAATAGTTTAACTGAAAAGCTATTCTACGGATGAAAGTGGAAACAGTTCAAAAGATTAATTGATATGATTTAAACGCGTTTTTTGAAAGCGTTACATTACTGATGTGTTTACTTGTGATTGTGATTATCAGATGTAATTATTCTCAAACGCGTTAAATCAGAAACCGGTTTCTTATGTACTAAAACTTTCAAACTTTTCAAAGTTCTCCAGTTTGCCATTGAGCGAATAATCTGTGATGCGATTTTAACGCGTTCAGAGGCAAAACGCATTTATAGAGGTTTATCATGTAAAATGTTTTTCCTCAACTGGTTTTTAGTTATTATATTAAAGACAGAAGATTTTTATTTACTTAAAACATAACAAATAATTATACATTTAATTTTGAAAATAATAAATAACTCACATTAGCATACTCAAAGGAAATATTAATAATTTAAAAAACGAAAAAAATGTTTTTACAGATGGATGCTAAACGCCGAGATCAGCTTTTAAATGAATATGAACGTGCCAAAAAGGGCAATGAATCGGCTGACAGAAGCAAACGTCTTGGAGAGATCGAACTCAAACGCGAGACCACAAAAATATTTAAACCCATGACGGAGGTTCAAGAGCGAAGCAAGAAGGAGATCATTGACGAATTGAGGCCCTTAAAAGAAAGTTCTTTTACAAACCAGTATTCGTTTCAATCTACATCGGATTACGTTCCCGTGAGAATCGAAACCGACTTGAGCGAAAATGATGATAAAGCTTCGACTATCACCACTGATAGTGTCGCGTTGTCCGAGGATGGTGGTAAGAGAGATCTGCTGTATGGATTTTATAAGGATTCGGACGGTAGAACTTTTGTGGGCGACACAGAAGTGGAAATAGATGATGATGAATTAACCGTCGGCCCGAATAGGTACGAATTAACTTCCGGACTGCGCAAATTGCTCCTTTACAACAAGCCTAGTGATTACACGGAACAGGATTACAACAATTACGGCAACATTCTGATTCAGACCAACGCCATGAAGAGAAATAACGATGACAGAGAGACGAGATCTAAAGCCAGCAGAGGTTACAAGTGGACGAAAGTGGTGAAACCTATATGGAATTCGCATAAGAAGTTTGTCGAATCGGTGAGTGGTAAAGGGGTGGAAACCACTTTTCTTCCGAGAGATTCTAATGCTCTGTTTCAGAGATTGAGATTGTTGATGGCAAGTAGACGCGTTGGTAACACAGGATTAGATAATGAAATAGTTAGCATATGCGACGAATTAAGACAGAAGGTTTTGAATAAAAACCATTATAAAAGGCTAATGAACGAATTGAAGGATTGATGTATATAATAAGTAGAGAGAAACAAACAAACAAACAGAAAATATATAAAATAAAAACAGTAAATTTTACACTAGAATAATAAAAAGTATTTAAACAACAAACGATTTACCAGTGAAAACAAAATATATATTATAAAATAAAATATGTTGGTGATAAGGAACAGGGGATACATTAGAACTTACGTTCAAGGCGGTTCTGGCATCATCGATTCTATAATGCGAGCGTTCACGAGTTATGCAGGCAGAAAACTTGCATCGACCGCGTTTGAGGTTGGTAAGAAGATGGCTTTGGATGCTGGTAAGAAAACCGCTTCCGAAGCCAGTGGTAGGATAGCTTCTGTGGCTGGCAAGAGGGCAGCCGACATGTTGATTGACAAGTTGATCATTCCACCAGCGAAGCGAGCTGCGTTAGAGCGAACGCTGAAAACTTGGAAAGATTTTAAGGATGCTATGGTACCCATGCAAGATTTAGCCAAAATGACGAGTGGATCTGGACTGAAGAGAACTCACGACAGTGTAATATAAATAAATAATAATATTAAAAACTGAGTTTGAAAAAACATAAAAAATTGTGTTTGAAAAAAATCTAAAATAACAACAAAAAAAAAAAATAAAACAAAGATGAACATTAAAGATATGTCTTGGAACGACACCGCGACCAAGAGGTCGAATAATGAGTTCTTTCCCAAAAGCATAAGAGGCTTGATAGTGGGAAAATCGAATTGTGGAAAGGCCAATCTGTTGATGAATCTGTTGTCCCGACCCGACTGGTTGGATTACGACAGATTGTTTGTGTTTGGCAAGAGCTTGTTTCAACCCGAATACAGATTGCTTCAACCCGAATACAGATTGCTTCGAGAGTGCATGGATCGTAGATTGCCCAAGGACGTCATAGCCAGAATCTTTGACAGCAGGGAGAAATTCGACAAAAGTGAATCTCCTCTCTTGACCATTTTGGACGGTGCAGCGATGGAATTGATGAAGAGAAATGCATCTTCGAACGTCGAGTGTCGATTTTATGAGAACGCTAGCGACATTCCGGATCCTAGAGAATTGAAATCGGAAGATAAGAATCTCATGATTTACGACGATCTGCTTTTGGAGAGACAGAACCGATGTGAATCGTATTACGTTAGGGGTCGTCACTGCAACGTGGACTGTTTCTACCTGTCGCAGAATTATTGTCGATTGCTCAGACAGAAGATAAGGGAGAACGCTAATTCTCTTTCGCCAAGATCTCAAGAATCTCAATCACATCTACAGCGATCACGTCGCAAACGACATGAGCGCGGCGGAATCAGGAGATTCTGTAAGAGGGTTTGGGATGGAGGACTTTACAATTTCGTCGTGATCGATTTGACTAGCGAATTTAATCGCGGAAAATATTGGTGCGGATTCGACAAGTTTTATGTTTCTGATGATAATAAGATAGAGCGTGAAAATAAAAAAAAATTAGAAAATAATAAATCTTCAAATAATTAGTTTTTAATTTTAGTTTTTGAAAAAATAAAAAATAAAATTAAATATAATGTTCGAACAAGGAGAATTGTTAGAACGGATAGCCGAGAATACGGCTGCAAAACAATCCATTCAAATCGTGGTGAGTGGCGATTCAACTTGATTCGAGATGAAATTCGAACGTTCCATCAAATTGAATAGAGAGAAAAGATACGAGATGGCATTGGTGAATCTGGAGAATTATTATTCCTTTCCCAACGTCACCGAAAAGAATAACTCGTTCAAGTATTCCGACAGAGTGGATTGGTTGGAGATTCGAATTCCCAAAGGAAGTTACGACATAGACGATTTGAACAATTACATTCAGACGCGAATGAAGATGGATGGAAAGGGAAGCAACAAGATCAGACTCGCTCCCAATCCTAATACCTTACAGACGATGTTGGATTTGGAAGATAATTTTCGAGTGGATTTCAATACGGACAATTCTATAGGCAAGATGCTGGGATTTGATCGAAAGATGTATCGAGGCCACGCGGCATCTGAAAATATGGTCGACATTCTCGCAGTCAATAGCATTCTGGTGAACGTGGATGTGATTGCTGGAAGCTACGTGAATGGTAGCGCTCAACCAACGATCTATTCCTTATTTCCAAACGTGTCGCCGGGTTATAAGATCGTGGAACGACCTCGAAATTTAGTTTATCTACCAGTGATTTTAGACACGTTGTATAGTCTCAAAACCACGTTGACGGATCAAAATGGTGAACTGCTAGATCTTCACGGAGAGAGGGTGACGATACGATTTCACATAAGAGAAATATAAAAGCAAAAAAAAAAAATATTGTGTATATATATAAATAACAAAAATAAAATAAACGCAATATTAATTTTACAAAAATTATTTAATGTATATAATTATCATTAAAACAAAATAAACAATTGAAGAAAAATATATTTTAAAAGAAGAATTATGACACAATACGTGGTTAAAAACGTGAACATATCCGCAGGACAGAGGAAGAAACTTAAGAGAGCGTTAACAACTCGAGGCGAGGTGGTGAGATTCAAATTCACTCACGAAGATCTGAAAAGTGGCGGTCAGGATTCGATCGCCTGGACCAGAAGTCAAATCAAAAGGATGAAGAAAGCGATTCATGATGGAAGAGGGTTGATGGTGAGATTGAGTCCCGCTCAACTGAGATACAATTTGAGAATGAAAGGCGGTTTCCTACCGCTATTGGCAGGAATCGCCGCAAAAGCTTTACCCTTCGCCGCAAAGGCATTACCCTTTCTTAGAAAGACTATCGGCATGGGAGCTCTCACGGGACTCGCGAGTTCGGCAGTTGAGAAATTAATAGGTGGCAGCAGACTGTTTTTGAAAAAGGGAGGAGCCGTGTGTCACGTCCACGTAGACGACAGCGGTAAAGGATTGTATCTAGAACCCGTTAGAGGTGACAACTCTTTGAATGGAAATGGTCTCTATCTGAAGAGTGGACGGAACATTGAGCGACTCAGCAAGGGTTTGTTGTTTGGTGAGAATTCGCCATTTAAGAATATACCGATTTTGAATATGTTATTATAATGTAAAAAAAATTATATAATTATATAAATATAAAATATAAATCATAGAAAGTATAAAATAATATAAAATGGATAAAAAGGTGGAAAAACAATTAGACGATAATGATGAATATCGCGAGATAGAGTGCGAAAAAGATGTGGAAAAACGATTAGATGCTAATGATGGATATCTTAGGAAAGAACTGATAAAAGAGTTAAAAAAAGATCGGGATATGCAGTTGAAATTTAAAAGAATGAGACATTTTCCACTGTTACCACTACCTTCTGAAGAGAATGGTAATGATATGAGTGTTACTGAGAGATGCACAACATTCGTTCATAATTATGATTCGGATAAACAAATGTGTTCTTATAAAAACGTAGCATATCACAAAAAAAGAAAAAAAAAGAAAAGAAGAATCGACGCTGAAATTTAAGAAAAAAGGAAACGTTATTATAATATATGGGCAATAGTGAAGAAGGAAAACAAAAAAAAAACAAAAAAAAGTAATGAGATCTAAAGATGATCTCATTAATTTTTTTTCCTTCTTCTTCACTAAAAATCAATCTCTCTATTGTCTATATTTCCAAGTCCATTATTAGCATGTTGACACTCGTGTTTTCTCCTTTTTCGAAAATGTGTTGAATGTTTATCTTTACTTTTTAAATTTTTTTTACATCGGTGAACGCGCTCTCACCACCCGATTTGTCCACGAGTTTGAATGAGATTTTTGGATATATGTAACTTCCATAGAACAACGACAAATTGTCCTTGTCGAATTCTCTGTCTTCGGCGACGATGATATTCTGCAGATCGCTTTGGTACTCGTAAAACAAATTGAGCATGGCTTCGTCCAATTTCAAAGGCATGCTATATTTGTCATGTTTATGCTCTAAGCCCTCCGTCTCGACCTCATTCAATTTGATGGAGTCGTGTCGTTGTAATCTATAGATTTTATAACCAAATTTCTTATACGTTTCAACTCGTTTCAATTTCAATTCGCATCTTTTAGGTGTTGTTGTCATGATCGATTATTTGGTTTTTTGTTTTATGAATTATTGCAAATAATATATATTTTTTAATTTTGTATTTAAATAATAATTTGTTAAAAAAGTTTTTTTTTTTTTACTCTTTATATATATATAAAAAAAAAGTTTTTTTAATTTTAATTTTCTTTAAAGTGAAAAAAAAATTTTTTTTTTGTAAAAGTGTTTTTCTCTTTATATAAATAAAAAGTTAAATTTTAACATCCTTTTTTCTCGTATTAATTCAATTTTTTTCATGTTAAGGAACATAAAAATAGATTAATTTCATCAAAAAAAAATTTTTACATTAAAGAAAATTAAAAAACTTTTTTTTTATATATATAAAGAGTAAAAAAATAAACTTTTTTTAACAAATTATTTAAATACAAAATTCGAAAACAAAAAAAAAAATATTCTTACAAATGAAGCAAACAAATAAAAAAATGGAAAATTTAAATGAGAAAACCATACCTCAGTTAAACGAGATTTGTAAACTATTAAAAATTCCACATATCAGAAATCATAGAACTAAATCCAAAAAAATTGAAGTCATACAGGAATATTTGCGAAACGATGGAAAGTCAAACGAAATGTCGATAGCAACGACGTCATAAAATGCATTGGTTCTGAAAAATGAGAAGAAGAAAAAGATAGTAAAAGGAATCAAACTGCCGACGTCGAAAAAAACCAAAAACGTTTCGGCTGTGAAAAATAAGAAGACGACTAAACGAAAAGCCATTGAAGAACTTCAAGTTTCAAAAGAAAAGAAAAGAAAAACTAAAACGAAAACGAGTGATGCACTTCAAATTCTAGACAAACGAGATATATCAAGCGAAATTCGACAAGCAATCAACGAAGGGAAAGGAGAAGAATATGTAGCACGACTCGCCAAAGAACTATTCCAATCGAAGCTCGTAGAACGGGAGAGTGCGATCAAAGGCATTTTTAAAACTTTCGACGTGGTTCCCTCGTTCAAGAAAATCGATGCGAAATTATTCATGGAACAGGTGAAGAAAAAAATATTGGATTTGTTTCACAAACAAATGAACGTGGGACAAAAAATTAAGATGATACTCCATTGCATGATGAATAAAATCGACGTGAAGTCCAGCGAGAGCATCATGAAAAATGCATATTTCAGATCTAACGTCGAACCCATATTTCGAGGTTCAGATTTATCAGATGTTTTCGAAAAGATGGAAGACAAGATGTTGACATCTCTCGTGAATTATCAACATGAAGGTAGTAATTGGATGTTCGATGAGGTGTTGAAACTCGAAATTCATATAACTGAAAACGATTCGTTGAAAGGGTCTTCCTACGTGGAATTACCGTATTTCTTAGCTAAAAAAAATGCTGTGATCAACGTGAGAAATAAAGATGATCAGTGTTTTAAACGGGCAGTCACCTCCGCTTTATACCCTGTCAAAATGAACTCCGATAGAGTTTCTCGTTACAAGGAGACTTCTAAAAATCTCGATTGGACCGGAGTGACTTTTCCAACGCAGTTAAAACACATCGAACATTTCGAGGCTCAAAATCCCACCGTAGCGGTGAACGTCTTGGGATACGATGATGAAAAACGAATGATCTATCCTCTCAGACAGACTTCGTATCTCGAAAGAGAAAAGACGATTATTTTATTATTGATGTCGAATGGTGACAATCGTTATTATTGTTGGGTTAAAAATCCGAGCCGATTACTGTCGAGACAAAATAATAAACATAAAGGAAAGATATGTTTATGTTACAACTGCATGAACATGTTTCAGAGCGAAAAATCGTTAGTGAAACATCAGGAATATTGCAACGAAAATCAAGGTGACACCATCGAAATGCCCAAACCCAACACCATCGTGAAGTTTGAAAATCGCAATAGAAGGTTAAAAGTACCATTCGTCGTGTATGCCAATTTCGAATGTTTCACCGTGAAAATGAGTTCCTGCCAACCTAATGCTCTTTAAAGTTACATCGAAAGATATCAAAAACACATGCCTTCGGGTTATTGCATTTACGTGAAATGTGCTTTCGACTCGCAACACGACATGGGTCCCTTCACCTACATGAAACAGTGCGAAGACGACGATGTGGTTCAAAGGTTCGTGGAAGAGTTAGAATCGAAAATTCAAATGTTATAGGACAAATTCAAAACTCCGGCGAAAATGATCATCACGTGAGAGCAGCAGGACGAAAATAACAGAGCCACCGAATGTCACATATGCAGACAATCGTTCAACGAGAATTTGGAGAAAAATAAGAAGGTTAGAGACCATGATCATTACACGGGTCTGTATCACGGTCCAGCTGACAGCAAGTGTAATTTAAAATATTGAGACGCCATTTTCTATCCGGTGATATTTCACAATCTCTCAGGTTACGACAGTCATCTGTTCATAAAAAATCTCGGCACCTCCCATGAAGAATTAAATTGCATCGCGAACAGCAAAGAAAGATACATTTCATCCACAAAATGGAAGGTCATGGAGAAGAAAAGAGTAATCGACGGAGAGACGGAAGTAAAAACGAAATCCATTCGTAGAAGCATACGTTTCATCGACAGTTTTAAATTCATGTCGACCACTCTGGAAAAATTAGTCAATAACATGAGCAAGGATAAATTTAAAATCACGAGCGAACATTTCGGAGAACGAGTAGACGTTATGTTGAGGAAAGGAGTCTATCCGTACGATTACATGAACGATCTAAAGAGATTCGACGACAGCACACTACCTTTGAATGAAGATTTTTATTCAAAATTATACGAATCCGACATTTCCGATGAGAATTATGAACACGCTAAAAATGTGTGGAAATCATTCGATATGAAAACCATGAGAGATTATCACGATCTCTATCTGAAGACTGACGTTCTGCTCTTGGCAGATGTGTTCAAAAATTTTCGAGACATCTGTCGTCGAAATTACGATCTGGATCCCGCTTGGTATTTCACCGCACCCGGTCTGGCGTGGGACGCTCTGTTGAAGACCACCGAAGTCCAATTGGAATTATTATCCGACATGGACATGTTGCTCATGTTCAAAAGAGCTACGAGAGGTGGCATCTCGATGATCTCCCACAGATATTCTGAAGCTAACAATCCCTACATGAAAGAAGGTTTCGATTCGAAATGATCGAATAAATACATACAGTATTGGGATGCTAATAATCTGTACGGTTAGGCTATGAGTCATCCTTTACCGATTGGAAATTTCGAATGGGTAACGGAACAGGAAGAGATGCAAAAATGGAGACACTATCCTTGCATTTTAGAAGTCTATTTGAACTATCCGGAAGAATTACACGATCTACACAACGATTATCCGCTAGCTCCCGAACGAATGGAACCGAACGAAGGAGACAAAGAAAAACTCATTCCCAATTTATCGAACAAACATAACTACGTCGTCTACAGTGAGAATTTGAAACAATATGTCGATTACGGGATGAAATTAGTCAACATACATCGCGTCATTCGATTTGACGAAGAGCCTTGGATGAAAAAATACATCGATCTCAACACGAATCTCAGAATTCGAGCCAAGAACAATTTCGAAAAAGATTTCTTCAAACTCATGAACAACTGTGTGTATGGTAAATCGATGGAAAACATCAGGAAGAGAACCGACGTTCGACTCGTCACGTCTGAGAAAAGAGCTAAAAAATTAGTGGCGAAACCCAATTACAAACACCGAACCATATTCGACGAAAATCTAGTGGCTGTTCACATGCAAAAGACGCACCTGAAGTTCGACAAACCATATTATCTCGGTCCGATCATCTTAGATATCAGCAAGCAATTGATGTACGAGTTTCACTACGATTACGTCAAATGAAAATTTGGTGATAAAGCCAAATTACTGCTCACCGACACGGACAGTTTAGTTTACGAGATAGATGTCTACCAAGATATATATCCAGACGTGGCCGTGTGGTTCAACACAAGCAATTATCCCGTCGATCCCCCATCCAACATTCAATCGAACGACAACAAGAAGGTGTTAGGTAAATTTAAAGACGAGAGCGGCGGTAAACAAATCCTCAAATTCGTGGGCTTGAGACCCAAACTGTATGCTTATCATCTAGAAGATGAAGAGATCAAGAAGTGCAAAAGGGTTAAAGCGTGCGTGGTGAAGAAAAACATCTCTTTCCAAGAGTATAAAGATTGTCTGTTAGGAAGTGGTCCAGTGTATAAGACTATGAAATCGATTCGAAGCAAAAATCACGACTTGTATACCGAAACAGTCAACAAGATTTCGCTGACGGCTGACGATGATAAGAGATTTGTGTTAGACAATAAAATAAGCACTTTGGCACACGGACATTGGACTTTGGATCCAATTTTAGACGATAGGATTTCAGATATGATTGTGGATGATACGACTCCAGATATGATTAAGGATGATAGGATTCCAGAAAATCAAGAGGAATTAGACAAGATTATGGAAATCAATAGAGACATCGAGAGAGTTAGTTTAAAAAGAAAAAGAAAAAAAAAAATAACGTCATTTTAGTGAATTATAATAAAATAAAATACATTTTAAAAAAAATATATATGCATTTATGAATAAGAAAATAGAGATATCCGTAGAAGGTGTTGTCTTACCTAATGAACCCCTATCCAACATCGATCTGTCGAATGCGGCGAAGGATTTGAAAATCAAAGATTTTCTAGGCATGTTTTCCAGAGATGCCTTGCCGAAGAGAAGACCTCGACAATCGGAATGCGGAATTTTAAATCTAGACAATTTATAGGGTGAAGGCACTCACTGGGTGGCGTGGTTCAAGAACGGGAATAAGAAGAATTATTATTTCGACAGCTACGGAATCTCACCGCCGAAAGAATAAAGACCTATTTCAACAAATCGATGGTTCGTTACAACACGGAACGAGTGCAATCACCAGATCAAGTGTTTTGCGGTCACTTATGTCTCTATGTTCTCAAGAGATGGTCTGAAGGAGATCGGTTTCAAGACATTCTCATTGATTTACATTAGAGAGAGATTTTTTTATAGTATATAAAGGTAAAAAAATTATTTAAAAAAATTTAATCGAATAAAAACGAAAAAAATAAAATAAGTGAAATAATTCATTCTTTTAATAAACTGCGTTTGAAATATATATTTTTTAAAAACAAAAATCTCAAAACAACATACCAGTCGATAAATTTGTTAGAAGTGATGACGAAAGTCGACCCAAAAAGAAGAGGAAGACGCTCGAAGTCGGTGATGGTTATGATGTTGCCAACTTGGACGAACGTTACATTCGGAGATACGAACCTCGAGAGGAACCTTTGAACATGAACGATAATAAGCTCTACAATCTTCCCGAGCCGATAGATCCCGCAGATGCTGCGACAAAAAAATATGTCGACAGAGGGAACACGGATTTCGAATGAATCATGCTAGATAATTACGTGGATAAAGCCATGACCGACGATCTCGATCTGAAATCTAAATGTTTGGTGAACGTCGCAAATCCCCTAGATCCCACCAATGCCGCGACAATACGCTGACAACTCTCACACGCAATTCAGCAAACACCTGAGAAATAGATACGTTCAGAAAACGATGCACTCAGAATTGAACACCAATTCTAACAAGATAACGAACGTGGCCACTCCCACGAATCCCAAGGACGTGGAGACCAAACATTACGTAGATCTGGAACAGAGAAAGTCTGACAAATGAGAAACGAAATCGGATCTGAATGCGGGATTCAACAAGATATTGAATCTGTCGAAGGTCAACGACACGGATGCGGACTCAACCGTGGTCAACAAGGGCTACGTAGATTCTGCTGTGATACAATCACAAGAATACATAGAATCACAAGTGGAAATCTCTACCTGAACAAACAATCTGGCGGAACCATGGAGGGTGGTATCAACATGAACGGTGAGAATTTATTCGGACTCAATCATGATCCCGAATTCGATTCCAGCACGGTCAGCAGGAAGTACGTGGATGACAACTCGGTCTAGAGAAAGGGCGACATCATGGAAGGTAAACACGCACTCACGAATCTACCGGATCCCGTGAACATGACGGACGCCTGCACCCTGATTTCGGTGGTGGAAAGACTCAAATATGCTAGAAAATTGATCACCGTGTGGGCCGAGGAGGCCGTCACATTAGAGGAGGGAAAAACCGAGTGGTCTTTCGGAAATGGAGGTAGCGGATTGAAACATGGTCAGGTGGGATATCCCATGCCGTTGGGAGGTGAAATCATTCGAATGGCTCTGGCTTCCTCGGATTTGAATAACAGAGCGGTCGTCAATCTCGTGGTGAATGGAGTAGAGAGCGATAAGAAATACAGCGCCGAAAAGTCTGAGAATCAACACGCGAATGTTAGCACGTTCGGCACGCCTCTCAAAGTGAATGCCGGAGACAGGATTAATTTCATTATGAAACCAATAATCCTGAAGCCGCCAGTTCCGTGGTGAGTCTACTGATCGAACTAGATCCTTTGAACAAACAGTGAACGCATGGAAATAATTAATTAAAAAAAAAATAATGAGTGATTATTAAAAACAAAAAAAAAAAGTAATGAGATTTAGAAAGATGTTCAATCTCTCTAGATCTCATTACTTTATTTTTTTTTTTTGGTTTTGTTTTAATACGTTATTTCTCATAATGTTTCATCTCGTGAAATTGGATCACCTATCTCGAAACACGCATCGACATCTATTTTAGCATTTCGAAGAGCTTTTATAAATTCTCGAAAAGCAGTCGGTCCTCTAAATGTCAACGTGTCTAAAAGTTTTCTGGCCTTATCTTCTATCAAGATTTGACTTTCGATTTCACGTCTCATATAATCAGTCAATATCAAAGGTTCTGTTTCGACTAAAGTGTCTAGAATTATTGCTAACAAATCTTGTGAAATATTTTAATCAAAACACGTCTGTTTCTTCTTAAGTATTCTCTTTCTTTATCATTCATTTTTATAATAATTTTTTTTAATTTTTATTTATATATTTTTTTTTTCACACACGTCTCTCATCGAATGATCGACATCTTATTTCCATCTGATTCGAATTGTAATTCTCTGTCCGACAGGACCAGGGTGAAGGCTTCGGTTTTTCTCGGCACGTTCCTATCGAATTGCATCTTGATCTGAATGTCTAAGACGCTACTCTTGAGTCGTTCACTCTGTTTACTGATGTCGAATACGAACATGGGATACATCGACTTGTATTCGCAGGGAGATATGTTAGGGTTGCTCATCAATTCATCTAGACCATGATACTTCTTTCTAAAATCAGCGGCGTCGCCATACAGTCTGCAGAAATCATTCTTGTCGAACGATGCATTATAATCGATTGCTGGATATCTCGTGGCATTCAGAAACACTTGCATGTTTCTCAAATGGCAGTGATGCATTCTTTTCCTGAGACCCATCCTTATCAGTCTGAAACGCAATGACGATGAAACGCGGTCTCTCGGAAGCGGATTTCACCGTCAATCTCCAATCGAAGTGATTCATGGAGGGTGGAATGCTAGCCGTGTCGCACTGTCTCATTCTGAACCCCACAGGTAATTTACTCTTGGATTCTATGATCTTGTAGAGACGTGTTTTTTCCACGACCGAAGGCTCCACATGCAGAACGAACCACGATATCTTCTGTAGAGTTAATTTACCCGCATCGGTCGCACGGAGTTTCACTATTGCGTCATCGTTTCCTTTTCGAATCAACGTCAGATTGTGTTTGAATCCGTACATGATCTTGTTGTAATTGTCCGCAAATCCGAAGATGTGTTTCAAAGGTATCCTGAACGAAAACGTTCCTTTAGGTCTGGACGTCATGACGACGTAGTCGAATATCGCGGTGGCCACGGTGCTAGCAGGGCCGATGGTGTCTTTCATCCACAACTGATTAAGTCCTTTGGATTTCGAAAAATCATCAGGATACGTTAAGAGTCCGAACATCGTGGTGGCCTGACCGGGATGAAACACAGATTCTATCTCTTGTCCGGATAGCATGTATTTTATATTACTGAATAGATGCATGATTCCATTATTGGCTAGAGTAACTGTGTCGTCGGCGGCGTAGTCGCTCCCATCTTCCTTGGTGAGACGTCCCTGCACCACTATGTAACTCTCGCTAGGATGGACGAATAGATCTTGAGTTTCAAAATTGATTCTTATCTGTCCCGCATTGTTCAAACTCGTTCCGGTTACCGGTTCATATTCGTGAACCTAATATTCTTGAATACTTTCATCTTTCACTATGCTTTGTGCTATATCTAGTATATTTGCCATTTTTAAAGGGTTTTGGGGGGTTTTTTTGTTTATTAATTAGCTTGTTTTTTTTTTTTATCTAAAAATAGTTTTAATTATTTTTTATTATTATTTTCTCTCCTATATATATATGTGTGTAAACAAGAAAATGTTAAAGAGAGTAAATAAAAGAAATTTGTTTTTCTTTATCAAAACTTTGTCTTCTGTAATTGTTGTTCGTAAAACTTTCCGATGATCTCTTCTCCATCCAAAGCTTCGATTTCATAAGTCACCGGATCGGTGTGAAATATTTTGATTATCACGAAGATTTCCAAGGTCCATCGAAGAGTATAACCCTTTTCGAAGTGCTTCTTATAAGCGTAGATTCCCACTCGATCGTCAACTGCAAATTTCGGCATTCTAGACTTCTTCCTAATCTTAGATCTCTCAGGATATAGATTCGTGTTGATCCGTTTTTCATTTTGAGGATCGCTAGCTTCCGTGGGAGTCATCTTGATCGATCTGTGTCGCGTGTTGTTGTAATTTTTAACCAGACCGTTCAGAGCGTATA
Organism: Pictodentalium vernedei; assembly: GCA_031216915.1. Taxonomy (NCBI): domain Eukaryota; kingdom Metazoa; phylum Mollusca; class Scaphopoda; order Dentaliida; family Dentaliidae; genus Pictodentalium; species Pictodentalium vernedei. Next base: position 516,819,683 of record CM062296.1, on the reverse strand, counting down.
TGTATTTCTCTCAGACAGACTTCGTATCTCGAAAGAGAAAAGAAGATTATTTTATTATTGATGTCAAATGGTGACAATCATCATTATTGTTGGGTTAAAAATCCGAGCCGATTACTGTCGAGACAAAATAATAAACATAAAGGAAAGATATGTTTATGTTACTACTGCATGAACATGTTTGAGAGTGAAAAATCGTTAGCGAAACATCAGGAATATTGCAACGAAAATCAAGGTGACACTATCAAAATGCCCAAACCCAACACCATCGTGAAGTTTGAAAATCGCAATAGAAGGTTAAAAGTACCATTCGTCGTGTATGCCGATTTCGAATGTTTCAGCGTGAAAATGAGTTCCTGCCAACCTAACACTTTTTAAAGTTACATCGAAAGATATCAAAAACACATGCCTTCGGGTTATTGCATTTACGTGAAATGTGCTTTCGACTCGCAACACGACATGGGTCCCTTCACCTACACGAAACAGTGCAAAGAGGCCGACGTGGCTCAAAGGTTCGTGGAAGAGTTAGAATCGAAAATTCAAATGTTATACGACAAATTCAAAACTCCGGCGAAAATGATCATCACGTGAGAGTAGCAGGGCGAAAATAACAGAGCCACCGAATGTCACATATGCAGACAATCGTTCAATGAGAATTCGGAGGAAAATAAGAAGGTTAGAGACCATGATCATTACACGGGTCTGTATCACGGTCCAGCTGACAGCAAGTGTAATTTAAAATATCGAGACGCCGTTTTCTATCCGGTGATATTTCACAATCTCTCAGGTTACGACAGTCATCTGTTCAAAAAAATCTCGGCACCTCCCATAAATTGCATCGCGAACAGCAAAGAAAGATACATTTCATTCACAAAATGGAAGGTCATGGAGAAGAAAAGAGTAATCAACGGAGAGACATTGGAAGAAAAAACGAAATCCATTCATAGAAGCATACGTTTCATCGACAGTTTTAAATTCATGCTGACCGCTCTGGAAAAATTAGTCGATAACATGAGCAAGGATAAATTTAAAATCACGAGCGAACATTTCGGAGAACAAGTAGACGTTATGTTGAGGAAAGGAGTCTATCCTTATGATAACATGAACGATCTAAAGAGATTCGACGACAGCGCACTACCTTTGAAAGAAGATTTTTATTCAAAATTATACAAATCCGACATTTCCGACGAGAATTACGAACACGCTAAAAATGTGTGGAAATCATTCGATATGAAAACCATGAAAGATTATCACGATCTCTATCTGAAGACTGACGTTCTGCTCTTGGCAGATGTGTTCAAAAATTTTCGAGACGTCTGTCGTCGAAATTACGATCTGGATCCTGCTTGGTATTTCACCGCACCCGGTCTGGCGTGGGACGCTCTGTTGAAGACCACCGAAGTCCAATTGGAATTATTATCCGACGTGGACATGTTGCTCATGTTCGAAAGAGCTACGAGAGGTGGCATCTCGATGATCTCCCACAGATATTCTGAAGCTAACAATCCCTACATGAAAGAAGGTTTCGATTCGAAACGATCGAATAAATACATACAGTATTGGGATGCTAATAATCTGTACGGTTGGGCTATGAGTCATCCTTTACCGATTGGAAATTTCGAATGGGTAACTGAACAGGAAGAGATGCAAAAATGGAGAGACTATCCTTGAATTTTAGAAGTCGATTTGAACTATCTGGAAGAATTACACGATCTACACAACGATTATCCGCTAGCTCCCGAACGAATGGAACCGAACGAAGGAGACGAAGAAAAACTAATTCCCAATTTATCTAACAAACGTAACTACGTCGTCTACAGTGAGAATTTGAAACAATATGTCGATTACGGGATGAAATTAGTCAACATACATCGCATCATTCGATTCGACGAAGAGCCTTGGATGAAAAAATACATCAATCTCAACACGAATCTCAGAATTCGAGCCAAGAACGATTTCGAAAAAGATTTCTTCAAATTCATGAACAATTGTGTGTATGGTAAATCGATGGAAAACATCAGGAAGAGAGCCGACGTTCGACTCGTCACGTCTGAGAAAAGAGCTAAAAAATTACTGGCGAAACCCAATTACAAACACCAAACCATATTCGACGAAAATCTAGTGGCCGTTCACATGCAAAAGACGCACCTGAAGTTCGACAAACCGTATTATCTCAGACCGATCATCTTAGATATCAGCAAGCAATTGATGTACGAGTTTCACTACGATTACGTCAAACGAAAATTTGGTGATAAAGCCAAATTACTGTTCACCGACACGGAGAGTTTAGTTTACGAGATAGATGTCTACCAAGATATATATCCAGACATGGCCGCGTGGTTCGACACGAGCAATTATCCCGTTGATCACCCATCCAACATTCAATCGAACGACAACAAGAAGGTGTTAGGTAAATTTAAAGACGAGAGTGGCGGTAAACAAATCCTCAAATTCGTGGGCTTGAGACCCAAACTGTATGCTTATCGTCTAGAAGATGAAGAGATCAAGAAGTGCAAAGGGGTTAAAGCGTGCGTGGTGAAGAAAAACATCTCTTTCCAAGAGTATAAAGATTGTCTGTTAGGAAGTGGTCCAGTGTATAAGACTATGGAATCGATTCGAAGCGAAAATCACGACTTGTATACCGAAACAGTCAACAAGATTTCGCTGACGGCCGACGATGATAAGAGATTTGTGTTAGACAATAAAATAAGCACTTTGGCACACGGACATTGGACTTTGGATCTAATTTTAGATGATAGGATTTCAGATATGATTGTGGATAATAGGACTCCAGATATGATTAAGGATGATAGGATTCCAGAAAATCAAGAGAAATTAGACGGATTCAAGATTATGGAAATCAATAGAGACATCGAGAGAGTTAGTTTAAAAAGAAAAAGAAAAAAAGAAAAAAAAAAATAACGTCATTTTAGTGAATTATAATAAAATAAAATAAATTTTAAAAAAAAATATATACGCATTTATGAATAAGAAAATAGAGATATCCGTAGAAGGTGTTGTCTTACCTAACGAACCCCTATCCAACATCGATCTGTTGAATGCGGCGAAGGATTTGAAAATCAAAGATTTTCTAGGCATGTTTTCCAGAGATGCCTTGCCGAAGAGAAGACCTCGACAATCGGAATGCGGAATTTTAAATCTATTTATTTCGACAGCTATGGAATCTCACCGCCGAAAGAACAAAGAACTATTTCAACAAATCAATGGTTCGTTACAACACGGAATGAGTGCAATCACCAGATCAAGTGTTTTGCGGTCACTTATGTCTCTACATGCTCAAGAGATGGTCTGAAGGAGATCGGTTTCAAGACATTCTCAATGATTTACATTAGAGAGAGGGTTTTTTTTTAAAGTATATAAAGGTAAAAAAATTATTTAAAAAAATTTAATCGATTAAAAATGAAAAAAATAAAATAACTGAAATAATTCATTTTTTTAATAAACTGCGTTTGAAATATATTTTTTTTAAAAGCAAAAATCTCAAAACAACATGCCAGTCGATAAATTTGTTAGAAGTGACGACGAAAGTCGACCCAAAAAGAAGAGGAAGACGCTCGAAGTCGGTGATGGTTACGACGTTGCCAACTTGGACAAACGTTACATTCGGAGATACGAACCTCGAGAGGAACCTTTGAACATGAACGATAATAAGCTCTACAATCCTCCTGAGCCGATAGATCCTGCAGATGCTGCGACTAAACAATATGTCGACAGAGGGAGCGTGGATTTCGAATGAATCATGCAAGATAATTATGTGGATAAAGCCATGACCGACGATCTCGATCTGAAATCTAAACGTTTGGTGAACGTCGCAAATCCCCTAGATCCCACCGATGCCGCAACCAAGAAATACGCTGACAACTCTCACACGTGATTCAGCGAACACCTGAGGAATAGATACGTTCAGAAAACGATGCACTCAGAATTGAACACCAATTCTAACAAGATAACGAACGTGGCCACTCCCACGAATCCCAAGGACGTGGCGACCAAACATTACGTAGATCTGGAACAGAGAAAGTCTGACAAACGAGAAATGAAATCGGATCTGAATGCTGGATTCAACAAGACATTGAATCTGTCGAAGGTCGACGACACGGATGCGGACTCAACCGTGGTCAACAAGGGCTACGTAGATTCTGCCATGATACGATCACAAGAATACGTAGAATCACAAGTGGACGATCTCTACCTGAACAAACAATCTGGCGGAACCATGGAGGGTGGTATCAACATGAACGGTGAGAATTTATTCGGACTCAATCATGATCCCGAATTCGATTCCAGTGTGGTCAGCAGGAAGTACGTGGATGACAACTCGGTCTGGAGAAAGGGCGACATCATGGAAGGTCAACTAGACATGGGCGGACACGTGCTCACGAATCTACCAGATCCCGTGAACATGACGGACGCCTGCACCCTGATTTCGTTCGTGGAAAGACTCAAATATGCTAGAAAATTGATCACTGTGTGGGCCGAGGAGGCCGGCATGTTAGAGGAGGGAAAAACCGAGTGGTCTTTCGGAAACGGAGGTAGCAGATTGAAACATGGTCAGGTGGGATATCCCATGCCGTTGGGGGGTGAAATCATTTGAATGGCTCTGGCTTCCTCGGATTTGAATAACAGAGCGGTCGTCAATCTCGTGGAGAATGGAGTAGACAGCGATAAGAAATACAGCCTTGAAAAGACTGAGAATCAACACGCGAATGTTAGCACGTTCGGCACGCCTCTCAAAGTGAACGCCGGAGACAGGATTAATTTCATTATGAAAACCAATAATCCCGAAGCCACCAATTCCGTGGTGAGTGTGCTGATCGAACTAGATCCTTTGAACAAACAGTGAATGCATGGAAATAATTAATTAAAAAAAAAATAATGAGTGATTATTAAAAACAAAAAAAAAAGTAATGAGATTTAGAAAGACGTTCAATCTCTAGATCTCATTACTTTATTTTTTTTTTTTTGGTTTTGTTTTAATACGTTATTTCTCATAATGTTTCATCTCGTGAAATTGGATCACCTATCTCGAAACACGCATCGACATCTATTTTAGCATTTCGAAGAGCTTTTATAAATTCTCGAAAAGCAGTCGGTCCTCTAAATGTCAACGTGTCTAAAAGTTTTCTGGCCTTATCTTCTATCAAGATTTTACTTTCGATTTCACGTCTCATATAATCAGTCAATATCAAAGGTTCTGTTTCGACTAAAGTGTCTAGAATTATTGCTAACAAATCTTGTGAAATATTTTTAATCAAAACACGTCTGCTTCTTCTTAAGTATTCTCTTTCTTTATCATTCATTTTTATAATAATTTTTTTAAATTTTTATTTATATATTTTTTTTTTCACACATGTCTCTCATCGAATGATCGACATCTTATTTCCATCCAATTCGAATTGTAATTCTCTGTCCGACAGGACCAGGGCGAAGGCTTCAGTTTTTCTCAGGACGTTCCTATCGAATTGCATCTTGATCTGAATGTCTAAGATGCTACTCTTGAGTCGTTCACTCTGTTTACTGACGTCGAATACAAACATGGGATACATCGACTTGTATTCACAGGGAGATATGTTAGGGTTGCTCATCAATTCATCTAGACCATGATACTTCTTTCTAAAATCAGCGGCGTCGCCGTACAGTCTGCAGAAATCGTTCTTGTCGAACGACGCATTGTAATCGATTGCTGGATATCTCGTGGCATTCAGAAACACTTGCATGTTTCTCAAATGGCAGTGATCGAACAGCGATGCATTCTTTTCCTGAGACCCATCCTTATCAGTCTGAAATGCAACGACGATGAAACGCAGTCTCTCGTAAGCGGATTTCACCGTCAATCTCCAATCGAAGTGATTCGTGGAGGGTAGAATGCTAGCTGTGTCGCACTGTCTCATTCTAAACCCCACAGGTAATTTACTCTTGGATTCTATGATCTTGTAGAGAGGCGTTTTTTCCACAACCAAAGGCTCCACGTGCATAACGAACCACGATATCTTCTGTAGAGTTAACTTACCCTCATCGGTCGCAGGGAGTCTCACTATTGCATCGTCGTTTCTTTTTCGAATCAATGTCAGATTGTGTTTGAATCCGTAAATAATCTTGTTGTAATCGTCTGCAAATCCGAAGATGTGTTTCAAAGGTATCCTGAATGAAAACGTTCCTTTAGGTCTGGACGTCTTGACGATGTAGTCGAATATCGCGGTGTCGCCGACGCTAGCAGGGCCGACGGTGTCTTTCATCCACAACTGATTAAGTCCTTTGGATTTTGAAAAATCATCAGGATACGTTAAGAGTCCGAACATCGTGGTGGCCTGACCGGGATGAAACACAGATTCTATCTCTTGTCCAGATAGCATGTATTTTATATTACTGAATAGATGCATGATTCCCTTATTGGCTAGAGTAACCGTGTCGTCGGCGGCGTAGTCGCTCCCATCTTCCTTGGTGAGACGTCCCTGCACCACTATGTAACTCTCGCTAGGATGGACGAATAGATCTTGAGTTTCGATATTGATTCTTATCTCTCCCGCATTGTTCAAACTCATTCCGGTTACCGGTTGGTATTCGTGAACCTCATATTCTTGAATACTTTCATCTTTCACTATGCTTTGTGCTATATCTAGTATATTTGCCATTTTTAAAGGGTTTTTGTTTTTTTTGTTTATTAATTAGCTTGCTTTTTTTTTTATCTAAAAATAGTTTTAATTATCTTTTATTATTATTTTCTCTCCTATATATATATATGTGTGTAAACAAGAAAATGTTAAAGAGAGTAAATAAAAGAAATTTGTTTTTCTTTATCAAAACTTTGTCTTCTGTAATTGTTGTTCGTAAAACTTTCCGATGATCTCTTCTCCATCCAAAGCTTCGATTTCGTAAGTCACCGGATCGGTGTGAAATATTTTGATTATCATGAAGATTTCCGATGTCCATCGAGGAGTATAACCCTTTTTGAAGTGCTTCTTATAAGCGTAGATTCTCACTCGATCGCCGACTGCAAATTTCGGCGTTCTAGACTTCTTCCTGATCTTAGATCTCTCAGGATATAGATTCGCGTAGACCCGTTTTTCATTTTGAGGATCGCTAGCTTCCGCGGGAGTCATCTTGATCGATCTGTGTCGCGTGTTGTTGTAATTTTTAACCAGACCGTTCAGAGCGTATATGTATTTCTTGGTCGAATTCGCCGTGAAGTATCTATGCATCTTTTCCTTCATCGTTCGATTCCAAAGTTCCACCACGCTGGCTTTCTCTTCATTTTCGATTGAGTAGAGGTCGACCAATCGATGAACGTGCTTGTTGTAGAATTCCTTTCCCTTATCCAACCACAATTTATTCGGTTTTCGAGAAGACGAGTCGAACACGCTCTTCAGAGCCTCCCGATTTATTCTTCAAAGCTCTGATCCAACCGTATTTGGAAAACACGTCGATGACCGTCTATAGATATTTGACACCCTCGTTCCACCTCGAAAACGATCTCATATCGACTAAGTCGGCAGACCAAATATCATCCAAACCCTTCACGAACACCCTTCTCTTTCGAAATTTATGCACGATGGGTTTGTGTAACTCCTCGGCCAATTCGCTCGTCAATAATCGTTTCTTCTTCTTTTCAGATGCACTTTTTTTTTTTTGAACGCCCCATCCGAATCGACGTTTCGCACCGATCAGATTGCCGAACAGCGAACATTCTATCTTCTCTCTCCTGGTCGGATTCAATATGCCTCTCAATTTCCCCAACATGTTTTTATTGCAGACATCGTTGCGAGTCTTGGTGTCGGGATGTCCGGCGTAGCACATATCATGATCATACGTGGTCGCATCCATCCTATTCACAGGTTTGCTCCAAGATTTAGGAGTCAGATCGGCGTTGAGTCTCTTGTTCAATTTCGTTCCAGGTCCCGTGAAACTGTGTCCAGGCAGATGCATTTCGAAAGGTAGATTATTGATCATTTTATTCACGATGCCTTTACCTTTGCTTGCATTCTTTTTTTTGACGAATCGAGTCTTGATAGAACCACACACGTCGCAAATTCCGCGAAGCATCTGTCTGTCGTTTTTAGTTCGTACTGCTTGAGAATTACTCGTCTCGGTAACTCTCTTACACGCAATACATTTTTGAGAGTTATTTAAATTAATTTCGTTTTTATTTTATATATAAATTTAATTTTTTTTTTTTTTTAAATTCTGTTCTTATTATATATATTTTTTTTTTCAATCGCTGCTCTTGAGTTCTATCATCCTACTGAATTCCTCCCTTGCCTCTTTCCTCCCTTTTTCCACGAGAGAATCCTTCATCTCTTCCTTGATGATCTGACGAGTCTTGATTCTCACAGCTTCTTTCATGGCTTTGTATTTCATTTTCTCGCCCAATATCGTAAAGTATTCTCTGTCCAATATCCTACCGTCTTTCAACACCATCAAGATCATTTCGGATATCATGTCGATCTTGGAGTCGGCCAAGATGCGAATCTTGTCATGTTTCCTCGCCTTCAGATATAATTTCCTACTCAAAAAGTTACCGAGCGTGCTAAACAATCCGGCGGCGAGAGCCACTCCTTCTACGGTCAACACGATCAGAATGCCGACCGCTGTCGACAACAATCCGATGCCGGCCACGTGTAAACCCATGGAAATCGTGATGAGTGTTGAGTCGACCGTGTTGACAAATTTCAGGAAACGCGAATACTTCTTCTTGAGAGAACGGCGAGAATCTCTCTCTCGAGTTAGATACACTTGGATTCTACTGATTTTATCAATGCGATACCTCTCTCCTCTTTCTTTTTCTTCTAGCGACGGTGCCATCGGCAAAATGCCGTTCGGCTTCTTGTCCTCATCGTCATCTAACGTCAGATACAATTTATTTCTGGTTCTCATTTTTTGTGGTTTTTTTTCTTTCTAATATTAGATAAAAAATTTATGTGTGTATTTATTTTTATTTTCTATTCTCCCTTATTTTATATCAACGAGAAAACTTGGACGTATGCTTCATTGAACAATAATTTCCTGATGCATCCCTTGTCTTCTAAAGTCAGACTTCTACGTGCCAATTTCAGTTCTTCCGAAACTGTGGGCTTGTCTCGATCCTTACAAAAGAGTAATCTCTTCCAAAACGCGATCACTTTGTCGATTTGAACGCGTTCGAACGCCAGTTGGAAATACTTGACGACCATATCTTCCCTTTCCATCGTCAGACACGAATGATTCTCATGGTCGAAGTCTAAGTGATCCCAACATCCGACGCATCGTTCTAACAAGAGGCGACCTAGTTGTTCATTCACGCAGAATGCATAGGCTCTCATCAGCATTTTTAAAAGAAACCTTGCTCTAATAGTCTGGGAAGCGCTCATGATTTACGTTTTTTTTTTTTATTATCTATTCGATTTGATATATTTATTTTTAAATAACTATTTATTTATATATTTTTTTCTTCTCTCCTATATATATCAATCACTTTTTTTATTTCCTAACCTCAAAACCGATTCCAGTTGAGAAAAAAAACATTTACAAAATAAACCTCTCTAAATGAGTTTTGCTCTCGAAAGTGTTAAATCGCAACCGCGCTTATTCGCACCATGAGGAAAACTCGAATAATCAAAAATCACAAATAAACACATCAGTAATGTAACGCTTTCAAAAAACGCGTTTAAATCATATCAATTAATCTTTTGAACTGTATCCGCTTTCATCCATAGAATAGTGTTTTTCAGTTAAACTATTTAACTGACAACTGACGCTCATTTGAATAAAAACCCGTAATACATTTCGAGTGTGACAAATGGCGTTCTCAGTAGGTTTATACAGTAGGGATTTTCCAAAAAAAACTTAGTTTTTTTTTCTGTTGAGTTTGGAAAATCCCACTATGGGTATTCCCCCCACTTACGTCAGAAATGGGAGTGTCCAATAGTAGTCTGTTAAGTTTGGAAAAATCCACTATGGGTATTCCCCCCACTTACGATCGGGAAACGTGGGAGTGGTTTGCGGGTTCAGTATCACCTTTTTCCATGTACCGATACGCAAATAGCGATTTTACCAGGGACAGATTTTCCTTGATATTCATGGCTGGTTGCTAAACACGCAGATAAATTCTCATGCTAGCGTCTAGGGGGATTGTCGCCGGAGATCGTCGCTAGTCGAGGGACAATTGTCTGGCACTAGTCCTATAGGGACAGATTGTCACTGGAGATCCCCGCTAGGTGTGGGATAATTTGCCGGGAATTACAAAACTCGTCCTGCTTGACTCTCGCCGGAGAACTCGATGCTGGTCCGGGGGCGACCGCCAGACATAGCGACAAAACTCGTCCTGTTGAACTAGGAACTAGGAATGAGTTACTGATTGGTTTTCTGATCTAATAGCGATTTTACCAGAGACAGATTTTACTTGATACTCATGGCTGGTTGCTAAACACGCAGATAAATTCTCATGCTAGTCTCTAGGGGGTTGTCGCCGGAGAATGTCGCTAGTCGAGAGACAATTGCCTGGCACTAGTCCTATAGGGGCAGATTGTCGCTGGAGATCCCCCTACAGCTTAGAGATAATTTGCTGGGCATTATGAAACTCGCCCTGCTCGACTCCTGCCGGAGAACCCGATGCTCGTCCGGGGGCGACCGCCGGACATAGCGACAAAACTCGTCCTGTTGAACTAGGAACTAGGAATGAGTTACTGGTTGGTATTCTGATCTAATAGCGATTTTACCAGAGACAGATTTTCCTTGATATTCATGGCTGGTTGCTTACCACGCAGATAAATTCTCATGCTAGCCACTAGGAGGATTGTCGCCGGAGATCGTCGCTAGTCGAGGGACAATTGTCTGGCACTAGTCCTATAGGGACAGATTGTCACTGGAGATCCCCGCTAGGTGTGGGATAATTTGCCGGGAATTACAAAACTCGTCCTGCTTGACTCTCGCCGGAGAACTCGATGCTGGTCCGGGGGCGACCGCCAGACATAGCGACAAAACTCGTCCTGTTGAACTAGGAACTAGGAATGAGTTACTGATTGGTTTTCTGATCTAATAGCGATTTTACCAGAGACAGATTTTACTTGATACTCATGGCTGGTTGCTAAACACGCAGATAAATTCTCATGCTAGTCTCTAGGGGGGTTGTCGCCGGAGATTGTCGCTAGTCGAGAGACAATTGCCTGGCACTAGTCCTATAGGGGCAGATTGTCGCTGGAGATCCCCCTATAGCTTAGAGATAATTTGCTGGGCATTATGAAACTCACCCTGCTCGACTCTTGCCGGAGAACCCGATGCTCGTCCGGGGGCGACCGCCGGACATAGCGACAAAACTCGTCCTGTTGAACTAGGAACTAGGAATGAGTTACTGGTTGGTATTCTGATCTAATAGCGATTTTACCAGAGACAGATTTTCCTTGATATTCATGGCTGGTTGCTTACCACGCAGATAAATTCTCATGCTAGCCACTAGGGGGATTGTCGCCGGAGATCGTCGCTAGTCGAGGGACAATTGCCTGGCACTAGTCCTATAGGGACAGATTTTCGCTGGAGATCCCGCTAGCTTAGAGATAATTTTCCCGGCATTATAAAACTCGTCCTGCTCGATTCTCGCCGGAGAACGCGTTGGTCGTGCGGGGCGACCACCGGACATAGGGACAAAAACTCGTCCTGTTCGAATGAGGACGACTTCACTTATTTTGCTAAAGACCAAGATAATGTCCCATGCCGGCCTCTGGTCGACTGGCGTATAATAAGGGGTTTATGGTTATATACCCCACTAGACCTAAAGTATATTTATGATAATTATTCTAAGTCTAAACTAGGAACTAGGAACTAGTAACGGGATTCACATCGAACTAGGAACGGGATTCATATTGAACTAGGAACTAGTACTTATTTTGCTAAAGACTAAGATAATGTCCCATGCTGACCTCTGTTTGAATTAGGTCGACTGGCGCATACCAAGGGTTTTTTGGTAAAATACTCCACTAGACCTAAAGTATATTGATGGTAATTATTATACGCCTGAACTAGAAACTAGGAACTAGTAACGGGATTCACACTGAACTAGGAACTAGGAACTCGTTATGTGATTCACATTGAACTAGGAACCAGGAACTAGAAACGGGATTCACACTGAACTAGGAACCAGGAACTGGGAACTAGGAGCGGGATTCACACTGAACTAGGAACTAGGAACGGGATTCACATTGAACTAGGAACTAGGAATGGGGTTCACACTGAACTAGGAACTAGGAACGGGATTCACATTGAACTAGGAACTAGGAACAGGATTCACGCCGCTACTGTGTTTTATATACTTCGTTATTATTTTCAACCACATTTTCATTGTATTTTATATATTCTCCGTGTTAGCGCGCGACTTTCGCGTACCGTGCGGTTCGGACATAATTTTTTTCGGTTGATGAATTTATGTTATCCTTTTGGATATTATTATTATTATTATTATTATTATTATTATTATTATTATTATTATTATTATTATTTCTCCTCTCTGTTGAGGGTCGAATTTCTGTTTTTTTTGGTCTCTGTCGGCCGTCTGGGTTCAGTTGTGTTCCCGCAGGTCCTTTATTTTCTGACACCCTTCTCTCGTAGTTGGGGGTGTTCTTCTACTTTCTACATTTTGTTTAGTTCACCTTTTTTCTTCTACTGCTCTCACCTCTGTTATGCCCAGGACTGTTCCTTGAGGGCAATCACTTTTAACCAAGCTTGTGGTGCGTTATCGTGGCCGTTCACCCACGGGGGCGGGGGGGGGGGGGGGCGCCGTCGTTCGGGGCCTCCCGACACGACGACGTTTGTTGAGAGTCGACATCTGAGGCTGTCACTAGGGTTGTGACTCCTCCTTTGGAGCCGAGCTCGGTTGCTCTCTCTCCAGTTTCAACAGCTCCCGTCGTATCTGCTGCTACTGCTGTTCCGTCTGCAACGTCATCGGTCACAGTTTCAGCCAGCCCGACTTATCCCTGCAGGGGTCTGCAGAGATGCTTCTCTGGTTGTGTGGACATGGGGTATCGGTCTCAGCTTTGCCTGACTTCAACTCGGCGATGTCGGAAGGGGCTGCCGACCGAATACCGTGTTATGGCCTCTCAGCCGTCGGGCACAGCAGTTTTATCCCTCCAGGGGGTCTGAACGGATGTCTAGTAGTGTGGACGTGGGGTATCGGACTCAGCCTTCCCTGACTTCAACTCGGCGAAGTCGGAATGGGCTGCCGGCCGAACCCTCTGCTTTAGTCTCTCAGTCGCCCCGCGTCGGGTGTATTTGAGGATCGTGATCCTTCGCTGGTTAAAAGGGCCAGGCGTGAAGCCATTTTGCCGCTTCATTCCCACGTCGAACCGGCGGACACGGGCCGTGAGTTTAGGGAGGCCCTCTCCTTGCTCACTCAGGTTCTTTCCAGGAGCCTTCTCTGTTGCTTCCAGTGAGGGTGCTAGTGGTTTCTAGGCGCCCTCTGTGGTGCCGCCTCCCGGGATTAGAGGCAGGCCGCTTTCTGATCCCTCAGGTGTGCCTACACCATTGGAAGCTTCGGCTAGTTTGCCCATGATGGGCTATGAGTCTTCCGACTGAGAGGATGAGTCAGACATACCTGACGTCGAGAGCCAACAGTCTTTTGACTTGGGGGCAGCTCTTGACTTTGTGTTTGAGTTCGTTCCAGACCTCAAACCATCAAACCAGCCGACAATGTTAGACAGGCCGCGATCATCGGTCGCGCTTACAGCCTGTGGAACAACCCGCTTCTGGGCACCTTCGACCGTGCTAGTCGGTACAGTTGGTTGAAGCGTTTACAGCTTTGGACTCTAGACTGAGTTCCAAGGATATGAAGACTTCGTCCTTCACCCAGGGTTGACACCTTTTTGCCTCCAGTGCGTTATCGTTCCTACGATTCTGCCAATCCGTCAGTCTGCCAGACTTTCACGATCTTGGATCAGGACTCCACCTCCCACGACCTTTCCAAGCCCAAGTCGGTCATTATTCCTATGGCCACTCTGGCGTCCCTATTGGGCTTATCGAGAGAAACGCTGGGCATGCTTTCTTTTTCAGATCACGTCGTTTCTGCTTTAGCTGCTTATCTGCCTCCAGATAGGTTTGACGACGTAAGGCTCCTTTGCGTGTGCTTTCCAAGGCGTTCATGCACACGCATGCCTGTAATACGGCTAACTTGTAATTAGTTCGCAGGGACGCTGTGTTAGACACACGCCGTTCCCTTCCCGGGGGGGGGGGGGGGGGCGGGGAGCTGCTCTTCGATCTACTTCTTAGGCGGGACCCTCCATCCTACTGTCTATTCCATGGTTCCGTCGCGATGGTCCGGGATGAGGTCCTACGTCATTCCATAGATCAGCTGCTGCTTCGTCAGCTTGATCAGCCTCCTGTTGGAGACAGGGGCCGCCCAAAGCCTAACAAGCACCCTTCTGCTTCCTCTGCGAAGCCAAGGTCTGATCCTCCTGCCGCCGCTTCTACTTACTCACATGTAAGGTAAGCGTCGGCAGGCTAGATGGAGGACTCAGGATTCTTCATATAGTAGAGGAGGTGTAGAAATGAAGGTCCTCATCTCGATTCGTCCCAGGCTGGAGGAAGGATATCAGAATTTGCAGACCATTGGGCCACAATCACATCCGATCATTGGGTGTTAGATGTTGTTCGGTCTGGGCTGCGGATATCCTTCCGGAGGCATCCACCTCTGTCGACAGTGCCTCTTCCAACACAAGTTCCTTTAGACGTTACACGTTGGGAACTTTTGATCACGGAGATAGACAATCTCCTGTCAAAGGGGGGCGATCGAGGTCGTCAAGAACATTCATTCAATGGGATTTAGTCCCGCCTGTATTTGGTGCCGAAGAACGACGGCCGACTCCGACCGGTTATCGATCTGAGTATCCTGAACCAGTTTATCATTGCTCCTAAGTTCAGCATGGAGACTTACAGGTCGGTTCGCCTCTCCATTCACCAGAGAGTTTTCGCTTCTAGCATCGACCTGCGAGACGCTTACTTTCACGTTCCGATTCATCGGACATCGCGAAAGTATCTCAGGTTCGCTTTTCTGGGGCGAGTTTACCAGTTTAAGGCCATGCCCTTCGGTCTCGACCTGGCTGGGCCTTCGCCCGACTGATGTCACACGTGTTAGCCTTATATCACACACAGTCCAGGGTGACTACTCCGGCATATCTAGACGATATCCTCCAGAACATTCCAATGCCGCCTTTCTGGAGTCAGATGTCGACACACTGTTGAGCCTGCTTGCGTCGCTAGGGTTCAGAGTCAACGAGAAGTCGGACCTGGCCCCTATATGTGATGTGTTCCATGTTACTAAACATTCACACAAAAATGTATTTAAATCACAACTTTCATGGTCTCTAGCCCGAGCCTTATTGGCATTTGCATTTACATTGTTGAAATTAATACTGAATAAATCAAATTAGTCTAATTTGCTTAATTTATGCACGAGAAAAAAAATATATTATATGTGATCTATCCCATGTATTTCATAGAAAAAAATTATTCAAATCAGAGCTTTCATATGGAAGTTTTGCGCAAAAATCTGATTGCACCTAATTTTGTACAAAATGGCTGGCAGCGGCGATCTTGAATTTTAGAACGGACCCAAAAACACTCGTTGACGTCCCACGATGATAACAAAGATATCCAAAAAGTTTCGGAAAGATCGGTTCATAAATATGGCCTCTAGCATGAGCGTATTCGCATTTGCAGTTACAATGCTAAAAGTAACACTAAATAGATCAAAGTTAGTCTAATTTGCATAATTTATGCAAGAGCAAAAAAACATATTATATGCTATATATCCCAAGTTACCAAACATTCCTACAAAAATTATTCAAATCAGAGCTTTCATATGTAAATTTTGCAAGAATCTGATTGCACCCAATTTTGTACAAAACGGCGGTCAGCGGCTGTGTTGAATTTCAGATTATACCCAAAAACACTTGTTCTCGTCCCACGTTGATAAAAAAGTTACCCCAGAAGTTTCGTAAAGATTCGTTCAAAAATAGAACTTGGCCGAGATTTTCTTTTGCCTAAACTTAAGCATTTCTATACAATAAATGCCCTTTTAACAGAAAGTTTAAGACGAAATAGTTCAACCATAATTTTGATTTCCAAGCTGCTTTCATTAAAAATATATTTGGGGTCTCTCGAAACAAAACACTGATTAGGAGCGCGCTTTTTTGCCAAAGAGTCGACATTGATAGGAACTACAGAAATAACTTGTAACGAAAATTGGACCCTGACAAATCGGCCCATTTTGTGGAAGACTCACACGTCAAACATTTTATAGAGAGAGAAATGTTTGACAAGAGTAGATTGATGTGAATTATAGAAACAAGTCATTTTGAAGATTACGACCCAAAACAGTTCGATTAGGCCCGAAGACAAATAGAAATATGAATCGTCCCGCAATAGCCTAATAGTTGATTCAGGAAGAAACGCACTGAGACGAACTGGTTTAGAGCGAATGTTTGGAGAAAATCGAGCCAACCACCGCCGTGAAGCATCTGTTTATTTAAATTTAAATTTAAATTTAAATTGGGAAAGACGGTGAAAGGGAGTGCCAGATGTGTAACTTGGACATGGTGGAGACCCTGCAACACTTCTAGAATGCCCAAAGTATCAGTCTAAAAGAATGAGATTCACTGGGAGTATAATGGGGAAGTGGGATGGGAGAATGAAGGACATGTGGGTAAGGGGAGACTCAAAGGAGAGGGTTAATATGCTAATCGGAGAGATTGGGAAGAATGGGACAAGGGATATCATCAAGCAGTTCGTCTCCGAGTGTTGGGAGGAGAGGAGAAGCGTGGGAATAGGGAGGCAGTTGGGAGTACAAGGGTAACCATGGCCTTCTCGTCCGAGAACCGCGACAAATCAGCGGCTGGCCAAAGTGTTATTATATCATTATTATAAAATGTAAACAAGCAAAATAGGTCACCCGTGATTTTAATTTCCAAACTGCTCCCATGAAAAAATAAAAGTGGGGTTTCTCAAAAGAAAATATCTAGTTTGAAGCGAATATTATCGCTGAAGACAGTGTCGGCATCGATAGGAATTACAGATAATAACCTCTAAAGATAATTGGAACCAGGTAGGTCGGCCCATTTTTGCGAACGAATCAAACCAGTTTTGAAGACAACTCGGATAAACTTTAAAGGCTTGTGGGAAGAAATCATGAGACATATCGAGCCGCTCTTCAAGTCTTGAAAACAAAAAAAGCGTATGCAAGGTACAGCCACGGAGAGAAGTAATTCTATCCCGCCAGAGCTTAAGCTTAATTCCTTTAGAAATTTTCACCCACGGGGCGGGGGACACATGTTCCATACTCTATCCCGCCCTATCCTGTCCTCGGCCTCCGTCCTTCAACAGCAGTATCTAGATTTTACTCCCCTACAACATATTGGAATCCCACCCACCCCACCCATGATTTGGTATTATGGCTCAACAAATGGTACATGCTAATTCTGAATGCGTCTCAATCTGGATGAAGGGTGTGTGGTTATGGAGGGGGTGGGCTCATAATAATTTTACAGTGATGATTCTGGCGCAACGTGTACATTATATCCAATATTCTCGGGTAAAAGAATTTTCCTGAGCATGCTTACTCCTGTTCCAAAATTTAACCCAAGTTAGTTGCCGTTAGAAGTGAAAGTTTCAGTTCGACATCTTTGATTAATGTATGAGTGCATCCCAACATTGCTCTTGTTGAAGGGTGAAAACGACGTTGCACATCAAATATCGTACAGTGATGATTTTGGTCCAAATATGAGTAACATGTACACTATATCGCATGTTCCCAAGTTGAAAGGTTAAATTTAATCTACGCATGCTTGTTCATGTCAACAAAAATTACCCCCCCCCCCTCCCCACACACACACACACACTTATAAAAAGTACGATGGTATGGTAAATCCCAAAATAATTGGTAACACCATGGTAATACCAGGTATTTTGGGACGTACTATGCTTACCATGGTACATCTTTATAAGGGCCAAGTCAGCTTTTGGAGTCAGTTCAAAATATCAAGAGAACTGATTTTTTCTCTTAATTGTGTCAAACAGTGCACCAAATAGCGCGCGCATGCTGGGTAATACTTTTTGCCGGTAAAAAGGACGGTATCCGGTAAAAAGGACGGTAAGTGTATAAAAACTACGTTTTAAAGTACTAAATGTACCTCTGAATGTGTGAAAAGTGATTATTTAAGGAAGCTTACGCAATAATAAGCATATAGAAGGATGATTAAGTATTGTTTGTTTTATTGTAGACTATTTACAAGACAAAATAGATCATTTTTCCATCGACACTGATCGACTCGCCATTTTGTGCATGAAAAACAACGATTTCGCTGAGGTGCACGACGGGGTGAATATTATCATACTTGCTCGATGGAGGTGTAGCTAATTTTAGATGTTTCTGTTCACCACGAGGGGGTTTAATAGAAAGTGTTTTTGGAGGGAAACCATTTATAATTTGAAAATAGTCTACAATAATACAAACAATACATAATCTTCGTTTTATATTGCGCACGCTTCATTAAATTGTCACTTCACACTTTCAGAGGCACATTTAGTAAAACAGTGTTTATACGCTCACCGTCCTTTTTACCGGCAAAAAGTTGTGTTCAAGCTTTTTTTTTAAACGGGGATTCATATTTTATTTTCAGTTAGGGTTTCGCCAAACACATGCCAAGGTGATAATAAATATTAAAACCAACCACAACGACCTTCCAAATATCATGATTTCCCCCCCCCCCCCCAAAAAAAATGCCTCCTCCTTATAGAATCCTGGCTACGCCCCTACTAGATGAAAAAAAAATCCATTTCATATTTTCGAAATGGTGGGAGGGGGGACAAGATCAATATAACGCTTGAACTATGGAATTGTTCGTATTCCCTCCCACGATTATGAGCCTTTCCCAAGATATTTTTAATTATGGTTTGCATTTGGGGGCCCTCACCCCCCCCCCCCCCCCCACACACACACCCGGTCTACCACTGGGAGCTCACACATAGGGATTGGTGGAGTGAGAACAAGGCACCCCAGTCTTAATAGGCGCCTGTAAGTATCATCGGGGTAGGACTTACAGGAATCTAGAACTAGTATCCACTGATGTGTAGTTGGTTTTTAATATTTATTATCACCTCGGCGTGTGTTTGGCGAAACGCTAACTATAAATAAGTTATGAACCCCCGTTTAAAAAATAGCTTGAACACAACTTTTTGCCGGTAAAAGGACGGTAAGTGTATAAAACTATGTTTTAAAGTACTAAATGTACAGCTGAATGTGTGAAAAGTGACAATTTAATGAAGCGTAGGCAATAATAAATATATATAAACAAACATCAAGTATTGTTTGTTTTATTGTTTACGATAATTTGTCTCTGGGGAGGTCTAGCCTAGTTCCTAATATCATGATTGCCCCCTCCCACACCATTACAGAATCCTGGCTACGCACCGCTAGATATATAATCCATTTCCCATAATTTCGAAATGGGGGGGGGGGGGGGGGGCAGGGGGGAGACCGACAACGCTGGCATATTTCAACGGCTTGAACTATGGAATTGGGCGTATTCCCTCCCACGGTTTTGGTCACGAGATAGGTAAGTATTTATATAAGCTTTGAGAGTAGTATTCGCTGTACCAGAAAGACAATATGAATAAGCGATGAATGCCATGCATTTACACGAAAACACATTGCAAAGTTTTCAAATTTTTCAACTTTCCAAAATGCCTGTAATTCCGTCACGTAATTCCATCACAGTATATTGATGAAAAGTTTTAATTTCAACGTTCGTTCTGGCTTATTCCTCTTGACAGTTCCAATTTCTTTGAATACAACCACCGTATTCAACAATTAAAAATGCCCTTCAGATTCTCAAGGCTGGAAATTTTGTTTACGCAGCGTGACGGAATTACACAGGTCATCGTGACGGAATTACATTTTCCCGCCCCCAATTTTTTTATGACGTCAGATCGTTTGACATTGTGTGTAATTATGTGTTAATTAACATTTCTATGTAATATAAGGTTAAATGAGATTATTCCACCTTATAAATACGCTATTCAGGTTGATTCGGATTGACCCATGGATGCATTTTGACTATAGCCTATCGGCCAAGTAAACATCACTATTTACCATGACTCCAAAACTTGGCATAGCTAAGGTGGTGACCATGGATGGGACATGGCCTCCTAAAAATTACGCCCCCCCCCCCCCCCCCACTCCTCGAAATGACAAAATTAAGGCACCAGAGGATCCCAGATTCACTCTCAGGGTATTGAATTTTCAAAATTTTCTCGCCCCCAAATCACCACCTACCGGCGGGGGTACTGTAGGCCTGGGATAAGGGTGGGTATGGCCCCATATAGGGATGTCGGGAATTCCTTCATGGGAGGGGCATACCCACCCTACCTCAGGTCTACAGCCTTCGGATTTGTCTGTGGCATATATCGACCTGGCACCCCCCTCAAAAAATACAAGAATTATTACCCCCCCCCCCCTCCCCTCCACACACATACATTAGGAAATCCTAGCTACGCCCCTGGTTAAAAAGCAATCCAAATAATCTGGCTTGAGTAAATATGAACTCAGTTGGCTTCAATTTCACTCATCCCCGTTGAGTTTACTTATTTGGTTCATATATATATTTTAACCAACAACTACTTGGTTGTCAGAAATTATAAATTATTATCTTTAGGTAGCTTGCGTGCATGTAAACATGTTTACCTTCCCGGGTGAAAATACTATGCCACATGGCCAGTATGGAAAACGCCCCAACCGCATCGTGGCAGGCTGAATCATTTGAGCTAGCGACGGACGCGATGGCAGTGTCCCCTGTAAATGCTATTGGTTTAAGTCCGTCTAATTAGTTTTTCTCTTTTTTTATTCACAGATAATTATGGCAAAGACTGCTGCGGAAAGACAGCGCGATCGCCGGCTCCGAGTAAAGTTGAACCCATCGTTGCATCGAGAACACAAAAGAGTAGATCGTGAGCGGAAAAGATCGAGACGAGCAATGATGTCAGTTGCAGAGATTAAGTACTTGAGGATTAAAAACAAGCGAGCAGTCTATAGGTTCAGAGAAAGAGCCAACGGTGATGATGACGACCAACTTACTGAATTGCAGGCTCTCAACAGGATTTACAGAACTCCAGCTGCTCTCGGAAAAGCGCGTCGTCGGGTAATAAGAGCTCTCCCACAAAGCCGTAGGAAGAAAGCTGCAATTGTTAAAACTATTGCGTGTGAAATCCTGGACGCTTACATACAAGAGAAGCCAAGACCAACAAATTCAATATCGCACGAAATTGAGCAGAGTGTACTGCACTTCTATGAGGATGATGAGATTTCGAGGATGGCACTGGGAAAAGCGGAGTTCGTCACCATTAAGTCCAACAACAAGAAGCAACGTGTTCAAAAACGATATTTGTATAATACAATTGACGAAACATATAGGCTCTTTCTTCAAGACAACGAGGATGCCAGAATAGGCCGCACTGCGTTTGCTTATCTGAGGCCTAAATGGGTCCAACTTACATCAAAGATGCCAAGGAACACTTGTGGGTGCGTGTATCACGGTAACGTGATTTTGCTTCTGGAATGTTTGCATTCTAATTGCCCGGATTCATTTCCATTATATACCCGCGACGATTTTCTTAGTAAATGTGTTTGCAACATCGAAAGTCAGGATTGTTGCATGGGAGCGTGCAACGCGTGTGCAGATGGGAAGCTATACGATGAGAATTTTAGTAAGAAAGTTCCCAATGATATTGTCTATTTATCATGGTATGAATGGCTGCAGGATGAGGAGGGGTATATGAAGAAAACAAAACGCGAGGGATCTATTCAAACCGCCGTCGTCGAACTCAAAAACAAGTTGCCAAAATTTGTATGGCACACTTTCATTAAGGAACACCAAGCTCGTTCATATAGAGATCAGAAGGCTGTGGCAAATGATCCTCATGGCGACGTTGCTCTGCTGCAAATGGACTTTGCAGAGAACTACACATGTCAGTACCAAGATGAAGTCCAGAGCGCTCACTGGAAGCAATCACAAGTGACAGTTTACACCGTGATCGGGCAGCACAGGGGACAAGTTAAAAATTACATAATCGCGTCCGACAATCGAAGCCACGACAAAGAGGCAGTGATTGCGTTTTCCGACAGGTCACTGGAAATGATAAAAAGTAATTTTCCAACTGCGAAAAGGGTGAACATATGGACGGACGGACCTTCCAGCCAATTCAAGAACAAATTCATTTTTGCTGTTTTGCCAAAACTCCAGTCTAAGTTCGAATTTGAACTAAGTTGGAAATATTTCGCAACTTCTCACGGAAAGGGGCCGAATGATGTTCTCGGTGGAAACGCGAAACGCTTGGTGTCCCGGAAAGTTAACTCGCGGGCATTCGTCGTTACCAATGCAGTAACATTCGCAGAAGCTATCGATGCTTGCCAGTCGTCTATTACCACAGATGTGATGAACGACCCATCAATCAACCAGCGCCTTGAGACATTGGGTGTCAAAAAGATATGGGACAATCTAAAGCCTTTCACTGGCACACAATCGATCCACTCTGTGGAAGTCTACAATAGTACTGCTTTGATTACAAAATTTTATGATTCTTGTGTTGACAGTACACTCAAAAACATACAATATGCACATGAAAAAAGGTCATCAGATGGTGTCGAAACCCTCAGTGCCACAACAACTATAACAAGTGTAAAAAGGGCAAAATCAAATAAAACAATCAGAAAAAAATTGTATGCCTGCCCTGGGTGTAACTGGTGTTTTGGTGATCCGCAAGACCCACTGTTAAGTGAGGATTGGGTAAAATGTAAAATCTGTAAGGCTTGGTACCATCTGTCTTGCGCAGAAGACAATGGAATAATAGAGGATGACGGAGGATTCCTTTGTGCGAAATGCTTATAACTAGATATCCCTGTTTGAGTTATATAATTAAACCTGAACACTGACTGAAGCCCCAGTCCAGGTTGATCAATCAAAATAAACAACCGAACAAATTTTGAAGTTAACATTTCAATTTTCACATGTAGTTCTGATTCCAATTATAAATTTAAAAGTGGAACAATGATTTGTCGATTAAGTTATGTGAAATTCCAAGTTCATATCCCCTCCCCTCCCCTCCCCCCCCCCCCCCTGTGGGTTTAGGCGTTAATGACTTTTTAGAGCCCCCCGCCCCCACCCACAAAAAAAATGGCCAAAACGATATTTTGGTCCTGCATGGGCTGAAATTCATCCAAGAAACAATCCACACTGCATGTTCTTATATCAAGATATTCTAGTTTCAAAGACAAGTTCATGTAATGATATAAGTGCATTTACTGTATTGTGGATTGTTTCTTGGATCAATTTTAGCTCGGGACCAAAATATCGTTTTTTTCGTTTTAAAATTCAGAACTTATATCAATAACTTGTCTTTGATATTCTAGTTTCAACGTTGTGATGTGACCTCGACATCATCTGGAATAATATTGAGTTCTAATATACTACGATCGAGTAAGCCGAATTGCTTCTGCCCGAATGCCCCTTCAAGTTTCAATATCACAAAGGCTAGAACAAGTAGGGGCATTTGGTCGGAAGCAATTCGGGTTACCATGACCTGATAAAAAACTACAGATTTCTTTAATAATAATAATAATATGGTTTAAAGCCGAGTTTCCACTCGGTCCATCGTATATCACAGAGTTTGATCGTAAATCCGTTGTGTGAGGGAATTACACATTGTGAAATTCCGTCACGTCGGAAAATGTAATTCCGTCACGCCCTTCATTCGGCGGTAGCAAAAATATTACTGAACGGTCGTATTCACTATTTGAAGTATGTGTAAGCTTGGTATCCACTTAAAAAATATTCACCGTCATTTTAACACAAGCCAGCGAACATTTGCAGATAATCAAGGTACAAAGTGATCATTGAAAATCGAGGTAATTTCTGTGTAATTCCGTCACGTGTTTTCCGTTCACTGTGGCTGAAAAACTACTGACTCAATTAGTATTTAATCTTTATCCTATAAAAAAGAAGATACAGAATTCGCATCCAAAATATTTCCCCTCCTTTTACCCCATTGCTGAAAATGTTTAATTGCACATTAAATCTAATTTTGTCGATTTTTTTGTAATTCCGTCACGATGGATTTCATGATAACAAACATCAAGTATTGTTTGTTTTATTGTTTACGATAATTTGTCTCTGGGGAGGTCTAGCCTAGTTCCTAATATCATGATTGCCCCCTCCCACACCATTACAGAATCCTGGCTACGCACCGCTAGATATATAATCCATTTCCCATAATTTCGAAATGGGGGGGGCGGGGGGGGGGGGGGCAGGGGGGAGACCGACAACGCTGGCATATTTCAACGGCTTGAACTATGGAATTGGGCGTATTCCCTCCCACGGTTTTGGGCCCTTTCCCGGATTTTTTTTCTTCTTCAAATTCTGAAGCTCTCAGATCGATTCTAGTGGCTCCTGAGGAAGTGTGGATGTTAAAAACAGTAAGTTACGGTTTACACATTTGGAGCCCCGCAGAACCCCCCCCCCCCCACGGGCCCACCACTGTGAGCTCACACTATAGGAATTCGTGGAGTGAGCACAAGGGGCCCTAGTCTTAACAGGCTCACGTGGGTATCACTGAGGTGGGACTTACAGGAATCTAGAACTAGTATCCACTGATGTATGTATGGTTTTAATATTTATCATTACCTCGGCATGTGTTTGGCGAAACGATAAATGAAAATAAAATATGTACCTCTGAAAGTGTGAAGTGACAATTTAATGAAGCGTGCGCAATATAAAACGAAGATTGAGTATTGTTTGTTTTATTGTTGACTATTTTCAAATTATAAATGGTTTCTCTCCAAAAACACTTTCTGTTAAATCCCCTCGTGGTGAACAGAAACATCTAAAATTAGCTACACCTCCATTGAGCAAGTATGATAATATTCACCCCGTCGTGCACCTCAGCGAAATCGTTGTTTTCCATGCACAAAATGGCGTGTCGATCAGTGTCGATGGAAAAATGGAGATTGTGACTTTGATTGATGGATGCACTGATGGGGGGAACTTTGATAGAGATATATGGAGGTGTTAGCTCATGATACATCTTGAAGAACTGAGTAAGCTTGTGCTTACGGCGTCTTTCTTGTAGTGTATCCCATTGAACTTCAGTATAGAGGAGACTTCTACTGGCGCTCACAGTGGCACCAGTAACTATTCTTGCTGCCGCTATCAGGGACAACCCGCCCCAGGGACAACCCACCCCAGGCCTATCCAAGAGTACTGGGATGACTACGTGGCCAATCCTTCAAGAATGTCCACCACCAACTTCTTGAAGAAATGTGAAGCGCTATACCGGCGCAACAAACAGGCGCGTACCGAATCCTAGAAGCCAGAGTACCACAGAAACTGGCATCGAATGAAAAAACTCTGTTAATTATTGTTCATTGTTAATTATTGTTCATTCATTTCATGTTCAAACATATTATTGTATTGTTATTTGGTTATTTTTTGTTGATGTATTTTTGGTTTTTATTAGATGTTAATTAATTAAATCATCAATTTTGTTGTTGTTTATCATAATTATAATTCAAATATCAGTCAGGTTGTCCTTTATATCCCGGCACGTATTTATTATTATGATCGTATTATAAGTAATAAGAGGTGGATAATTCATTCTGAATTATTCACGTGTTATTACCAATAACACAATCATAATTAAGTAAAATGTCAGGTTATTAGTACTCATAATCCAATCATAGTCCAATATCATAGTCAAGAAAAATTGGGGCGGGTTGTCTCACCTGGCTTGGGGCGGGTTGTCCCTGGGCCTTTGTCCCGTTCTCAAAAAGTATTACCCCGCATGCGCGCTAAATTACGCCAGTCACATTCTGAGTGCGTTGTTCAAACACACACTCAATGAGTATCCACACTCGCCCACTTTTAAGTCTTTTTGGAACAAAAAATATAAAAATGGTCATTTATTATTAAGGTATAGGCCCTGATATCATTAAATGAGGGGTTTTGCACTAATCTGTGTCATTCTGGTATTTAGGAGGACCGCGATTGGGTACTTGGTGTGGGTGTAGTACTAGTATGGGGTGCGCCTTTATACCGCAGGTCCCCGTTTTTACCGCAGGCTACCGCAGGTCCCTCAAAATTACCGCAGGTCCCTTGTTTTGCGGGGTATTATCTTTGTTTTAACTAATAGTTCGAGGCAACTGTCGTCTCGTTGATATTTGGGGGTATTTTACACCAAAAATCAATAATAACGGAGCATATTTTTCCATTTACGCTATATAAACAACATAAACTTATCACGCTCTTCGTGTCAAAACAACGTCACACTCGGGAACATGATTCAAAATATTTCAGCGTTGCAACTTTTTAACACTACTATATCGTATTTCTTTACTTCTGACACCAAAGAATACCGGGTCGCAAGAGATTTTTAAGACCTTTCATTCATCATTCATGGTAATACAATAGTTTCTGACAGTTTTATTGTACCGCAGGTCCCTTGTTTTGTGAATGGTCGACCGCATTGCCTAGCATTTTGAGGGGTGGGAGTAGGGATCAGGGAAATAATTGAAAGGGGAACTGTGGTAGCTTGTAATAGTTTTAATATACCGCAGGTCCCTCGATTTGTGGAAGTAACAGCAAAACGAGGGACCTGCGGTATATTAGAAATAAATATGCGAAGGATTTAGTGACCTGCGGTACAGGATACCACCACAGAGTAGACCGGTCTCACCTCAGAGTCCTCGCGAAACAAAACATTTATCAGTATTAACCTGCAGTAAATGACGGAGAGAGTGAAGATGAGGGGAAAACTAAAAGGGACCTGCGGTAGCTTGTGATAGTTTTATTATACCGCAGGTCCATTGTTTTGTGAAGGTCACAGCAAAACAAGCGACCTGTGGTATTATTAAAAATATATTATAATAACCAGTTTTGGTCATCACTAAAAAATAGTTTTAATTTTTTTTTTTTTTTTTTTTGTCTTGGTAATACATCCCAATTCCATGCAATAGCTTCTGATAGTTTTTGTTCCACAGCACTGGCAGGTTCCTTGTTTCGAGAATGGTGTGGTACATTGCTAGAATTTTTTATTTTATATTTTTTTTTTGGGGGGGGGGGCAGAGAAATAATTCATATGGCCCTCTGGTAGCTTGTGATAGTTTTAATATACCGCAGGTCCCTCGACTTGTGGAAGAAACAGCCATCTTGTTTAGCGAAAGAAATCTATTTGAAGGGACTTGCGGTAGTTTACGATCGATTTTGGGACCTGTGGTCAGGCTCGACAGCAGGCCTTTTATGCCCAATAAATGCAATGAATTACCAAAAGCCATGCCCCGAGAAATACGATATAGTAATGTCACAAAGTTGGGCTAACCTTCATCGCTGGAATATTTTGAATCATGTTTCCGATTGTGTGCGTGTATGTTGTTTAGACACGAAGAGCGTGATAGCGTGAATAGAAAAATACGCTCCGTTATTATTCATTTTTGGTGTAAAGTACCCCCAAATATCATCGAGACCACATTTGCCTCAAAATGTTAGTTAAAACAAAGATAATACCCCGCAAAACAAGGGACCTGCGGTAATTTTGCGGGGCTGCGGTTGTTTAGACGAGAAGAGTGTGATAAGATTATGTTGTTTATATAGCGTGAATAGAAAAATACGCTCCGTTATTATTGATTTTTGGTGTAAAATACCCCCAAATATCAACGAGACGACAGTTGCCTCGAACTGTTAGTTAAAACAAAGATAATACCCAGAAAAACAAGGGACCTGCGGTAATTTTGAGGGACCTGCGGTAGCCTGCGGTAAAATCGGGGACCTGCGGCATAAAGGCGCACCGCTAGTATGGAACCTGTTAACGCGGAAGTCACCGAAGAGGTGTATGCTCACTTCTCAATGGAGAGACTTGGATAGGAATTACCCACCCCCTCCCCTCCCTCCACATCCCACTCATTTGTTTAAGATGCTATATGAGTAGGGCCTATTGGAAAGTAACTTAACTTAAAGTTGAATTTGAAAATGCGTGACACTGACAGGTTATTTCCGATGTCGTTAACTTAAAGTTAAACGTCTAAATAATTGTAACATTTATGGTGTCCAATACAGCCCATTGCTATTTCTGAACCATTCTTTACAGTTCTGAACAACAAACTAATGAAAAATTGTATTTTTCGGGGGGTTTTTTTGTTTTATTTTGACGATATTCGAAAATAACATGTCACTTGTTTACCTATTTTCAAGGGTTCTATGACGTTTCGGCCTTGGGACGTTTCGGCCTTGGGACGTTTCGGCCCGAGACGTTTCGGCCTGGACGTTTCGGCCTCCAATCGGGCCGAAACGTCTTAGGTTTTTGGTATTATTTTGATGAAGATTAGGGTATTATTTATTTATATTTATAGTTTTAAATATAAAATAAATTTGATTAAGGTTTTTATTATGGTTGAACTCACTTTTAAGTAGGAAATCAAAGAATTTATGAGAATGAAGAACTTTTCTGATATGGGCAGGACTCACATATAAATATCCAATATTTTGAAACTAGACTCCGAATTCACTTAAATTTTTCCACATTTTGAAATGAAGCAGACATTTCACGTCTACACAGTACAATGTTCCACACATTTCTGACCCCAAATATTTTTTACAAGGTGAGTGGGAGTGTTATTGTTGTGATAACATACAAATGAGCTATGTGTGCGACAAACCTGTCCTGATTCTGATACTGTTTTAGAGTAATTACTCAGGAAAAGGTGTGACAAGCAATCTAAAATGGATGTTTTTGTAAAAATCAGCTGACAATTCCAACACCAGGTCGCAAGGGATTTGTAAATCCCGCATCATCCCTGCGCGCCTTCGGTGCGCTAAAACCTTTCATTCATTCATTCCAACACTTGGCATTCTTGGAGCGTCTTCTCCGAGTAATAATACCAAGTGTCGGAATTGCCGTCAAAAATAAAATATAACCAAATTTTATTGTGATTTACCCTGCAGCTTATTACGACCACACCTGCACACTGCGTGCGCCTACCTACTTCTGTCGTACCACTCGAAATAAGTTGCAGGGTAATCACTATAAAATTTTGTTATATTTTATTTTTGCTGACAATTCCAACACTAGGCATTCTTATTTGGTGCATCTTCTCCGAGTAATAATTTCAAGTGTTGGAATTGCCAACAAAAACAAAATATAACAAAATTGTATTGGTACAAGTGCACTTCATCTAGTCCCGGTTTTTACATTGTAAATACATACATGTAATATATTATGTATCCTGCTCGATGTCTATCTATTTGTGTATTTATTTCTCTCTGTTATTTTTTACATTGGTATTTCTGTTGATTTATATGAAAAATTGTACTTCCAATACAAATTCATTGAAAAGGATAAATAGAAAAATCTTCAGAATTTTTTGCGTTCTTTCATTTTCTCCTCACTCACAATTTCGCGAGTACCAGATCACATGTTCTTGTGTCCTCGACCCACTTCAAAAATTTTCTCCTTTCTCCGGTACCTCAATATATGGAGGCCGAAACGTCTCGGACCGAAACGTCTCGGGCTGAAACGTCCCGAGGCCAAAACGTCTCGAGGCCGAAACGTTCCAAGGCCAAAACGTCCCAGTTCCTTTTCAAGGGTCCTGGAGGGTCCTTCTAAACACAGGAATGACGCGGAATGACATCTATTTCTTATTGACCAGCAAATTTTATTTAATTAAATTAATCATCAGCACATTCTATCATTGAAAAAATATAATGTGGTAACAAAATATATTTTTTCAACTTGACGAGGGACAGTTTGAAAACGCCGGAATGTCAGATCTATATAAAAAGTTATAACCAAACAGAAGGGTCTGTCGTTTCACCCAATTACACCCAATTAAACCCAATTACACCCAATTAACACCCAATTACACCCAATTAAACCCAATTAACACCCAATTAACATCCAATTACACCCAATTAAACCCAATTAACACCCAATTACACCCAATTAAACCCAATTACACCCAATTAACACCCAATTAAACCCAATTAACACCCAATTACACCCAATTAAACCCAATTAATATATACGGCCACTGAATTGCGAAGTTATTGTTTGTTGGGACAAATTCTTGAAGCAAGACTACAGCGTGTCAGTCGAACTTGACCCTTTAGTACTAACTAAGTCGGAACATGTAGATATCGTTCAGTTAGTTTGGGAGACCCCCCCCCCCCCCCCCACAACACACACACACACACACACACACACACACACACACACACACACACACACACACACACACACACTAATGTGAAATGTTTTTTGCAAATTTTGTGTAATCTAGTCCAAACCTCCTGGGCCGTGGCATAGTCAAATATAAGTTACTATGTGGGCCTAGGCAGATAGTGCCTTTAGGAAGACATTGTATCAGTGTATTGGAGAAACAAGAACAAACATTTTCTTTTATTAATTTATTTCATAAAATGTAAAACCTTAACAAATAATGATTTGAGCACATACAGCAGGGGCTTATTGTACAGAAAAAACAACATTATTTACAGAAGCTCATGTTTGTAACAAAACACAAATCTGTACACAAACACATATAGAAACAATAGATCGGTTCTCATCCATCTTGTGTAGGCCTATATTTAGACCACACTAGGCCTCACAGGCGTAATATCATTTTGTGGTTTCGTAGGTAGGATGTTCAAAACATAACATAGAGCAATCATTGTCCAGATTGAGGATATACCAAATTTTGTACGTCTTTACTGCAGGGGCATTGGAAGGTCAAATCCATGTACACTGATTCTATATCTCCCATATTAACTGACTCCTAGAATTCACCCCAAAAAACAATTATTGGCGTTTTTTATTAATTGGGTATTAATTGGGTGTTAATTGGGTTTAATTGGGTGTTAATTGGGTGTAATTGAGTGTTAATTGGGTGTAATTTGGTGAAACGACGGACCGAAACGGAATGGTAATACGGCGGTCCTACTAATTACCGACCAAAACAGTCCAAAAGTGCTTATTACCGATCAAAAGCCAGTAAGTACCAACCAAAAAAATAAATGAGTCCCGACCAAAAAAAGATTTTTTAGAATCTCGAAGGTTTTAGTCAGTGATTTGTGGGTGATTAAAAATAGAAGTAGCGGCCGGCCTCCAGCTCGAGAAAATTTTCAGGGAAGGAGGTATCGTAGGGGATAAGGTGAGGCATTATTCATAAGTCGGGGTTTTGTCTCCGTAAAATGGGGTTATTGTGGTGTCATATATTGTTTCATGTATATTCTGAAAGTTGGAAATAAATATTGTTTAAAGTAAACAAAAAGTGATGGCGATGAATAAATGAAAGGTTTTAGCGCACCAAAGGCGTGCAGGGATGATGTAGGAAGAAGAGAAAAGAAAAGAAAAACAAACAAACAGCAACGCCGGTTCGGTAGCGGCCCCGGTATCTGACCATTACAAAAAAGGAATGGAGAAAGCTCCAACAGTTTAGTTTTGAAGAACCGAGAGTCATGTGGATGGGGCCAGCCAGAATATATTCCCAGAAATTTAAATCTCGGGGAGGGACGGGAGACCCGGCAGCATGTGAAGACTTTCCTCGCTGTTTGCAACTCCCACAGTAACAAGAGGCAAGTGATGGCGATGAATGAAAGGTTTTAGCGCGCCGAGGTGCCCAGGGACGACTTGGGATTTAAAAATCCCTTGCGACCTGGTTAACCCAATTTTGTTTCACTTGGATGACACAGACCTAGCTTACCTATTGCCACAAATGAGATCTTAAGGGGTATCCACGCGATTATTGTTTCCCTGCAGTTCACGTTTGGAGTGCCATCAGAACCCCAAGAGAGAGAAGGGGGGGGGGGGGGGCTCCAGTCGGTTTCGGCATGGCGATGGTAAAGGTTTGAGTCCGCCACAGTAGGGTGAGCCAAATGTTGTGCCAAGGCAAATTGAATAGAGGAAGAGAAAAGAAAACCAAACAGAAATGCCGGTTTAGTTTAAACAGTATTTATTCACGAATTTGTTAACTGTATTCATTTCACAAGAAACGATGAAAGAATAAGCAATATAAAATACAATAGAACACAGAATAACAAAGATATGCAAATAGATATAGGTAGGCATGTTAGGGAGGGATTCGACAGAAAGCTGATAGCTTTTGTTTGTCGTCTCCCAAGCTTGTTTATCAGTTTTCACAAGCAGGGGGTATAGGTTACATGAGCTCACATGTCGTCACCCAATTGTCCAGCTCCTGGTACGTCTAATTCGGTAGCGGCCCTGGTATATTGACCATAGCGGTTACAAAAAAAAGGAGTGGAGAAAGCTCCAACTATTTAGATTTGAAAAACTGGGAGTCATCCATCAAGACTTCTGGGAAATGGGATGCCGTATGTAATATATGAGGTATCTGGTAATCCTTCGGCAATTTCAAATAGCCCCCCCCCCCCCCCCCCCCACTCCCACCTCCAGAAAAAAAAAATTAAATGAATAATTTTGTGAAAATGTCAGTTATATCACTCCCTCAGAAGTAACCAGTTTAGGGTTTAAAGTTTAAGGGGGTGTTAGCCAAGCTTTATTAGTCATAATGAAGGGATATGGTCTAATCACTACAACAACATTACACTTTCCTTTTTTTATGAACATCAACCTATGTTTAGCCGACTGTTTTCATTCAACAAACAATGGGATTAGTTAGCATTCAGTGATGAGCATCAGTAAAACTTCGGCCAATCAAGTAGGCTACTGCATTGTCGAAACACACTCCCTCGGGAGTTTCAATGGGGTGTTCCCAGAACGTCGAAAAATTAATTTTCACACCTCATCAGGAGTGTTTTGAAGTCATTAAATTAATTAGTTTTCGACGTTCCGGGAACAAGCCGTTTCAATACCTGCCGACTTTTCAGTTTAGTTGGAACGAAACATGCAAAATTGTCATTCATCATGACGATCCACGTTCTAGGTAGGTTTTAAACACCATTTGGGGGCTAAAACTATTAATTTTGTGTGTCATTCTGCGTCATTCCATGTCATTCCGGTGTTTAGGAGGACCGGCCCTGGACGTTTCTGTAACAGGTGGACCGACCTCAAAGACGCTCTGTCCCCAGATGATCGGGACTCAGTCAGATCCACGCCCCAGTCATTCCGTCGGCCCCAGTCGATCCGGCCCCATGCAGAATTCATTAGTTGTGACATGTCTTGTTTTCTGAGGATGTTTTACTTGGATTTAAAAATGTAGAAAGCAGTATTCCGGGATGAACTTTAACGAAAATACTCTGGAAAAACGCACAAAAATGGAGAAAATGCAAACTTGTTGGCCGTATTTGTTTTCTGGGGTGAATTTTTTAAGCACTACTTTTATTCTTGGGTGAACTTCATTTAATCCATCAACTATCACAAAAAGAAGACTACACTTGCAAACAAAATTCTTGAATAATATTTTTTCCAGTTTTTGCATCAAACACATATCTTATGGCCCCCTCATTGGAACGAGCTCAACGTTCCAATGAAGGGACATAAGCCTAATTTTTGAGACAAAAAAGGCAAAAAAAGAATTAAAAATGAACGATAATTTTTAGCTCACCTGACTGAAATTCAGGGGGAGCTTAAGTGATCACTTTCTGTACGTCGTCTGTCATCACACATCAGTCATCCGTCTGGTGTGAATTTTACATTATCGACTTCTCCTCCTAAACCACTGGGCCGAATTGAACCAAACTTGATATGCATGGTCCTTATCATCGGTCAATTTAAGTTAGGTCAAATAAAGTTGCTACGCTCCATAGGGAAGGGGGGAATGCTCCAAAATGTTTAAAAAATCTTCTCATGAATCAGTGGGTACAATGACTTGATATTTGGTAATAATAATAACACTTTGGCCAGCCACTGATTTGTCGCGGTTCTCGGACGAGAAGGCCGTGGTTACCCCTGTACTCCCAACTGCCTCCCTATTCCCACGCTTCTCCTCTCCTCCCAACACTCGGAGACGAACTGCTTGATGATATCCCTTGTCCCATTCTTCCCAATCTCTCCGATTAACATATTAACCCTCTCCTTTGAGTCTCCCCATAACCACATGTCCTTCATTCTCCCATCCCACTTTCCCATTATACTCCCAGTGAATCTCATTCTTTTAGGCTGATACTTTGGGCATTCTAGAAGAAAGTGTTCCAGGGTCTCCACCATGTCCAAGTTACACATCTGGCACTCCCTTTCACTGTCTTTCCCAATTTTTCCCCTCAGCTCCAGGGATCGCTACCCCAGCTTGAACAACAGTGACCCCCCAAAGGTGCCATCAAGGTACTCTTCAAAACCTGGCTTCTCTTTATCACGCAGGCCACCCAAAGACCTCTTTGATTTGACCCCCTCTTGCCAATTACGGTTACAATCCTCCATGACCCTTTCTCTGACGATTTTTTTACCCTGGTTTGCTCCAACGTCCAGGTCCGAGATCTCCAATGAGTAGTTCTCTACTAGCTCCCTCACTTGGACCATCCACCCCGTTTTGATATCTGAGTTGAAAATTCTCAGGAACATTGCTTTACACCATCGGCTGTCGGGGAGATTTACCAAATAATTAAGATAACCGAGCTTCAACAGGTCTATCCTGTCCTTGATCCTCATCCACCCAAGCTCACCCCTGATTGCTTCTAGCGCTGCGGCATTACTCGACCCCATTATCCATCGGCCTGCATCGTTCTGCAGGATTTCCAAGCTCTTTACGGCCATCTGGTTTAGGGGTACCACTTCCGTACCGTATGTTATACTTGGCAGCCCCACCATTTCCCAAATGGTTTTCCCCATGAAAACCTTATTGAAACTGTTTCTCCCTATTAAGTTTTATTTGGTTAAGGATTCGCTTCCCCTGTTACCACCTCTGTCCCCACCGGGCCGCTCGCAATCTTGCACCTCGCCACACTAACCCCCATGCCTACCTCCACCTCCACCTCTTCAGACCCAACCTGCTCCTCAGAATTCTCGAAATTACCTAACACACTGAATCTATTTTGGACACTGCACCCCACCTTCTGCCCACTCCCACTACAAGCCACCTTGTCCTCGTTTACCACCTTCCTAACCTCCCCTCTGACTCCTGCCCTAACAGAGTCCACATGGTCATCGCTATCTCCCTCACTATCCGATTATATAAGAATATGCCTTTTCGCCCCCCGACTCACACTACTAGCCTGGGAATTTGACACTCTAGCCCCTACTTCTCCTCTACCCTCAACCCGACGCATCTTCCTATTCCCAAAAGACCCACTATCCACGTCAAAAGTCCGCTTCCTACTACCCACCACCTTCCATCCCCCATCGAATGCCACCCTAACTGGGGTAACACCAGACTTTCCTGTCCTCCCCAGTTTCCCCCTCACCACCTGCACCTCTTCCTCCAACTTTACATATACCTCTAATAGCTGCATTAGCTCTACACAGATGGCACACATCCCCAACTCCCCCAGCTGACACCCATCCACATACACCATATGGCAGTGCCTACACACATCCGACCACTGGCCGTCCGTTGGTAACTCACTAGCAGTAGCATCCCCTGTGCTGGCCTCAACCACTCCCCCCACCTGGACACCTATACTAACAGTCTCTGCCCTGCTGGTCTGAACTTCTCGCGTCACGAAACACTTACCATCCATAGCCAAAATTAGAATTTTAAAAAGCGGTCGAACTCGTAAACAAAACAAACAAAACACCGAAAATGACCCCCGCGAAGATAGGGAACACGCCACTGATATCCGATAAAGAAACTAAACAAAACACTAATATAACTATCTTTTATTAAAATTCACATCTATACAGCCCTAAACAATATATATATATCCACAGAACACCTGGAAGAAAAATATAGATACTTGAACTAACTTTTGACAACTAAATCGAAATACTCCCTGTTGGTTTGGATATGGACACAGGAAAAAAAAAAAAAAAAAATGGAGCTTGCTTTTGGGGTGTAGAATCAAGTTTGTTCAAACGAAGTTCTTTGAGCAATATTTAGTTTTATAATGGGAGGAGCATCAGTACATGTAAACTGTTCACACTAATGTGGTCAATGCTGTAATTCTTTTCAGCAAATACATGGTATAAACCTGAGTCTATGGGCTCCACTCAATACACTATTTTTCTATTTCTAACACTATTTCTATCATTAAGAATGACAATAATAATGTCTAACAATAAAAATAACTACCATTAGTTTGAATAATTGGGGCCAGTACATGGTGACGGATCAACTAGGGAATGGATTGACTGGGGACGGATCATCTGATATGGATCGTCCTTGGGAACAGATCAACTCGAAAATGGACGTTTCGTACCTTGGACGTTTTGTACCCAGTTGGATGTTTCATACCCAAATCTCTGGTCGTTTCGTAGGGAGTGGGTCTTTTTGGCCTCAGGAAAATTCGGCCTCCGTTTTAAACTAGGGAGACTGAGACCCGGTTTAAGAAGAGTTTAAGGTACTATATAAGTAACATTTGGTATTTTGTTTATTTAGAAATTCCCACCTCTGAAATTCCTTAAATTTAAATTAAATATGCACACATTATACATCAAATGAAGGTTGAGATGTACAGAACACAAAACACATATAGAAGGGTCTCATGAAAAGAGTCCAACATCAATCTTGCTCGCTCACTTGCTTATCCAACATCAAAAGTGTATCCTTGTATTAAGTGTGGTTTAGAGAATTTTGTTTATTTTGAAATTCACGCCTCTGATATTTCTTAAATTCAAATTAAATATACACAAAGTGTTATAAGTATACATCAAAATGAAGGTTGGAAGGTATAGAACACGGAAAATAAACGAAATCAACTCATGGAGTTGACAGCAGGCATCGCTGGTTTCTGAAAGTCTGCTACCGTATTCATACCAGAACTGATAGTACCATAATATTTCCAGAGAACAACTTGTGGCCAAATGTGCTTCCAATATCAATAACAAAGCTAGGCATTCAAAACACTTTAGGATGCGGCAATAGGACTACATTTGGGAAAAGGACAACACTGTCTGCATTTTTAGCTCAACTTGACAAAGTGAAGCTGAGCTATTGCCATCACTTCTCGTCCGTCGGCGTACGTCCACAATTTCCTTTGGCACACCTCACAGGTCGCATTTATGATCAGATCGCTTTGAGACCTGGTATGCTTGTTTGGGGTGACATCTAGATAGGAGCTATCAATTTTCTTCCATTTCCGTCACAAAATGTTGCTGCTGGCAACGTTCCTTTTGAACTTAGTTTAGTCAGACCTGAATATTTCCCTTTGGCACACCCTACAGGGCACATTTATCATCAGTTTGCTTTGAAACCTGGTGTGATTGTATGGGACCAGGGGTGTCCTCTAGATGGGAGCTATCAATTTTCTTCCATTTCCGTCAAAAAATGTTGCCGCTGGCAACAGCCATTCAACTTGGTTTAGTCAGGCATCAATATATTCCTTTTGGCACATTTATAATCAGATCGGTTTGAACCTTAGTATGCTTGTTTGGGGTTACCTCTAGATGGGAGCTATCAATTTTCTTCAATTTCTGTCAAAAAATGTTGCTGCTGGCAATGACCTTCGATGAACTTAGTGCAGTTATGCATCAATATTTCCCTTTGGCACATCCTGCAGTGCACATTTTTGACTGGATCACTTTGAAACTTAGTGTGCTTGTTTGGGATGACCTCTAGATGGGAGCTATCAATTTTCTTCTATTCCCTTCAAAAAATATTACAGCTAGCAACGACCTTTGAACTTAGTTTAGTCTGACCTCAGTATTTCCCTTTGGCACACCCTTCAGGGAACATTTATGATCGGATTGCATTGAAACCTGGTATGCTTGTTTGGGGTGACCTCCAGAGGGGAGCTATCGATTTTCTTCAATGACCTGTGAACTTAGTTAAGTCAGGCATCAATATATTCCTTTGGCACGCGCTACAAGGCACCTGTATGATCAGAATAGGTTTGAAACTTGCTATACTTGTTTGGGGTTACCTCCAGATGGGTGCTATTGATTTTCTTTGATTTCCATCAAAAAATGTTGCCGCTGGCAAATAGCCTTTAATGAACCTAGTGCAGTTATGCATCAGTATTTCCCTTTGGCACTCCTTGCAGTGCACATTTATGATCGGATCGCTTAGAAACCTGGTGTGCCTGTTTGGGGAGACCTAGATGGGAGCTATCCTCTTCTATTTTTGTCAAAATATGTTGCAGCTGGCAGCGACCTTTGAACTTAGTTTAGTTTGGATTTTCCTTTGAAAAAGGAAAATACATTTGTTATTCTTCGGAATTCTTCTTTTTTTTCTTTTTTTTCCAACCCTTTTATAATTACTAAATCTCCGAAAAAAACTTTCAGATTTTTTTTAAACTTGGGGAACGTGTAGAACGTCCCAAAGTATATGCCTGTGTTGCTAAACCGTTCTGGACTAAATTATCCTATGACCCTCTTTTGGAGCTGAAACGTCAACCAAGACGCCCGAAATGGCCAAAAAATCGAAAAAAAAAATTCGATTTTTTGTGTGCTTTGTATCAGTCATTAGCCCCAAAAACACCCCTCAAAATTTTTCCTCCCAAAACATTTTGGTTCGGACTCCACGACCAAAAAACGAAAAATCGGTCTTCGGACTGGTAATTTGACCTGTTTATACCGGTACTGTACTACAGGAGTGGGTTAAAAATGCCAGTGATTGAGAGTCTGTAGTCCGTATATAGGTAAAAAGATTCCCCGTAGTTTGGAAGCACAATTTTGTTGCGTTTGGCTTCGAGCGACCGCCAAATGTACACTCTCGGCCTCTCATCGGTCCGTACACCCTCTTTTTTGGCATGAGAATACTCGGCGTTCTTGACTCGTATAAGGTATCAGTGATTGAAATGGCAGCATTCACGGTCTCTTTAAACCTTTCCCCACCCGGCCACCCCACGGGAATAGGGTTTTATTTCACTTGGCTTCTGATGCCTGGATAACTACCAGTCCGGTTCGGACTTGGAAAATTATGAACAAAAATTGGAATTTTTTTTGTTTTGTTTTGTATGCGTTTTGGACAAGTTTGAGACGACAAAAAATTTTTTTACCTGGAAGTTTTTGGTCCGGTCTTCAGACTGGTACTACGACCTGATTATACTTTGCTACCGGAGTGGGTTAAAAGCGGTGGTGATGGAAAATGTGTAGCCCGTATATAGGTAAAAATATTCCCTGTAGTGTGGAAGCACAATCCTGTGGCATTTGGCTTCGGTCGGTTGCCAAATGTACACTCTTGGCCTCTCAACGGTCCATACACCCTCTTTTCGGCATGAGAATCCTCGGCGTTCTTGACTCGTATAAGGTTTCTGTTATTGAAATGGCAACATGCACGGTCTCTTTAAAAACCTTTCCCCACCCCATGGGAATAGGGTTTTATTTCACTTGGCTTCTGATGGCTGGATAACTACCACTCCGGTTCGGACTTCGAAAATTTTGAACAAAAATCGTAATTTTTTTTTTTGGTTTTCTATGCGTTTTGATAAATTTTGAGACGAAAAAATTGTTTTCTTTACCTGGAAATTTTTTGGTCCGGTTGGGACTGAAAATTTTTGATCAAAAACCTAACTTTTTTCTTTCGATCGTCACTTTGACCTGACAAAACTGTACTACGAGACAGGTTAAATTGGCCGTTATTCAGAATTTGGATGCTGCGGCTCTTCCTCCACCCATAAAACTATTTGACGAGGCTGCCCAACCCTCACCCAACACAAACACCCATTAGTTGGACTCTACAGATTCTGGCGTCCAAGCAAAAACGTTGATCATTTTGCACCCGACGACCTCAGCATCAGTGAACGCTGTACATAATAACGTTACATGGTATTTTATATTCTAAACTGAAATCGAAAGTAGAACACTGAGAGTCTGTTATTTTTTATGGGCATATGACTCCAGTTACTCATCTTCTCCCCCTCCCTCATTAAATTTGATGACGGTGGCAATTCCGACGGTATTCCCAAATGTCACAGCCAAATTAGATTTTTGCTGAATATTGTCACTTTCTTTGTGATTCAAATTTATTTCGAATAAAAAATGTAATGGCGTCGTATTGGCCGTCAATTACCTCTTACTGACTTGAATACACTCCACAGGGGTCGCAGAGCAATTTGAACGTGTTTGTGTTGGGGCAGGGGGGGGGGGGGCGCAGGTTTCTGCCGCGAGCTGCCAACATTAATGCTAGTGGGCTTCCTCCCCTAGAGAAGTTTCGAAAAAGGACAGAAAGGCATTTCTAGCATTCGGGCACACCAAGACCGCTTCCTTTGTGAAGAGGCAGAACACGTTTTTACCAAATATTTGATGTTGGTTTTTGCAGAAGCGATGTATAAAGTTGTTAGGAATATCATGAGCTTCGATAGGGGTCTAGTTCAACTCAAAAGTACAATTTCATTCCCTTGTCAAAGCCTTCTGTTTCAAAAACGCATTGTCATTTACTTCACGTGGTTAGAAGCCTGTGCATTGTTCAACACAGTGTAATGACAGAATTTGTGCCTTTCACATTGCGACATGCTGCCATTCGGATCTAAATATATGCATTTATGACAGAGAAGAACTCATTATTCAAATCGACAGAGAGATTTCCTAACACCAGACCAGAACCGAGACCAGAAAGTACAAGATTTGAAATCGAAGCACAACACTGAGAATCTATTATTTTTTTTATGAACATATGACTCCAGCCCCGCCCCCACCTCCCTCTGCCCTCATTGAATTTGATGACGGTGGCAATTGCGATGGCATTGCCAAAATTTAATGTCACAGCCAATTTAGAGGACTGGTGAATATTGTCATTTTCTTCTTTGTGATTCAAATTTATTACAAATCAAAGGTGTGACATCTTATTGTTTTAAATTTCCCAAACTGATGTTACTTGAACACACCCGGCAAGGGCCGTGGAGAAATTAGAAAGTTCAAAGGGGGAGGGGGAGGGGGGGCGAGTATCGCAGGTTTCTGCCGCAAAGTAACAGCAATTGTTTGCCATGCTAGTGGGGTATTTGGGCATGCTCCCATAGAAAAGTTTTGAAATAGGACACTCTTAGAATGCGTTTCTAGCGTTCTGGCATACGACAACCACTTCCAAAATTGTTTGTTACCTGTGTGAAAATGGTGAGTCAAAACCTGTTTTTAACAAATATTTGGTGTCGGCATGAATATCTTGGGCTTCAATTTCACCTGGTGCAGATAGAACCCTCTGTAACGCCCAGCAAGTTTATTTGCTGAGAAGGATCTCGTAGAGTGGACTGTGTATTCTTGTACTTGCATGCCTCCCCCCCTCCCTCTCCCCCGAACCGATTTAAGTCAAGAGACCTGCCGGACAGTGCAAGTCTTTCAACGAGGAATCTCCATAGACTTGCGCCGGTCGTCGCTTAGACTCGATCTCACCGGACAGCACAAGTTTTTTAATATGAGCACTGGTTCCCACAAAGTCGATAGTTTGCCTGTAGTTCTCCCACACAAGTTTGATAAGTTCATACTATTTGTAGGTCTACCGGCTACAATAGCATTATGTTCATGCAATATCTTCAACTAAAGAATCCTGAAAAAATATATTGTTTTGTAATGCGTATCCTTTAAATATTCTCTTCAACTTTTACATCACTAAAATACCCACTCTCACGAAAGGCATGCACAACAGGGCTTACAATAGCTTGAAGATATGTGTACCACCAACATTCAGTACAGTACGCTTTATAACAATGCACTTGCGAATGATGGCACTGTGTACTATAAGGTATACTGCACTTGGATGGTGCACTTGTTTTCAACTGCTGCTAACTCTGCTCGTGCCGAGTTAGTAAGTTGGGGAGTCTGACAGTTGCTTGCCGCTGCCCATTGGTTCTCTCCAGCATCTCTGGTTTCTCCACCGTAAAACTGCCTGTAGTATATAACGGACGATTCCGGCGTCATTTATAGGAGCTTGGCAGGTGCAAACAGTGTTAACAAACATTTTCCCACAGAAACAGGATCTTTGCCATCAATGGATTTCGTTACTGAAAGCTCTACAACATCCTCTGCAGACTACAACGCTTTCACATACTGGTTTATACTCTGATTTATCACCTTTGAATGTCTGACCATTTGTCTGGGCGTGTCCCAGGGGCATAGCCAGGACTCTATATTTTGGGGCCTTGTCAGTGTTTTGTTGATGGGGAGGGGGGGGGGGTCCTACCATGATATTTGAAAGGTTGTTGTCAGTTTTCGGGGGTCCTCTGGTCGTTTCTTCATCCTCACACTTCCATGAAGGGAAGAGGGAGGATGGGGTAATGACCAGAGGATCCTAGTTGAGGAGCTCGTTCCAATGAGGGGTCATAACCTATATTTTTGAGACAAAAATGAAAAAAATAATGAAAATTTATTGGCGATGTTACGTTGGGCAAAGACGATTTTCTTCAAGTAGCTTTATTTCATATTTTAAATAATGAATAAGAATTTGCTGTAAACCTACCAAAATAAATAACAGTCACCTCAATTTAACCTTGATGACTTTCATTAGGTATCAATCAAGTTCTTATAAGCTCAAAAATTCCGGAACAAAAGCCGCAAATTAAGGCGAATTTCACAGTTTGCAGTACCGTACAATTACATGCAAAGTTCAAATTGGATTCAATTTACAAGAAATGATTTGGGCACCCACGGATATGTGATTTCAACGAAATCACATCCCCATGGATGTCCAAACAATCTCTAATAAAAGATGTACACAACTTGATCAAATGCCGAACGTGTTTCAATCACCAGGAAGAGTTTTCGTGTACACGAACCACTCTTTCGACACAAAAATACCCCATATCTGCAAGGGATAGCACATTTCTCTGATTGAAAACTTAAAGGTAGAATTGACAGTCTATTAAAACTTTTGATTGTCTTTTGAAAGCAAAATTTTGTTTCATTTCGCTCCTGATAGCTGCCAAAACTAGCTTCTCGGATCCATTTTCTGACCCGTTCTTGCTCTTTTGACACAATATTACCCTATGTCATTGACAAGTTAAAAGCCTCTGTGGTTGAAAAAATGGAATTCAAAGTCCATTTGAACTTTTTATCATCTTTTGG
This sequence comes from Pictodentalium vernedei, assembly GCA_031216915.1. Classification (NCBI taxonomy): domain Eukaryota; kingdom Metazoa; phylum Mollusca; class Scaphopoda; order Dentaliida; family Dentaliidae; genus Pictodentalium; species Pictodentalium vernedei. The sequence continues at coordinate 516,776,612 of CM062296.1, read as the reverse complement.
AAGTAAAGTTTTGCTTCATTTGCCTTCTGAAATGTGCCATAAGTAGCCTCTTGAATTCCTTATGTGACCAAAAATCGCGTATCTGTTGTCTTATTTTTCTTTCTCCTCGCTGCTGGAGAGCCCAGACCACCTATTGGTGGCGATGACCTCCTATAAGCTATGATATCGTGGTATTCAAAAGGCATTAACCCCAGCCAGCCAACCAGCTAGCCCCCCCCCCCCACCCCCCACCTCCACCGCCAAAAAAGAGCAAGCGAAGATCCGTTATTAAGTCCATTTTCACATAGCCGCCATCAAGATTTTCGTGCTAGACAATCGCTTAAAAGGGAAGCATGGCGGGGTGAGGTACCCTACAAAACTTTGCACAGAGCCCGCTTATTTCCCAATCAGGTCTGGTTTGGCTATTATAGACTGTTGTGTGACCTTGACCTCCAACTAAATTGTACATGACTGTACACGGTCCGAATCAAGACATCAGTAGATTATTTTGGTTTTATCACCAGTAATAGCCATTATTTACTGAATGCACACCATCACAAAATAAACTTATGGTTCGATATAGTCATTTGGCCGCCGAGGGTATACCATCACCCCGGATGTGACCCTTTACTGGCAAACGAGACCTCAGTAGGGAACAATTACCCAAACCAGACACAACAATTGTCACATGCGTGGCCGAGAAGTCGCTGATCAAATAGATGGCTCTCTCTCTCTCTCTCTCTCTCTCTCTCTCTCGCTCTCTCTCTCGCAGTAGCTGTAAACACAGCTCATTCCTTCATTTATTTATACACTCAGAACAGGATCAAGCCACTCCATTTGATAATTCCATCGCCAAAGTGAATTCCCGACGAGAAAGTAACCCATTTGTCTGCCCGTGACCAGTTATTCTAATAAAAAAACATTCAGAGAGGGTGGGGATAGAGCTCAATAGTCAATCACTCATATTTTTGTGGGAAGCAGCATCAATGTGTTAATGGGTTCATCAAAAATTCATTTTTCTGTGTTCTTCTCAATTTTCAGATGAAAAAGCTCATGAACTGAAAATAGGAGGAAAATCCTGTGTATTGTGTGGGCACAATCACTTCATCTAGTTAGACCTTAATATTTCCCTTTGGCACACCCTAAAGGGAACATTTATGATTGGATTGCATTGAAACTTTGTATGCTTGTTTGGGGTGACCTCTAGATAGGAGCTTTTTATTTTGTTACTTGTCCGTCAAAAAATGTTGCCATTGGTAATGACCTTTAATGAACTTAGTGCAGTTATGCTTCAATATTTCCCTTTGACACACCCTGCAGGGCATATTTATGATTGAATCACTTGGAAACTTGTTGTGCTTGTTTGGGGTGACCTCTAGATGAGAGCTATCGATTTTCTTCCATTTCCGTAATAAATAGTTGCCATTGGCAATGACCTTTGATGAACTTAGTAAAAACTTAGTGCAGTTAAGCATCAATATTTCCCTTTGACACACCCTGCAGGGCTCATTTATGAGTGGATCGCTTGGAAACTTGGTGTGCTTGTGTGGGGGTGACATCTGTATGGGAGCTCTCGATTTTCTTGAATTTCTGTTGAAAAATGTTGCCGCTGACCTTTGAACTTGGTTTAGTCAGATCTGAATATTTCCCTTTGACACAGCCTTCAGGGCACATTTATGATCGGATCACTTTGAAACTTGGTATGTGTGTTCGGGGTAACCTCTAGATGTGAGCTATTGATTTTTTGTCGTTTCCATAAAAAATTATTGTCGTTATCACCAGCCTTTGAACTTACTGCATTTGTGCAGCAACTTTTCCCTTTTGCACTCTCTGCAGGGTATATTTATGAATTTCCATAAAAAAACAAAAAACATTGCCACAAGCAATGACCTTCAAACTTAGTGCATTTATGCATTAACATCTTCCTTTGGCATGCCTCAGAGGGCACATTCATTATCAGGTTGTTTTGAAACTTTGGATGCTTATGCAGGGTGACAAAGATAGGAGCTATTGATTTTCTTTTCATTTCCATAAAAAACTGTTGCTGTTAGCAACAATCTTTGAATTTATTGCATTTGTGCATCAGCTTTCTTCTTTGACATGGCCTACAGGGCACATTTATCTTAGGATTATTTTTTGAACTTGGTGTGCTCATTAGGCGGGACCTCTAGATCAAAGCTATTGATAGGCATTCATTTCTGTGAAAAAAGTTGCCGTTTACAATAACCTCTGAACTTACTGCATTTGTGTATTAACATTCTTCCTTTAGCCAGCCTTACAGTTTACATTTAAAAATGCATGGATTACTCTGACGTTGTGCACACACACAATGCTGTTATGTTTAAATTTCACCCAATAACATTGGTACCAATGATCTTCAGTTTTGCCATTTTACTTATAACTTACCAAGTTCAAGTTTGTCAAGTTGAGCTACAGTGTCATTGACACTTTCATTTAATGAAGATGGATTCCATGTTTGACGTACATGCACAAATCACTCAATACAACAAATTTTCATCAAAAAACAAATTTGTAATTCATGAGAAATTTCACCAGGTATCATGATACCTTGCATAGAATATGGCAACTGCGCAGTCTCTATGTAATAATAGTATACTGTCTTAAGGCGATCTTTCTCATTATTTGGTTTTTGACAGCATTTGTTTTATGCTTTTTCTGCCCTTTGACGTTGACCGGAAATTGAAAGTAATTTACAATGTAAACAAAGCCGTTAGTTTTGAAATTTACACACAGCTCTGTCACTATGGTTTGAAGCATTTGTATGCCCTAGCTTTGTTCTTGGATATGTGAAGCACATTTGGCCACAAGTTATTCTTGGGAAATATTATTGCATTATCAGTTCTGGCATGACTATGTAGCAGATTTCCAGGAACCACTGGTGTCTGCTGTCAACTCCATGAGTTGATTTCGTTTATTTTCCGTGCTCTATACCTCCCAACCTTCGTTTCGATGTATACTTATAACACTTTGTGTATATTTAATTTGAATTTAAGAAATATCAGAGGCGTGAATTTCAAAATAAACAAAATTCTCAAAACCACACTTAATACAAGGATACACTTTTGATGTTGGGTAAGCAAGTGAGCGAGCAAGATTGATGTTGGACTCTTTTCATGAGACCCTTCTATATGTGGGGAGTTGTTTTTACACAAGAAGTGTTCAAATAAATGTTCAATGAAACCATGAAGAACAGTATAAGATTATCTCATCAAGGACAATTACAGTCCACACAAAAGCTTTAAGGGTTCAAAGAAACTGTAAAAAACGTATATGATCACTTAACCAAGAGCAATTAAATCAATCAAGCTTCAGTTGCACTGTAAAAATGCTGTATGCGTATCTCATCAGAGGCCAGAACTTTGATCACTACTTCAGAAGAACATTTAAAAACAAAATTCTTAAGTTGAGTTGTGCTAAACAACATCCAAGAAGAAGTTTATCATTTCGGATTTGCATGTTGTCTTTGGAGCACATATATTGTCATTCTGTTATTCAATACAGTGGGTTTTATACAATGGATTTTATATTTCATTATAATTCATTATTCATTATGGATCAGTCTTGTGCTTAATATATTTTGACTTCAGGAATAAAGATAGATACGCTGTATATATTATTTTTAAAAAAAATATTCTGGAAAACCTCCTGACAATAAAAAATAAATAAATAATAAAAAAAACCAACAAAATGGACTAAAAAATTATTTTTTACAGTTATTTTTCAACTCCCAAACTCTGAAAACTTTTACCAAAAGTGGGAACATTCAGCCTCAAAAGTGGGAACATTCGGCCTTGACTGAGGTTGAATGTTCCCGGAAAAATACCTAGGGCCAAATGTTCCAGCGGCCGAAAAGACCCGGACCCATTTTGTACCCAAATTTCTGGACGTTTCGCACCCAAGATTGGATGTTTCGTACCCTTGGAATTTTCAGTTCTGTACCCAATTTTTGTAAGTTCAGTAACCATGTTTGGACATTTCGTACCCAGAAATCAGAATTACTGAAACATAATTCCTGGACTTATATACAGGCTTGTCATTTTGAAAATTGCAGGAGGGCCATTATGGTTCGCCTCAAATCACCACAGGAGGGCCATTTTGGGTTCACCTAAAATGACCCCAGGAGGGTCATTTATGATTTGCGGGGGCCATTTTGTTTCAGCCTGCTGGGTAGACAACTAATAATATCATTTTAAGGTACAGTATGTGGAGAGTGGATCGTAACTAAATCACCCATGGAGTGAAGTTATCACCCAAACTATAACTTTCAAATTTTATACATATGGACAAAAAACACAAGCAATGTTTCAGCCAATGGACCTCCGGGTTTAACCCAGAGGTCCATTGGTTGAAACTTTGCCTGTGCTTGTTATGCTTTGCAACAAATTTGCAATTATTTCCTGGGTGGAATCTCCACTCTGCGGGTGATTTAGTGATAATACACTCTCCATGTACTGTACATGGTTTGTGTAATTATGATGTACGTCATCACGTAATGTATATTTGGAGAGTTACTTACTTCCCTGGGTGACTGCGTTGATGACACACTACAAACTGCACTTTTGTTACATGTACCTCCTTCAATAAGCGAAAATTGCTGTTTCAGGCGGCCGATTTTGGGGAGCCTTCGACTGAATTAATGGGCCGCAGAAATCGGGGTTAGGCAGACGTTTACTGTCCATGAAATTTTGAACTCAGGCGGGCGACTGCAGCCCCGGGGCGATCGCCCGCCTCAAATGACAAGCCTGTATATAAAAATTGGGTACAGAACTGAAGACGATTTGGGGTGGGGGTGGGGACCTTAGGCATTCAGTTCTGTACCAAATTTTTGTAAGTTCACTAACCATGTTTGGACGCTTTGTACCCACGATTCTGGGATACGGAACATTCAAACATGATTACTGAACTTACCAAAAAAATGGGTACAGAACTGAAGAGGATTGGGGGAGGATTTTCCAGTACTGTACCCAATATTTTTATACTGTACCAATGACCCAGACTTAGCTGGTGCTAACTCTAAAATATCTAGGGCCAAACTCAAATTTTACCCCCCAATCCCCAAAATTTGCATCTAAAACTGAAAATTTCATGTCCTATATGGTCCTCCATACTTTTACTCCAATGTGCATGCGCAGTGTCAAGGAGGTCTCAAAATTGGCACAATTATCATTCTTTGTTTGGCCCTCAATACAGATACACTTCACTGTTATTTGTGCTTGTAAATCTCAGTTTTAAGGATGCCAGACACATAATTATGAGAGAAATGGTGGATATAAGGAGGAAAAAGAAGTATGAGAGGAAAAAACAGTGGAAACAAATGTTCAGGGCTGTAACTTATAATTATTTTACGAAATTATTCATGTTACCTATTTTCGAGGCATGACCTTGTTGTGGTCATTCTTGCTATGAATGTTCCATTGTTTAATCAGTGTTTCCTCTCTCTCTTTCCTTTATTCCCCCCTAGCTATTCTCCCATGCTTTTGGCTTATTTTTTGTAATGTTTATTACTAAAATTTCTTGGGAGTTTTGGCTTGGAAAGAATTAATTTCTGTTGTTTTCTCCATGTTTGCGTCCTCACCCTTGGGAGGTTAGGCGTTTTCGTCTGCATCTACCATCTGATGATCTGCAGTTCCTTCTCTGGAAGTCTCTGTTTTGCATCAGATAGTGTTTAAATTGGTAACTGATTTCGGGCCATGTTTATCAGTGCCTGGAGTCATGTTTCCGGTTTGTTTACACTTTTTGTTTAGCGGTGAGGGGTCCATTACGGTCCTCTCTCCGTAGGGTCACTCTATATTATCAGTTTCTTTTTCAGAATTCAGAGTGATGTTTCTGCGATGTCTTAAACAAGTGTGTTTCCGTCGTTGCAATATTAGGGCTAGCGGGAAGTGCTCAAGATATTACGACAATAGCCGGGAGTTCGCTAGTTCGATCGAAGGCATTGATCACCTGCTAGTCTGCCCGGTGTCGCGACCATTCACCCGGAAAGAATGGCTCAGCACCCGGGTTCGTCCGTCGCGGTCCAGGGAAGCAGATTGAGTGATGCAAGCACTATAAAACTTCAGATGTGCACACCCAGCAACGATGGATCCGAGGATAGTACGGAGGAAGCCTTCAGTCCGGTAGCTAGCTCGTCCAGGTCCACCCGGACCGCGAGCGAGAGAGGCCCCCTCTCTCTTGCATCAACATCTGCGCCGCGATGTTGTATGTTTGTTCGCTTAGTCGGAGCTTACATCCACTCCTCCTGCTCGAGACGTTCCGTCGCATGACAGCCCGATGCAGCTGTTATATTGGCTTCCTCGTCCTCGTCAACACACACGACTGCCCCTTGGCTATGTGACCACAGATTTCCAGGGGACATTCGCATATTATATAAATGCAGGATTGAACGTCCCTGGTGCTCCTGCTTCGCCGACCAAGGAATACACGTCGACCAGGTCACTCCATCTGCTAGCCAGGGATACGAGACCTTCCAGTAGTGACGTTCGCATATTATATAAATGCAGGAATGAACGTCCCGGGAGCTTCCAGCGGATAATTCACGTAGGTCCACAGGTCTTATAGAGTAACATGAACAAGGTGCTGTTACCGTGATGTCTTCGTAAAGTGTGCTTCAGTCGTCACAGTCAAATGAAGAGTTAGCGGCAAAAGTGCTCATGTAGGTGTGTCAATTGCCTGGAGTTCCCTAGTAGGATCGCTGGCTTTGACACCTGCAAGCTCGCCCGGTGTCGCGAATGGCTCAGCACCCGGGTTCGTCTGTTGCGGACCAGGAAGGAAATTTGGGTAATGCGAGCACTATAAAATACATTGTGCACACCCAGTGACGACGGATACGAGGATGGTACGGAGGAAGCCTATTAGTCCGGTTCCTAGCTCGTCCAGGTCCATCCGGGCTGCGAGCGAGAGAGGTCCCTCTCTCGTACTACAACATCTGGGCACAGATGTTGTGGTACAAAACATTCCTCAGTCGGGGCATACGTGCACCGCTCGGGACGCTCCGTTATATAGACAGTCCGGAGAGACTGCTCTTTCAGCTTCCTCATCCTCATGGCAGCACACGCGACTGCACCTTGGCTACGTGACCAGTCATATTCAACTAGCATCGCTGACCAGGGATTCTACGCCGACCAGGTCACGCCATCCGGTAGCCAATGATACGAGGCCTTCATACTCCGGACGTTCGCATATAAGAAATATGCAGGAATCAATGTCCAAGGAGCTTCTAGTGGCTAGATTCTGTAAGACTGCAGCTCCATAGGCCTTCGTTACGTACGTGCTATCGCAGATAGCACAAATTATTGCAGCATCCCAGCACCCGACAGTAACTCTGTCGGATTAAGAATTATCCGAGGAAGCTGGGTTGGTACGTTCCGCTGCAGCTTCAGGCACGGATGACGAAGAATTACAAGTGGCCTGACAGGATGGCGAAAGGAATACGGATGAGTTGTATTTTCCCTTTCGGAACAACATAATTGCCGTAGAGTGCATTCGGCATTTTCTTCTGATGTTGTTCCTCCGGACCAAAAATTGCTGCTTTGCCAGATAAGAGACTGATAGCGCCACTGGACTCAGAATTCTTATCGGTTTAGGGACATCATCCCTCAGTTTCCGACATAGTCCAGATATGTCTCACGGACATTTGATCTGTTGAATGATGCTTTATTTATATAACTTGCTACTTAAATGGGCAGGTCAGGTTTCTTATCGGCAAATGCTCTACATCTGCCTTTCATCAATTTAAGGAATATTTTGAAACGGCAGGACAGAGCATTCTGAGAGTTCTCTGCATATAGACGACCAGGTCAGGACCTTGTGTTGTTTATACCGTCGTCTATGTCAAATCCAACCGCGTTGTTGGAAACGACAATATCGTCTAGCAGGGTCAGGTTAGACGCATCATCGTACGCAGATCACCTTACCAGAGCGTTATCATTACGTCTCAAAGGAAAAAGAATTCTAGGATGTACAACCTCCTTAAGAGTTCTTTGAAGGGCCTCACGTAAAACTCCGCCCTTTTAATGGCAATATGGAGTTGGTTAGACATGACGCGGCCCTGGCTACATCCACACGTGTTGATAGTAAGGTGAAAAACTCTCTCAGAGTCACTCCGGTCTCCGGAGAGTTTTCTTCGACGGCAAGCTTTCCGCAGTCTATGATCAGATAACTAAGAAAGCTTCAGACTCTCTGCTATTCAAATCCGCTTCCATATAGTCGGATCCAGCAGAGAAAAGTAGGACAGGCACTTCTGGGACGAATACATCCAAGGGAAGTTCCTGTAGAGGTTCCTATGCATCCTCTAGGTCTTACTCTAGAGACCATCAGGGTAGCGACTCAGGTAGGGGTTGTAACTCTGGCCGAGACATCTGGTCAGACACCCCTAGGTCGACGGGGTGAGGTGCGGGCCGTGGAGGACATGGCTTCTCCTTTTGCAAGCCTCGCAGGACCAGGAGGTAATGGTATTAACCTCTATCGTGTACTATTGAGTGGAAGACTGTCGAGTTTCTCAATTAATTGGGAGTAGATTACGGACGTCCCTTCGATTCGAGGGGTGATTTCGGAAGGACTAAATTGTCCTTCAAACGAAAACCTCCGTTAACTCGAAGTCCAAGATGGACTCAGCTTCCGTCAAGTCCGCAGGAAAGAGGCTCGCTTCCATCAGAAGTCCAGTCTCTTCTGGAATGATCGCGATAGAGATCGTAGAAATCCAGGAATTTCCAGGTTTCTACAACCATCCTTTTCTAGTTCCAAAACCAGACGGCTCATTCCGTCCACTTATAATTCTGAGCTGGATAAACAAGCTGATTGTGGCTCCAAGTTTATATATGGAGTCCATCCGATCGGTCAGAGCGAGTATTCGGGTGTATGACTATGCTACATGCATAGATCTCAAGATGTGTACTTTCACGTCATGGTACATCAGGCGTTCAGAAAGTATCTTTGCTTCTTCATCATAGGAGTTGTGTATCAGTTCCGAGCAATGTGCTTCAGTCTGAATCTAGCCCCCTGGGCTTTCACTCGAATAACAAACTCGGTAATGACTCATTTCCGAGCTCATTCGTCTGTGATAACGTCGGCCTACCTTGACGACATTCTTTAGAGGTACGGCAATGAGTTAACGCTTCAGAACGATGTGCAGAATCTGCTTCTATTGCTCCGATGTCTCGGTTTCATAAGTAAATGAGGAGAAGTTGGGTCTGGTATCATCCAAGTCATTCACCCACCGGGGGATGAGCTGCGAAACGCACAACATTCTTGTTCGTCTGCCGTTACCCAGAGCAAAATTAATCAGTTGAGACAAAGTCTCAGCGAGAGATCTCATGAGATTGATACGTTTGTGCGGAGCTGCCGCGATTTTATTCCGATGGGGCGGTTACGCACTTGTCCTCTCCAATTTCTTCTGATCCAGAATTGGAGGGTGAAGATTTTTTTGCTCGATACGGACATCTTCTTGTCAATCAAGTGAATAAGAGATTTGGACTTGGGCAGGTTTTCAGTGGTTAACTCAGGGAGTTCCACTGCAATTGCCGGATCCAAGTTTTACAGTTTTGACGGATGCCAGTCAAACAGGTTGGGTCATATCATTGAGCCCAACGGATTTGAAGGGCCAGGGTCTTTAGGATCTGTAGTTCCTAATTAAGCACATTAACATCAAGAATGATGTCATTTTGGCTTGCGCTACATTATTGGATGAATGTTATTCAGAATGCTCATGTGCTAATTCTGTCCGACAATTCGACGGTATTAGCATATTTTCAGAACTAGGGAGACAATCATTCCATTCTTTTATTCATGTTAACGGAAGGAATCTTTCTGTTTGTACCAGAACATCAAGTTCTCCTATCGGTCCGTCATATTCCTGATCGTCTGAACGTATTAGAGGACTCCCTTCACAGAGGGGCCGCTTGTTGACGCCAGAATGGACTTTCAACAAATGAGTATTCAATCAGATTTGCTACCAAGGAGAGCGGCATATGATCAACTTTTTCGTGACGCAACAATCAACAATCAGTTGCAGAAGTATGTGTCACAATGTTTGGATCTTCGAGCGTTTGCAGTAGACGCTCTATCGATCTCGTGAGACGGAATAATAGTATATGCGTATCTTCTAGCGCCGTTGATTCAGCAGATATTGCTCAAGTTATATATCTCAATGCAAAATTCTGTTGGTAGCATTTCTAGCTCTACAAGACCGTGGATTAATCTACTCAGGCGTCTGTTGTGGGACATGCCGTGGAAGCTTCCTCCACATTTCGGTCCATTCTATGGTCAGATGGACTCAATTTACTATCAGTACTGCTTATGATAATATCTTCAATCAGCAGTCTGTGCTTTAGTTTTAAGCTCATGAAGTAAGAGTTCTTTCTGCATCATGGGCTTACGCTAATAATGTTGCTATTACAGATCTAATGAGGGCTGCATATTGTTCTTAGCCCTCCACTTTCTCAAATTTGTATCTGAGAAATATTGAGTCCTTTTCTGCAGATCTGCATTGTTTAGGTCCGTTATTTTTCACTCAGAATGTCGTCCACTAATCAGTGGCAACTATATATATGTAGGCTTTCGGTTCTGGCAGTGACTCTGTCCTGCTGCCCTCTTCGCTCTGGAGTATTTGATCCAGGGCAAGGGGAGGGGGGGGGAGGGGCGGGTGTTCCCTTAGGTCACCTGCTTTATAGTGTAAAGCAAGGGAATACCTCCCTTGGAGTCAGTAATTCCGAGTCGGTACCGGGATGGTTTTAAAGTAAAGCTAATGTTTACTCATCTATGTAATATTTTTTAAGTGTTGCTTGGTGTGAGACATTTGTATATATCACGTATTAATCGGGCGTTAATATACAATCCTCGGATACTTTTATATGAGTATATAGAGTCTCATTTTGCGGGACTTCCTTAATTATTGGCTTTCCTTTAAAAAATATTAGTATAAAGGGTTATACTGGATGTTAATAGAGATCATTGATGTTATTGCGCTCAATTACAGAATGGTGTTGTGTCTTTCTTTTTGATACAAATAAGAAAGATACATGTAAAGCCTATCTCTCATTTTCTCTATCAGGGGATAGTTCTGTTATATGTAATTGAGTCTATTGGATTTTCCTTTATGTCCTAAGCCCTCCAACCTTTTTACTATTCAGCTAAGTCTAGGTCATTGGTACAGTATAAAAATGTTAAAAAATTTATAGTAATTTATATATTTTTTATACTTACCAATGACCCAGACAGGGATTGCCCTCCCATGAGTTGGGAACTCATACCTCCCCGCTGAGTACATAACGCTTACCAGGCACTGGTTGTAAGAATGATAACTGCGCCAATTCCGAGACCTCCTTGACACTGCACATGCGCAGTGGAGTAAAAGTATGGAGGACCATATAGGACATGTAATTTTCGGTTTTAGATGCAAATTTTGGGGATTGGGGGGTAAAATTTGCGTTTGGCCCTAGATATTTTAGAGTTAGCACCAGCTAAGTCTGGGTCATTGGTAAGTATAAAAAATATATAAATTACTTTACGATTCTGGGGTATGGAACATTCAAACATGGTTACTGAATTTGCAAAAAATTGAGTACAGAAGTGAAAATGTGGCCACAAGCCCAGTTGAAAAATGGGAGAAAATACAATGAGCATAGGGTTGGATGTAATGATAAGAACAATTTAAAACACATCTTTTTTAGCTCAACTTTGAGGTAGTCAAATTTGAGGTTATGCCATGGCCCGTCTGTCTGTCCGTCAACAATTCAATACAGCTCGGGCTAGAGGCCGTATTTATGAACCAATCTTTACGAAACTTCTTGGGTATCTTTGTTATCACTGTGGGACGAGAACAAGTGTTTTGGGGTGTGGTCCGAAATTCAAGATGGCCACCAGCAGCCAATTTGTACCGAAAATAGTGCAATCAGTTTTTTGGCTCACCAATGTTAGTTGTGTGAGCCTATGGCATAGCCCTCATGTCGGCGTCCGCTCTAAAATATTTTGAACTTTTGTGTACAGGTTTTGATTTTTTGGCTTTTTAAAAATTTTTCTAGTTTCTGCATATTGCTATGGTGGTTCACTATAACATTTAACTCTTTTCCAGGGTATTTTGTCTTAATTTTAACCCTTTGAATCAAATTTTAGACTTATTTTGATGTTTGCGTGCAGGTTTTTTTTTCTTTCTTCCAAGTGGAGATTTACCTTGCAGCATATGTCCATGCTTTCTATTGTATGTAAACATGCATCTTAGGGCTATGTTTGTATTATTTAACCCTTTTCCTGCTGAATTACTTCAATTTTGGATTTTTATGAACAGCTTTTGGACTTAGGCTTACAGCTTCTTACTTTTATGTACAGGTTGTGATAAAAAAAAACAATTTCAAGTGAGGTTGACCTCACTGCATATTGCAGTGGTGGTTATTATAACATTGATATCTTTCCAGTGCATATTTAAAAATTTTTTAACCCTTTGAATAGATTTTTAGACTTATTTTGACGTTAGCGTGCAGGTTTTCATGGTTTTTTTTTTTCCTTTCTTCCAAGTGTAGAGTTTCTGCATATTGCTGTGGTGGTTCACTATAACATTTAACTCTTTTCCAGGGTATTTTGTCTTAATTTTAACCCTTTGAACCAAATTTTAGACTTATTTTGATGTTTGCGTGCAGGTTTTGATGTTTTTAGCTCAACTTTGGCAAAGCCAAATTTGAGCTTATGCCATGGCCCGTCGTCCGTCTGTCTGTCTGTCCGTCCGTCTGTCCATCAACAATTGGATACGGCTCGGGCTAGAGGCCGTATTTATGAACCGATCTTTACGAAACTTCTTGGGTACCTTTGTTATGACCGTGGGACGAGAACGAGTGTTTTTGGGTGTGGTCCGAAATTCAAGATGGCTGCCAGCCGCCATTTTGTACCGACGATGCAGAAATCTGTTTTTTGTACAGAACTTCCATATGAAAGCTCTGATTTGAATAATTTTTTGTATGAATGTTTAGTACCATGAGATACATCACATATAATACAGGTTTTTTTCTCGTGCGTAAATTGTGCAAATTAGACTAACTTTGATGTTTTTTAGTGTTACTTTCAGCGCTGTAAGTGCAAATGCCAATACGGCTCGGGCTAGAGGCCGTATTTATGAACCGATCTTTACAAAACTCCTTGGGTACCTTTGTTATCACCATGGGACGAGAACGAGTGTTTTGGGGTCTGGTCCGAAATTCAAGATGGCCGATGGCAGCCATTTTGTACAAAATTTGGTGCAATCAGATTTTTGCACAGAACTTCCATATGAAAGCGCTGATTTGAATAATTTTTTGTGTGAATGTTTAGTACCAAGGGATACATCACATAATACAGGTTTTTTTCTCGTGCAGAAATTATGCAAATTAGATGAACTTTGATTTTTTCAGTGCTACATACACACAGTGAGTACACATGTCAATACGGCTCGGGCTAGAGTCTGTATTTATGAACCGATCTTCACGAAACGTCTTGGGTACCTTTGTTATCACCTTGAGACGAGAACGAGTGTTTCTGGGTGCGGTCCAAAATTCAAGATGGCTGCCAGTGGCCATTTTGTACCGAAATTAGGTCTAATTAGTTTTTTGTACACAACTTCTATACGGCTCAGGCTAGAGGCCGTATTTATGAACCGATCTTTACGAAACTTCTTGGGTACCTTTATTATCACCGTGGGATGAGAACGAGTGTTTTTGGGTGTGGTCCAAAATTCAAGATGGCCACCAGCAGCCATTTTGTACCAAAATTAGTGCAATCAGTCTTTTGTACAGAACTTCTGTATGATAGTTCTGATTTGAATAAATTTTTTGTATGAATGTTTAGCAACATGGAATACATCACATATAGTACGGGGTTTTTTGTCGTGCAGAAATTATGCAAATTAGATGAACTTTGATTTTTTTCAGTGCTACTTACACACAGTAAGTACACATGTCAATACGGCTCGGGCTAGAGTCTGTATTTATGAACCGATCTTCACGAAACGTCTTGGGTACCTTTGTTATCACCTTGGGACGAGAACGAGTGTTTCTGGGTGCGGTCCAAAATTCAAGATGGCTGCCAGTGGCCATTTTGTACCGAAATTAGGTCTAATTAGTTTTTTGTACACAACTTCTATAGGGCTCAGGCTAGAGGCCGTATTTATGAACCGATCTTTACGAAACTTCTTGGGTACCTTTGTTATCACCGTGGGATGAGAACGACTGTTTTTGGGTGTGGTCCGAAATTCAAGATGGCCACCAGCAGCCATTTTGTACCAAAATTAGTGCAATCAGTCTTTTGTACAGAACTTCTGTATGAAAGTTCTGATTTGAATACATTTTTGTATGAGTGTTTAGTAACATGGAATACATCACATATAGTACAGGTTTTTTTCTCGTGCAGAAATTATGCAAATTAGATGAACTTTGATTTATTCAGTGCTACTTATACACTGTAAGTGCACATGTCAATATGGCTCGGGCTAGAGGCTGTATTTATGAACCGATCTTCACAAAACTTCTTGGGTACCTTTGTTATCGCCTTGGGACGAGAACGAGTGTTTCTGGGTGCGGTCCAAAATTCAAGATGGCTGCCAGTGGCCGTTTTGTATCGAAATTAGGTCCAATCAGTTTTTTGTCACAACTTCTACACAGCTCATATTTATGAACTGATCTTCACGAAACTTCATGGGTACCTTTGTTTTCACCTTGGGACAGGAATGAGTGTGTTTTGGGGTGCCTTTGTTATCACTGTGCTATGAGAACAAATATTTTGGGGTTCAGTCAGACCCACTCTGGGACTCAAAGATTTCTTTTCTAGTTTAGCATCTGACTGTCACCCACCTTTACAATACTTTACCTATACATTTGTTACAGGCAACGGTCAGTATTTATGTACAGACCGTTACAATACTTTATATGTACCTTTGTTATTAGGTCATTACCTAGATGTTTGTCATTGCTGTGTCACATACTATACATGTACATGTCTTTGTCTTGACAAGTTGAGCTACAGTGTCATTGACACTTTCATTTTTAGCTCAACTTTGATGAAGTCAAATTTGAGCTATTGTCATGGCCCGTCGTCCGCCGTCCGTCTGTCCGTACGTCAACAATTGGCTATGGCTCGGGCTAGAGGTCGTATTTATGAACCGATCTTTACGAAACTTCTTGGGTACCTTTGTTATGACCATGGGATGAGAACAAGTGTTTTTGGGTGCGGTCCGAAATTCAAGATGGCTGCCAGCCGCCATTTTGAACCGATGATGCAGAAATCTGTTTTTTGTACAGAACTTCCATATGAAAGCTCTGATTTGAATAATTTTTTGTATGAATGTTTAGTACCATGGGGTACATCACATATAATACGGGTTTTTTTCTCGTGCGTAAATTGTGCAAATTAGACTAATTTTGATGTTTTTTGGTGTTAATTTCAGCACTGTAAGTGCAAATGCCAATATGGCTCGGGCTAGAGGCCGTATTTATGAACCGATCTTTACGAAACTTGGGTACCTTTGGTATCACCGTGGGACGAGAACGAGTGTTTTTGGGTCCGGTCCGAAATTCAAGATGGCCGATGCAGCCATTTTGTACAAAATTAGGTGCAATCAGATTTTTGCACAGAACTTCCATATGAAAGCGCTGATTTGAATAATTTTTTGTGTGAATGTTTAGTACCATGGGATACATCACATATAATACGGGTTTTTTTCTCGTGCAGAAATTTTGCAAATTAGATGAACTTTGATATTTCAGTGCGACTTACACACATTAAGTACACATGTCAATACGGCTCAGACTTGAGTCTGTATTTATGAACTGATCTTCACGAAATGTCTTGGGTACCTTTGTTATCACCTTGGGACGAGAACGAGTGTTTCTGGGTGTGGTCTAGAATTCAAGATGGCTGCCAGTGGCCATTTTGTACCGAAATTAGGTCTAATCAGTTTTTTGTACACAACTTCTATACAGCTCAGACTAGAGGCCATATTTATGAACCAATCTTTACGAACCTTGTTGGGTACCTTTGTTATAACCGTGGGATGAGAGCGAGTGTTTTTGGGTGTGGTCCAAAATTTAGTAACATGGAATACATCACATATTCTAAGGGGTTTTTTTTCGTGCAGAAATTATGCAAATTAGATGAACTTTGACTTATTCAGTGCTACTTGCACAATGTGAGCACACATGTCAATACGGCTCAGGGTAGAGTCTGTATTTATGAACCGATCTTCACAAAACTTCTTGGGTACCTTTGTTATCACCTTGGGACGAGAATGAGTGTTTCTGGGTACGGTCCAAAATTCAAGATGGCTGCCAGTGGCCATTTTGTACCAAAATTAGGTCCAATCAGTTTTTTGTCACAAGTTCTATACAGCTCGTATTTATGAATTGATCTTCACAAAACTTCTTGGGTACCTTTGTTTTCACCTTGGGACAGGAATGAGTGTGTTTTGGGGTGCCTTTGTTATCACTGTGCTATGAGAACAAATATTTTGGGGTTCAGTCAGACCCACTGTGGGACTCAAAGTTTTCTTTTCTAGTTTAGCATCTGACTGTCACCCACCTTTACAATACTTTACCTATACATTTGTTACAGGCAACGGTCAGTATTTATGTACAGACCATTACAATACTTTATATGTACCTTTGTTATCAGGTCATTACCTAGATGTTTGTCATTGCTGTGTCACATACTATACATGTGCATGTCTTTGTCTTGACAAGTTGAGCTACAGTGTCATTGACACTTTCATTTTTCCTTTCTTCCAAGTGGAGATTTACCTTGCAGCATATGTCCATGCTTTCTATTGTATGTAAACATGCATCTTAGGGCTATGTTGTATTATTTAAACCTTTTCCTACTGAATTACTTCAATTTTGGACTTTTATGTACAGCTTTTGGACTTGGGCTTACAGCTTCTTACTTTTATGTACAGGTTGTGATAAAAAAAAACAATTTCAAGTGAGGTTGACCTCACTGCATATTGCAGTGGTGGTTATTATAACATTGATATCTTTCCAGTGCATTTTTAAAATTTTTTTAACCCTTTGAATAGATTTTTAGACTTATTTTGACGTTTGCATGCAGGTTTTCATGGGGTTTTTTTTTTCCTTTCTTCCAAGTGTAGAGTTTCTGCATATTGCTATGGTGGTTCACTATAACATTTAACTCTTTTCCAGGGTATTTTGTCTTAATTTTAACCCTTTGAACCAAATTTTAGACTTATTTTGATGTTTGCGTGCAGGTTTTGATGGTTTTTTTTTCCTTTCTTCCAAGTGGAGATTTACCTTGCAGCATATGTCCATGCTTTCTATTGTATGTAAACATGCATCTTAGGGCTATGTTTGTATTATTTAACCCTTTTCCTGCTGAATTACTTCAATTTTGGACTTTTATGTACAGCTTTTGGACTTAGGCTTACAGCTTCTTACTTTTATGTACAGGTTGTGATAAAAAAAACAATTTCAAGTGAGGTTGACCTCACTGCATATTGCAGTGGGGGTTATTATAACATTGATATCTTTCCAGTGCATTTTTAAAATTTTTTTAACCCTTTGAATAGATTTTTAGACTTATTTTGACGTTTGCGTGCAGGTTTTCATGGGGTTTTTTTTTTCCTATCTTCCAAGTGTAGAGTTTCTGCATATTGCTATGGTGGTTCACTATAACATTTAACTCTTTTCCAGGGTATTTTGTCTTAATTTTAACCCTTTGAACCAAATTTTAGACTTGTTTTGATGTTTGCGTGCAGGTTTTGATGGTTTTTTTTCCTTTCTTCCAAGTGGAGATTTACCTTGCAGCATATGTCCATGCTTTCTGTTGTATGTAAACATGCATCTTAGGGCTATGTTTGTATTATTTAACCCTTTTCCTGCTGAATTACTTCATTTTTGGACTTTTATGTACAGCTTTTGGACTTAGGCTTACAGTTTCTTACTTTTATGTACAGGTTGTGATAAAAAAAACAATTTCAAGTGAGGTTGACCTCACTGCATATTGCAGTGGTGGTTATTATAACATTGATATCTTTCCAGTGCATTTTTAAAATTTTTTTAACCCTTTGAATAGATTTTTGGCTCACCAATGTTAGTTGTGTGAGCCTATGGCATAGCCCTCATGTCGGAGTCGGCGTCCGCTCTCAAATATTTTGAACTTTTGTGTACAGGTTTTGATTTTTTGGCTTTTCAAATTTTTTTTTAGTTTCAGCATATTGCTATAGTGGTTCACTATAACATTTGACTCTTTCCCAGGGTATTTTGTCGTAATATTAACCCTTTGAATCAAATTTTAGACTTATTTTGATGTTTGCGTGCAGGTTTTGATGGGTTTTTTTTCCTTTCTTTCAAGTGGAGATTTACCTTGCAGCATATGTCCATGCTTTCTATTGTATGTAAACATGCATCTTAGGGCTATGTTTGTATTATTTAACCCTTTTCCTGCTGAATTACTTCAATTTTGGACTTTTATGTACAGCTTTTGAACTTAGGCTTACAGCTTCTTACTTTTATGTACAGGTTGTGATAAAAAAAAACAATTTCAAGTGAGGTTGACCTCACTGCATATTGCAGTGGTGGTTATTATAACATTGATATCTTTCCAGTGCATTTTTTAAAAATTTTTAACCCCTTCAATATATTTTTAGACTTATTTTGACGTTTGCGTGCAGGTTTTCATGGGTTTTTTTTTTTTCCTTTCTTCCAAGTGTAGAGTTTCTGCATATTGCTATGGTGGTTCACTATAACATTTAACTCTTTTCCAGGGTATTTTGTCTTCATTTTAACCCTTTGAATCAAATTTTAGACTTATTTTGATGTTTGCGTGCAGGTTTTGATGTTTTTTTTTTCCTTTCTTTCAAGTGGAGATTTACCTTGCAGCATATGTCCATGCTTTCTATTGTATGTAAACATGCATCTTAGGGCTATGTTTGTATTATTTAACCCTTTTCCTGCTGAATTACTTCAATTTTGGACTTTTATGTACAGCTTTTGGACTTAGGCTTACAGCTTCTTACTTTTATGTACAGGTTGTGATAAAAAAAAAACAATTTCAAGTGAGGTTGACCTCACTGCATATTGCAGTGGTGGTTGTTATAACATTGATATCTTTCCAGTGCATTTTTTAAAAAATTTTAACCCTTTGAATAGATTTTTAGACTTATTTTGACGTTTTCTTGCAGGTTTTCATGTATTTTTTTTCCTTTCTTCCAAGTGTAGATTTACCTTGTAGTATATGCTTTCTATTGTATGTAAACATGCATCTTAGGGCTACGTTGTATTCTTTAACCCTTTTCCTGCTTAATTATTTCAATTTTGTACTTCTTTTGTTTACAGGTTTGGATTTTTGTGGTTTTAAAAAAATGTTTTTCTTCTTTGCATATTGCTGTGGGGGTTCACGATAACATTTAACTCTTTTCCAGGGTATTTTGTCTTAATTTTAACCCTTGGAATCAAATTTTGGACTTATTTTGACGTTTGTGTGCAGGTTTTGATGTTTTTTTACTTTTATGTGCAGGTTTTGAGGTTTGTCTTTCTTTTCTTCCAAGTGGTGACTTACCTTGTAGCATATTGCCATGGTTCCTATTTTATGTTATGATGCTTCTTGGGGCTATTATTATATTATTTAACCCTTTAGCTGCTTATTTACTTTAATTTTGGACTTTTGTGTGCAGGTTTTGTACTTTTGTGTGCAGGTTTTGATATTTTTTTTTAAGTGGAGTTTTACCTCTCTGGCATATTGCCATGGTGGTTACTGTAACATTTTCAGGGTATTTTTCTAAATTTTAACCCTTTGAAACAAATGTGATACTTTTATGTGCAGGTTTTGAGGTTTGTCTTTCTTTTCTTCCAAGTGGATATTTTTCAAGTAGACTTTCACCTTACTGGCATATTGCCATTGTGGTTACTGTGACAGGATATTTTTCTCAATTTTAACCCCTTGAAACAAATGTGATACTTTTTTTCACTTTTATGTGCAGGTTTTGAGGTTTGTCTTTCTTTTCTTGCAAGTGGTGACTTACCTTGTAGCATATTGCCATGGTTCCTATTTTATGTTAGGATGTTTCTTGGGCTATTTTTATATTATTCAACCCTTTAGCTGCTTATTTACTTTAATTTTGTTCTTTTCTTTGCAGGTTTTGTACTTTTGTGTGCAGGTTTTGATATTTTTTTTTAAGTGGAGTTTTATCTCACTGGCATATTGCCACGCTGGTTATTGTAATATTTTCAGGGTATTTTTCTAAATTTTAACCCTTTGAAACAAATGTGATACTTTTTTTACTTTTATGTGCAGGTTTTGAGGTTTGTCTTTCTTTTTTTCAAAGTGGAGACTTACCTTGTAGCATATTGCCATGGTTCCTATTTTATGTTAGCATGCTTCTTAGGGGTTATTATATTATTTAACCCTTTAACTGCTTATTTTCTTTAATTTTGGACTTTTGTGTGCAAGTTTTGAACTTTTTTTTTTTACTCCAGCCACCCCTTTGCATTGGGCACCTGTTGGTGAGCCACGGGGTACTGATACCCCCTCTAGTTAGACTTATTTTGACATTTGCGTGCAGGTTTTCATGGGTTTTTTTTTCCTTTCTTTCAAGAGTAGATTTACCTTGTAGCATATGTCCATGCTTTCTGTTGTATGCAAACATGCATCTTAGGGCTACGTTGTATCCTTTAACCCTTTTCCTGCTTAATTACTTCAATTTTGGACTTCTTTTATTTACAGGTTTGGATTTTTGTGCTTTTAAAACAATTTTTTTTTCTTTGCATATTGCTGTGGGGGTTCACGATAACATTTAACTCTTTTCCAGGGTATTTCGTCTTAATTTTAACCCTTTGAATCAAATTTTGGATTTATTTTGACGTTTGTGTGCAGGTTTTGATGTTTTTTTACTTTTATGTGCAGGTTTTGAGGTTTGTCTTTCTTCTCTTCCAAGTGGCGACTTACTTGTAGCATATTGCCATGGTTCCTATTTTATGTTAGCATGCTTCTTAGGGGTTATTATATTATTTAACCCTTTAGCTGCTTATTTTCTTTAATTTTGGACTTTTGTGTGCAAGTTTTGAACTTTTTTTTTTTTACTCCAGCCACCCCATTGCATTGGCCACCTGTTGGTGAGCCATGGGGTACTGATACCCCCTCTAGTTGTACAGAACTCCTGTATGAAAGTTCTGATTTGAATAAATGTTTGGTTGAATGTTTAGTAATTTGGAATACATCACATATAATGCAGTTTTTTTTCTTGTGCAGAAATTATGCAAATTAGGTGAACTTTGATTTATTCAGTTCTACTTTTCACAGTAAGTACACATGTCAATACGGCTCGGGCTAGGGTCTGTATTTATGAACCGATCTTCACAAAACTTTTTGGGTACCTTTGTTTTCACCTTAGGACGAGAACGAGTGTTTTGGGGTGTGGCCCAAAATTCAAGATGGCTGCTGGTGACCATTTTGTACCGAAATTAGGTACAATCATTTTTTTGTACAGAAATTCTATACTATGAACCGATCTTTACGAAACTTCTTGGGTACCTTTGGTATCACCATGGGATGAGAACAATTGTTTTTGGGTGCGGTCCAAAATTCAAGATGGCCACCGGCAGCCATTTTGTACCAAAATTAGGGACAATCAGTTTTTTTTGAACTTCTATATGAAAGTTCTGATTTGAATAAATTTTTGAATGAATGTTTAGTAATATGGAATATGTCACATATAAAACAGGTTTTTTTCTCACACAGAAATTATGCAAATTAGATGAACTTTGATTTATTCAGTGCTACTTATACACAGTAAGTGCACATGTCAATACGGCTCGGGCTAGAGGCTGTATTTATGAACCGATCTTCACGAAACTTTTTGGGTACCTTTGTTATCACCTTGGGACGAGAACGAGTGTTTTTGGATGCGGTCCGAAATTCAAGATGGCTGTCACTGGCCATTTTATACCGAAATTAGGTGCAATCAGTTTTTTGTACAGAACTTCTAGAACTACGTTTGTTATCATCATGGGATGGTAACGAGTGCTTTTGACTGTCGACAGTCCTATTTTCAGGAATTGTGTCCATTACATTTTTTTTGTACAGAACCTGTAAAGAAGATTTTTTATGTCCGTAATGTTTGCTATTAATTTATTGGGTGTCTTCGTTATCACTGTGGTATGAGAACAAATATTTTTGGGTTCAGTCAGACCCACTCGGGGACTGAAAAAGGGAGATAATTAAAAATCTTTTCCAAAAACACCAGACAAAAATAATGTTTCTTGAATTCCGCATACCTAGTATGTGTATATTCAAATGTGTTGAAGCCAAGTTCCTGTGTTAATATTTAGTGTTGTTTGGGGAGGGTAAACATTATTAGCACACCCCGATTTTTTATTTCCAGTGTGAAAAAATAAAACCTCCTTACCCGTGTGAACCCTATGAGCGAAAAGATCAAAAATTCAAATACCTATACTTTAAGAAGGACTGGACAAATATTTATTAATTAGTATGAATCAACCTTAGAAGGGTTTGAATCAAACAGGCCAAAACAATTGCAAACATTTGGCTTATGATGCACCGTACAAGGATCCCCATTGTAACATTAACCCCATGGAGATTTCTTTTCTAGTTTAGTCTAACTGTCAGCCACCTTTACAATACTTTACCTGTACATTTGTTACAGGCTACAGTCAGTATTTATATACAGACATTTACAGTACTTTACATGTACCTTTGTTATCAGGTCATTACCTAGATGTGTGTCATTGCTGTGTCGCATACTATACATGCACATGTCTAACACAAGTTGACACTTTCATTATTTTCTAGCATCAAAATATAAATCCAATGAACATGAATAGGCCTCTAAGACAATTTAAAACTCATCTCTTTTATTTGCTAGCATTTTATAGCATCAAAATAAAAATACGATGAACATGAATAGGAATATTTATAATGGAAAATATAATTTACATAACTTTCTCAATAATGAACTTGTCGACATATTACTTTCCATATACTCATCCCAGAGTGAAGGCAATTGCCCCTGTAAAATGAAATATTTTTTTTTCTGTGATATCTTCGAAGTTTTTTTTTTTGGACACCAGTTTAATGTTTTTTGCGGTCACAACACTTTCCTCATACAACAGTGGTACCAGAACATAGAAGGAAATATTCTCAGATTTTGATTTGTAGTTTAGGCGGCTGTGCTAACCCTCAAAATCGTTGTTTGTTCTTGTTGATCTGTTAAACATACACCATGAGTCGATAGGCAATACGGTACTTTCCATCCAAGTGTTCTCTATGTTATCTATAAATTCATTCACATGCTTGTCTTCCATGTCACGCACAAGCTTTTCAAAGGCTGTCTGGATAGGTTCTGCAGGAATGAAAAGTAGAGCGAATATTTTTCTAATCAATCTAAAAAAAGATAAAGTGACACAAGTCAATACCATGTAGAAATAGGCAAAAATAACCCAATTTATGACCTTAATTATGGAAAGTAAAACACACACCGAAAATAACCCAAATTTAGACATTAATTTTAGAAAGTTTAACATTGAAATTGAAATTAATTTTAAATTAAATTAAATATAAATACGTAATTTACCTGCATTGGCTTCCCTTTTCATTGTAAATACGCTGTAAACCAAGTTGTTGCACCTTTCTCCATAATGCCTGCGACCAGTGAAAGAAGCATCCTTTAATCTCAACATTTGTAAAGACATCTCTAATGGCGATCCAGAGAGCTTGTTCAAAGTCAACAGTTACGGTCTCCAGTCTGGAGCATTGTAGTAACATTTCCATTAAAGCCCTGAAAACTTGCAACAATAAAACAACAACCTTTTTGTAATATCTACTCTTGCGACGACTCATGAGTACATACACCCATGGCACTTGTTTAGTGTATTCTTTTTTTCATACAAATTTAAGGCATGTACTGTTAGAAGCTGTGTAAATGGCTTTCTCACCACTTTAAACGTTCCATCAATATACCAGCTCTTTGATTTGGCGAGTAATTGCAATTGACCGGGCGTAGCAAATATCAAATGTTATTCGCTGTCAGTCTTGAGATCTTTTTGTAGAAAATCTGATGCTAAATCTGTGTTAACCTACAAAATTAATGACAAGATTATTAACAAGATTGGAGATTATCATTAACATAGTAGGAGAGTAAGAGAGAGAGAGAGAGAGGTATAGGGAGGGGGTAGAGAGATTTTGAAAGTTGGTGCTCACCTCAAACATGGTAGAAGTAGGTTCTTGTGAATGTTTTTTTTGTCATATTCAGTTTGCTGCTCTTATCAAGTTTGATGGGTTGGGTAATGATGATGTGCTATCCCTCATATACTCTTCCTTTAACACAGTTTCTGCAAGTGTTGCTGCTGCAATTGTTAGGCCAGTTGTACAAATATCATTGGGTGGATGATTGTGTTCTTGGAGCCCAGCACTATATATACCACCTCTGTCACTTACAGTTGCAGGACATCGATCATTCTGTTTTCTTTGTGAACACCACCAAATATATAGCCACTTTGGTCTCCTTCTACTGTAAATGAAAATTCATTACTTGAAATTAATTTCTTTTTCCCTCTCTTTGTCCCATGTTCTAATACCTCATACGTGATTTCATCATTGGATGCTTGAGTTTGAGGCTCCATGTCATCAGTTTCCATTTTTTCTATACCGCTATTCAATTCCTGGTAGGAGGTGTGTGAAGCAAGAGACCTAGAATGAATGAACAAATGAATCATTGAAGACTGAACAAATGAAATGAATCCTTCGTGAAACCACAACACATGCACAAATCTCAGAGTTAGTTATTTGAGAAACAGTCAAAATTTTACCACCCCACACTCAAGCACTACATTGCAACAAAAATCATTTATTCCCTCTACGATAAAAATTTGGAATGAACTTCCAACAGTTGACAGTGAAACAAAATTGCCTGAAGCTAATAAGGTTTTTGGAGACTACTTATAGAAGCACAAAGCTTGCGTCGAATCCAACTCATAAATCTATTGACACAAGATTATATGAACATCATTGGTTATGTAAATGTAATCAAATTTTCTCCCTCTCTCTCTCTCTCCCCCTCTCTCTCTCTCTCTCTAAATAAATAAATAAATAAATAAATAAATAAATAAATAAAAAGACAACACTTACTCTTCCTGGTTTTCCTGTTGAATACTGAATTCCAAACTAATATTAAATGACATGGTATAATTTGGTGCATTCTGGTTACTGCCTTGTGTTTTACTGTCATCAACCTCAATTTCCATTTGTGAAACATTCCAGACACTGTCTTGTGTTATGCTGTGGGTGCCATTGGAAAAATTTATGCTAAAATTCCCAATGGCACTATTGTTGCATTTCTTGCAATGACTGACTGTGTTGATGTACATGCTCAGGAGAGCCTTGAGGTTCTGTCCTGGATCCAAGCCTCTTCTTTCTCTACATAAATGACATTCCAACCAACCTGAAGTCTGAAATACACCTGTTTGCTGATGACACCATTGCCTATCTCACAGTAACATCAGAAAATGATGCCATAACATTGCAGGACGACTTAAACACGCTTGAAAAATGGGAACAAACATGGAAAATGGAATTTCATCCCCAGGCGTGCCATGTGCTCACCATACCAAGAAAAAGAAAAAAAACTCCATCATAACTACTTTCTGCATGGTCACACACTAAAGCATGTAACACTGGCAAAATATCTTGGAATTACTATCAGTTCTGACCTTTGTTGGACAGAACACATCAACAACAACTGTGGGAAGGCTAACAGAACTTCCTGAAATGAAACATAAACATTTCGTTAAAGAAGATTAACAGTGACGCAAACCAAATGTCAGTCTGTCCAACCATTAAGTACGCTTTATTAGTGTTGAACCCACATCAGGAAGGTAACATCAAAGAGTTAAATGAAATCCAGTGACGTGCAGCTGTATACATGTATGTTTATCATAGATACAGAAATGGATTTAGTGTAAGATCAATGGTGGAAGTACTCAAATGAGAATCCCTTGAAGATCAGCGGAGGAAAGCATTCAAAGCAAGATTATCTATGATGTACAAGATCCACATGCAAATGGTCTATCTTTCTACCAGGCTAGTCCCATCAAATCAAGTCAACAGGCACTCACATCACCTTGACTACCAGGAACTCAGCTGCACACACAACTACAGAAAGTAATTTTTCCACGGACAATCACTGACTGGAACAACCTGCCAAGGGCTGCCATAGATGCCACATCTTTGGATTCATTCAAGGCTGCTCTCTCCAATCACTTGACTCCACGGTAAACAACATGCAGATTATTGTTTTTAATGTCACTATCAATATTATAAATTATTGTGATGAATTGACGGTAACATTGTCTGAGGTTTCAGCTCGAAGCTTATGTTCAAACGAGTGGCGAAGTGTAGAGGTTGAACATACGTTCCAAGCCGAAAACCTCAGGCCATGTTACCGCCAAGTCATTACAGTAATGTATATGTTCCAATATGACACCACCCATAGCCCAAAACCTATTGTGAAACGGGAGAGGCTTATTTACTAAATTTGTGATTGTTAAAAGTTGCCTTGTTCAAGGCAACTTTTAAAGATCACAGGTTCAGTAAATAAACCTCTCTTGTACCCACGACGGCACTGAATAAATAATCAGTAAACCAGATAAACTTATTTCATCTTAGTTCAAATCGTAAATTGGTTTGCAATTTAAACAACACTTTATCTGGAACACCATCTGCAGCATGTGTGAAAAATCCAGAAAAATGAAGCGGCTTGCTAGTCACTCCGTTTATGAAGCAATTACGAAACAGGCGACATCATTTCAAATATTTTATATGGTTACGTCAGACAGTAACATTTGCTACTGGAGCCGTAAATATAAAAGAAACTATGCCAGCTCTCATCCAATCAGAGGGCGAGGATTTTCCTCTTATTAGAACATTTTGCACTGAACTGTTCTTAAAAAAATACAACAAAAACAAAAAAAAATAAAACAGCTTCTGGTGTGCGCACAAAACTGCAGAATAGTAAAAAAACAAACTGGATTTCATATATTTCATTCCTGTAAAGAAAATAAGCAGCCAAAAGAATATTAGCCAAAGGTTGGGAAAGGTAGGGATTTCATTTGATTCCCCAATCTGATTATTTGTTTCATCATGCTAAACATGAAACAAATAATTTGTACATGCAATGTCAAGTATATCAAATGAGCAACAATCTCTCAGAGTTTGGTGAGGGTTTCCTTACCAGTTTCAAGAGTCAGCATTACATGTACGCTCCCTGTAAAACACTGCCAATCGACTCCCCACTAACTGCTCTATGAGGTGGGTATTAAAACCCAACCACGTGACTAAAATAAGACGTAGTATCAGTTATAATTAGCACAAAGTGTTTCCCAATGTTGTGACAAGGTTATGCTTCCGACCCAAAGTAGGACCTCCAAACATCATTTCTCTGCCAAACAGCTGTTGATAATTAGGGAAAAAAGCACATCGCTCCCAAACTACACAAATAAAAATAAACTCGTTAAAATTTATTTTGAAATTTTGTACAAAATGACCTTTGAGGGCAGTTTCGATCTCGCATGAATATATGTGAAGACCTTCTTGTTTGGTTTTGTCGATGTCGGTGTTTCTTTGATCCCGTAATTTTTGGATACCAATTAGCACATTTTTCCAACCAGTCGGGCAAATACTATTTTTAATATCATAGGGAAATTTTAAAAATGCATTTCGTTTTGAATATATTGAGTAAACATCAGTCTGATTTCGTCCTTGAATTTTTACAATCCGACTATTATTAGCGAAGTTACGCCAAAAATGGAAATAATAAAAAAATCTCATTTGTAACAAGTTGAAGAACCTTTCGAAAAGAGTCATTCAAATACACACCTTTTTTATTCTGCAGTGGTAGACATATTCCGGGCAATGAAAAAGAACTTTACACAATTTGGTTGCGTTTCCAGGTTTTCAGGTATTCTCATGAAGGACAGCTGACGTCGACATAACAGGTTGAGAACAACGTAGTTTCGTTACCCACTAAACGGGCCAAATTGCCAGAGTTATTAGACCACAGACGTCTGGAAACCTGATCTAAATCACCCCTACCTCAAAACACCTCATTCTTATATGCACCCCTCCCCCGAAATATATAATACACGGATCTGTGTGTTATTTATTTTGGAAGTGTGTGTATGTGTGGGGGGCATATATAAGGTGGAGGTGTGACGTTGGGGGCGATGTGATATTAATCAGGACTCCAGATGTCTGTGGTTTGACTAGGCAGTGGGACCTGGGCGGGATGCACAGCAACTCCGAATGACGACATCCCCTTTAATCTGAGGATGATATACAACATTTCTCAATAAAATAAAATAATCGTTCAACGGGTAATGTTGGATTTCAAGGTGTGCAGAGAACGAGCCGGTCCATTGCGAACTCACTCCATTGACGCGGCAAAGCATCCATGTTTTACAAGGCGAAGTTCCCACTCAATGTGGCAGGGCAAAAATATAAAAAGAATACCCAAAAGACGGTTGCAGAATGTTAATCTGCACCCCCCCCCCCCCCCCCAAAAAAAAAAAAAAAATGCAGTGGAAGACCAGTCGAGTATAGATATCATCTGACTGGTTGGTTGGTTGGTTGGTTGGGTGGGGGTCTAAGTACAAATTCAATGGAGGCAGAGAGCCAACTGTTATATAGGCCTGCCATCTTGCCATCAGAAGGTGCAGATGCGTAGGCCAACCCCACAAACATTTAATGTCTGTGTTTCCGTCTCCTAATGTTCAGTGTTGCTGTAACCTTACTATTTGTGGGCCTAGGCATGTTTAAAAAAATTCCGGTGAACTTGGGTGGGGTAGGAATCTTACGCAGCATCAAGTGGGATATGCAAGCATCTCAACCCATGTGAAAAAAGCACTTCATTGAGCTGAGGGTCCTTTGAATGACAACCTACGGTCCATCTGCAGAAATATGTTGTGTTCGCTGTCCCTTTTCCAGTGAAGCTGAGAGCATATTTTGTGAGTGGGATCCTCACTCCTCGAGTGTTTTAGCAGAGACCCTGATGTGGCGAGATGGGACGCGATGTGTCTGAATGTATATGAGATCAGTTAAAAATTGTAAATTGGCAGAATTTGGGAAAGTTTTCAGTTTCCTGTCAGAACTCAGCACAATTAGAAGAAACATATACATATATTTTATATTTCGTTCAAAAACGATGCGTATAGCTTGAGGTTTGTTTCTTTGGACCACTGAGAAAAGTAGACCCAGGCTGTTGTAATATAACTGAATATAACACAACACTTAACACGATCAATTATTGAGTTCTCGCGGCAGCAATAAAATTCAGAAGCAATAACATTTTCTAATCCGAACTAATCCTTTAATTACCCTTCAAAAGATGTAAAACAAGAGCCGACAATAGCTACTGACTGTGTCTGAAACAGCCTCTGATCGCAATGAAAACATTGACTGATGATAATAGATAAAGGATAAATTACTCCTATGAAGTTTATTCTTTTGAGATTTCCAACATCTGAAACTGGTTAAATTGAATTTCAATTATGTACATCTATATACTTTTATATTTGCACTGCAACTTGTAAAGAAAATTTTGTTTCTAACATTCGACCTACCATTTAACAATTTTATTAGCACTACAACAAATAATGAAATTATTTTCAATCTATTTATAGGAAAAGACAGCAGTCGTGTGGTGTTTTCAACAAATAGTTGCAACACAAAGAGAAAAAATTCTATTTCTAACATTCGGCCTGTCACTTAAGTTAACTGTGCACATGTTAATTACCACTACGAAAAAGCCCTGGGCCGATTTAATCCGTGGACCGACTTAGGGGCATACCTCAGTTGCTGACTTTATTTTTGGCCAACTTCTCCTATGGACGACTTCATTTGGAGGCAACTTCCCACCATTTACGCGCCCGTTTCAATCAGAAGTCATTAGATATGCCTTGGAACCAAAAAATTAAGATAAAAACCTAAAAAAAAATGTGAATGACGAATTTCGTGTATAGCGCTGGCCGATTTTTACAGTTATGTCACGTAAAGTGTTAAATGCAAAAATGAATATTGCACAGTAATTAGACTTGAATATTTCTCCATTTGAACTTTATATGCCAAGATTATTTTAATGTGATTTTGTTACAAATTACAATTAATTAATCAATAAAATATAACAAAATACAGAATAAATTTAAAAAAGATATTTAATAACATTTGATAAATAAAAGTTGTCAGAAAGGTTTTAAACAACATCTCAAAAGTGTCATGCTTTATCAGACCAGTGCTGAAAAACCCCATCAATTAGCTCCGCCCACTCATAAAAAGTTCCTCTATAAATAGACACAGAGGTCTTAATTGAACCGGATTAACAGTGACTGCATTATGTAATCATATGTAACAACTGGGGTAATTTGGAAGACAACTTTTACAGGGACTGTACACGTAATGAGGAGTTGCACAGACTAAACTGAAGATACAGATTTTATACCTTTTAGTTAGCAACACTACCTGGACAAGAATTTTAATAAGTGCTTTTACACATGTAAACCAATAGCCAGCTGTATCGCTGAACATGTTGGATACATTCACCAGTAAGTGCACAGGCTACTGGGACAAATTTCTATAATACAAATGTGATGAACAGTGAAGGTCTAAGATTTGTGCATATGGAAAAACATGGTTTCTACCCTTTACTCAACGTAATGGCCCAAACCGGCCAGATCTGTTCACAAAAATTACTATCCAATTTTCATTATTTTTTTCATTTTTTATCACAAAACCTAAGTTATGACCCATCATTGGAACATGCTCATTGAGCTTATTACAATGAGGAGTCATAAGCTATGTTTTTGACTCAAAAACTGAAAATAAATTAGTTATTCAAGAATTTTATTTTTCAAGTGTTGTCTGCTTTTCGTGTTAGGTAAAGGGTTATACTTAAATTCTCAAAAAATGAGCATTTTGCTCCCAGTGCCAGTCCTGATGCAGCCAGTACAGGCATTGAGTTGAACTTAAGAGTAACTTACACTAGCATATATTCTTGAGAGCTGATGATACAAACAAATATGAAAATTGTTTTCAGATTTTCCATTCAGGAGAAATGTTTGCCGAACATGTAATTACTCGTCAGCTAGATCATCCAATTATAGAAGACATTTGTCCTCTAGAAGTCACAGAGACATCTCAAATAGTTTAGAGAGGATTCGCCAGAGATGTCGTGAAAGAGATTCGATTCCTGTTAGACATCGCTCTCGTTTGAGGAGCCGTAGTCGCTGCCGCTCCTCCTCAACTTGTAAAAGAAGAGAAAGTTCTACTGCACAATCTCACACTCGTGATCGTAATAGGTGCAAAAGTACATCTCAATCTCCAAAACGTGTTAAAAAATTAGTGTTGAGACGTACAAGTGATGAGCGAGCATCAGTTAAAGAGAGCAGTTCAGATGGAGACTCGTCGAGTGTTTCAAGTGATTCTAAAGAACCTGTTATAAATGTAGCTAATACTAATCAACAACGTACAAGTGCACCCACTGCTACAGAAAAGGATTCCACATGTGATAATTTTCAGAATGTTATTGTAGTTACCACGAAAATTGAAGGAACAGATGATAAAGGGCATCATATTACCTCTATCTATGAAGAACGCAGGAATATTGACCGCTCAGTGTTTTTCGACCTCATCAAACACCATTCTACTCGCATTGACTGATTTTGTTACTGATTTCTTGATGCGGGACGCATCTTTTTAAGAAGGGGGTGATGTAATGACTTTATTTACATTGACTCTGTTCCTGATTCCAGACGAGGATATTCCGTCCATTTCTGTATCTGTGTTTTGTACCCAACCCTCTGCATGTCCATTGTGTCATACTATTTTCTTCAGTCTGTGTTGAGATTGCATAGAGGCAGGACGTGTTTCTCACTTCAGAAGATTAATTGATTATTAGGAATTTTCTGTTCATTGCTATATGGTATTTTGGTGTTTATCTTGCATCTGTAGTATGACTCCATGGATATGCAAAGGGTTATTTCCAAATTAAGCCATTTGAACCAATTTTATTAATAAATGATTGTTTTTCAAATTCTTGTCACCTATTTCCGTGGGGCTCTTGTAGAGTCCGAACCCAAGTTATTTGGCGTCCAAGACCCTTGTGCAACAGGTTGTAGGGGAGAACGCTACACTTGTCAAATTGTGCAAAAAACCACCTTTTTTTCTATAGTTATACTACTCAAGCTACCATTGCCGTACAGGGTTAAACTTTTCATGATAACATATAACAGCAGCATTGTTGCACTTATATTGCTCTATAAAGATATAAAAGAACATTTGGTCCTTTCCTGTTGCTTAATGGATAAATTGTGTACTTAACTCTGCATGTTGCTGGCAGATATTCCTGCCTGGGAAAATCTCTTGCTATTAAAATAAGTCAAATTTGAGGATATTTAACCAAATTTTCCCCTGTAAATTGTGTAGACTTTTTAACCAAATGATTTCTTGTATCAAATGTTCATGAATTTTTCATCAAATCTAGTCATGGCTGCTTCATCGCATTTGATGAAAAATATATCAAAATTACTCAACAGGTTAAAAGTTAAGCATACCAAATTCTCAAAAAAGTAGTGTTTTTTCTGACGGTACCCATCTTACTGCAGCCTGGACAGGTACTGGGTTAACCTTTACAACACACAGCAGCAAATTTCTTTGGTTGTCATTGATAAACACAAGTATGCAATGGATTTTTCAATATTTCTATCATAACGAGTCGAAAAATAAATGTAAATTTGGCAAATTTTGATGACCATCACACAGTACTCCAATTTTAGACACCCAAAATGGGTGAGAGTTAAGTCAGAGAGCAAAACGTACAACAGCGGCTCTGTTCTTCCAAGAGTGTTCCATTTTGCTATTGTCAGTATTTTGAGAATACAGTGTTTGCTTACTAGGAAATCACGTGAAAGTTGGCCATTTTTGTCGAAAAGGCATTTTGTTTGGAATTTTGTTGCAAACAGGAGTTAACATGGGTAATACAACTTATTTAGTCAATAGCAACACGTTATTGTCTATATATGTTGAAGGTTCCAGCGAAATCATACAACACAATTTTGAGAAATGTGTTAAAATGGCTGATTTGGGGATACTTTTCAGCCAGCTTTGGCAGAAAATGAAAAAGTTCAGAAATTCCATGACCCAGCTGAGAAAGTTCGCATTGAGTTCTATCTATGTGCCAGATTTTAGTAAAATCGTACAATCCATCCAACAAAATTAATTGAAATTTTTTTTTTTTTAAAACTAGATATTTCGATTTCTAGAAATCAAGAAATTCACCTATTTTGCTTGTTTTTAGGCATCAATGAAATCAGCTTGCATATAGATGTAGAAGTGCATAACCAGTTGAAAAACTGTGTCTAACAACTCTTCCGACTGTACTCTTTCACATTGGCATGAATGGTGTATGGTTAATGTTGAAGTCTGTGGTAAATTGCAAGCCTGTTTAACAGATGATACCTGCACACATTTATGGAATGTTGTTAAAGTTATCATTCCCCTCATGGACAGAAATCGGCAAGTTAAGTATTTCCCCACAAAATGACTACTACAGTGTGCACCACCACCTAGAGTTAAACTTTCCATGTTAGTATATTAGTAACATTGTTACACTTCTAAAACAACATACAGCTATATAAAACATAAACATTTGAGGCCTTACTCACTCTAAATGTACCATACCCAATGCTTAAAAAACATACTTTTTTATAAAACCAACATTCAAGCATGCAGAAGAGACATTGGGTTAAAAGTTTGGACAAAACTTATGATAGCAAATATAACCAGCAGTTAATGGTAAATATGAATATACAAATCATTTTCAGATTTTCCATTCCAAACTACCGTTACAAACTAACTAAAGTACGTAACTTTGCAAAAATAACAGCTATCCTGAAGCATTTTCCTGATGGTACCCATATTGATGAATCCAGAGAAGTAGGCTTGTCATTTTGAAAATTGCAGGAGGACCATTATGGTTCTCCTCAAATCACCCCAGGGGGGCCATTTTGGTTCACCTAAAATGACCCCAGGAGGGTCATTTATGATTTGCGGGGGCCATTTTGTTTCAGCCTGATGGGTAGACAACTAATATCATTTTAAGGTACCGTACATGGTTTGTGTAATTATGATGTACATCGTCACGTAATGTACAGATGCAGGCTTGAATATTTGGATGCAAGATACCAGGTTACCCATGACACTCACCAACAGTGAGTGTTATAGTTATCTTGCACCCAAATAACCAGGCCTGTATCTATACATTATTTGATGACTGGAAAAGCCAGTGCACTGTGCTCACTGCCAGATGCCGGGACGAATCAATCAGATTTGAGGGGGATGAATATTCAATAGAATATTCAATATGTAGAATGTGGGCAGCATACGGAAGAAAGAAGAATTGTCCTGGCTATGATTTTGGGATGAAAACGTACAAAGCAAATCATCAGGGGTCGAACTGGCTTGGGGATGATACATCCCGTAATTGCGTGTGACACAAAAGTTCAGTCTGACGTACAATATAATAACTAACTAGACATTATGATTCTGGAGAATCATGGCTTTTCCAGATGAGATTCCATAATTTTTCATGACCCCAGAGTGTCTGATGAATTGTTTTTAACTGTCTCACTGAAGTTCTTGATGTTATGAGAAAGGTGTGTATAGTAGTCTCAAATGACTCAGTTTGATGAAAAAATGCTTAGGTAAAAACCATCATTAATGGTGGAGAGGGTTAATATCAATATCATCATCCAACAAGTTAATGACTTAACAAAAGGAGTTATGTTTGTTTGACACATACCCACTAAGTTCTGTGGCTATTTGAAAATGGTCCATTTTATCTAAAATATATCCAAAATATATATGTCTGGCAGGTTGTAGAGGGTTAACAAGTGCTAACAGGAATATTTTTCCATGCAGCTTGTATTGTCACACCAAGAACTGCAACTGGCCATTTTTTCTTAAAAATCTACAAGATGTTTTCAGAGAAATGCAGGGAGAACATGAATTTTAACCTTTTGATGGGTATCATTGTTTATCCAGCCAAAAATGGGTTAAGGTTTGTTTTTTGAATACCCTTATTACTTAAAAAAATAATTCTCAGTGAATTCTACTTCCACTTATGTTGATCTCTCCTCTTAACTTTGGGTGCTGTGGATACGCAAACACAACCCATTTTTTCCAACTTTTGATGTTTGAGAAACTGCATAGGGTTAACAAATGCTTACTGGAATATTTTGTACATGCAACTTGTAATGTCACACTAAGATCTGAGAATGGCCCATTTGTCTTGAATATCTACACAAAGTTTTTAGAGAAATCCTCGGATAACATGAATTATTAACCTTTTGAGGGGTATCGCTCTGTAACCAGCCCTAAATGGGTTAATGCTTGGTTTTGTGAATACCTTCATCACTCACAAATATAATTCTCGGTGAATTCCACTTCCAGTGAAGGAGGTTAATTTTTATCTCGCAGGTACGCATTGTGTGTTATGGGTGCCCAAGAACAGCCCATTTTCTCAAAATGTCTATGCTTGGCAGCCCCTGGAGGGTTAACAAATGTTTACCGGAATATTTTGTCTATGCAACTTGTAATGTCACCCCAAGACCTGCGAATGGTAAATTTTTCTTGAAAACTTAATAGATTTTTCGAGGAAATCCACAGAAAACTGGAATTTTAAGCTTTTAAGGTGTTTATCTCCTTAACCAGTCAAAATTGGGCTAAGACCTCGATTTTTGAATACCCTTACTACTTACAAAAATGTTTTCCTATCAGTTTTGCGTCTGGTAAAAGAAGTTACGTTTCTCTGTGGCATTCCCATTTGATGTTGTAGGTGTCCAAAAACATACTATTTTTTTCAAAATTTTGACATTTAGCAGCCCATGGAGGGTTAACAAATGCTTACCGGAATAATTTATTCATGCATCTGGTAATGTGACACCAAGACCTATCAATGGCCATTTTCTCTTGAAAACCCTACAAGATGTTTGTAAAGAAATCCAGGGAAAACATGAATTTTTTAAGCTTTTGATGGGTATCGCTATTAACCACCACAAAAGGGGTTAATGCTTGGTTTTTTGAATACCATTATTACTTACAAAAATGGTCCTCGGTGAATTCCACATCCAACAAAGGAGATTATGTTTATTTCTCGGGTATACATTTGGTGCTGTGCATGTCTGAAAACAGCCCATTTCAACAAAATTACGATGCTTGGCAGCCTGTAGAGAGTTAATAAACGCTCACCGGAATATTTTGTCCATGCAACTTGTAATGTCACACAAAGACCTATGAGTAGTCAATTTTTCTTGAAAACCTACAAGATGTTTTTAGAGAAATCCACAGAAAATGGGAATTTTAAGCTTTTAAGGGGTAGCTCACTTTAGCCTTTCAAATTGGGTTAAGACTTCAACTTTTGAATACCCTTACTACTTACAAAAATGTTTCCGTATAAATTGTGCGCTCGATAAAAGAAGGCACTTATCTTTGTGATGTACCCTTTGGGTGCTGATGGTGTCCACAAACGGCCCATTTTATCACAATTTTGACTTTTAGCAGCCCTTGGAGGGTTAACACATGCTCACCGGAGTATTTTGTCCATGCAACTTGTATTGTCACACCAAGACCTGCATTTGGCCAATTTTTTCTTGAAAATCTACAAGACTCGTTTAGAGAAATTCACAGAAAACATGCATTTTTGAGCTTTTGAGGGGTATTGCAGTTTAACTAGCCCAAAACGGGTTAACGCTTGTTTTTTTTTAAACACCCTTATTACTTACAAAAATGATCCACAGTGAATCCCACTTCCAATAAAGGAAGTTATGTTTATCTCTCGTGTATCATTTGGATGCTTTAGGGGGCCGAAAACAGCCCATTTCATCAAAATTTTGATGTTTGAAGCCTGTGGAGGGTTAACATATGCATTGCCTAATATCTCTTGTATATGAATGGTCGTGTCACAGACAGGTCTAACAATGATGAATGTTTAAAAAAAAATCTGCAAGTCTTGTTTCGAGAAATTGCCTATAAACCCTAATTTTGACAATTTTTTCCAATTCTGGCGAATTAAGGGTTAAATCGAAAATTCCGCTTTTTGGTACACATTTAGATTTTGTGCCCCTCTATTTGAGTGCAAAATTTTGTGAAATCTGTTCGAAAATGGCTTCTGAATCGTGCAGACAAAAGGTGTGAACCCCCCACCCCCCCCCAAAAAAAACAAAAAAACCCAAAACACTAGACTTTATGATTCTGGAGAATCATGGCTTTTCCAGATGAGATTCCATGATTTTTCATGACGCCAGAGTGTCTGGTGAATTGTTTTAACTGTCTTACTGAAGATCCTTTATTGATGTTATGAGAAACGTGGGTATAGTAGTCTCAAATGACTCAGTTTGATAAAAAAAAAGTTTAGGAAAAACCATCATTAATGGTGGAGATGGTTAATATCAGTATCATCGTCCGACAAGTTAATGACCGACAAAAGGAGTGTTTGTTTGACACATACCCACCGCGTGCTGTGGCTATTTAAAAATGGTCCATTTTATCTAAAATATATCCAAAATATATATGTCTGGCAGGTTGTAGAGGGTTAACAAATGCTAACAGGAATATTTTTCCATGTAACTTGTAATGTCACATCAAGAACTGCGAATGGCCATTTTTTCTTAAAAATCTATAACATGTTTTCAGCGAAATCCAGGAAGAACATGAATTTTACGCTTTTGATGGGTATCATTGTTCATCCAGCCAAAAACGGGTTAAGGGTTGTTTTTTGAATACCCTTCTTACTTCCAAAAATAATTCTCAGTGAATTCT
Source organism: Pictodentalium vernedei (assembly GCA_031216915.1). Taxonomy (NCBI): domain Eukaryota; kingdom Metazoa; phylum Mollusca; class Scaphopoda; order Dentaliida; family Dentaliidae; genus Pictodentalium; species Pictodentalium vernedei. The sequence continues at coordinate 516,738,773 of CM062296.1, read as the reverse complement.
ACTTCCACTGATGTTGATCTCTCCTCTTAACTTTGGGTGATGTGAGTATGCAAACACAGACCATTTTATCAAAATTGTGATGTTTAAGAACCTGCATAGGGTTAACAAATGCTTACTGGAATATTTTGTTCATGGAACTTGTGATGTCACACTAAGATCTGAGAATGGCCAATTTTTCTTGAAAATCTACGAGATTCTTTTAGAGAAATCCTCGGATAACATGAATTTTTAACCTTTTGAGAGGTATCACTCTGTAACCAGCCCTAAACGGGTTAATGCTTGGTTTTGTGAATACCTTCATTACTTACAAAAATGATCCTCGGTGAATTCCACTTCCATTGAGGGAGGTTATGTTTATCTCGCAGGTACACATTGGGTGTTATGGGTGCCCAAGAACAGCCCATTTTCTCAAAATGTCTATACTTGGCTGCCTCTGGAGGGTTAACAAATGCTTACCGGAATATTTTGTCCATGCAACTTGTAATGTCACTCCAAGACCTGCGAATGGTCAATTTTTCTTGAAAACTTACTAGATTTTTTTGAGAAATCACAGAAAACGTGAATTTTAAGCTTTTAAGGGGTATATCTCCTTAACCAGTCGAAAATGGGTTAAGACCTCGATTTTTAGCTCAACTTGACAAAGTCAAGCTGAGCTATTGCCATCACTTCTCGTCCATCGGCGTACGTAGTACGTTAGTACGTTAGTACGTACGTCCACAATTTCCTTTGGCACACCTCACAGGTCGCATTTATGATCAGATTACTTTGAAACTTGGTATGCTTGTTTGGGGTGACCTCTAGATGGGAGCTATCGATTTTCTTCAATTTCCGTCAAAAGATGTTGCCGCGGCCAATGTTCTTAGAACTTAGTTTAGTCAAACCACAATATTTCCCTGTGGCACACCCTACAGGGCACATTTATGATTTGGTTGCTTTGAAACCTGGTATATACCGCTTATTTAAGGTGACCTCTAGATGGTAGCTATCGATTTTCTTCAATTTCCGGCAAAAAATGTTGCCACGGCCAACGTTCGTAGAACTTAGTTTAGTCCGACCTCAATATTTCCCTTTGGCACACCCTACAGGGCACATTTATGATCAGATTGCTTTGAAACCTGGTATGCTTGTTTGGGGAGACCTCTATATGGGAGCTATCGATTTTCTTCAATTTCTGTAAAAAAATGTTGCCGCGGCCAACGTTCTTAGAACTTAGTTTAGTCAGAAGACTCAATATTTCCTTTTGGCACACCATACAGGGTACATTTATGATCGGATTGCTTTGAAACCTGGCATGCTTGTTTGGGGTGACCTCTAGATGGGAGCTATCGATTTTCTTCAATTTCCGTCAAAAAATGTTGCCGCGGCCAACGTTTTTAGAACTCAGTTTAGTCAGACCACAATATTTCCCTTTGGCACACCCTACAGGGCTCATTTATGATTTGATTGCTTTGAAACCTGGTATGCTTGCTTGGGGAGACCTCTAGATGGGAGCTATCAATTTTCTTCAATTTCCGTCAAAAAATGTTGCCGCGGCCAACGTTCTTAGAACTTAGTTTAGTCAGGAGACTCAATATTTCCCTTTGGCACACCCTACAGGGCACATTTATGATCGGATTGCTTTGAAACCTGGCATGCTTGTTTGGGGTGACCTCTAGATGGGAGCTATCGATTTTCTTCAATTTCCATCAAAAAATGTTGCCGCAGCCAACATTCTTAGAACTTAGTTTAGTCAGACCACAATATTTCCCTTTGGCTCACCCTACAGGGCACATTTATGATTAGATTGCTTTGAAACCTGGTATGCTTATTTACGGTGACCTCTAGATGGGAGCTATCGATTTTCTTCTATTTCCGTCAAAAAATGTTGCCACGGCCAACGTTCTTAGAATTTAGTCTAGTCAGACCACAATATTTCCCTTTTGTATACCCTACAGGGCACATTTATGATCGGATTGCTTTGAAACCTGGCATGCTTGTTTGGGGAGGCCTCTAGATGGGAGCTATCGATTTTCTTCAGTTTCTGTCAAAAAATGTTGCCACTGGCAAAACAAATGACATTGGTACCAATGATCTTCAATTTTGCCATTTCATTTATAACTTACCAAGTTCAAGTTTCTCAAGTTGAGCTACAGTGTCATTGACACTTTCATTTGAATACCTTTACTACTTAATAACTTCTTTTACCTGACGCAAAACTGATAGGGAAACATTTTTGTGTTTCTCTGTTGCATTCCCATTTGATGTTGTTGGTGTCCAACAACAGACTATTTTGTTCAAAATTTTGACATTTTGCAGCCCATGGAGGGTTAACAAATGCCTACCAGAATAATTTATCCATGCAACTGGTAATGTGCCACCAAGACCTATCAACGGCCATTTTCTCTTGAAAACCCTACAAGATGTTTGTAAAGAAATCCAGGGAAAACATGAATTTTTTAAGTTTTTGATGGGTATTGCTATTAACAACCGCAAAAAGGAGTTAACGCTTCATTTTTAGCTCAACTTGACAAAGTCAAGCTGAGCAATTGCCATCACTACGTACGTTCATTTAGTACGTACGTCCACAATTTCCTTCGGCACACCTCACAGGTCACATTTATGATCAGCTCGCTTTAAAACTTGGTATGCTTGTTTGGGGTGACCTCAAAAAAATGTTGCCACGGCCAACATTCTTAGAACTTAGTTTAATCAGACCTCAATATTTCTCTTTGGCACACCCTACTGGGCACATTTATGATTGGATTGCTTTGAAACCTGGCATGCTTGTTTGGGGTTACCTCAGATGGGAGCTATCGATTTTCTTCCATTTCTGTCGAAAAATGTTGACTCGGCCAACGTTCTTAGAACTTAGTTTAGTCAGACCTCAATATTTCCTTTTGGCACACCCTACAGAGCACATTTATGATCAGATTGCTTTGAAACCTGGCATGCTTGTTTGGGGTGACCTCTAGATGGGAGCTATTGATTTTCTTCCATTTCCGTCAAAAAATGTTGCCGCGGCCAACATTCTTAGAACTTAGATTAATCAGACCTCAATATTTCTCTTTGGCACACCCTACAGGGCACATTTATGATTGGATTGCTTTGAAACCTGGCATGCTTGTTTGGGGTTACCTCAAATGGGAGCTATCGATTTTCTTCCATTTCCGTCGAAAAATGTTGACTCGGCCAACGTTCTTAGAACTTAGTTTAGTCAGACCTCAATATTTCCTTTTGGCACACCCTACAGGGCACATTTATGATCAGATTGCTTTGAAACCTGGCATGCTTGTTTGGGGTGACCTCTAATTGTGAGCTATCGATTTTCTTCCATTTCCGTCAAAAAATGTTGACTCGGCCAACGTTCTTAGAACTTAGTTTAGTCAGACCTCAATATTTTCCTTTGGCACACCCTACAGGGCACATTTATGATTGGATTGCTTTGAAACCTGGTATGCTTATTTGGGGTTACCTCGAGATGGGAGCTATCGATTTTCTTCCATTTCTGTCGAAAAATGTTGCCTTGGCCAACATTCTTAGAACTTAGTTCAGTCAGACCTCAATATTTCCTTTTGGCACACCCTACAGGGCACATTTATGATCGGATTGCTTTGAAACCTGGCATGCTTGTTTGGGGTGACCACTAGATGGGAGCTATCGACTTTCTTCCATTTCCATCCGTTAAAAAATGTTGCTGCTGGCAACAATCTTTGAACTTAGTTCAGTCAGGCATCAATATATTACTTCGGCATGCCCTACAGGGCACATTTATAATCAGATCGGTTTGAAACTTTGCATGCTTGTTTGGGGTTACCTCTAGATGGGTGCTATTGATTTTCATCGATTTGCGTCAAAAAATGTTGCTACTGGGCCCTAGCAATGACCTTCGATGAACTTAGTAAAAACTTAGTGCAGTTAAGCATCAATATTTCCCTTTGACACACCCTGCAGGGCACATTTATGATTGGATCGCTTGCAAACTTGGTGTGCTTGTGTGGGGGTGACATCTATATGGGAGCTGTCGATTTTCTTCCATTTCTGTTAAAAAATATTGCCGCTGACCTTTGAACTTAGTTTAGTCAGACCTCAATATTTCACTTTAACACACCCTTCAGGGCACATTTATGATCGGATCAGTTTGAAACTTGGAATGTGTGTTTGAGGTGACCTCTAGATGTGAGCTATTGCTTTTTTTCATTTCCATAAAAAATTATTGTCATTATCACCAGCCTTTGAACTTACTGCATTTGTGCATCAACTTATCCCTTTTGCACTCTCTGCAGGGTATATTTATGAATTTCCATAAAAAAACACCCCAAAGAACCATTACCACAAGCAATGACCTTCTACTTAGTGCATTTGTGCATTAACATCTTCCTGTGGCATGCCTCAGAGGACACATTCATTATCAGGTTGTTTTGAAACTTTGTATGCTTATGCAGGGTGACAAAGGTAGGAGCTATTGATTTTCTTTTCATTTCAATCAAAAACTGTTGCTGTTAGCAACAATCATTGAATTTTTTGCATTTGTGCATCAACATTCTTTGACATGGCCTTCAGGCCACATTTATCATAGGATTGTTTTTGAACTTGGTGTGCTCATTAGGCAAGACCTTTAAATAAAAGCTATTGATTAGCATTCATTTCTGTGAAAAAAGTTGCCATTTACAATAACCTCTGAACACATTTGTGTATCAACATTCTTCCTTTAGCCAGTCTTATAGTTTACATTTAAAAATGCATGGATTTCTCTTGACGCTGTGCACACACAATGCTGTTATTTTGAAATTTATTCAGATAACATTGGTACCAATGAGCATCATTTCATTTATAACTTACCAAGTTCAAGTTTGTCAAGTTGAGCTACAGTGTCACTGACACTTTCATTTGAATACCCTTATTACTTACAAAAATGGTCATCCGTGAATTCCACTTCCAACAAAGGAGATTGTGTTTATCTCTCGGGTATACATTGGGTGCTGTGCGTGTCTGAAAAGAGCCCATTTCAACAAAATCACGATGCTTGTCAGCCTGTACAGGGTTAATAAATGCAACGGAATATTTTGTCCATACAGCTTGTAACGTCACATAAAGACCTGCGAGTGGTCAATTTCTCTTGAAAACCTACAAGATATTTTTAGAGAAATCCACAGAAAATGAAAATTTTAATCTTTCAAGGGATATGTCTCTTTAGTCTGTCCAAAATGGGTTAAGACTTCGACTTTTGAATACCCTTACTACTTACAAAACTGTTTCCGTATAAATTTTGCGCTCGATAAAAGAAGGCACTTTTCTTTGTGGCGTACTCATTGAGTACTGTTGGTGTCCAAAAACGGCCCATTTTATCACAATTTTGACTTTTAGCAGTCCGTGGAGGGTTAACAAATGCTCACCAGGGTATTTTGTCCATGCACCTTCTATTGTCGCACCAAGACCTTCGCGTGGCCATTTTTTCTTGAAAATCTACAAGATACGTTTAGAGAGATTTTGGAGCTTTTGAGGGGTTTGCAGTTTAACCAGCCCAAAATGGGTTAATGCTTGGTTTTTTGAATACTCTTATTACTAACAAAAATGATCCACAGTGAATCCCACTTCCAATAAAGGAAGTTATGTTTATCTCTCGTGTATCATTTGGATGCTTTAGGGGGCCGAAAACAGCCCATTTCATCAAAATTTCGATGTTTGACAGCCTCTCGAGGGTTAACATATGCATTGCCTAATATCTCTTGTATATGAGTGGTCGTGTCACAGACAGGTCTGACAATGATGAATGTTCAAAAAAAATCTGCAAAACGTGTTTTGAGAAAATGCCTATAAACCCCAATTTTGACAGTTTTTTGCCAATTCTGGCAAAATAAGGGTTAAATCGAAAATTCTACTTCGGTACATCTTTTGATTTTGTGCCACTCTATGTGAAAATTGGTTCAAAAATGACTTCTGAATTGTACGGACAAAGTGTGTGGAAACCCCCCCCCCCCCCCTCCCCCCCCCCCCCTCCCCCCCCCCCCAAAAAAAAAATAATAATAATAATCCATAGAAAAACAATAGTCTTTTCCAGAGGGAAAAGCCTAATTACAACTTTGGAATTGGTAGACCTCCTGCTCATATTTGGAAAGTTACTCCCTGGGTGACTGCGTTGACGACACACTACAAACTTCACAAATTGCGCTTTGTTACATGTACCTCCTTCAATCTGCGAAAATTGCTGTTTTAATGAATCGACTGAATGGGTCGCAGAAATTGGGGTTAGGCGGACGTTTACCGTCCACAGAATTTTGAACTCAGGCAGGTGACTGCGGCCCGGGGCGATCGCCTGCCTCAAAATGACAAGCCTGGAGGAGGCATTGGGTTAAATTTTTCAACAAAACTTATAACAGCAAATTTCCCCCATAGTCATTGATCAATACATCTATACAAATAATTTTCAGACATTCCATTCCAAACTACGATTATAAACTAACCAGTTTGGTAATTTCATGAAAATAACACTTATTCTAGGAGTACCTGTGTTCAACTTCTCAGAATGGCCTGGTGTTAAACTTTTCTGAATGACATATAACAGCAATGTTGTTACACTTTCATGACCAAAAAATACACCTGCATGTATTTAATACATTTTGATATTTAATACATTCTGATTAGAAAAAATAGTGACTTAAACTGACGAAATTCTGAAAAAAACAAGTGCTTTTCTGACCTTACCCTTTATCAGTCAACCGAAACAGGGATTGGGTTTGGGTTAAATTTTACAACCATATAACAGTAAATATTCTTGGAATTGAACTGTGTGAATCTGAATATCGAAAGCATTTTCAGATACTCTGTTCCAACCAACCACTGCACGCTTACCAATATTCAGTGATTTTATGAAAATAACAATTATTCCAACAGTACCCATATGGGAACTCTCAAATCTTCGAGAGTTAAACTTTTAATAATAACATATAAAACAAAAGTTGTCATACTTTGACTGCTGCATGCAGCCACAGAATACATTCATCACACAATCAATTAGGAATGGAGTAAATTGTCACTTAAACTTACCAAATTCTGGAAAAAACGAGAATGGGCATAGGGTTAAACTTTACAACCAAACTAATAACAGGAAATATGCTCTGTAGTCAATTTTTTGACATTTCATTCCAAAGTGAACTCAAAATGAGTCATTTTGATGAAAAATTTGACGGTACTCCAATTCAAGGCCTGAAAACTGGGCGAAGAATAAAACATATAACAGCAAAATTGTTCTTTGATGAATGCCCAATCTTCTCATGGGAATGGCTTTGAGAAAATATGGCTGCAGTGCTGAGAAATTGCGTGTGGAAGTTGGCCAATTTTGCCCAAAATGCACTTTGTTCGGATTTTTGTGGCAAACAGGGATTAACTTGGGTAATACTGCCTATGTAGCCAGATGCAGTAAGTCATGCATCAAATATTAAGAAAGTTTCAGCCAAATCATTCAGAAGGTTTTTGAGAATTGTAGCAAAATGTTACATTTTGCACGACTTTGGCAGAAAATGAAAAACTTCAGAAATGCCAATACTATTAGAAATAGGTGAATCTAATAAAAATAAAAAAAGAGAAAAACAAATAAAAACTAGAGGAAGTGATTGTACCTTCGGAACAATACACAAGATTTTCCTCAGTGGTTTTACTCACTGTTCTACTCAGCAAGTCCGAAGGGAGCTCGATACCAAATAAAAATTTGAATTTTTTTCGGTTTTGTGAAATGTTTTGGCAGAAAGGTGTTAACCAACTACCATTTTGTGCCCTTGATTAATGGAGAAGTGTATTACAGTCATTCCTGTGAAAAGTTCAAGTCAATCGCCCCTTCCAGTCCAAAAATATCGGCTCCCGCATATTTGGGCATTTTTGGGCGGTTTTGGCTGGAAAAACATTTTCTGCAATATGCGGATAGTTTTATTTATCAAACTAATGAATCTAGACATAATAAAGTAAAAAAGAAGACAAGAAAATTTTTTTCAATTTTTGGTCACAGTGTCCCGAAGCCATGTTTGACTGCTAGCAGAAACCAAATGAAGAACAACTCCAATTTCAAAAGACGATAACTGTTCATGTACACTGTGATTTCAACATTTCTAACCTTAGAAGCTTTCAAATCATCCCCGTTGTTGAGTACTGTGACGGCAAAGTAGCCCGGTCGTAACAAAAATTTCCGACTTTTGGTCGAAAATTTCAAAGTCCGAAGCGGACCGAAAATTTTCAGTGTAAAAAAAAAAAAAAAAATTTTTGTCTCAAAATTGAACGAAATGCATAAAAAACGAAAAAAATTTTTTTGATTTTTCAACCTCCATTTTGGATTAACGAAAAATCGAAACGAAATTCTTTCGATTTTTCTTATAAAGCGGTATTACTGCCTTCAATTTGGATCCCTTTTAGAGGGCTCATTATATTTAAATCATGATATTTCAATCCAAAATGGCCGATTTTCGAGATAACTTTCCATTTTGTGAAAAATTTTGGCAGAAAACATAAAAAATGGAAAAAAATACCGATTATTTTTGTTTTAGACAAGAGTAATTCTGACAAGTCTGTTGAAAAATTAAGTCTATAGCTTAAGCGATCTCGGTATGTGACAGTGTGAATTGTTAATCCCATTGTGACTTGTTAATTAATTCTCTTTGGGGCTGTCGAGCTGTCTTTGTGGTTGTCGAGCTTGCTATGTCACCATAATATGTGTGAAAAACAAAAATTAGGTTAAAAAAAATTCAGAAAATAGTCAAATTCTTTTAGGACCAGTATATCTTTATTGGGATGGAACAACACAAACATACCACAGATTTTTATCATATATTAATAGTAAATTAAACGACATTCCAGCCAACAACCCATTGAATTAAAAGTTAAAAATCAAACTTTGACTGATGGACGTTTGACTATACTTAAAATGGCAGCAGTTTCAAAAAACAAGAGAATTTCTTGGGTACATAAATTCTTTCAGCTCTCCAGATATTGCACCTTTCCATGCCATCCAATTCAGTAGAGACTTGACCTTTTCTCTGATTCATCAGTCAAGTCGTCATCGGTTTCCCGGTATGAATCACTTTGTTTTACTTCCTCGTACATCTTAGTGACATAGTCCGATTTATCCTGCACAACAATACCTGAACCTTTATCAGGAGGCCTGATAATAATGTCATCATTTCCCAAAAGATCTTTCAAGGCTTTCCATTCCTCCCATCTGATATTGTGTTTTTTCAGTTTTTTCGCAATAATGATTAGATTTGTGTTATGGAACTTCCTTTAGTGATGCAGATTCAAATTGTTCAGAGGACTTCATTCAGTAAGTCTAGTTGGTTTCAATCCCATTTGGGGCTCCACCCAAGATTTTATTTTTTGAACTGATGGGCTGATGATCTGAAGCAAATTTTACATGTAGAATAACTGGGTTATAAGTACTTGATTGATGCCCGAAATTTTGTTTCTGCAGCTCAGTAGAAATCTCAGAAGCTAAAAATAAAAAAAAATTTAAATGCTCATATTGACAACTGCAGACCACAATATTGTAATGTTATTTGGTATGAAGCTTTCTTAAAACTATTGGAATGAGATGGACCAAAACAATTTGCATCAGTTTTGTTGTTTGGTGCTGTATGGGGATGCGAATTTTAACACTGTTTTTAGTGGGAAAATGTAAAGTCCCTATCTTTCTTGTGCACAATATTGTTTTAATGGAAGTGCCAAGTCACTCTCTCGTGAACAAGGAAAATATGTTTTTTGCAAATCCTCTCAGCCAAATCTTAACTATCACTTGGCATGCATTCACTTGTATAACCCTAAAAGCTAAAAAAAAAAAAGAAATTCAATCAGACACTTTTTTAAGAGTCAACAAAACAGAGCTTTGTTTTCACTGAGAAACTTTCCCACAGAAACAAGTGAACGAAAATATTGCTTTTGGTTGTGCCATTGGAAATCAAAAAATTACTCTTGCTCTCCCATCACTTATTGACACACTTATCTCTTGACAACTTGAGCTAGGTGAGTGTTTTAGGCTCACTTGAACCTGTACTTTCTTTATTCCATTTAATTTTTTACAGGATTTATTTCTGTTCCTGTTTGTGGTATTTAAAAACAACAAGAGCACATTGAAAAACTGATCACTCAGAGAGAGCCAGGTATCTAACAAAAAAAACCCCATTTTTTTGGCTCAGATTACCATTGTGAGAAGAATTTTCACCCATACTGGTACTGTCTATTTTCAGCACTGATAAGCATGAATTATTATCAGAGAAAATATTTTTGAAAAACTTGTTAATTGTTTGCTTGGTGGAGGTTTATGGTGGTGGAGGTGGGATACTTAGAAAATAGTCTAAAACCGTAATGGAGATATGCAAGAAATACCTGATAGGTCTCTTCTTGGCATGTTGACAGATCTTTTATGCCCCCTGTGTCTCTTTTTTGTTTGTTTAAAAACCTAATGCATATTTCGTATATTTAGCATTTTGTCCGTACGATTCAGAAGCCATTTTCGAACCGATTTTCACGAAATTTTGCACACGCATAGAGGGGCACAAAATCTAAAAATGTACCAAAGCGGAATTTTCGATTTAACCCTTATTTCGTCAGAATTGGCAAAAAACTGCCAAAATTGGGGTTTATCAGCACTTTCTCGAAACACGTCTTGTAGATTTTTTTTTATGCATTCATCATTGCTAGACCTGTCTGTGACACGCCCTTTGAAACACACGACATATCAGGCGATGCATATGGTAACCCTCCATAGGCTGCCAAACATCGAAATTTTGATGAAATAGGCCGGTTTCAGGCCCCCACTGCACCCAAACAATACACAAGAGATAAACATAACTTCCTTTATTGGGAGTGGAATTCACCGAGGATCATTTTTGTCAGTAATAAGGGTGTTCAAAAAACCAAGCATTAACCCGTTTTGGACTGGTTAAACAGCAATACCCCCATAAAGCTCAAAAATTCATATTTTCCATGGATTTCTCTAAACGAGTCTTGTAGATTTTCAAGAAAAATTTGTCACTCCCAGGCCTTGGTGTGACAATAGAAGTTGCATGGACCAAATACTGCGGTGAGCATTTGTTAACCCTCCACGGGCTGCTAAAAGTCAAAATTGTGATAAAATGGGCTGTCTTTGGACGCCAACAGCACCCACTTGGTGTACCACCGAGAAAGGTTCCTTCTTTTATCGGACGCAAAATTGATGGGAAAACATTTTTGATAGTGGTAAGGGTATTCAAAAGTCGAAGTCTTAACCCATTTTGGACTGGTTCAAGAGAGATACCCCTTAAAAGCTTAAAATTCCCATTTTCTGTGGATTTCTCTAAAAGCAACTTGAAGGTTTTCAGGAAAAATTGACTATTCGCAGGTCTTTGTGTGACATTACAAGTTGCATAGACAAAATATTCCGGTGAGCATTTATTAACCCTCTACAGGCTGCTAAGCATCGTAATTTTGTTGAAATAGGCTGTTTTCAGACGCGCACAGCAAGCAATGCATACCCGAGAGATAAACATAATCTACTTTGTTGGAAGTGGAATTCACAGAGGACCAAATTTGTTAGTAATAAGAGTATTAAAAAAACCAAGCATTAACCCCTTTTGGGATGGTTAATAGCAATACCCATCAAAAGCTTAAAAAATCATGTTTTCCATGATTTTCTTTACAAACGTCTCGTAGGGTTTCAAGAGAAAATGGCCGTTGATAGGTCTTAGGGTCACATTGCCAGTTGCATGGATAAAATATTCAGATAAGCATTTATTAACCCTCCATGAGCTGCTCAATGTCAAAATTTCGAAAAACATAGTATGTTTTTGGACACCAACAACATCAAATGGGAATACTGCAGAGAAACATAACTTCTTTTACCGGATGCAAAACTGATAGGGAAAATTTTTAGTAAGTAGTAAGGGTATTCAAAAATTGAGGTCTTAACCCATTTTCGCCCGGTTAAGGAGATGTACCCCTTAAAAGCTTAAAATTCCCATTTTCTGTGGATTTCTCCAAAAAATCTTGAAAGTATTCAAGAGAAATTGACCATTTGCAGGTCTTGGAGTGACATTACAAGTTGCATCAACAAAAGATGCCGGTAAGCGTTTGTTAACCCTCCAGACGCAGCAAATTTTGAGAAAATGGGCTGTACTTGGCCAGCCATTACACCCAATGTGTACCTGTGAGATGAACATAACCACCTTCATTGGAAGTGGGATTCACCGAGGATCATTTTTCTAAGTAATGAAGGTATTCATAAAACCAAGCATTAACCCGTTTAGAGCTGGTTACAGGGTGATATACCCCTCAAAAGGTTAAAAATTCATGTTATCCGAGGATTTCTCTAAAAACATCACATAGATTTTCAAGAAAAAATGGCCATTCTCAGATCTTAGTGTGAATTACAAGTTGCATGTACAAAATATTCCAGTAAGCATTTGTTAGCCCTATGCTTGTTCTCAAACATCAAAATGTTGATAAAGTGGGCTGTGTTTGCATTCCCGCAGCACCCAAAGTTAAGAGGAGAAATCAACATAAGTGGAAGTAGAATTCACTGAGAATTATTTTTATAAGTAATAAGCGTATTAAAAAAACAACCCTTAACCCGTTTTGGGCTGGATAAACAATTATACCCATCAACAGCTTAAAATTCATGTTCTCCCTGGATTTCTCGGAAAACATTTAGATTTTTAAGTAAAAATGGCCATTCATAGATTTTGGTGTGAAATTACAAGTTGCATGAATAAATATTCCTGTTAGCACTTGTTAACACTTAAGAAGCTGCCAGACATCAACATTTTGGATACATTTGAGATAAAACGGACCATTTTCAAATAGATACAGCACTCAGTGGGTAGGTGTCAAAGAAGCATAACTCCTTTTGTCGGTCATTAACTTATTGGACGACGATATTGATATTAACCCTCTCCACCGTTAATGATGGTTTTTACCTAAACAATTTTTTTTTATCAAACTGAGTCATTTGAGACTTCTATACTCACCTTTTTTCATGACATTAATGAAGGATCATCAGTGAGACAGTCAAAAGCAATTCATCATACACCGTGGGGTCATGACAAATCATGGAATCTCATCAGGAAAAGCCATGATTCTCCAAAATCATAAAGTCTAGTTTCGATTTGTGTTTGTATTCTGCATATAAATCTTTGTCTGAATTGAAAAGAAAAAAAATTAATTTAAATTGCTCAAATCATTGTTCCACATGTTTCATTTCCAAGACTCGCACACACAAGTTGTAAAAGCAGAAATTTTTTCAAGTGGAAGGAAAGGGTGTCTTACCCACTTGTCTCTTCAAATCCTAAAACGTTTTGTTTGCTCAAATAATTATTTTGAAGAAATTTTCATAAATATTTTACATTTTCAAGACTGTGTAAGTTATAAAAAAGAAAAATTTCCTAGTGGGGAGGGTGTGGAGGAAAATACCCTGGCCAGGGTATCTTCCTTCACCTGACACTCAAAGTCTCAAATATATTACATTCACTCAATCCTCTGTTCCAAAGAGAATTTCACCTAAATATGTATATTTTCCCTTGTTCCAGACTCATGCATACATTTAAGAAAACTTTTCTGGTGGGGGAAGACACCCAGACCTGGAAAATCTCCCCCTCCCTAACACTCCACAAATTTTGTTTTTAGCTCAAAGCTCAAGAGGAGGTTTAATTATCACTTTGTGTCTGTTGTCCATTGCCCCTCTGCCATCCATGTCATCTGTCTCACAAGAAATTTAAATTATCACCTTCTCCACATACTTTACTTGGCACAGAAAGAACCCGACAAAACAAGCCTGCCTTGACTTCTTCTTAATTTCCAGTCATACCTCATTATGTGTTGATAACTGTAATATACATCCTTGTTATAGAACCGACCATTCAGTAATTGACTTGGAACTTAAATTTAATAACTTTCGACATGGGCCTGGGTTTTGGAAATTTAATAACTCACTACTTAGCAATAAGGATTATGTAAACTCTATAAAAGAAACTATTTTGGACACAATAGGGCAGTATAAATCCAGAAATTCCCAAGATCCTGAATACACATTCAAAATTAATGACCAATTATTTTTTTGAAATTCTGTTAATGGAGATATGGAGTAAAATGACACAGTTTACTAAAAAACTAAAGGGAAAAAAGCGTAGATTAGAGAAAGAATTAGAACTAGACTTTATGATTCTGGAGAATCATGGCTTTTCCCGATTAGATTCCATGATTTTTCTTGACCCAACAGTGTCTGATGAATTGTTTTAAACTGTCTCACTAAAGTTCCTTCATTGATGTTATGAGAAAGGTGAGTATAGTAGTCTCAAATGACTCGGTTTGGGTTTGATAAAAAAATGTTTAGGTAAAACCCATCATTAATGGTAGAATGGGTTAATATCAATATCAATGTTTCCCTATCAGTTTTGCGTCCGGTAAAAGAAGTTACGTTTCTCTGTGGCATTTCCATTTGATGTTGTTGGTGTCCAAAAACAGACTATTTCCTCAATTTTTTTTACATTTAGCAGCCCATGAAGGGTTAACAAATGCCTACCAGAATAATTGATCCATGCAACTGGTCATATGACACCAAGACCTATCAACGGCTATTTTCTCTTGAAAACCCCACAAAATGTTTGTAAAAAAATTCAGGGAAAACGATTTTTTAAGCTTTTGATGGGTATCCCTGTTAACCTCCCCAAAAGGGGTTAACGCTTGGCTTTTTGAATACCGTTATTACATTTCAAAAATGGTCCTCTGTGAATTCCACTTCAAACAAAGGAGATTATGTTTATCTCTCATGTATACATTAGGTGCTATGCGTGTCTGAAAACAGTCCCATGTTAACAACATTACGATGCTTGGCAGCTTGTAGATGGTTAAAAAACGCTCACCGGAGTATTTTGTCCATGCAACTTGTAATGTCACATAAAGACCTACGAATAGTCAGTTTGTCTTGAAACCCTACAAGTTACCGTTAGGGAAATTCACAGAAAATGGGAATTTAAAGCTTTCAAGGGATATCTCTCTTTAGCCTGCCCAAAATGGGTTAAGACGTCGACTTTTGAATACCCTTACTACTTACAAAAATGTTTTCGTATAAATTGTACGCGCAATAAAAGAAGGCACTTTTCTTTGTGGTGTACCCTTTGGGTGCTGTTGGTGTGCAAAAACAGCCCATTGTATCGCAATTTTGACCTTCAGCAGCCCGGGGAGGGTTAACTAATGCTGACCGGAATATTTTGTTCATGCGACTTGTAATGTCACACCAAGACCTGCAAATAGCCGATTGTTCTTGAAAACCTACAAGATGTTGTTAGAGAAATCCACAGAAAACGGGTATTTTAAGATTTTAATGGGTATCTCTCTTTAACCAGCCCAAAATAGGTTAAGACGTCAAATTTTGAATACCCTTACCACTTTCAAAAATATTTTCCGATCAATTTTGCGTCCGATAAATGAAGGTCCCTTTCTCTGTGGTATATCGTTTGGGAGCTGTTGGTGTCTAAAAACAGCCCATTTTATCACAATTTTTACGTTTAGCAGCTCGGGGAGGGTTAACTAATGCTGACCGGAATATTTTATCCATGCAACTTGTAATGTCACACCAAGACCTCAGAGTGACCAATTTCTCTTGAAAATCTACAAGACTCGTTTAGAGAAATCCACGGAAAACATGAAGTTTTGAGCTTTTTGGGGGTATTGCTGTTTAACCAGCCCAAAATGGGTTAACACTTGGTTTTCTGAACACCCTTATTACTTACAAAAATGATCCTCGGTGAATTCCACTTCCAATGAAGGAAGTTATGTTTACCTCTCGGGTATCGTTTGGGTGCTGTGGGGGTCTGAAACCGGCCCATTTCAGCAAAATTTCGATGTTTGGCAGCCTGTGGAGGGTTACCATATGCATCGCCTAATATGTCGTGTGTATCAAAGGTTGTGGCATAGGCAGGTCTAGTAATGATGAATGTTTAAAAAAAATCCTAAAGACATGTTTCGAGAAGGTGCCGATAAACCCCAATTTTGGCAGTTTTTTGCCAATTCTGGCGAAATAAGGGTTAAATCGAAAATTCCGCTTCGGTACATTTTTAGATTTTTTGCCACTCTATGCGTGTGCCAAATTGTGTGAAAATCGGTTCGAAAATGGCTTCTGAATCGTACGGACAAAAATGTGTGGAAAAAAAAAACAAAAAAAACCCCAAACTAGACTTTATGATTCTGGAGAATCATGGCTTTTCCCGATGAGATTCCATGATTTTTCATGACCCCACAGTGTCTGATGAATTGTTTTTAACTGTCTCACTGAAGTTCCTTCATTGATGTTATGAGAAAGGTGAAGATAGTAGTCTCAAATGACACAGTTTGATAAAAAATTGTTTATGTGAAAACCATCATTAACGGTGGAGTGAGTTAATGTCAATATCGTCGTCCAACAAGTCAATGACCGACAAAAGGAGTTATGTTTGTTTGACACATACTCACTGAGTGCTGTGTCAATTTAAAAATGGTCCATTTTATCTCAAATGTATCCAAAATATTGATGTCTGGCAGCTTGTAGAGGGTTAACAAGTGCCAACAGGAATATTTATTCATGCAACTTGTAATGTCACACCAAGAACTGTGAATGGCCATTTTTTCTTTAAAATCTACAAGATGTTTTCAGAGAAATCCAGGGAGAACAGAAATTTTAAGCTTTTGATGGGTATCATTGTTTTTCCAGCCCAAAACGGGTTAAGTGTTGTTTTTGGAATACTCTTATTACTTCCAAAAATAATTCTCAGTGAATTCTACTTCCACTTATTTTGATCTCTCCTCCCAACTTCAGGTGCTGTGGGTATGCAAACACAGCCTATTTAATCAACATTTTGATGTTTGAGAACCTGCATAGGGTTAACAAATGTTTACAGGAATATTTTGTACATGCATCTTGTAATGTCACACTAAGATATGAGAATGGCCATTTTTTCCTGAAAATCTACGGGATGTTTTTAAAGAAATCCTCAGATAACATGAATTTTTAACCTTTTGAGGGGTATCTCTCTTTAACCAGCTCTAAAGGGTTAATGCTTGGTTTTGTGAATATCTTCATTACTTACAAAAATGATCGACGGTGAATTCCACTTCCAATGAAGGAGATTATGTTTATCTCGTAGGTACACATTTGGTGTTATGGTTGCCCAAGAACAGCCCATTTTCTCCAAATGTCAATGCTTGGCAGCCTCTGGGGGGTTAACAAATGGTTACCGAAACATTTTGTTCATGCAACTTGTAATGTCACTCGAAGACCTGCGAATGGTTAATTGCTCTTGAACTTTTTTTTTGAGAAATCCACAGAAAACTGGAATTTTAAGCTTTTAAGGGGTATATCTCCTTAACCAGTTAAAAATGGGTTACGGCCTCGATTTTTGAATACATTTACTACTTACAAAAATGTTTCCCTGTCAGTTTTGCGCCCGGTAAAAGAAGTTACGTTTCTCTGTTGTATTCCCATTTGATGTTGTTGTTGTTCAAAAACAGACTATTTTTTCAAAATTTTGACATTTAGTAGCCCATGGAGGGTTAACAAATGCTTACCGGAATAATTTATCCAATCAACTGGTAATGTGACACCATGACCTATCAATGGCCATTTTCTCTTGAAAACCCTACCAGATGTTTGTAAAGAAATCCAGGGAAAACATAAATTTTTAAGTCTTTGATGGGTATCACTATCAACAGCCACAAAATGGGTTAACGCTTGGTTTTTAGCTCAACTTGACAAAGTCAAGATGAGCTATTGCCATCACTTCTCGTCCGTCGGCGTACGTACGTACGTACGTACGTTAGTACGTACATCCACAATTTCCTTTGGCACACCTCACAGGTCGCATTTATGATCAGATTACTTTGAAACTTCTTATGCTTGTTTGGGGTGACCTCTAGATGGGAGCTATCGATTTTCTTCAATTTCCGTCAAAAAATGTTGCCGCGGCCAACGTTCTTAGAACTTAGTTTAGTCAAACCACAATATTTCCCTTTGGCACACCCTACAGGGCACATTTATGATTTGCTTGCTTTGAAACCTGATACACTTATTTAGGGTGACCTCTAGATGGGAGCTATCGATTTTCTTCAATTTCCGGCAAAAAATGTTCCCACGGCCAACGTTCGTAGAACTTAGTTTAGTCAGACCTCAATATTTCCCTTTGGCACACCCTACAGGGTACATTTACGATCAGATTGCTTTGAAACCTGGTATACTTGTTTGGGGAGACCTCTAGATGGGAGCTATCGATTTTCTTCAATTTCTGTCAAAAAATGTTGCCGCGGCCAACGTTCTTAGAACTTAGTTTAGTCAGAAGACTCAATATTTCCCTTTGGCACACCCTACAGGGTACATTTATGATCGGATTGCTTTGAAACCTGGCATGCTTGTTTGGGGTGACCTCTAGATGGGAGCTATCGATTTTCTTCAATTTCTGTCAAAAAATGTTGCCGTGGCCAACGTTCTTAGAACTTAGTTTAGTCAAACCACAATATTTCCCTTTGGCACACCCTACAGGGCACATTTATGATTTGATTGCTTTGAAACCTGGTATGCTTATTTAGGATGACCTCTAGATGGGAGCTATCGATTTTCGTCAATTTCCGGCAAAAAATGTTGCCGTGGCCAACGTTCGTAGAACTTAGTTCAGTCAGACCTCAATATTTCCCTTTGGCACACCCTACAGGGCCCATTTATGATCAGATTGCTTTGAAACCTGGTATGCTTGTTTGGGGAGACCTCTAGATGGGAGCTATCGATTTTCTTTAATTTCTGTCAAAAAATGTTGCCGCGGCCAACGTTCTTAGAACTTGGTTTAGTCAGAAGACTCGATATTTCCATTTGGCACACCCTACAGGGCACATTTATGATCGGATTGCTTTGAAACCTTTCATGCTTGTTTGGGGTGACCTCTAGATGGGAGCTATCGATTTTCGTCTATTTCCATCAAAAAATATTGCCGCAGCCAACATTCTTAGAACTTAGTTTAGTCAGGTGACTCAATATTTCCCTTTGGCACACCCTACAGGGCACATTTATGATCGGATTGCTTTGAAACCTGGCATGCTTGTTTGGGGTGACCTCTAGATGGGAGCTATCGATTTTCTTCAATTTCCATCAAAAAATGTTGCCGCAGCCAACATTCTTAGAACTTAGTTTAGTCAGACCACAATATTTCCCTTTGGCACACCCTACAGGGCTCATTTATGATTTGATTGCTTTGAAACCTGGTATGCTTGCTTGGGGAGACCTCTAGATGGGAGCTATCAATTTTCTTCAATTTCCGTCAAAAAATGTTGCCGCGGCCAACGTTCTTAGAACTTAGTTTAGTCAGGAGACTCAATATTTCCCTTTGGCACACCCTACAGGGCACATTTATGATCGGATTGTTTTGAAACCTGGCATGCTTGTTTGGGGTGACCTCTAGATGGGAGCTATCGATTTTCTTCAATTTCCATCAAAAAATGTTGCCGCAGCCAACATTCTTAGAACTTAGTTTAGTCAGACCACAATATTTCCCTTTGGCTCACCCTACAGGGCTCATTTATGATTAGATTGCTTTGAAACCTGGTATGCTTATTTATGGTGACCTCTAGATGGGAGCTATCGATTTTCTTCCATTTCCGTCAAAAAATGTTGCCACGGCCAACGTTCTTAGAATTTAGTCTGGTCAGACCACAATATTTCCCTTTTGTATACCCTACAGGGCACATTTATGATCGGATTGCTTTGAAACCTGGCATGCTTGTTTGGGGAGGCCTCTAGATGGGAGCTATCGATTTTCTTTGGTTTCTGTCAAAAAATGTTGCCACTGGCAAAAAAACTGACATTGGTCCCAATGATCTTCAATTTTGCCATTTCATTTTTACTTACCAAGTTCAAGTTTGTCAAGTTGAGCTACAGTGTCATTGACACTTTCATTTGAATACCCTTATTACTTACAAAAATGGTCTTTGGTGAATTCCACTTCCAACAAAGGAGATTATGTTTATTTCTCAGGTACACGTTGGGTGATGTGCGTGCCTGAAAACAGCCCATTTCAACAAAATTACGATGCTTGGCAGCCGCTAGAGGGTTAATAAACGCTCACCGGAATATTTTGTCCATGCAACTTGTAATATCACACAAAGACCTGCGAGTAGTCAATTTTTCTTGAAAACCTACAGGATGTTTTTAGAGAAATCCACAGAAAATGGGAATTTTAAGATTTTAAGGGGTCTCTCTCTTTAGCCTGTCCAAAATGGGTTAAGACTTCGACTTTTGAATACCCTTACTACTTACAAAAATTTTTGCGTATAGATTGTGCGCTCGATAAAAGAAGGCACGTTTCTTTGAGGCGTACCCATTGGGTGCTGTTGGGGTCCAAAAACGGCCCATTTTATCACAATTTTGGCTTTTAGCAGCCCGTGGAGGGTTAACAAATGCTCACCGCAGTATTTTGTCCATGCAACTTCTATTGTCACACCAAGACCTGGGAGTGACAAATTTTTCTTGAAAATCTACAAGACTCGTTTAGAGAAATCCACGGAAAATACAAATTTTTGAGCTTTATGGGGGTATTGCTGTTTAACCAGCACAAAACGGGTTAACGCTTGGTTTTTTGAACACCCTTATTACTGACAAAAATGATCCTCGGTGAATTCCACTCCCAGTAAAGAAAGTTATATTTATCTCTCGTGTATTGTTTGGGTCCTGAAACCGGCCTATTTCATCAAAATTTCGATGTTTGGCAGCCTGTGGAGGGTTACCATATGCATCGCCTGATATGTCGTGTGTATCAAAGGGCGTGTCACAGACAGGTCTAGCAATGACGAATGTATAAAAAAAATCTACAAGACGTGTTTCGAGAAAGTGCCGATAAACCCCAATTTTGGCAGTTTTTTGCCAATTCTGAGGAAATAAGGGTTAAATCGAAAATTCCGCTTGGGTACATTTTTAGATTTTGTGCCCCTCTATGCGTGTGCAAAATTTCGTGAAAATCGGTTGAAAAATGGCTTCTGAATCGTACGGACAAAATGTGTGGAAAAAAAAAAAAAAAAACAAAAAAAAAACAAAAAAAAACAAAAAAAAAAATAATAATCCGTAGAAAAACAATAGTCTTTTCCAGAGGGAAAAGCCTAACAAAAAATTACAATCCTGGAAGAAACAAATGACTTAAACCATTCCGGGGAACTGGAGAGGGCTAAACAACAATTAATAGATATCAGACAGGAAAAGATAGAGGGGATGGTAATAAGGTCTAGAGCTCAGTGGGTAGCTGAAGGAGAAAAAGCCACTAAATACTTTCTAAATTTAGAAAAACGAAATTACACTAATAAAACGATCTCAAAATTAGAAGATGATGACGGAAATAAGATTCTAGATCAAAGCAAGATACTTGCTGAAACAGTAAAATTTTGCGCCAACCTATACAAAGAGAGAGAGGATAATATTTCTACGAACACTCCCAATAATAATAATAGTAATAATAATAATGATAATAGTTTCTCCTTTGAGATGGATAGCGAAATAAAAACGCTATCCACATTGCTGAGAAATTCAACAGTTACTTCACCAATGTTGGAAATCGAGTAATCAACAATATGGCAAGCTCCACTCATCCATTCTCGGATTACCTAAAAAACAGTGTCTCCGATTCATTTTTCATATCACCTACAAGCATCAATGAAGTCGTATCCTCCATAAAAAGCCTTTCCACAAAAACTTCGGCTGGCCAGGACAATATTTCTCCTAAACTACTTAAAGAAATTATACACGAAATAGTCGTTCCTTTAACCCATATTATAAATACGTCATTTTCGACTGGAATTGTCCCATCCAAAATGAAAATCGCAAAAGTAATACCAATTTTTAAATCTGGCGACAAACAGTCATTCAACAACTACCGTCCAATAAGTATTCTTCCCTCGTTTTCAAAAATCCTAGAGAAATTAATGCATAAAAGGCTAACAAATTTCTTAGATGACAACAATGTTATTTATAACTACCAGTTCGGATTCAGAAAGGGACATTCAACATTTCACCCAATAATGCATCTTATCAACCACATTGCCATAATGAATAACAAAGCATCTAAAGACTGCATGCTATCCATGTTTTTAGATTTTTCCAAAGCCTTTAATACCATTGACCACAATATACTTGTTAGGAAACTCGAACATTACGGCATTAGAGGTATAGGTAATTCTTGGTTTCAGAACTACCTCTCTGGGAGGTTCCAATATGTGCGATTAACGAGTGAATCCTCTGACCTACTAAATATTACTACAGGGGTGCCACAGGGTTCTGTACTCGGCCCTCTTTTATTTGTACTATTTATTAATGACATTTGTGAGTCCACTGACATGAGCATCCTATCATTCGCGGATGACACAACAGCTAAGTCTGGGAACGACCTCAATCTCCTGATGGAGATGGCCAACAATGAATTATCGAAAATCAACAATTGGTGTTTAGCAAATAAGTTATCGTTAAATGCTAAATAAACAAAAGTTACACTTCTTCACCTTCAAAACGACAACTATAAATACAACAACGCACAGACCAAAATTTCCTTGAACAACTCAGACATAATATTTGCAGGTAATAATAGTCATGACAAATTCATAAAATTTCTGGGAATTAACCTGGACGAGAATCTTAAATTTAATCAGCATATATCTGCTCTCTGTACAAAGCTATCCAGGGCAATTTATATTCTGAGAAGAGCCAAAAATTTTCTGCCGCTCGAGACGTTACGTTCGCTTTATTTCACCCTAATTCAAAGCCATTTAATTTACAGGATCCAAATATGGGGTAACACACCAGCAAGCAAACAAATTCTGAAGTTGCAGAAAAAGGCTGTTCGTATCATAGTGAACAAAAAGTACAACTCACATACGGACCCCCTTTTCAAACGTTTGAAAATTCTCAAATTTAACGATTTATACAAGCTACACTCACTTCTATTCATGCACGGCTGGTCAGAACACAACCTCCCTGTCAGTTTTGAAACTACATTCCAAGTGTACTCAAACCCCTCAGGCATGAATACAAGGCAGTGTGGAAACCTGAACACACATAAACCCCGCACCCAGTTCTCAGCATCTCTTCCATATTTTTCTATTCCAAAAATGTGGAACGACCTTGATACAACGTTAAGAACCTCCAACCGCAGGTTATTCAAAAAAACATTAATCGATCAATTTCTACACACATATAACGCCGATGTCAGCTGTTCCTACCTGAGATGTCCCGACTGCCTGCTGCCTAATAGTTAGTCTCCTGGGTTGTTATCGCCTTTTTTTTTCTCCTAGAGAGCTCAGAAACATATTGTCTTGCCATTTACGGTTTTCCGATTATATATCACTCATGACCTTACTGGTCTACTCAGCATAAATATATTATTTCATTTATTCGGAAATACAGTCAATTAATTAATTGATTAATTGATTGATTATTTGATTACTTAATTGCCAACTACCGCCTAATAAGTAGACTCTCGGGTCGTTATCGACTTCTTTTTCTCCTCGCGAGCTCAGGAACATGTTCCGCCTCCAATTTACGATTTGCGGTTTTCCGATTATACATTACCCCATTACCTTACCTTACTGGTCTGCTTGCAAAAATATATTTTTATTGTTTCATTTATTCAGAAACACAGTCAGTTTATTAATTGATTAACTGATTAATTAGTTGAGTGCCCAATTGTTCAATTGACTGATCGACTGATTAACCAGTTACTCGATTACTCATTCAGTGTGCCAAATAATCAAAATAACAAATGATAGAACATTCTGGAGTTTGATTCATGACGAAGAAAATTTTAACCAGTTCCAATCAACTCGATCTCAAAATAAAAGTAACAACTACTTGCTGTCCAGATAGAGCTTATTTAACCTTACCATTTGCCATTCTGTTCTTTTAACTTACACTATTAGATTGTCCAGGGGATGACAGGAAGACAGTCGTAAGACTATGTCATTCCTCACAGTATACATCTGTCTATGATTTTGTAACCTTGTTTTTTTCGCCTCATGTTTGTATTTGTATGCTGTGAAATAAATTGAATTGAATTGAATTGAAAACGTTAAGCGTCACAGAAGCCGAAAACTTAGAAAGAGAAGTTACGTGTGCAGAAGTTCTTAGCTATCTGAAAAAAATGAAAAATAATAAAAGTTCTGGGTCAGACGGTTTCACAGCGGAATTCTTCAAATTTTTCTGGAGAGACATTGGTAGATTCCTTGTTCGTTCACTCAATTATGGTTTACAAAGAGGACTCTTATCAGTCACACAACACCATGGAAGACTAACACTGCTACCGAAGGATAAGAAACCCCGAGAGTTTTTGAAAAACTGGAGACCAATTACATTGTTAAATATTCCTTATAAGATATTATCTGGTTGTCTAGCGGAACGTGTGAAAGATCTATTACCCAAACTTATCCACATTGACCAGAAAGGGTTCATTAAGGGTAGATTTATTGGCGAAAATATTAGACTTATCTATGATGTTATTTACTCTACTGAAATTCTAAAAAAGCCAGGCTTACTCGTTCTTATAGACTTTGAAAAAGCCTTTGATTCCGTACCATGGTCATACATCTCAAAAGTATTGAACTACTTTAAATTTGGGCCAATTTTCAAAAGATATATTTTAACATTGTATAATGGTATATCGTCCAGCCTACATGTGAATGGGGAAATTTCGCCTTAAATCAAACTTCAGAGAGGCTGTCGACAGGGAGATCCCATTTCGCCATATATTTTTTTTATTATGTGCAGAACTCCTGGCTACCAAGATAAGATCATGTAGGGATATACGAGGAATCAGTATTGGGGAAATAGAATTTAAACTCACTCAATACATGGATGATACATCTCTGTTTCTTGATGGCTCTCCCAGGTCTCTGGACTCGGTGATGGACATGCTGCACAGATTTGAAAAAGTGTCGGGATTACGAATTAACTATAACAAAACCCAAGCAGTAAGGATTGGTACCAAGAAAGACTGCACTGAAAAAATATGTGATAGGTGGAAATTGAAGTGGCACCCTAAATCCTTCAGAGTTTTAGGGGTAAATTTTTCACTTGACCTTAAGGCTATCACAGAAGATAACTATTTGTCCAAAATGAATGATATATGGAAAAACTTATCGGCTTGGACAAAACGGAACATAAACGTTTTAGGAAAAATCACAGTAGTTAAATCGCTTGCTCTTTCAAAATTAGTGCATTTATTCTTAAGTCTACCCAACCCTTTGAGTAAATTTATTATAGAATAAGTTGTAAAACTCTAGTGCAGGAGTATGAGAGAGGTGAGGTTAAAATGATTGATATACCATGATATACCATTATTTATAAACTCTTTGAAAATATCATGGGTCAAACGTATTGTTTCTGAGAACATACCTCTACAAGGGTTGTTGAAAACTATAACGCCTTCTCTTGATAAAAACTGGTTTTTATCGACTCCCCAAGTTATCAAAAAGTACGTTAAGCCCACAAAAAAACCAGTTTTGGAGGGATGTATTTGAAGCTTGGCACTTGTATTGCAAAGAGCTAAAGGTAGAAAGCTGCGATAATTATTTATCGTTGAGTATCTGGAATAACGAAAATATCAAGATTTTTAACAAACCAGTGTATTTAAAAAAATGGGAAGATAACGGGGTTACATTTATTAACAATCTTTTTGATGAAAAGGGGATTTTTTTATCTTATGAAAACTTCAAAGACATCTATAAAATAGAGACAGACTTTATTACTTTTTCTGGAATCAAGAAAGCAGTCATCGCCTACATTAGGCCTATCTTTTATAACACAAGTAATTTTCGTGTTTTATCCCGTCCAATCAGACCCTTTCAGCTAGACCACCTTTTTTCAAACAGGGGCTGTAAAAGCACATATATGATTCTCAAGATACGGAGGGACGA
Source organism: Pictodentalium vernedei (assembly GCA_031216915.1). Classification (NCBI taxonomy): domain Eukaryota; kingdom Metazoa; phylum Mollusca; class Scaphopoda; order Dentaliida; family Dentaliidae; genus Pictodentalium; species Pictodentalium vernedei. Next base: position 516,712,883 of record CM062296.1, on the reverse strand, counting down.
AAATAAATTTAAAGGAAAATGGGAGAAGGATTGTGGCATAAATTTTGAAAATCTGGTGGCAATCCATCCTAATATGCCTCTTCAAATGTTGTATTGATGGTAAATATCAGTGGTTTCAATATCGTATAAACTCTCGGATTCTTGGAACAAGGTCCCTTTTACATAAGTGTGGTATTACGTCGGATAACCTATGCACTTTTTGTAAGACGAAATCGGAAACAATTATTCACCTATTTTGGGAATGCCCGGTAATATCACGGCTGTGGGAACAATTAAGAGTATGGGTTATTGAAAAGACCGGTGAAAACCTACAAATAACTGAGGACTCTGTATTATTTGCAACTCCAGTTGCAGGTCATGTTGAAGAACTGCATCAGTTCCTTTTTATATTTGTTAAATTTTGCACTTATAAAACAAAATTCACTAATCATTACCCAACTTTATCACAGATAAAACATGAACTTCTGCGATATTATTACATTGAAAGAGTGGCATATTACCGTATATGCAGGTAGGTTTCAGAAGCCCTGGGCTAGATGGGAGGGGCTAACTTTAGAACCTGAGACATCTTCTTAATTACTAACCCAAATCCAATGCATATATGCCATTACAGCAGCCATAGAATGTTTACACTTCGGGTCACTTGGGATCAAATCAGTGTCAATTGTCGGAGCCATGTGGTAGTCTACATAGTGTTACCTATGTGATGATGTGACTGTTATTGCAATTCTGAATGAACAGCACAGCAGACAGCTCTCTCTCTTTCTCTCTCTCTCATTATAATAGAAAAACAGACAACCACTTCTCTTATGATTCAAGCATAAAACAGCATCTGAAATAAGCATGTATATCATTAGAAAAACTTAATAACTGATGAATATGTATGATTGCTTTTACTATACAATATGTACCAAATGATGTACCAATGTCTGTAAATAAAAATCTATAAAAAAAACAAAACAAACTTCTCCACATTCACTACTGGACTGAATTGAACTGAATTGCAATTTGACATACATGTTCCTTATCATATGTCAGTTCAGGTTTGTTCAAATAAAATGACAATGTCGTGGGGTGGGGGTGGGGTGGGGGAGGGAGGGACACAAGGAGTATAACTCTGTTAGTGCCGTGGAAAAATTAAAAAAAAACTTCTCCTGAACCACTCATCAAAAGCTTTTGATATCTTGGTATACAGGATCCCTAAGATGGTCAGCTTCAAGTTTGTTCAAATCAAGACCCTGGGTTTATATATAGGCTCCCTATGAGAGCCCAAATTTTATCTTAGTGCAGTGTGAGAAAATGTATTTGCAAGTCTTCTTCAGATTCACCAGTAAGAATCCTTTTATACAGCATCCTTTTGGGGGTCAGTTTCAAGTTTGTTCAAAACAAAACCTTTGATTAATAATTGGGCTTCCTACTAATAGGATCATAAAGTCTAATTTAGTGCAATATGTGGAATATTCTTTAAAAATCCTCTGACTTCAGAACCACCAGTCAGAATCCTTGATGTTATCCTTGCGGGGGGGGGGGGGGGGGGGGGGGGGGGGGGGGGGGGGGGGGTAGGTGTCAGGTTCAAGTTTGTTCAAATCAAGTCCCCATGGTGTCCCAAATTTTAACTTAGTTCAATATGAGGAATATTCTTTAAAAAGCGTATTCTTTAGATCCACCAGTTGGAATCTTCTGATATTTGGTATGCAGCATCCTTATCGGTGGCCTGATTCAAGTTTGTTAAAAACAAATATCTGTGTCCAAGTTTGGGCTCCTAATGAGAACCAGTATTTTAACCTATTTCAATTCCACTTTCCAGAATCTTTTGATGGCGAACTGCACATTCAAAGATTGAAGTCCCTGGGTTCCTATTTGGGCTCCCTATGGGAACCCAAATTTCAACTTAGTGCAGTATGTGGAATATTCTTGAAACACCTTCCTCTTCAGATCCATCAGTCAAATATTTGGATATTTTGCATATAACATCCTTAGGGGGCTCAAGTTCAAATTAGCTCAATTCAAGTTCCTGGAATAGTATTTAGGCAACCTATGGAAGCCCAAATTTTAACTTAATGCAATATTAGGAATATTTTTGAAAAAAATCATCTTCTTCAAATCCATAAGTCAGAATTTTCTCATACTTGGTAACAATGCACTTATGGATGGTAGATTTAATTTTGTTCAAATCAAGTCCCTTGATTCAGCACCCTCTGGGAGCCCAAATCTGAACCTCGTGCAATACGAGGAATATTCAGGTTCTTCCCTCCACCAGTTAGCATCAATAAATATTTGATATACATAACACTTAAGGGGCAGGGGGGGGGGGGGGGTCGCAGATTCAGATTTGTTTAAATCAAATCTCTGTGCCCAGCTTGTTTGAATCAAGTGCAAGGTTCATGTTTGGGCTCTGTAGTGTTAATTAACCATAAATTTTGGATATGACCTTAAATCCACCTTTACACAAGCTTTCTCAGGTGAGCAATTAGGGCCCCGTGGTGCCTTTCATTTTTCATCAGACTGCAATCATGAAGAAAATTTTATCCATATTTTCCATTTTCAAGATTAATTTGCAAAAGTTGTGAAAAAAGAAAGAAATGCAGGTGGTGGGGTTGGTGGAGTGAGAGATGCCCTGACTTGGCACTTGAAGTCTCTACAAAATATCTATACCCAGCCCAGTATTTTGAAGAGAATTTTATTAATATTTTCCGTTTTCAAGATTTGTATGCATAAATTCTGATAAAAAGAAAGATGTTCAGGAACGGGGTTATCTTCATCCAAAATTAGTTTTTAACTTATTATTTCTTGTTTGACCAGCTGTTTCACACAGTGCTTCCTGGGCGCTCGTCAAGCAAGATGTAATAGAATAATGTTCAGTTTATCCCTAGAATACAGGATGTGACTGAATTCCTGTCAACTGAATACTCTGTTAATTGAATATTTTGTCACTGGTAAAGTGGCTATTCCATTTCCACTGTATTTAGTTTGGAGTTACAAACCTTTACATGTATATGCATCTTGAGGAGAGGGGTGTGGCTCAGACTAACCTACCTTTTAGAAAATAGGTCATGGTGTCAGGCAACCAGAACCTTAGATACTTCATTGTCATTTACTTGTTTTTATGTAAGAAGGACTGAAACTTGTTCTATTTATATTTTTTCAGACTAGATCTGCATATCCTGCTGATCAGATACAAGCTATAATTTATGGGCAGTGTATTGGGGATGCACTTGGACTGCTTACAGAATTTCTTACAAAAGATGAAGCCAAAAAGGTATGTTCAGCCAATAAAGGTTTTTTTTTGTGCAAAGAGCTTTTTTTAAACTAGGCAACAAAACTCAACCTCTATTATAGGCTAAAAATTAATATAGAATAACATACCTTACTGTAATTTTTAGCTCACCTGACTCAGTCAGGATGAGATATAGTGATCACGCCCCCATTCATCATCTTTCATCAAATACCAATAAAGTAATTCAGGAGAAATTTAAGAAAATTGTTGTTTATGGGGTTAGATTATTAAAACCAAGTCACCATGCCCCATAAGGAGGAGTGAGATAAAATAGCCCCCATTTAACCCTTTACCTCACACAACAGTTTTAAAAAATAAATTGAATTTCACATTTTTCGAAAACAAATTTCATAATTTTTCTATAAAACCATACAAATATGGATATCATTAGAACCAGCTCAGTGAACTGGTTCTAATGATATCCATATTTGTATGGTTTTGTTGAGGAATTTCCAAGATATTTTAGGCTGTGGTAGGCTTATTCTGGCTAATTTTCTGGCCATTTTTGGATGCTATGTTAGGTAAAGGGTTAAAAAAGCTACTATATAGAATGAATGGATATTTGGTATACAGCTTCTTTTTGGGGTGTACACACAAGTTTATGCAAGAGAACAATAAGGGACATTTTTTACTTAGAGTTGCTCTGGGAGGGACAAAATTTTTGGCCCTGCGCAAAAGTTCTTTTTTCAGCTCCATTGGTGGGCTAATTTGAACTAAGTTTGATATGGAATACAACTGGGTCAATAAATACATGATTCCTGTGAAAAAACATTTTTCATGCATCCATTTCCCAAGCGGCATGGACTCGAGAATTGTTATTGGGTGTGAAGCATCCTTAGGATAAGAAGAACTGATTGAGCAGAATAAGTGCAGTTGAATGTGTCATTATGTACAGTATAGGGAATTGAAAAACTGCTGAGTTAGCACTTTTCAAAAATTAAAAAAATTCTATCCAGAGCCATCTTTCAGAATCTTTAGATATTTGGTGCCCAACATTTGTTGGAATGTCAGTTTCAAGAAAGTTCAAATCAAGTCCCATGGAGCATATTTGGTCTCCGTAGAGCACCCATCCCTTCCTTTAGCACTGTCAGAATGTGAAAATGCCGAGTTAGCATGTTGTCAAAAATTGAAAAGTCTTTTCCAGAACCACCCCAACTTAATCCACTATCAGAAATAATCTTTAAAAGGTTCCTTCTTCAGATCCATATGTCAAAATATTTTGATATTTGGAATACAGCCGTCTTAGGGGAAACCGATTCAGGTTTGTTTAAATCAAGTCCCTGAATGAGGGGCAAGACAGACCAAGAACCAGCAAGATGGACAGACAGACAGACAGACAGACAGACAGAGAGAGAGAGAGAGAGAGAGAGAGATTGTTTTCACAGAAAGCTGTCATATTGAGTAAATTGGAAGTCTCCTCAGTGGTTGGTATTGAGGTGATTGTAGTAACAAGTGTGGCAATACCATCCAAGTCTGTCTCACTTCAGAAACTGTGGATGTTTCCCAGTGTCATTTTTACAAAGAGTTTCCCATTTGCTCACCATGACTTTACAATGCCCAGACTCTTGTAAGCATTTTGTAGCAGAAAATAATTCAGATGAATCATGTTCTCTATACTCAAATTGGAGCCCTTTAGAAATTTTCCATTTCAATAGAAATAGCAGGCCTGTTCTAGTGAAATTCTCTTCCCGGAGACCAAAATTCAAGGTTATATCTCTGCCTATTGACCACCAATTAACTCTGTGAGCAATGGAAACATCTGATAGTGAAATGTTGGTGTTCATTCAACTTTTTAGAGTGCCGACAACTGTTTTTGTACATTGTTCAATAGTTTCTTGAGGAGGTTCTGCTATACCGTTAATCTGGACACTATCCTTACAAGTATATTGTTCTAAATCATTTAATTACTGTTTTGTGGTCTCTTGTTGCAATGTGAGAAAATTTTTGTATTTATCGTCTCGATTTTATCCTGTCTGTTATCCAAGTCGGACACATGACTCTCTAACAGATGTTTGCTTACTAAGGTGTTCTATTACAGTAGAACCTGTCTTGAGAGACCACCCATTTTGCCAAGCAAAAGTGGTCTCTCAAAACAGGTGGTCTCTCATGACAGGTCCATTATAGAGTAAAACAATCAAGTGGTACAAGATCACAGCAGTCTCTCAAGACAGGTGGTCTCTCACGACAATGGTCTCTCAAAGCAGGTTGTACTGTATTGTGGTTTTCATTTGTTCTATTTCCAGCTTGCTTGTTTTTCTGAAAATTCCCTGAAATATTTTGCTGTCTATAAACTGAAACTGTCCAGGCAGTTTACAATAGCCTGAATGTGCTTCTGTATAGACTCAAAGCTGCTATCTGATTTGGCGGTAGACTGCGTTTTTTCCTGGCTTATAAAGTCTGACAAAGTGAGCTGCTTTTTGGGTGCAGGGTTTACAGTAATATTACTCTCCTCACTTTTTGCAGTGGAATAAGATTTACTTGTATTACTTATATTTTCTCGCCGGCGATCAGCATTTTTTCCTTTTCTTGCCCATAGTAAACACTGAGACAACAGAAATATTGATCAAATTCTTGATTGCTAATCATGCTTGTCAGTAGTCACTTGCACGTAACATGAATCGAGTGTCCATTGTTCTAAAAAATATCCTAAGTTTTATGGAAAACTGTCCTGAAAAAGCATATTTTTCAATTCCAAGGAACCAGCCAAGAATTCGAATGGGTTGTACAGACGTATTACATGCTCCCTGAAATTTTACTGCCTACATAATTTCTCTTGTAGAGTAAAAAATGTTTTTGACAGAATATTAAATCTTGCAACTGCCATATCCCGCCGTGTTTTTCTTCCTCCCTTCATTTCTAGTTATACTTAACAATGTAACCCAAAATATTGGCCACCTGGCAATTAAATGTTATTTATATGTGCCTCCTCTCCATTCACAAAAGACATGTATATGCTGGCTTGTAAAATTTGGAAATTGGTTGGACATGTAATAATAATAACACTTATGCAGGCCTCTGATTTGCCACAGCATTCAGGTTAGAAGGCCTTGATTACCTCTGTATTCCCAACTGCCGTCCTATTCCCTCACTTCTTCTCTCCTCCCAACACTTGGTGATGAACTGGCCAGAATTGAACAATGGATGACTGTTTTATCCAGTAATATCCAGGACACATGGTTGGATGCATTATGCACTTTTGGCCCCCGTCTAGTCTGGTTTATTCTGTTTTTGTCATTTTGACTTTTTCATGTTCTCTGAGGGATTTTTCTCTCAGAAAACCTTAAAAAATGCTCATTTTCATAGGAGGAATTAGATGAGGATATGGAACATGTGTTACTTTAAGTATAATAAGAAATAGTAACAGATTTTAATATTTGCTTTTGTTTAAGATAACTCTATAATAGATTACTTTTCATTATTTTTTAACCTGAAAATCATGAAGGGTTGGGGGGGGGGCGGGGCTAAAGTGATCACTTTCTGTCCATTCATTGTCTGTCTGTCGTCCATCCGGCAGAACTTTACATTTTCAACTTCTCATAAACCACTGGGCCGAATTGAACAAAATTTAATGTGCATGTTCCTTATCATATGTCAGTTCAAGTTTGTTCAAATAAAGTTGCTGTGTCCCCATAGATAGGGGTGGGGGAGGGAAAATGCTCCAAAAGTTTTTTAAGATCATCTACTGAACCAGTGGCTGCAATATTTGGTATGAAGCTTTCTATTGAGGTGTAGAATCAAGTTTGTTCAAACGAAATTTGTGAAGCAATATTTGCCTTTGTAATGGGAGGGACCCACAATTTATATTTTCTGAACCGATGGTCTGATTTGAACCAAATTTGGTACATGGTAGTATTGAGTCATAAATACTTGATTCATGCATAAAAAAATCTCATGTGTCCCCATGCGAACCCCAGGAGCTGAAAATAGAAATATTTTTGATCACACATATTTCCCAAACCACACGGAACAGAGGACTGTTATTTTGTATGAAGCATCCTTTGGACCAGTGCAATGGAGTGGTAAAAAAATGCCAATGGTTGTTTCCGGGTGTTTTTTGGGGGGAGGGGGGGGGGGAGACATAAAAAAAATGCAGAGTTAGCATATTTGCAAAAATGCAGACCAGAATCTTTTGATATTTGGTATACAGCATCCGTAGGAGGGTGGGGTGGGATTTCGGATACAAGTGTGTTCAAATTAAGCCCTGTTGTTCATATTTGAGCTCAAGACAGGAGCCTGAATCTTAACTTAGGGAATTATGGAGAATAAGCTTTAAAAATCTTCTTCTTCAGAACCACTTGTTAAATCCTTTAATATTTGGTTAAATCATTGTTACGAGGATCACATTCAAGTCTGTTCAAATCAAGTCCCTCAGTTAATATATGGGCTTCCTGTGGGGGCCCAAATTTTACAATATGGGGAATAATCTTTAAAAATATTCATTCAAGTTTGTTCAAATCAAGTCCCCCAGTTAATTAATATTTGGGCTCTCTATGGGAGCCCAAATTTAACTTAGTGCAATATGATGCAATTTCTTTAAAAATCTTCTTCTTCAGAACCACCAGTCAGAATCCTTTCATATTTGGTATACAACATCTTAGGGTGGGGGAGTGTGGGGGGGGGGGGGGGGGAGGTCAGATTCAAATTTGTTCAAATTGGGTCCCTGGTTAATATTTGGGCTCTCTGTTGGAGCCCAAAGTTTAACTTTGTGCAATATGAGGTGATTTTTAAAAAAATCTTCTTTAGATTCACCAGTTAGAACCAGTTAGAATTATTAGCTCACCTGACTTTCAGTCAGGCAAGCGATAGTGATCTCTCACCGTACGTCGTCCATGAACATGGTGTTTGCGTCTTCTCCTCCCAAACCGCAGGACCAATTTAATTGATATTTGAGATAATAGTTTGTTTATGACATCGCATTTTGATTTTGTTCAAATCAAGTTGCCTCGCCCCTCGGTAGGGCCACACCCAAAAAGTGTGCTTAAATCTTAAAAATTCTCCTTCTCATGAACCAGCAGCAGCAGAGACTTGATATTTGGTGTGCAGCTTTCTTTTGAGGTGTAAACATAGATTTGTTCAAGAGAAGTTCGAGGAGCTATATTTGCCTTCCTTACGGGAGGGGCAAGAATTTTCGCCCCGCCCAAAATTTCTATTTTTCAAACCGAGAGGCAGATTTGAACCAAATTTGATATGAGGGCTTATTGGGTCATAAATACTTAATTTATGCCCAAATTTTTTTTTCCTGTCACCCCATGGGAACCGCAGGAGCTAAAAATAGAAAAAAATTAAAACGCTCATATCTCCAAAACTACACGGCACTGAGAATTCTTATTTGGTGTGAAGCTTCCTTAGGACCAACAGAATGGAATGGTAAAAAAAAATTGCATCGGTTTTATCATGGGGTACTTTTCTGGGACTTTGAAAAAGTGCTGAGTCAGCATTTTTGAAAACTGTGGGTAATGGGAAAAACATTTAAGACTACTTTTCACCCAAACCACTGCTCCAAAATTCAAATTTCACATAACATCTTTGGAAGATTGTTTCACATGTTTATTGAAATCAAATCACTGGGTCCATATTTGGGCTCTCTATGGGAGCCCAAATGTTTAAATTAGTGCAGTATGAGGAATATTCTTTAAAAATCTTCTTCTTCAGATCTACCAATCAGAATCTTTTGATATTTGGTATGCAGCATCCTTAGGGGGGTGAGATTCAAGTTTGTTCAAGCCATGTCCCTACGTCCATATTTGGGCTCACTGCAGGAGCTCGAATTGTAACTTAGTTCAAAATGAGGAATTTTCTTTTAAAATCTTCTTCTTCAGATCCAGAAGTCGGAATGTATTGATATTTGGTGTGCAGCATCCTTAGATGGTGGGATTCAAGTTTGTTAAAGTCAAATCCCCGGGTTCATATTTGAGCTCCCTGTGGGAGCCCGAATTATAACTTAGTTCAATATGAGGAATTTTTCTTTAAAAGTCTTCTTCTTCAGATTCAGCAGTCGGAATGTTTTGATATTTGGCATGCAGCATCCTTAGGGGGGTGAGATTCAAGTTTGTTCAAGCCAAGTCCCTGGGTTCATATTTGGGCTCACGGTGGGAGCCCCAATGATAACTTAGTTCAAAATGAGGAATTTTCTTTAAAAATCTTCTTCTTCAGATCCAGCAGTCCGAATGTTTTTGATATTTGGTATGCAGCATCCTTTAAGGGGATAAGATTCAAGTTTGTTTAAGCCAAGTCCCTGGGTTGATATTTGGGCTGCCTGTGGGAGCCCCAATTATAATTTAGTTCAGTATGAGGAATATTCTTAAAAAATCTTCTTCTTCACATCCACCAGTCAGAATCTTTTGATATTTGGTATACAGCATCCCACTGGAGGTGAGATTCAAGTTTGTTCAAGCCAAGTCTCTTGGTTCATATTTCGGCTCGAATTATTACTTAGTTCAATATGAGGGATATTCTTTAAAAATCTTTTCTTTAGCTCACCGAAGGGAGCTAAACTTATCACTTGCCGTCCGTCATCCGTCGTTGTCCATCCGGCGTCGTGAACATTTTTCAAACAACTTCTCCTCTGAAACTGCTAGGTTGATTTGCTCGAAACTTGGTATGGATGTTCATTACCATATGTCAATCTAAGTTTGATTCAGGTTTGTTTAAATCGGGTCCCAGGGTTAATATTTGGGCCCTCTATTGTAACCCATAGTTTAACTTTGTGCAATATGAGGTGATTTCTTTAAAAATCTTCTTCAGATCCGCCTGTCAGAATTTTTTCATATTTGGTATATAACATCTCTAGGAGGATCAGATTTAAGTTTGTTCAACCCAAGTCCCTGGCATAATATTTACACTCTCTATGGGTGGAGGGGGTGGTGGAGGGGTCTGCAGGTTAGGTTCAATTTTGTTCAAATCCATTCCTTAGACTTTTTACATAAAGTTTTTACATAAAGTGAATGATTAAGGCCCCCTTGGGGCCTCTTGTTACTTTTAAGTTTTTATTGTAAAATATTTCTCTATTGTTAGAATATATGACAAACTTCCTCATCATCCAGCAGATTTTTAGCTCACCAACGAAGTTGTGATAGCTTATGTCATGACCCGAGGTGCGGCGGCAGCGTCAACACTTATGTTAAAGTTATTGTACCAGTCCACTTTGACTTTCAGCCCTGTTGCTATGCACCTCATACTGTGTTTCTGTGGCTTACAATTACCCACAGACCCTTAAGTAGTGATATTTTATTGATTTTTAGCTCAGCTTTGACGTAAGTCAAATTTGAGCTTATGCCATGGCCAGTCGTCCGTCTGTCCGTCAACAATTCAACACGGCTTGGGCTAGAGGCCGTATTTATGAACCGATCTTTACGAAACTTCTTGGGTACCTTTGTTATCACCGTTGGACAAGAACGAGTGTTTTGGGGTCCAGTCCGAAATTCAAGTTGGCCGTTGGAAGCCATTTTGTACAAAATTAGGTGCAATCAGATTTTTGCGCAGAACTTTCATATGAAAGCTCTGATTTGAAAATTTTTTTGTATGAATGTTTAGTACCATGGGATACATCACATATAATACAGGTTTTTTCTCGTGCGTAAATGATGCAATTTGGACTAACTTGGATGTATTTAGTGTTATTTTCTGCACTGTAAGTGCAAATGCCAATACGGCTCGGGCTAGAGGCCGTTTTTATGAACCGATCTTTACGAAACTTCTTGGGTACCTTTGTTATCACCGTGGGACGAGAACGAGTGTTTTGGGGTCCAGTCCGAAATTCAAGATGGCCAATGGCAGCCATTTTGTTCAAAATTAGATGCAATCAGATTTTTGCACAGAACTTCCATATGAAAGCGATGATTTGAATCATTTTGTGTGTGAATGTTTAGTATCATGAGATACATCATATATAATACAGGTTTTTTTCTCGTGCAAAAATTATGCAAATTAGATGAACTTTGATTTTTTCAGTGCTACTTACACACAGTAAGTACACATGTCAATATGGCTTGGGCTAGGGGCTGTATTTATGAACCGATCTTTATGAAGCTTCTTGGGTACTTGTGTTACCCTTATTTCACACTACCGCCGATGCCGGGATCGTGGCTTATCGTGGGTCATCGCCGGTAAATCTTGGCCATCCTGAGTATCGCGCGGCTCTTTGTCTACGATGGCCACGATTGCCACGATTCTCCGACGATTCTCCGGCGATGCTCCGGCGACGTCCACGATGATGTAAGATGTATTTGCGCATTTTTTCGCAGCCAATAGCGAGCCGAGTTTCCGGCGCAGAAGTAAGAGAAATCGACTTCTTAATAAATAGGGCTCACCCTGCCGTCTGTCTTCAGTCAGTATCCAGATTCTGAAGATTACACAACAAGTTGCTTCAACTGAAATCCAGCATCATGAGCAGTCAGAGACGAGGACAACCCAGGAGGGGGAAGAAAGCGCCACCACAGCTGCCTGAGTCTCGGGATGAGGGGGTTGAGGACACTGCAAGTCCTGCTAAGAAGAAATCTGCAACGAAATCTAAGAAGACCAGTGACCTCGGAACCCTTGTTCTCGATGAAGCGGCTGAGGGCAGTCAAGTGCTCGGATCCAGACAAGCACCAGAGAAGTATCGCCAGGGCAAACGTCAGGAAGATGAGGAAGAGGAGGTGGACGAGGAGAAGGAGGACGACGACGACACCCAAGATCTGCCACGTATCGAGCCGCCGAAGAAAACCCGCAAGCAGTATGCAACGAAGCAGTACTCCGATGTCCTTGATGACGAAGCTTACGAAGACTTCATAGAGTGCATCAAGCAGAAGGCTTGTATTTGGGACAAGTACGATGCCAACTATCGAAACAAGGACATGTCAGGCATGTTTTGGCGTGAGCTAGATTCCCGGTTTTTCAATGGCAAGACCGGGATGGCACTCACCAAGTATAACACCAACCGTACTGAAGTCGGGAAAGCCCTCCGAAAACAGAAGGATGCCGCGAAGAGTGGTGCAGGTGCTGACGACGTCGACGTTCTGAGCGACAAGGAGAATAAACTGATCGCGGACTGGGGCTGGCTCAAAGACTCAATCCAAAGTGTACCATCGCGACAAGGGCAGCGCCTGGCTGGGAAGAGGAAGGCAGAAGTTGAATCGACCGAGACGTCGAAGACCCTTGAGACAGTGCAGACGTCGCTTGCAACCCTGCAACAGGCCATAGCACGCCAATCTGCTCTTCCTCCACCACCACCACCACCACCACAGCCAGCCCACGATGAGATAGAAGATCAGCTACTGGCCTTGGCACACAAGGTGCGACGTCTCAACGACCCGAACCAGTTCATAGAGGAGATGGACATGCTGCTCCTCACCCGACTGCAACAAGAACGTCAGCAGCAACATGTAGGTTTCCGATCAACCCTAGGCATGGGACCACCTCAACGACCCTCATCCACAGCAACACGATCCTCCCTCTCACCGACATTTCACCTTCAGCAGCCCGGACAGTTTCCAATCTTCCAACCAAGACAGGACCAGCCGCAGCCGCAGAAAGATGAACTAACCAGCTACGTCGACCAGCTCTGCTCATAAACTCTGTCAACCATCACAACAACCACCGGTTCTTTTCCGAACCAACAAGTTCTAAATTTTTCTGTAAATGAAAATGGGGTTTAAATACAAAGAAATAACACAATTTCATTTATTTTTACTTGTTTTCTTTTCATTTCTAGCACAAACACATTATAAGCTAAAGAATTGAACTGTTTGGTGGCCCTTAGAAGGGTCGTAGTTTCCGGCTCGACGATTTACCCCATAGAACCCCATACAACCCCATAGATACCCCATAGAACCCCATAGAGCATTAAGGGTACCCCATAGATACCCCATAGAGCATTAAGGGTCCCGACATGTGTGAAATATACGCTGTTAACCCTAACGTCGCGGTAAACTTTGACAGGAAAAAGTGTTTTTAGGTCGGTAAATTCCGGCACCGTCGTGAGTCGAAAAATGAAAATCGCATGAATACTGGATACTTTTATTTAATGTATTGAATGTTTGATAGATATGCCCTTCTAACCGAAATCGAATTACCGTTACACGATTCTTTTCACCACTGAAGAGTTTTGCAATTAGCACCATGCTTCTGTCGATGATTCAGTAATCGGTAATATATCGGTATAGTGGAATCCTTTGAATTGTTTCGTTCTTTGAATTGTTTGTTGAATATTTGCAACAATAAAATTGCTTGGTTTTTTTTTGCTACCAACACATAGGTTGTGACCCTCCTTCGAACGAGCGTGGCGCGCTCGTTCGAATGAGGGTCGCAACCTATATTTTGTTAGCAAAAAATCAAATCAAAGATTTTGAATGAAAATGGTCGGTTTTTTGCTACCAAAACATAGGTTGTGACCCTCCTTCGAACGAGCGTGGCGCGCTCGTTCGAATGAGGGTCGCAACCTATATTTTGGTAGCAAAAAATCAAATCAAAGATTTTGAATGAAAATGGTCGGTTTTTTGCTACCAAAACATAGGTTGTGACCCTCCTTCGAACGAGCGTGGCGCGCTCGTTCGAATGAGGGTCGCAACCTATATTTTGGTAGCAAAAAATCAAATCAAAGATTTTGAATGAAAATGGTCGGTTTTTTGCTACCAAAACATAGGTTGTGACCCTCCTTCGAACGAGCGTGGCGCGCTCGTTCGAATGAGGGTCGCAACCTATATTTTGGTAGCAAAAAATCAAATCAAAGATTTTGAATGAAAATGGTCGGTTTTTTGCTACCAAAACATAGGTTGTGACCCTCCTTCGAACGAGCGTGGCGCGCTCGTTCGAATGAGGGTCGCAACCTATATTTTGGTAGCAAAAAATCAAATCAAAGATTTTGAATGAAAATGGTCGGTTTTTTGCTACCAAAACATAGGTTGTGACCCTCCTTCGAACGAGCGTGGCGCGCTCGTTCGAATGAGGGTCGCAACCTATATTTTGGTAGCTAAAAATCAAATGTCATTGCAGATTTGGTTCACAACACCTCGTCTTGCCATGGCACAGCACCTACTCGACTGTTGACGTACTGCATCAGAGTGTTCCTAACGCGTTTTCCTGCATCGAGATTGCCTTGTCTGTGGTCACGCTGGCCGTCATCCAATCGGGCACGTGGGTCGGGATTGGGATTGTTGTGATCGATGGCCATGTTGTGTGGTTGACGTAGACGGAGTAGATTGTGTAAGACGACACAGCACAACATCACAGAATCCATGGTTTTCAACTTGTACATCTGCAATCCTATCAACAGACATTGAAACTTCTGTGCTAAGATACCAAAGGCACACTCCACCACCATCCTTGCCCGCGACAGTCTGTAGTTGAACAGTCTCTGCTCCCGGGTGAGATGACCGCCACGCCCACTGAATGGTTTCATGAGCTAAGAACGAAGAGGAAACGCATCATCTCCTATCAGGAAGTATGGCACTTCTGGCAGTGTGGTTCCTGGCAGCGGCTCATTTTCTGGCAACAAGGCTGTGCCATCCTCGAGTACCTCTCGCAGTTCAGACTCCGCGAACAGCTGGGCATCTGGGGCTCCCCCGTTGGCTCCGACCTCACAGTATATAAACTTATAGTCACTGTCAACTAGGCCCATGAGAACTTTCGAGAAGTATTTCTTGTAGTTGTAGTACACCGACGATGTCTTTGGTGGCTTCTTGATGCGAACATGTTTGCCATCCAGGGCCCCAACACAGTGTGGCAAGTTCCATCGCTGCAAGAAGCC
The DNA here is from genome assembly GCA_031216915.1 of Pictodentalium vernedei. NCBI lineage: Eukaryota > Metazoa > Mollusca > Scaphopoda > Dentaliida > Dentaliidae > Pictodentalium > Pictodentalium vernedei. Next base: position 516,697,881 of record CM062296.1, on the reverse strand, counting down.
ATCGGCAATCGTCTTCCACTGGTTGCTGGAAGTAATCTCGGGCATCACGTCATCACAGAAGGCACTGATGATTGCTTCGGTCAACTCGGGGATAAACATCGATATCGCGTTGACGGACACTCGGAACTGGTAGTGGAGGTGCATGTACCTGGCCCCCGTTGCCAGGTATCGCAGGGTGACGGCTAGTTTTAAGCCCGGGTCCAGCGGTGCCCTCATCTTTGTATGTTCCTTCTCGATGTATGGTCGCACTCCTTCTAGCAGCTCCATGAACAAGGCGTTGTCAACCCTCATGAAGTTTTTGTAGGCACGTGGATCTTCGGCATTGAGCGTCTGTACCAGGGTGTCATACTCCCCATGCAACTCCCGTTGGAGTAACCAGCCTCTCGACCAAACAGTTCTCTGCCTCCTGCGACGGTACCTTCTCTTCTTCCGCTGCAGTTGAAGTTGCAGTGCCAGTATCTGCAGTTGCATCTGTGTCACTTGCAGCAAATTGCCTATGACTTGGTAGTCCATGTTGGTTGACCAGAAGTAACTTTCAGTACTGCCTCACAGAGTGTCCCTGATATATCCAGAGGGTGGATGGAAACCTCCCTTTGATGATTTCCATTGGTCAGTGAAAAAGTCAGCTCTCGTTTCATTGGTACAGAAGAAAAACAACAGAATATCATCAGATTCGTGGGACCCATCGTAGGTATCGGCGATGCATCGTAGGTATCGTGGACATCGTGAGTATCGTATCTTGAGTTGTTCATCCTGGCAATCTTATCCATCGTAGCACCATCCGCGATGCATCGTAGCTATATCGGCGAGAATCGTGTCCATCGTGCCAAAAGTGCTGACCATTGAATGAAGATGACCACGATTTGTCGCCGATATAGCTACGAAGCATCGACGATGGTGCTACGATGGGCCTCATCGTGGCAAAACTTGTGCAAGTACGCAACTTTTGGCAAGATAGTCAACATTACCACGATAACCAAGATGACCACGATGTATCGAGGATGCTCTTACGATCTATCGACGATATAACTACGATCCACCATGTTTAGGTCAAGATAATCACGGTCCCCACGATGCCTCTACGAAGCATCGTGGCGTATCGTGACTCGCTCACAATCATGTCATTCCGTAGCCATCGTGTAGTGTGAAATACGTATTATCACCGTGGGATGAGAACAAATGTTTTTGGGTGTGATCTGAAATTCAAGATGGCCACCAGCAGCCATTTTGTACCAAAATTAGTGTAATCAGTTTTTTGTATAGAACTTCTGTATGAAAGTTCTGATTTGAATAAATTTTTGTATGAATGTTTAGTAACATGGAATACATCACATATAATACGAGTTTTTTTCTCGTGCAGAAATTATGCAAATTTGATGAACTTTGATTTATTCAGTGCTACTTATACACAGTAAGTGCACATGTCAATACGGCTCGGGCTAGAGGCTGTATTTATGAACCAATCTTCACAAAACTTCTTGGGTACCTTTGTTATCACCTTGGGATGAGAACGAGTGTTTCTGGGTGCGATCCTAAATTCAAGATGACTGCCAGTGGTATATTGTACCGAAATTAGGTCCAATCAGTTTTTTGTCAACTTCTATACGGCTCGTATTTATGAACTGATTTTCATGAAACTTCTTGGGTACCTTTGTTTTCGCCTTGGGACAGGAACAAGTGTTTTTGGGTGCCTTTGTTATCACTGTGCTATGAGAACAAATATTTTGGGGTTCAGTCAGACCCACTCTGGGACTCGAAGATTTCTTTTCTAGTTTAGCATCTGACTGTCGCCCACCTTTACAATACTTTACCTATACATTTGTTACAGGCTACGGTCAGTATTTATGTACAGACCATTACAATACTTTATATGTACCTTTGTTATCAGGTCATTACCTAGATGTTTGCCATTGCTGTGTCACATACTATACATGTACATGTCTTAAGTTGGGCTACAGTGTCATTGACACTTTCATTAGTATTTTTGCAATGTTAGACCTTTTTGTCAGTGTCATTACATGTACAGTACCCATATGAGACTGGTCAATTAATACCCCAGTTATTAATGCTGAATTTAGATTAGTGCTGTCTATTTATAGAGGAACTATTTATGAGTGGGCGTGTACAATTAATTACTTATCTTCATTGACAGCAGAGCAACAATAACAAGAACATTGGCTTTGATATATTTTATTTCATTCAAGTGTTCCAACTTTTAACAAGCGATAAACTATAGAAACATAATACACTGCACATAGATATTAACATAAATAAGTTTGTTTTTTGAACATTGATATTTACATAAATGAGTTGTCTTTTTTTAATCTTTTAACTTCATTTGGTTTCTTATAACTAACATTACAGTACGTTCAACGTGGATTGAAACAAAAACACCGCCGCAGTGTGTTCTCCACTGTGGAGTTCCAGTGGACCGCAGTGTTTGATCAGTGGAAGACAGTTTTCAAAACACTGTGACCCACCGTGGTCACGAGCATTAACGATTAGTTTAATTGCTTTTGCATGTCAGTTTCTCTGCTGATTAATAAATACCGTCTTGTGACGTCAACTGGCAAGACAATTGCGTTTGTTACTGGTAGTGGATAATGTATTTTAAATTAAAATTGGAATTTGGAGGAGGCAGACGGCGACTATTGCTGTGGTTTGAAATTGTAAATTGGGAATAGAACAGTCTGTTTCGTTTGGTTAAGTACAAAGTCCTCGTCACTTTCGAAACTAAACTGTTGTGTTTGCACGATCGATTTGATCGAGGAAATAAATAAACCAGACTTCAGAAAAACAAATAATATTCGCGAAGTTCCCAATTTCACATTTTGTTTACAGCTGTAGACCAACACGTGATGAACTGTGTTTTTCTTGGGTGGGAAGTTGGGGCGAAAAAGCCTCCTGCACCACGAAAGCGCCCACGGCGCACGGCTAATGATCAAAGTGATACCAGTTTACGCCATTGAGTCAACTCAACCAGCCCATCCTCTTTCCTGTCTTACTCTTGTCGGGCTACGCAATTAAAGATTCTTATAAAAAAGATATAGTAAAAAGAAAATATAGTGTTTTGAATGGATACCAAAAAGTATCTCACTCGGAACTGAAACTAATGATTATTTCACAGGGGGGGGGGAGGAGGGGAGGGGGGGTGGGGGGGTGGACGGGAGATATTTGCATACCGAAACAAATATCCTTCATCCAGTTCTGTAGGGGTTTGTACATACTTTTATACTCTTTGCATTTGCAGATTTTTCAACATTCCTCTACATTGCTGTTATTTGTATTATCACTTGAAATAGCTAAGCCTGTGTGTATGTAAAAATATGTGGATGAATATAAGGGAGATACCGAATTGAAATATCTGCAAATGTGAGAGAGTACACTTCAGTGGGAAAGAGATAGAGAAAGACAGATATATGTGATGGGGGGGAGAAAGTAAGGAAAGTGAAAGAAAATTAGTACACGAGAGTATACGCAAGTGCATGTGGGCGTATGTCTGCATATTACTCTGTGTCTGTGTGGGGGAGGGGGGGGGGTCCGCAAGGGTGTGTGTGTTGGTGTGCGTGCATGTGTTTGGGTTTTTCGGGTTTGGGTTTTGGAGGGGGGGGGGTGGGTTTATGAACTACTGTAAAAAAAGACCTACCTCTGATGATAAGCCTCCATAGGCTGGATTTCATGTAAAAAATTTGTAAATACTCTATGTATATTATGTATGTGTATTGAAATGTGACACTTAAATAAAATATTTTTCTACTACTACTACTACATTAAAGTAGTCGGGATTGAAGTGATTAATTAGGTATAGTAGATTAAACTACCACTTGCACAAGGTTTGAAATGACATTTGAGTGGCGCGACAAAGCACAGAGCTGTCCTTCAAATGAACATCTGTTTAAACACCTCTGCACATGACAAGTTTGAGAAAAAATAAGAGACAAATCAACATTTTCAATTACTTTTTATTAATTCAGCAATCATAATTATAACCATATGTAAATAACATCAATAGAAAATATATTTTTTATTTCCAGTAATGACATGTCGATTGACAAGCCAGACCACCACACATCATAACCCTAGCTCAAACATGCCCCGAAATTTCCTATTATAATTTTTTGGTTTTGTCCCCCCACACGTGTCTTGAAACCCCAATCAGATAGGAGATTTTAGTTCCTCTATCAGAGTTTTTCTGGCGCCACCCCTGATTTTTGCGTGCAGCCAGCACATCAAAAATGTCAGTGTCTTGGCAGTGTAAGATTCAGTCATCCATACCACTCCTAAATGGTGAAGTAAATAGTCCCCCCCTGCCCTCCCTCCCCATCCCCAAAATGAGGCAATTGGACCCCAGACTCCCATAAACCCACATGCACAAATAGGCCTATATCATTGATTGCTTACCCATCTGTGCCCCTCCCCCCCCCCCTCCCCCCATCTTGGCCAGTTTTCCTTGCTGGTGCATGCAGGCGCTTCCGTACTTGGATTCCGAAGTGTCTTGGGCTGAAACGTTCCAGGGCTACCACAAGCATTCCTTTTTCGTTCATGTAGTTTATTTATGTTAATTCCACTCTCAACATGTACATTTTAACATTCCACTCTGAACTTAACTTTTAAAATCATAAATCGGATTCCCTTCCTCCCCAACCCACAATTTATTCAAAATTCAGTATCGGTAACATGATTCTTCTCCGTCAATAGCTACAGTTAGGTAAAAGACTGTCGGGGAAATGTCCAGATATTGTGCTGGTCAAGTTACAATTTTTTCAACTCACATCCATGATTTCAGTACGGTATAATATTTTTTTTTTTTCGTAATTCCTCGAGTTCTGAATCGATTTTGATGAACAACTTTCGGAATCGCAATAGCTTTCAATAACTTTTTCAAATATTGAACTATCTTTTTAATATTTCAAGTAAAAGTAAATGAAATATTTCACTGACTGTGAAAAAATTTGATCTAATTAAGAGCCGGTGACTGAGAGATCAAAAGATAAACCGACGTCAGCCGAACATCCCATCACACAGTTTGACATATTCATGCGAGATTAAAAACATGATTCAAACTCCATATTTTGATCGTTTTTTCTGCCATATTAATGCTTTTTATTGTCAAAAAACTAGTATGGAGCATACATATTCAATTTATACTTAAGTGCAATACCTAACACTCACAAAACAACAATGAACTGAAACTATTTTTGGTGGAAGAATAAACCTGATTACCACACTTGCAAAAAACACAAGTTAATTATAGACAAATTGAAGTCACGTGGTGGGGTTTTGAGACCCCCACCTCATAGTGTAATTAGTGGGGTCTCAATTTCTGTGTGTTCATATGGACAGCATACACAACATGGTGGACTTCGAAAATTTCTGACCTCTTTTCCTATACATGAGTGGAGGCTACCACCGGTATGCTGTGGCTTTTATATTTCATTATGTGTTAAATGCATTAATATAAGATGACAGTAACCCTTGGCCGGACATTTTGGGGAGATTTTGGACTTTTTTAATGCAATGTTAGACTTTTTTGTCAGTGTGGACTTAGAAAATTTCTGACCTCTTTTCCTATACATGAGTGGAGGCTACCACTGGTGTGCTGTGGCTTTTATATTTCATATATCTGTTAAATGCATCAATATAAGATGACATTAACCCTTACCGGACATATTTTTTTACTGAAACCAATGGCCCAGACTTAGCTGGTGCTAACTCATTAATTTTCACGGCCAAACACAAATTTTGCCCCCCCCCCCCCCCCCCCATCTTCAAAATGTGCATACAAAACCAAAAACTTAAAGTCCTAACTGGTCCTCCATACTTCTGCTCACTGCGCATACCCAGTAACCAGGGGGCGCAAACATCATTTCTTCTGTTTGGCCAAAAGTCAGCAACAACTGAACTGACATCTGTGTTTTAACCTTTCTGAAGATGTCAGACTCAAATCATTCATGATTATGGTAGATTCAAGGAACTGAAAGGATGCTGGAAGTGAACTATGGAGGTTTTGGAAGTTCAGGGCTGTAACTTAAAAATAATTATGTAAAATTATTCAGGTTTCCCATTTTCATGACATGGGCCTGAACATCATCATTCTTACGAATAAAAAACCTACTGTTTGTTAAATGTTCTTTCCCTCTCTTCCCATGAACCCTCCTGTTAAACTCCCAAGCTTTATCGGTTTTTTTTATTGAAAATTTTTTATTTAATTTCTTGGGAGTTTTACGTGATCTAGGGAATGTTTATTCTGTTTATCCCCATGGTTACGTCCTCATCCTGGGGGTGTTAGAACATATGTAGTATTGCATCTTCTACCAGATGCATTGTTAGCTCACCTGACTGAAAGTCAGGGTGAGCTATTCTTATCACTTTTTGTCCGTTGCCCGTCGTGAAGGTGGTGTTTGGGTCTTTTTCTCCCAAATTACTGGCCACATTTTGAAATTTCACATGAGTAGTGGTTATATAGGGGCATTTGAGTTTTTCTTCAAATTGGGTTTCTGCTGATATTGAGGAGGGGGTGGGGCCAAAATGCCTCTATTTTAAAAAAAAATCTTCTCATTAGCCAGCTGTAGCAGAGACTTGATATCTGGTATACAGCTTCCTTTTGAGGTGTAGGCTCAAGTTTGTTCAAGAAAAGTTCGAGGAGCATTATTTGTCGTCATTACGGGAGGGACAAGAATGTTTGCCCCGGACAAAATTTTTATTTTCCAATGAGTTCATATTTGGGCTCCCTGTGGGAGACTGAATTGTAACTTAGTTCAATATGAGGAACATTCTTTAAAAATCTTCTTCACATCCACCAGTAAGAATCTTTTGATATTTGGTATACTGTATCGGTAGGGAGGTGAGATTCAAATTTGTTAAAGCCAAGCCCCTAGTTCATATTTGGCCTTCCTTTGGGAGCCCGAATTATAACTTAGTTCAATATGAGGAATATTTAAAAAAAAAAAATTTCAGATCCACTGGTCAGACTGTTTTGATATTTGGTATACGGTTATCTTAATGGGGCAGATGCAAGTTTGTTCAAATCAGGACCCTCGGTTGATAGTTGTCAGTGTCAGGTGAGTGCTCTCAGGCCCCTTGTTTTTTCTTCTCATGAAGATCTAGCTTTGCATCAGGTAGTAATTGATCGTTTTCTGACTTTGGGCTTATTGTATAGCCTGTTGTTTCATTTCCATTTTTTCCTGTTGACGTTTTTCACTTGGACAGCGCTTTAATATATTGTATTATTATTTTATAGTATAGCACAGTTATCATATTATATAGTAGGATATATGTATAAAATTATGCCGGTAGTGTAGCTTTTATTTTTTATCAACCTACCTCAATTGTTTACAACAGGCTTGCACTACAGTGGAAGAACCTAACTCGGATAAAATACTCTCTATTTTAATCTTTCCCAAGATTTGTGAAAGAAAAGTGGTGTAAAAACACCACGAAAAAATAAGCCAAAACTGGGCCGAGTGCCATCGGCGCACACCCAGCATGGGACGCTCTTCCATAGTACAAATCCCTGACTTCCGTCACAGTGCGCAATGCATCAATTTGTCATTCTTTTTCTATCCGAAGCACGAGCAGGATGTGTTTCCGCCATATGCATTTTGAAACAGTGATAATTCAACTCGTGGATAATGGTTTTCCTGTGACTGGAATTATGGATCTGAAGATCGTATAATAACAGGACTGTGTTTTATATATTCTCGTTTATATTTTCAACCACATTCTCATTGTTTATTAATTACTATTCCGTTTTCGCGAATGTTTTGCGACATCGCGATTCGACAATGAATTTTTTTTTTGGGGGGGGGGGGGGGGCACTGTCATTTCGGGGCCCCCCGACTCGACCACGTCTGGTGTGAGTTTGACCCCCTCCGTGGGGGATGTGCAGTTCCTCCCGCTCCCGCGGGGGGTGGTGAACGCTTTCGTTTCGGGTCGCCCGATTCGACCACGTCTGATGAGAATTGCTCCTCCTCCGTGGGGGATGTGCAGCTCCTCCCGCACCAGTGGGGGGTGGGGACCGCTTTCGTTTCAGGGCTTCCCGATTCGACCATGTCTGGTGAGAGATATTCCCCTTCTGTGGGGAATGTGCAGTGTTTTACCGTAGTGGATACTGCGGGAGCTGTTGGTTTTCTGGTGTAGAGATGCCTGGTTCCGGGACTATGCGCCCTCTCCAGTCGATATCTGAGGCTGTCACTAGGGTTGTGATGCCTCCTTTGGAGGCTGAGCTTGGTGGCTCTCTCTGCTTTGCTGCCAGTTCCAACAGCTCCCGTCGTATCTGCTGCTACTGCTGTTCCGTCTACAACGTCATTGGGCACCGTTTTTAGCCGGCCTCGGCTTCTCCCTGCCAGGGTCTGCAGGGATGTCTGTAGTGTGGTTGTGGGGTTTCGGCCTCAGCCTTCTCAGACTTCCACTCGGCGAAGTCAAATGGGGCTGCCGACTGAACCCCATACTGTGTCCTCTCAGCCATTGAGCACAGTAGTTTTATACTTGCAGTGGTCTGCTGCGGTGTCTGGTTGTGTAGACGTGGGGGTATCGGCCTCAGCCTTCCCTGACTTCAACTTCAACGTCTTTTGTGCAGCCTGGACCTTCTGCCCTGCAGAGGTCAGCGGTGACTCTCATGAGTTCCTGCTATGTTGATCCTCGGGGTGTGTCACACCCCTATTCACGTCTGGCTTCAGACATTTTTCGGCTGCCGCCCGTCGTCCCATGTCGGGTCTTTTGGAGGATCGTGACCCTTCGCTGGTTCAGAGGGTCAGCGGTGAAGCCACTTTGCCTGTTCGTTCCCCTGTCGAACCGGCCAGTACGGGCAGTGAGCTTAGGGAGGCCCTCTCCTTACTCACTCAGGTTCTGTCAACGAGCCTTCCTGTTGCTTCCAGCGAGGCAGCGAGTGGTTTCCAGACGCCTCCTATGGCGCCGCCTCCCGGGATTAGAAACAGGCCGCTTTCTGATCCCCTGGTGTTCCGACACCAGGGGAGGCGTCGGCTGGTTTGCCCACGGTGGGCTATGTGTCTTCCGACTCAGGGGAAGAGTCAGACATGCTTGATGTCGAGAGCCAGCAGTCTTCGGACTTGGGGGCAGCTCTTGATTTCGTGTTTGGGTTCCTTCCGGATCTCAAACCATCTAACCAGTCGATAGTGTCAGCCAGGCCGCGATCATCGGTCGCGCGCCAACAGTCTATGGAGCAACCTGCTTCTGGGCGTCTTCGACCATGCCCTTCGGTACAGTTGGTTGAAGCATTTTCAGCCTTGGACTCTAAGCTGAGTTCCAAGGCTATGAAGGCTCCGTTCTTCACCAGGGTTGACACCTTTTTGCCTCCGGCGCGTTATCGTTCCTACGATTCCGCCAATCCGTCGGTCTACCAGACTTTGACGGTTTTGGATCAGGACTCCAATTCCCTCGAGCTTTCCAAGTCCACGTCTGCCGTCATTCCGATGACAACTCTGGAGTCCACATTGGGCTTATCGAGAGAGATGCTTGGTATGCTTTCTCTCTCCAATCACGTCGTCTCAGCTTTTGCTGCTTATCTGCCTTCAGATAAGATTGACGAGGTACAGGCTCCTTTGCGTGTGCTGTCCAAGGCGCTCATGCATCTTACTCACGCGCATGCCTGTAACACGGCTAATCTGGAATTAGTTCGAAGGGACTCTGTGCGGGACACAGGCTGATCCCTTCCTGAGGAGCAGTACGCTGCTCTTCGATCTGCTTTTTTGACAGGTCCGCAACTTTTCCATGATTCTGTGTTGACGGTCCGGGATGACGTCCTACGTCATTCCAACGATCAGCTGCTGTTTCTTCAGCTTGATCAGCCTTCTAGGGTAGGCACGGGCCGTTCCAAGCCTAACAAGTACCCTCTGCTTCCTCTGCGAAGCAAAAGGGGCTGATCCTTCTGCCACCGCTTCTACTTCTTACTCAAGGGGTAAGGGTAAGCGTCGGCAGTCTTGAGGGAACTCCCAGGATTCTTCATTCAGTAGAGGTGTTTTCTCCTCTCGCGAGCCTCGTCGGGGTTCGCAATGAAGGTCCTCACCTCGACTCGTCCCAGGTTGGAGGATGGATAGCAGAGTTTGCAGACCGTGGGCCACCATCACATCCGATCCTTGGATGTTAGATGTTGTTTGGTCCGGGCTGCGAATATCCTTCCGACGACACTCCACTCTGTCTGGGGTGCCTTTTCCAACCACAGTTCCTTCAGACATTTTACGTCTGGAACTTTTGTCCACGGAGATAGACAATCTCCTGACAAAGGGGGCGATTGAGGTCATCAAGAACATTAGGTCAGTGGGTTTCTATTCCCGCCTGTTCTTGGTGCCGAAGAAGGATGGCCGACTCCGACCGGTTCTCGATCTGAGTTTCCTGAACCAGTCTATCATTGCTCCCAAGTTCAGCATGGAGACTTTCAGGTCGGTCCTCCGTTCAATTCACCTGGGAGATTTCGCTTCCAGCTTCGACCTGCGAGATGCTTACTTTCACGTTCCGATTCATTGGGCGGAAGTATCTCAGGTTCATTTTTCTGGGGCGAGTTTACCAGTTCAAGGCCATGCCTTTCGGCCTCAACCTGGTTCCTTGGTCTTTCACCAGACTGATGTCGCATGTGATAGCTTTCCATCGCATACAGTCCAGGGTGACTACTTCGGCATATCTGGACGATATCCTCCAGGGGCATTCCAATGCTGCCTTCCTGGAGTCGGTTGTCGCCACTCTGTTGAGCTTGCTCACGTCGCTACGTTTCAGAGTCAACGAGGAGAAGTCGGACCTGGTCCCTTCTCAGTCGTTTTATCATCTGGGGATGGCTTTCCGCACACAATTCAATTTGGTGGCGGTTCCCCAGGCCAAGGCTGTGATTCTCTCAGCTTTTGCTCCGACTCTGTCCCAGTCCACATCCGCGACGGCTCGGAGTTTTCTCCGGCTAATCGGTCTCTGCTGTTTGGTGACGGATCTCATTCCTCTAGGTCGGCTGCGTGTCAGACCTCTCCAACACTTTCTGCTCAGTCGTTGGAGGCCGAATGTAGATTTTCTGGATCTGGTGCTTCAGTTTCCAGACTATCTTTATCCTCACCTTCTCCTCTGGGCGGATGTTGGACTTCCCCACGTCCGATCGCGTTCTGACGGCAGATTCCAGCGATCTCGGATGGGGTGCGACGTTGGATCCTCTAGGTCTTTCCATTCATGTGATGGTGGACCAGGATCATGCAGCTCTACACATCAACCAGAAGGAGCTTCTTGCTCTTCTTCTGCGTTTCAGGCAGTGGATCCCTCACCTATCGAATCGCCAGGTCCTTCTGTTGTCCGACCATTCGACGGTGGTTGCTTACATTCGGAACCAGGGCGGCACGCACTCTGTTCCAATGTACGATTGGCTTGGGATCTTATACTGCTCGCTCAGCCGGGGTGGCTGTTCGTCACATTCCCGGTCGCCTGAACGTCCAAGCCGACTCCCTGTCCCGTCGGGGCAGGGTCATTTCCACCAGGTGGATGCTCCACATGGCGGGTTCCATCGATCTCTTGTGACTAGTTGGAACCATCAGGTGGACACGAAAGTGTCCCTGTGTCCAGATGCTCTGGCTTTCGCCGTGGACGCTCTGGCCCTCCTTTGGGATGGTCTTGTCGGCTACACCTTCCTACCGGTTCCGATTCCGCCTCAGGTTCTCACCCAGATATGAACCTGCAGTCGTCGAATCCTTTCGATCACACCCGTCGCTTTGGTGGGTGTGGATCATTCTGCTCCGCTCTCTGTTAACGGCGGTTCCGGCATGTCTCCCTCTACCTCGCGACTTTCTTTGCCAAAGTCGCCCAGGAGGTTTTCAAGTTGACCCGACTTCATTGTGCCTTCGCACATGTCTTTTATCGGGTCCTGTCTCCTCCGTAGTGGTTTTTCGAGACACGCAGTGGAGTTGCTTTTCTTCAAGGAGGCACTCACTCCACTGGTTTAGCCTCTGTGGCTAAGTGGAAGGTTCTTCTGTTGATGGTGTGTGATCACTCTGTTGCTTCTGTCACTCCTTCGATCACACTGCTTGCGGAGTTTTCTGGCATATGTTTGTTTCTGGGGGTCTCCAGCTATGTGTACTTGTCCATGCTTTGGAGACATTTTTTCCTATGTGATACCGCATTGTTTCGACACTCATCCTTGCCTCTCCAAGCTTGTTCAGCTCTTTTCCTTGAAAAGGCCTAGGACTTTGCAGTTTACTCCAAGATGGTCACTTTCTTGAGCGCTGCTCTGCTTGGGGGTGGGGGCGTTCACGCCTTTATCCTGGATGAATATGCGTTTTCCCACATGCCAGATCTCTCCTGCATCCATTTCTTGATGGACTTGTCTTGCTATTCGTGCAGCTTCCGCTCGTCTAGCTACTGGTGATTGTATTACCAATTGTTTTTTCTGCCAGGAGGTGCGTGCATTGTCTTCCTCTTTTAATAACTCTGTCATGTTGTCGGATGGCTGATGTTATACTGGCAGCCTTCTGGAGAAAGGCTACATTCTCCTTTTCTCTGCGACAGTTGCAGGAGCCGACAGAGACCCTTGGGGCCCTCTTTCTTCAGCTCAGGATGTTGTCTATCCAAGCTTTTCAGCTTTTTTCAGGGTCGGTTCCAGCTTTGTGCTGTTACTGCCCTTTCTGTCTGTGCGTCACACTTCACCATACGCCTCATCTTTCATTGGCTTTTCTAATGTTTGTGATGCTATGGTTTGATAGGCCTAGGGATCTCTTCCTCTGTCCATGGTCCCAGTGCTATTGAGTTATGTGTGGGTTGGTTATGTGATTCCCTCCAGCCTTTTGTCTATTCAGCCTGTTGTAAACAATTGAGGTAGGTTGATAAGAAGTATAAATTTTATAGTAAATTTCCTTTCTTATTATACCTACCAAAATTGTTTACATGGAGGCCCTCCCGTCTTCTTATTCGGGTAAGAATCCTTCCTCCCCTCTGATCACATAACTCCTGTGTTGTTCGGAATCAAAAGAATGACGAATTGATGCATTGAGCACTGTGACGGAAGTCAGGGATTTGTACTATGGAAGAGCGTCCCATACTGGGTGTGCGCCGATGGCGCTCGGCCCAGTTTTGGCTTATTTTTTCGTGGTGTTTTTACACCACTTTTCTTTCCCAAATCTTGGGAAAGATTAAAATAGAGAGTATTTTATCCGAGTTAGGTTCTTCCACTGTAGTGCAAGCCTGTTGTAAACAATTTCGGTAGGTATAATAAGAAAGGAAATTTACTATAAAATTTATACTTTTTAGTGTTTGTCCACACTTAGGCTCTATCGGGATACCCTTGGGTTCATGAAGTTCCCTTTGGGAACTTAGGCTTTTTCAATTTTGATTTTTCCTTTCGAAATGATTTTGATTGCCGTATATTCTGTATCCTTAATATGTATAAATTATTTGGTTGTTTAGGAGTGCAGTGGACTTGGTCTTTGGCTTAAATATTATTATGAAATCCTTTTGCTCTAAGTAAGTGTAAGGCGAGGAAATCTACCTCAGATTTACACGCTTTCTGTCTTGCTTGTAGTTGCTGCACTCCTTCAGATACATGTGCTACTTGTGTAGTTTGGGATGCCAAATGTTGGAGGTGGGTGTCGCGTTGTGCGCGTGGTGAAGTTCTCATGCCGGAACTGTCACTACAGGCTAATTCTAGTTTTTCAGTCTCTTTTTCAGAGGAACAAGAATATGGTGATGGTTTTGCGACACCCAGCCAAAATGTGCTGCCGTCGTCGCACTCAGATGAGCAAACAGAGCTTGCTGCAAAGGTGCTCATGAATATCAAACAAGGAATAAGGCCTCTTATTCCATTACAAGCAGCTAGATTGGCCGGTGAAGCGGTAACCCTGCCAGTGGGGGCCATAGCACCGGATAAGTCCATAACAGTTGAGGAGAGTGTAGATTTGAGTAGAGCGAGCGCCTCAAAATCAAAAGCTCACCCAACGACGACAGCAAAGGGGAAGACGCAAGCAAGTTTCTCAACAAGACACTCAGCGAGATATGTGGTCAGATCGCGAGCTGGAGAGCCTTCTCTGTCCCATCAACAGTCGGGGTCGACTTGCCGTTGCGAGAAACTTTACTGAGTCGGAGCTAACATCTTCATTGGCTGATCGAGGCGCTCAGTCCACACTGCAGTCAGGGTCAGCGGCAGTTACGGCTTCTTCCACATCGAGTACCAAGCACATTAGACCGCTCACCAGCTATCCGACTTCGAACATTCAAGCTGTTCAGCGACATGTTGACGACGCAATATTTAACCTAGCAGGTTCAAGAAAGAAAAATCCTTTCTTATTGACATCTTCTATTCACATACCGTTTCCTGGACCTAGCAAATTAAAAACGGTTGGAGAAGATGTTCAAAGAGCGCCTCTGCATCTGGATGATCAGGCTTTAGATCTGGATATCTCGCTACCCGCATCATTCAATATCCACTCAGATGTGATTGAATCTACAATTCATTCTTGTCAGGCAGTTTTGGATGCTATGTCCTACACAGATCATATCACCAGGGTTTTGGACCATCGTCTTATTGGGAAAGAATATAACGTTATTAACTTGTCTCTTAGAGTTCTTTCAAGGGCAGTTATGTATGCCACACATCATTCTGCCCTTACAGTGGCAAATATGGAATTGATAAGACGTGATGGAGCCTTAGCATCGTCTTCATTGGTAGACGATCGGGGGAAAAACTCACTAAGAGTCGCTCCGGTTTCCGGGCATACCTTGACGACAAGTTGTCCTTAGTGTACAAAGAAGCTGCAGCACTCTTTTGCTGAGGTCAGTTTCCCAGCAGCAGTCGTATGCTGGACGTGTAGGCGAGGGAGCTCCAGTTTGTAGTCATCGAAGAAAAGCTCCTCGCGGGGTTCTAGCAAACCCTTGTACAAGGAATTGTCAGTATAGCAACTCGGGAAAGGGGTGCAGGTCTTTAAAGACTATAAGTCAAGATGCCCCTAAGCCGATGGCTCGAGGTGGTTCTCAGGGAGGACGTGGTTTCTCCTCCCGAAGGCCTTGCAGGTCATACAACTGATAGTCTAAATCCCTATTGCTCTCCAGTTGGCGGATGGTTATCAAACTTCGTGAGAAACTGGATGGATATAATGGAAGATCAGTGGGTCAGAAATGTAATCAGAATGGGTCTTCGGCTATCATTCCGTTCAAAGCCCCCCTACTTACAAGAAGTCCATGTTGGACAGTTCTTCCGGCAAATCCTTTAAAAAAGGAATCTCTTCTTGCAGAAATTCAATCTCTCCTAGTAAAGAAAGCAATCAAGGAGATTTTTCAGTTACCTGTTTCTTGTACCCAAACCAGACCGGTCATAGACTTGAGCTGGATAAACAAACTGATTATCGCTCCAAAGTTTTATATGGAAACCATTCGGTCGGTAAAAGCGAGCATTAGAGTGAACGACTTTGCAGCAAGCCTAGACCTAAAGGACGCATACTTTCTTGTCATGGTTCATCCGGCTTTCAGAAAGTACCTGCACTTTGCAATTCAAGGGAAGGTTTATCAGTTCAGAGCGATGTGCTTTGGTCTGAACCTGGCACCTTGGGCGTTCACTCGGATAATGAATTCGGTAATGTCATACTTCCGAGCTCATTCAGTCGTGGTAAAGTCGGCTTATCTCAACGACATTCTTCAGAGATACGGCGACAAAAAGGCACTTCAGAACGATGTGCAGAGTCTACTTCATTTATTCCGACGTCTCGGTTTCATCGTAAATGAAAAGAAGTCAGGTTTAGCTCCGTTCAAGTCCTTCATTCACTTGGGGATGAGCATCAAGACTCAGTGCCTTCCGATAACCTGAGCAAAGTTAGTCATTTGCTATGCTCGCTCTTGTCTAAACTCTCTCACTGTATCAGTGAGGGAGTTCATGCGACTAATGTGTCTGCGGGCAGCGGCGGACTTGATTCTGCTGGGTCGCTTACACACACGTCCTCTCAAGATTTTCTTTACTCAGAACTGGAGGGTCAAGACGCATTAGCTCGAAGGCCAGATTGTTTTAACAGATCTGATCTTCACTATTATGACGGATGTGAGTCTAACAGACTGGGGTGCGTCCCTGATTCCTGCAGACCTGAAGTGCCAGGGTCTTTGGGACTCTTCGTTCCTGGAAAAGCACATAAACATCAAAGAGATGATGTCTATTTGGCTTGCACTGAATCACTGGATTGCTCATGTAGCCAACGTCCATGTGCAGATGCTGCCAGACAATTCGACAGTAGTAGCTTATCTCAGCAACCAGGGTGGCACTCATTCATTTCCTCTATACGAATTGACAGAGACAATTCTCCTATTTGCTCTGAGTCATCATGTTCATCTCTCAGTCCATCATATTCCGGGTTGTCTGAACGTAGCAGCAGACTCACTCTCAAGGAAAGGTCGCCTGTTGCCATCGGAGTGGACTCTCAACTAACGAATATTCCGGCAGATTTGCTACCAGTGGGATCGTCCCATGATAGATCTCTTTGCCACGAACCTAAACAATCAGGTTTTGATGTTCGTGTCGCCTTGTCCAGATCATCGAGCGTATGCAGTAGACGCTCTGTCGATCTCATGGAACGGAATAATAGGATATGCATATCTTCCAGCTCCTCTGATTCAGCAGATTCTATTAAAGATTGAACAGTTATCACTGCAAAATCTTGCTGGTAGCACCTCTGTCATCTCAGAAACCCTGGATTAACCTGATCAGGTGTATGTTATGGGACATTCCCTAGAAGCTTCCTCCTCTCAAGGACCTGTTTCAGGGGAAGTCCCACACACTGCATCACAACCCGGAAGGTCTCAACCCTCACGTATTTCTGTTATACGGTTTTTTCTTGCACTGAAAGCAGTTTACAGGACGAAGCAGTGGATGCAATATCTAACTGTAGGAGGACCTCCTCTTTGCTGAATTACACAGCAAAGTGGAGAGTTTTCTTTCATTGGTGTACAGACCAGTCGGTGGATATTTATAATCCATCTATTCCTCAAATTGCCAATTTTCTGGTCTACCTGTTTGACATGCTCAAACTAGCCCGTTACGATTAAGGGCCATAGGTCTATGTTATCAGACACATATTCTCATCATGATAACTTGAGTATTGGATTAGATCCTTCTTTATCCAAGCTAGTTAGAAATTTCTCTATCAACAGACCTAGAACTCTCAGATTAATTCCTAAATGGAATTTAGCTTGGGTTCTTTTGAAGCTTCAAGAAGCTCCTTCTGAGCCATTAGAGGATGTAGAATTCAAATTCCTGATTTATAAAACTTCTGCCAGAAGAGTTAGTGAACTCCATGCATTATCTGTTCAAGATTCCTGTTACCGTTGTGTTGATAATACTATTACACTTACTACGGAAGTGGGACTCTTGGCTAAGAATCAGATTCCGGACAATCGGCCGGAGCCTATTGTCATTAAGATCTTACCATTCTCGGACAACCGTAGACCGCTATTGTGTCCAGTTAGAGCAATGCGCATGTATAAACGTCGATCAAGCTTCATTAGAAAAGGAAGAAAATGGTTTTTCCTTTCAGTTACTTCTAACAAAAAAGATATTTCTGTTCATTCAGTTGCTAGATGGATTCAATTGAGAGTAAGAATCGTGTACGAGAATCTATTGGCGGATAAACATTTTGTCAATAAGATTTCAGCACATGAGGTTAGGGCATTGTCTTCTTCTTGGGCTTATTCTAATAGTATTGCTATTACTGATTTAATGAAGGCAGCCTACTGGATGCAACTGTCTTCATTTACTAAGTTCTATCTTTGAAATTTAAAGTCTGTCTCCGGTGACCTTAGATCCTTGAGTCCTTTTTCTATCACACAGAATGTTGTCCATGAATAATACATCTCAGTGATGTCTTAGGCAGTCTGCTCAAGCACTGACGCTGTTCCGCTGCCCTCTTTCTGAAGAATTTTCCTTCAGAACAATGGGAAGGGTGTGGGGGGGGGGGGGGGGGCGTTTTTTCCCTTTTATATCATCTGGCTTTACAGTGAAAAGCAAGGGAATACCTCCACCAGTGTCAGTAGTCCAGCATCAGTGCTGAGTGGCTTTAATGTGTAGCTCGGTGTGAAGCAACAATTATGTCTCATTTATGTATTGCTTTTAAAGTGTAGCTCAGTGTGAAGCATTTGTATATGTCACGTGCCAAACGAGCGTTAATATACAATCCTCGGACACTTTTAAATGAGTATAAGGCGACTCATTCTCTGGACTTTCTAATAATTGGTTTCCTTCACCTAATTAGCATAAAGGGTTTTGCTGGTATTTAGGGTTCAAACGGCTAGTCGACTTTCGTGGAACTGACTGTCGACACCAAAATCCACAGTCGACTAGTCACTACTTATAGTATTGAAAGAGTAAATTGTCCATCACAGGAAAAAGTGGGTTAAAATTCGGCCTAAAATGCGTTTAAAGCTTCGCACACCAAACACAATGTGCAAATGGAGCATTAAATCAAAGGTTGTGCACCTATGTGGATAAGCTTCGTTTCCATGCTGTTTCGTGCGATTTGCGACGCCAACAACATCAGAGGCAAATGCCAACTCTCAGTCTTTGAAATGTAACGCATGTGTTTTGAGTAGAATTCAGGTGGTAAAATCAACCAACATAACTCCAGGACATTAAATTCATAGCTATCAATAAATGTTGTGAAATCAATGATGACTTCAAAGAATGTCTAAACAATACACCTATACATACAACGCAATTTTAAATTCCAAGTTAACCAACGACAGTAACGTCTGTCTGGTTTCGCTTTTTTGAATGCATGCAGGTTGAAATTGACACAGTCTTGTTAAGCTAAATGGCCTGGAATTAGAATCACTCTTTTCAATGCTTTATTTCAAGAATTTTGTTAACAGTTCAAACCAACTGCCGATCTCAATAACCTCAAAAATGTAAGCGTCAGTATTTTGGAGGTAAATGTGAATGTAACTTTGGGTCCCTGAAGAATCGGCATCGGATGATTCGGACCCGGGAGAGTCGGACCCGATTCTTTTTTGAGGAAGACTCTGCCTCCACTGCAACTGGATCTTCTCACCTTTGAATCCGACTGGGTGTCTTGTGGTTGTCTGGGCTAACAGGACAAAACGGCCCATGGACGAAATGGCCTAGATTGATTTTGGTAAAAATGGCCCAGATTTTGAGATGAATCAGCCCAGATTTTCAGACAAAACGGCCCACATTTTTGGAAAGAATGGCCCTCATTTAAAAATTTATTTTTTATTTCTTATGCCCCCCCCCCCACCCCCCCCCCCCCCCCCCTCTCCCATTATATTGTTTTTTTCACATAAATTTATTTGGATTTAGAAAAAAGAATTTATCATTACAGCGGGGTCGGAGTTGTGCCCGCTTAGATTTTGACGCAAATTATTTGTGAACTGAATAAATCGCGTTATCGGTTCACACCACGAAAATGTACTAAGTGGGACTCAAGTAAAACGTGGGGTTTCAGACAAGTGCCCCCCCCCCCCCCCCCTGAAAAAAGAAGAGATTAGTTTCTGTTCATCTGAAATAAACTAATGTTAAATTAATTTTTTGTCATCCGAAATAATCGCGAAAAAATATATTAGTCTCTTTTCTGATGTGTTCACCTGAAAGAAACAAAAAATTGGTTTAGTTTCGGGTCATCTGAAGTAAACTAGAAAAAATATATTAGTCACTTCTGTTTCTTGGTTTCTGTTCACCTAAAACTTGAGAATATTATTAGTTTCTGAGAGAATTATACTTAGCACAGAGCGTAGATACGGCCACGACGCTTCAACAGGTCATTCATCATCGTTTTATGGTTTCTGTAGAGTAACACTAACAAAAATGTCTGCCGTTTTGTCTCAGAATCTGGGCCGTTCTGTCTCAAAATCTGGGCCGTTTTGACCAAAATCAATCTGGACTGTTTTGTCCATGGGCCGTTTTGTGCAGCATTCATTGCCTGAAAGTCGGGATATGGTCATGGCGGGGTCTCAGAAAAGCACATACATGCATCATCCCTTATTAATTTATATTACACCCATGTGGGATAAAGGCGAAGTTTATATCACGCACCCTTTATCACAAACAGGTATAAGATAAATAACAACATCATTTCATTGTGGTCCGAGCAATGTAGAAGCGGAATTAAGCCTGTAATCCTTGCTGGTGTACCAGTTTATATTCGCAATGTCCCAGCTATATCCGACTGGTAGTTGACTGGGAATACAGCCATATAGAATCCGTTGTTAGGATTTACTTTAGAAAATTTCAGTTCACTGCTGGTTTCATTTCCCAGGGGGTATTCGTATTAAAAAAGAAATAAATAGCTGTTAATTTAGAACACCGGTTACTGTGGATAGAGTCAACTTTTGAATACTGCTGACATGTGAGAATCACTTGGCGACTGTTACAGAAAATAACTCACCCCAGTAACATGATGTTATTCGATTTATTTGTGATGAACAACATGATCTTCAATTGTTTAAATACCTATACCTCAGATGGAAGCACATAAGAGTTTACGATTGCCTTTGTGTTTATATGCACACAGGAATTCGTGAGTTCTGATATGCTTGATGCCGATTGTCGAGTGGACTTGCGGCCTGGAAAAATACACTTGATTTTTATGTGTACCCATACTATGTATGGTACACATAATGCTGGATTCCGGGGTGGCCATCCGTCGTTCGTCCATCCTTTGTCTGTCTGTCTGTCCGTCCGGCGTCCATATCCATTTCTTTGGCATTCGATAACTTGAAAAATATTGCTTGGATTGTCAAGTTACTTTATATTTGTGCTCAGGTTACTGATGTGCCGAGCTGTAGTTTTTGGTGTAAATCTGATATTTTGATCCTGAGATATTAACTCTTTATCTTTCAAATTGAGAATTCTTCCAATCCCTTTGGCATGAGATAACTCAAAAAATATCAGTCCAATTGTCATGTTACTTTATATATATCTTCAGGTTACTGATGTTTCGAGCTGTATAGTTTTTGGTGTAAATCTGTCATTTTGATCCTGAGATATTAACCCTTTATCCATCAAATTGAAAATTCCTCCAATCCCTTTGGCATTCAATAACTTGAAAAATATTGCTTGGATTGTTAAGTTACTTTATATTGTGTTCAGGTTATTGATGTGCCGAGCTGTATAGTTTTTGGTGTAAATCTGATATTTTGATCCTGAGATATTAACCCTTTATCCTTCAAATTGAAAATTCCTCCAATAACTCAATAAATATTAATCTGATTATCAGGTTACTTTATATATGTATTCAGGTTACTGATGTGCTGTGCTGTATAGTTTTTTATGTAAATCTAATAATTTGATCCAGAGATATTAACCCTTTATCCATCAAATTAGGCACTCCTCCAATCCATTTCTATATGTACCCATACCATGTATGGTGTACATAATGTCGGCTTCCAGGGTGGCCCTCCATCATACAGCTTTCCACTAGTTGCGCGTATGGGTACACATCTGATGATTTCATCAGCCTATTTTTTGTACATCCGATGATAAACTTTAAAAATATAAATTTACGGGGACAGGAAAGCCTCGACTTGTCGACGTTGACTCGACTTTGGAGTGCCGACTAGCCGACCTTGGAACTCCAGAGTCATTTGAACCCTACTGGTATTAAATGGAGAAATTATTGTGTATTATTCCAATATGATTAGTGTTATGTCATTCGCTTTTTTTTATTGGGAAAAACAGAAAGACATATGTAATTCCTATGTCTTCTCCTATTCTCATGTGGGAGCTTTTCTTTATTGTGGAGTAATAGAGATATTACAGTCATCTAAGTCCTTGGCCCTCCAGCCTTTTTACAATTCATCTAAGGCTGGGCCATTGGTTTTAGTATAAAAATATGATAAATTTAAAGTAATTTGTATATTTTTAATATTTACCAATGGCCCAGATGGGGATGTCCCTCCCATGAGTGGGCACTCATACCTCCTCGCTGATATATATACATAACATTTAGCAGGCATAACCAGGAAGAATGATGTTGGCACCAATTTCGTTACTTTCCTGGTTACTGCGCATGCGAAATTTTGGGGATTGGGGGGGTTCAAAATTTGTGTTTGGCCCTGGAAATTAATGAGTTTGCACCAGCTAAGTCTGGGCCATTGGTAAGTATTAAAAATATACAAATTACTTTAAATTTATTATTTTTTGGAGCTTTTGAACTTTTTTAATGCAGTGTTAGACTTTTTTGTCAGTGTGGACTTACAAAATTTCTGACCTGTTTGCAATGTTAGACTTTTTTGTCAGTGTGGACCTCTTTTTCTATACATGAGTGGAGACTGCCACCGGTGTGCTGTGGCTTTTATATTTCACATGTGTTAAATGCATCAATATAAGATTACATTAACCCTTATCCAGACATTTTTCTGAGATTGTGGACTTTTTTAGCCTGACTGTTTACAATTTGGGGCTATAGTCATGACTTCTGTCCATCTGTCCATCTGTCTGTCCATCCGTCCGTCTGTTAATATTTAGAGTTTTGGTTAAAGTTTGTGGTTAAAGTTTTTTAGTCAAGGTTAAAGTTTTTTTTCTTTTAAATTAATATTAATTACTATTGATTGTATCATTCTCATTATGTTTTATGTTATTTGGGGAAATATTTAACCCTTTTTTGTATGGCAATTTAACTTACAACTTGCAGGTTAAAGTTTTGGGTTAAAATTTTTTAGTTTACAAACTTACACCTTTAATTCTTCAAACAGTTTAGTGCACTGTCACTGTTTCTCATTTGAGGACAATGTCTACTGTCTACTGAACCTTTCTACAGTGATTTTCCATAAATATTGGCTTGATTTTAACTCCTTTTAAACATGTTTTCAGACTTAGTTTCTTTGTATTTGAAATTAGGCTTTGCCAAATACTTTCTTACTTTAATTCTTGCATAGTCAATACAACTTAATGATTGCATTTACATCAGTGATTTCTTTTATCGGTTTTAGGAAATATTTAACCCTTTTTGGCAGTCAATTTTACTTAGTATTCCCAGCTTAAAGTTTCGGATTAAAGTTTTGCTTTTCAAGGTTGTACCTTTCATTCTTCAAACACTGTTACAACGTCATTGTTTTTCATTTTGGGCAAGGTGGACTGAACCTGTATACAGTGGTTTCAAATAATATTGGCATTAATTTAACCCTTTTCGAAATGGTTTTCGAACTTAGTTTCTCAGTTTCTCTAAATTTCAAATTAGGCTTCTGCCACATACTTTGTTACTTTTTATCCCCCCACTAGGGAGGGATGTAGCATAGAGCTCTGTCCATCCATTTCTCTGTCTGTCCGCTTGTCCGAACTTTGTTTATGGCATAACTTGAACAATAGTTAACAGATTTAAATTCTTTTCTGTATGTCTATGTCAAGTTCAACGGCCACCATTATCCAAAGAAAATTGTTGAAGTTATTGCCCTGGCATCCCCCCCCCCCCCCCCCCACCAAGTAGGCTTTTTTTTCTTTGCTCCAAAATGCATTTTGAAGTATTTAGAGTGACTACATGCAACAAAATGTTTAAACTTTTATACTAACCCCCCCCCCTCCCCCCCCTCCCACAGTGCCAATTAGGCACTTTTTTTTCTTTGGTCCAAAATTAATTTTGAAGGATTTAGAGTACCTACATGCAGAAAAAAACTGACTCCTATAACACCCCTCCCCCTTCCCTCTCCTACCCCCTCCTCCTCCCCTGGGGCCATTTAAGCAATATTTTTTCTTTGGTTCAAAATGGATTTTGAAGGATTTAGAGTGAGACCCTGCCTCCCCCCCCCCTCCCCCCCCCCCCCCCACCCTCTCTATGGGGTGCCAATTGGGCATTTTTAGCCCGACTGTTTACAGTCAGACTATAGTCATGACTTTCGTCCGTCCATCTGTTAACATTGAGAGTTTGGGTTAAAGTTCATATTTCAAGTTTTTTAGTGATGGTTACAGTTTTTTTTTTCTTTTTAATTAATACAGTGGAGCCCACTTAACTCGATATCTCTTAATTGTATATCCCTGTTAATTGAATATAATTTTCAAGCACAAAACCATTTACCATACCTTCAGTACAAATTTGATCTGTTAATTGCATATGGGTTATAGAGTAAACTTCTGTTAATTGTATATAAATTTTTGTAACGTCGAAAAAAATTATTTATCAACCTTTTTGGCCTCATACATCCAGTACAGACATTTATTCTATTATATGTTGTTTGACAGGGCTCTATGAGCTCTGTCAAACAAGATATAATAGAATAAATGCTCAGTTTACCTCCAGAACACAAGAAACTGACCAAATCCCTGTTAATTGTATACTCCTGTTAATTGAATAATTTTCACTCGCAAAATGGATATTCAATTAAGAGGATTCTACTGTATTAATTACTATTGATTGTATCATTCTCATTATGTTTTATGTTATTTTGGGACATATTTAACCCTTTTTAAAAGTCAATTTAACTTAGAACTTACAGGTTAAAGTTTTGGGTTAAAGTTTTTTATTAGCTCACCTACATCTGTAAGATGTGGTGAGCTATTGTGATAACCTCGGGCGTCAGCGTCGGCGTCCGGCGTGTCCAATATTGTAAGATTTAATGTTAAGGTGAATTTCTCAAGCATCAGTGGGCTCAGGCCTTTGATACTGCATATGTAGGTTGTAGGGGACTATTAGAACAGTATTTAACCCTGAAACTATGACTTTTTTCTAAATTTCAGCTAAAATTTTCTGCCAAAAGTTGTTGTAAGAATTTGCGTTTATGTGTTGTAAGAATTTGTGTTAAAGTCAGCTTTTGTGCAGATTGTGCTGGTTTAACTTCTCATTACTGTTGATTTTCATATTTCAATAACAACTGTAGGTATTAACCCTACTGTATGCAGAAATTTAACGAAAATTTTTTTTTTTTTTCACTCAAAATTTTCATGTTTTTCTCGGACTTAGTAAATTTTAAGTTGTAAAACTTTGTAAACTTTGTGTTCAGGTGAGTTGTGTTTCTATGTGTCTTTCCAAGCGATTAATATTCTACACTTGGGTTACTGAACTCCATTGCAGTAATATTTAACCCTCATTACATGCATATTTGAGGAATTTGAGGCTGATTTTCTGCCAAAACTTATTGTAAGAATTAGCGTTTAGGTGTTGTAAGAATTTGCGTTAAAGTCAGCTTTTGTGCAGATTGTGGTGCCTTCACCTCTCATTACTGTTTATTTTCTCATTTCAATAACAACTGTAGGTATTAACCCTACTGTATGCAGAAATTTAACTGATTTCTTTTCTTTTTTTCAGTCACAATGTTCACGTTTTTCTCTGACTTGCTCAATTTTAAGTTCTAAAAGTTTGTGTTAAGGTGAGGTGTTAAGGTGAGTTCTGTTTCTATGTGTCTTTCCAGGCAATTGATATTGTATGCATGGGTTACTGAACTACATTGCAGTAACGTTGCGCCCTTATTACATGCATATTTGAGGAATTTGACGGGGATTTTTGGGACTTATATTCACTTTCTTTAAAAAAAATTTTTTTTAACTTTTTTTTTTTTTTATTTTTTAATACTTTTTCATACTTGTTACTAGTAACATTAAGGCTTATTTTAGTTGTTGATGTGATGTATTTTTGTTGTGACTTATAGTCACTTTCTTGAACGAATGTTTTTCCGCAACTCCTCTTTAACCAATGAATGTACTTCAATTAAAATTTCAGTGATTTATGAAAGCCTTTCCTAATTCTTATTTATGATTTAATATCTGGCCTTACGATTCATATTCTTAATCATAAACATTTCTAAAAGATGTATCCAATGATTCTATGTTGAATTGATATATAATAAATGCAGAAATATAGACTTTCCAAAGCCATCACATAAACCACATTAATCATTTGATGCCTAGTTAATGATTTATATTAACTAAATATTAGGCATGTTACATTGGAACGACATTATCAAGCACGAATGTAGGTGAGCGTTGGGATGTAACATCCCTCTTGTTTACAGAGTTACACCTTTAATTCTTCAAACATTTCAGTGGAATGTCACTATTCTCATTTGGGACAATGTCTATACTGTCTACTGAAGCTTTCTACAGTTATTAGTCGAGTTGTGACGAAGTCAAACTCGACTTCTAGTTTGGTGAATGGCAGGCGGGCGGGCGGGCGGGCGGGCGGGCGGGCGGGCGGGCGGGCGTAAACAATTGGTTTCCGGATGATAACTTGATAGTGGTTCAACTCACATTCATTAAACTTCATACGTAGGTTGGTCTTGGTGGGAGGAAGAACCCTATTGATTTTGGACATGCTACATCGAAGGTCAAGGTCACAGTGACCTTGAACGTAGTAAATCTTAAACAATTGGTTTCCGGATGATAACTTGATAATGGTTCAACTCACATTCATGAAACTTCATAGGTAGATTGGCCTTGGTGAGGGGAAGAACCCTATTGATTTTGGACTCGCTACGTCAAAGGTCAAGGTCAACGTGACCTTGAACATAGTAAATCACAACAATTCCTTTCCAGATGATAACTTGATAGTAGTTCAACCTACATTCATGAAACTTCATAGGTGGGTTGGCCTTGGTGCGAGGAAGAACTTTATTGATCTTGGACTCACCAGATCAAAGGTCAAGGTCACAGTGACCTTGAACATAGTATATCGCAACAATTGGTTTCCGGATGAGAACTTGATAGTGGTTCAACCTAGAGTCATGAAACTTCATAGGTGTGTTGGCCTTGGTGCGAGGAAGAACCCTATTGATCTTGGACTCACCAGGTCAAAGGTCAAGGTCACAGTGACCTTGAACATAGTATATCGCAACAATTGGTTTCCGGATGATAACTTGATAGTGGTTCAACCTAGAGTCATGAAATTTTACAGGCGTGTTGGCCTTGGTGTGAGGAAGAACCCTATTGATGTTGGACTCACCAGGTCAAAGGTCAAGGTCACAGTGACCTTGAACATAGTATATCGCAACAATTGGTTTCCGGATGAGAACTTGATAGTGGTTCAACCTAGAGTCATGAAACTTCATAGGTGTGTTGGCCTTGGTGCAAGGAACTGTTGTCACAACTCGACATTGGATCGGTGATCCTGAGCGGCATTTTTTTAATTAATATTAGCAGGATTTTAACCCCTATTCAACATGTTTTCAGACTTAGTTTCTTTGTATTGGAAATTAGGCTTTTACCACATACTTTGTTACTTTAATTCTTGCATGGTCAATACAACTTAATGATTGCATTTACATCAGTGATTTCTTTTATCGATTTTAGGAAATATTTAACCGTTTTTTTGCAGTCACTTTTACTAAATATTCCCAGCTTTTTCTGAAACTTCCGATTTTTTCATTTTTTGACTTCTAACCATTGCATATTAGTCCTTATTGGAACAAGCTCATCAAGCTTGTTCCATTATTAGATCATGAGGTATGTTTTGGGGTAGAGAAATGAAAAAAATAAAATTTGAATAGCAATTTTAGTATATAACGAGTGCAGATATGGCAGATTCGTTAGGTAAACAATTAACAAAAAATGGCTCAGACCATTACCATAGTAAGTATTACCATTGCTGGGACAGTTGGGCTGCATGCATGACATCACTCTAGTTAATGCAATTTTAGACTTTTTTTTATCAGTGTGGACTGATCTGTTTTGCAATGTTAAGACTTTTTTTGTTAGTGTGGACTGTTTTGCTGTACATGAGTGGGGGTTACCACAGGTATGCTATGGCTTTCATATTTTATATATGTGTTAAATGCATCAATATAAGATGACATTAACCCTTGGCCGGACATTTTTGGGAGATTTTGGACTTTTTTAATGCATTGTTAGACTTTTTTGTCACTGTGGACTTTCTGCCCTGTTTTGTTATGCATGTACATGATTTTTTGCAGATTTGTAATAAGCCTAGATTTATTGCATGCCATGTGTTGGTGAGCTAATGGGGGTGGACACACCCCTCTTGTTTCTAATAAATTTTTAGCTCAATTACTGAAAGTCAAGAGGAACTTAAGTGATTAATTTCTGTCTGCAGTCCGCCATCCATCCATCATCTGGCGTCTGTCAGACATGAACTTTACATTATCGATTTCTCCTCATTAACCACTGGATCAAATTGGTCCAAATTTGATATGCGTCTTCCTTATCATATGTCAATTCAAGTCTATTCAAATACAGTTACCACGCTCACAGGGGGCACCAAAAGGGGCATAATTCTGTTAGCACCCCACAACTTGTTTTTGTCAGAATTGGAAAATCTTTTCCAGAACAAGCTATCAGAATCTTTTGACACTCCGTATGCAACATCCTTAGAGAGGTCAGATTCAGATTTGTTTGATATAAGTCCCTGGGTTCATATTTGGGTTCCCTGTTGGAACCTGAATTTTAACGTGGTCGAATACAAGAAAATAAATTTAAAAACTTCTTTTTTAGATCTACCAGTCAAAATCTCCTGATATTTGGTATCCTGCAGCTTTTTTTTTGGGGGGGGGGGAGGGGGGGGGGGGACAGGTTGGGGGGGGGGGGCAGTGGTCAGCTTGATGTTTGTTCAAATCAAGTCCCTGGAGTCATAGTCGGGCTCTCTGTGGGAGCCCAAAATTTAAATTAGTGTAATTTGAGTATTCTTTAAATATCTTCAATTAGTGTAATATGAGGAGTATTCTTTAAATATCTTCAGATCATCAGTCAGAATGTTTTGATATTTTGATATAGGGTATGTAGCATCCTTTGTACTGTGAGATACAAGTTTATTCAAATCAAGTCCCTGGTTTCATATTTGGGCTTTATATGGGAACAAAATTTTTGTTTACACATCTTCTTCAGATCCACCTGTCAGAATCTTTTATTTTAAACAATATTTATTTATTCAACATTTTCAAGAGATACAAAGTACAACATAGTTGATGGTGGATCCGACAGAAAGCTAGAAAGCTTATAACATCTTTTGATGTATTATATAGAGCATCCTTAGGGGAGTCAGCTTCAAGTTTGTTCAAATCAAGTCCTTTAGGTCATATTTGGGCTCCCTATGGGAACTCTTTAACTTCAACAAATTGCAATATGAGGAATATTATTTAAGAATCTTCTTCAGATCTAACAGTCAAAATCTCTTCATATTTGATATGCAGCATTCTTTGGAGGGTCAGATTTAAGTTTATTCATATCAAGTCTCAGGTTTCATATATGGGCTCCTTATGAGAACCCGAATTTAACTCGGTCCAATGTGACAAATGTTTTTTTTAAAAATCTTCTCCAAATCCATCTGTCAGAATCTTTTGATGATTGATACAGTACAGTCGCCGTGGATTGTCACTTTTTCTCATGTGTATGTGATATCGCCTTGCATCTACCATTCACGAGACAGATTTTGCTGTGTAAAGATTGCGTGTAATCCATGTTTGCTGTCAATTTCAACTGAAGCATGTATTTTCGAGAAGATAATCTCTTCCACGCAATTGCGTGCCATATGCATGAAAGGGATAAAAGAGTAATTAACAATTCACTGGCCTTCAAATTTGTTGCATTTAATGAATGTATCTCCAACCGTGACTGGGTAATTTGGGTAAATAGATACTTTGTAAGCGACGAGGATGATGAATAAAAGTATCATTTAAACTCTCCAATTTTGGTCCCAACAAAAAACAATGTTTATCTGACTTTATTATTTTTTTTTTACAACAAATAACAAATATTGGTCAAATGTACAAATATGAATTCAGCAGTTTCATTTCTTCCAGGAGAAAACAACATGTGCTAGTATTACAAGTATTAACAGGACCCCCTCACGTGAACTCCTTCATGGAATATAAGCACATTTTAAATACCTACTATTTTAACTATTTTCACCCATTTTGTGACACTAAAATAATCTGTACAAATTCACTAATCTACCACAAATCCAATAAACATAATTAAACTTCTTTACTCACGTACAACTAATATAAAAATGCCCAATATCAAAAAGAGGTTTTGTGTAATCAGATGATGAATGAAAAGTTTCAGCATGCCGAAGGTGCACAGGGACGATGTGGGATTAAAACCCCTTGTGACCGGAATAACTTTATTTGCTAATATGAAACTTTATTTGCTTATGACGATGATAAGTGATAAGTGTCATCAGCATAATTGTGAAAACATGTCATATTTGAACATTTCTTGGGTTCATCACACTTATGAACAAAGCTTATATCACCCCTTTTGCAATTGAGGTGTTAGATAAACAGTGGGTCTCTAGTGGGGATATAAGACATCAGTTTTCTCATTGCGAGTCATGTTCACAAAAATGGTTCTTCAACAAACATTGTGCGAACTTATAAGCAGTAGATCCACACATTTTATAGTTAAATATGATGATGATTCAAAACACCAGATACGCAAAGAACAGCATTTCATAGAACTTAATGGATGGAGTATAGTTGCTGGGGTAACGTACCTAGTACAGTGGGGAGCTAAAAAAAATAATGTAGCATCTGGAAGAGATATAGACGGAGGGGACGAAGAGAAAATGAAGACAGGCATGAAAGAATTGGGCATTTAAAGAAACAGTCAGGAAGAATATAATGCACCACGAAAGGTAAGCTTTATATATTCTTTTCTGATTTTTCATCTTCTAAACACTGTGACTGTATTAATAAAATGTAGCAATTATTAGTTATGTTTTGGTGTCATATTATTTCTGCACAATGGCTAATCGTGACCGCATATATGCATACAATTGCACAGTGGCAGATGTGGAGTGCGGGAGCAGATGTCTTAGACGCATTAATGAATGAGGGTGTGTTATAGCCGACAGTTTTACTGGGAGCAGATATCAAACTGCCCACTGGCAGATAGGAAGCCTGGCAAGGGGGTTGGGGGTGTCAGGGCAGCACCGCCTGACAAATCAGAGAGGAATTTCTCCTTGAATTAACAATGTGAGGCTGCAAGCCTGAATTCTCACTTTACGCTATACAGTCAAAGTTGAATTATTCAGTTTAAAAATGAAAAATGTCTACCAAAACATGGATATATAATTATTACATTGGATATTTGTTGTCAAGATGTCATTAGCGAACTTCGGATATACATATACGCTAAGTTTCAGATATCCACCCCCCTTCCATCTCATATATTACGGCCTCATTTTAATGTGACCCAGGTTAATTTTTCATGGATTATGATTTCAGGGGGGGGGGGGGGGGTGGCATCGGCACCGACCATGCTTCGGACTGTTGTTTCAGTTGGTGAAAAAGTTGCAATGTCTGTGAGTCTCGGGGCTTTGAAAGAGTCAAAACGAAATGCAAAATATAGCGATATTTAAATCAAAATGAAAAGTTATGTAGGTAAGTATGGACAGCCAAATTAACATAAACTCAAATATCAGAAAATATCTTCAAATATTAGTGTTTATGTTAATATGGTTGCCCATAGCTACATAGTAACAAAAGTAATATAATAATATAATAATAACACTTTGGCCAGCCGCTGATTTGTCGCGGTTCTCGGACGAGAAGGCCATGGTTACCCCTGTACTCCCAACTGCCTCCCTATTCCCACGCTTCTCCTCTCCTCCCAACACTCGGAGACGAACTGCTTGATGATATCCCTTGTCCCGTTCTTCCCAATCTCTCCGATTAGCATATTAACCCTCTCCTTTGAGTCTCCCCATAACCACATGTCCTTCATTCTCCCATCCCACTTCCCCATTATACTCCCAGTGAATCTCATTCTTTTAGGCTGATACTTTGGGCATTCTAGAAGAAAGTGTTCCAGGGTCTCCACCATGTCCAAGTTACACATCTGGCACTCCCTTTCACCGTCTTTCCCAATTTTTCCCCTCAGCTCCAGGGATCGCGACCTCAGCTTGAACAACAGTGACCCCCAAAGGTGCCATCAAGGTACTCTTCAAAACCTGGCTTCTCTTTATCATGCAGACCACCCAAAGACCTCTTTGATTTGACCCCCTCGCGCCAATTACGGTTACAATCCTCCACGACCCTTTCTCTGACGATTTTTTTACCCTGGTTTGCCCCAATGTCCAGGTCCGAGATCTCCAATGAGTAGTTCTCTACTAGCTCCCTCACTTGGACCATCCACCCCGTTTTGATATTTGAGTTGAAAATTCTTAGGAACATTACTTTACACCATCGGCTGTCGGGGAGATTTACCAAATAATTAAGATAACCAAGCTTCAACAGGTCTATCCTGTCCTTGATCCTCATCCACCCAAGCTCACCCCTGATTGCTTCTAGCGCTGCGGCATTACTGGACCCCGTTATCCATCAGCCTGCATCGTTCTGCAGGATTTCCAAGCTCTTTACGGCCGTCTGGTTTAGGGGTACCACTTCCGTACCGTATGTTATACTTGGCAGCCCCACCATTTCCCAAATGGTTTTCCCCACGAAAACCTTATTGAAACTGTTTCTCCCTATAAGTTTCATTTGGTTAAGGATTTGCTTCCCCTTCAGAATCAATTTATTTGTGTGTAATATAATGATGGGTGTAGTGGCTCAGTAGGTAGAGATGCAGACTGCAAGCTGAGAGGTCCTCGGTTCGAATGCCACATGCGGCAACTGCGTTGTGTCCTTGAGCAAGACACTTCACCCCCATTGCCCACGTGGCATGGTGGCGTTGTGTACTAAGGCATACTGCACATAGATGGGGCACCGTCTTCAAGCAATGGTAACCCTGCTTGTGTGGAGTTAGTATGTTGGGGAGCTGACAGTTGCTCGCTGTTGTACGGTGGTTCTCTTCGGGTACTCCGGCTTCCTCCACCCATAAAACTGTCGTGGTCATGATTAGCCATTGTGCAGAAATATGTGACCTTAAACACCAATAAATAAATTAAAAAATAAATATGTAATGTAATGTAATATAATGTAATATAATTATGTAATGTAATATAATAATAAGTAATTTTCATCATAGTATTTTCGTGATGATGACAATAATCTGCTGTCACCGGAAATTTAGGCTAATTTATACCACACTACACTCAAATTTGATTCTATCAGACGCTATGATCTGCACAAATCCCGAAATAGGAAGATTCTATTGAGTCTTTTATGCCTTTAGAGAATTACGAAAACATTACAGCAACATTGTGTTAGCTGGGTATATTAGACTTTAAAGTCCCAGGAAAGGTTAGCCCTCAATCGGGGAAATCGATCAAATTCGTCGGGTAAATAAATTAATACCCAACCAATTTCCCCAACTGGATAAAAAAATAAATGAATAAAGCGGCTGTCACATTCGCCTAGCGCTTCAACTATTTTCTCTAATAATTACTTTCAGACACAGAAGGCTCGGTTTACATTGGATACCAAAAATCAGCCACCAAAGAAACGTAATGACAACAAACCAAATGATGAAAATCAGCAACCTAAAAAGGTGAGCATTCTAGTCAGTCATCATTATACACATGTAATGTTCATTCCCTTCATCATTTCGTGAAATGTTTTTTTAAACCAGACTTCTTCGAACTCTTGGTCAAAGTGTTTAATTATTTTCCAAGCGATTTTTCTTTAAACAGTTTATTGGGTACATCACCCGAAGCAAAGCCTTTCATGCGTGCAACAACTGGCACCACTTTGTACAAATATACAATAAACTTAGTACATAGTTCTTCGTATATTTCAGTGGACCAACACTTAATAATTGCATTTGGGAATGTTCTTTGAATAAATGGTATCAGAGTCTTTTCAAGAATTTTTTCTGTGTAAAACTCTTTCCTCATGATGTCCTTGAATATTAAGACTTTTGTTGTGCCCTTTTTACTAATTCCGGCCCACATATGAAGCTTGTGGGGGTGTTTAGGTTTTGGAACACGGGGTGCCAGACAGTTACTTGCTCGATAGCATGACTGTTTATTTGAGTTCAGCTGTAGAGTAGTTTCATCACTAAATATAACATCATCAAACAAATCATTATTTTCTATAAGTATTTTGTAGAAGTTCTCTCTTTTTGACTTTATTAATGTCTCTCGCCATCTGACAATATCGAGGGTTAGATCCTGTAAATCCGGCAGCAGTGATTGCGTTTTTGGTGGTTGTAATCCCTACAGACGTCCTTTCAGAAAGAAAACGATTCATATCTCTAGCAGTTTGAAATGGATTTGAATCAAGTGACGTTTTAATTGCTGAAATGTCCTCGTCAGTCACTTTTTTAAAGCAAAATTGTTCATCAGATGAGCTGTTCCTCTCGTCATTATTAGCATGTTTTCCTTCCTATATTGATCAATGCATCACCGTATCTGTCTCATAGAGCGATAGTCACATGTTCTAGTCTTCTGAATTTCTCGCACTGTATGACCACGCCTGTAAAGCCTTATGACTTCAGTTTTCTGTGGATGTTTCATTTCGATGTTCATACAGAAGTACACTCTTTGAATAAAAAGTAATTTAAAATATTGTTCCTTGAATAAACGCAGTAGTTTAAATTACTGAACTTAGCTCCTGCAAATGTGCAAATAAATTAGGATGGCTTTTTTTATTAACGTGAATCCAGTTTCAATGATAATTACATAACTGAGAGCAAAACAATCTGGCAAATAGAATGCTTCTCTATAAGAGTGCATCTTGTCCTAGTGTCAGTAGTGTGTAGCTTGCAATATATTGTTATTTAATATTTTAGTGTATCATGATTTATTTGTCGAGAATATATGAATTTGTTAGGAATTGAGAATTAAGAGTCCTAAGTGACTATTAGGCCTAATAGCATTCTTAAGCGACACGCTCCATCATCCATGCTGAATAATGACTTTTTCTCAACAGTTTCTCATGTAACTTTATCGTTGTAAAATACAAATATTTAACCAAAGTTTCGACAATTCTGTGGTCAAATACTTGTACAATACAGCGATATTCGGAATTTGGTAATAATCGTATATTATATGCGTATATTGTATTGCTAATATCTTGGAATGTCCGAAAAAAATTGAAGAAACTGGTCAAATATTTGTATGTTCCAGCAATATTCGATATTCAGCCATACCGCGCTATTTTTAAAATACCGAAACTCAGTATCAACAATTCAATACTGTGAAGGCGTAAGTAACGTATTTTATTGAGACTGCCTTTGGAATAGGGGCAGGTCTGTTGAACGCAAGTAATAATGTACAAAGTCCACGATCCAGTTATCTTAATAATGCATGCCACCTGTAATTAACAAAACCTCTTTACCCTTTGACCTCTCCTTCTCTCTCTCTCTCTCTCTCTTTTCATTTTGTTTTTCTCTCACTTTTCATTTTTTAACATTTCTTTTTTTACAGAAAAAACAATCACGTGGATAAAAAACTGGCTACTGTTGTGGAAAGGGGATCTCCGGCAAAGGTGCCTCTGATGCAGGGATCTCTTTCAGCACGGCCAGAGCACCTGAGACTCAAGAATCAACACCTCCAACTATTCCAAAACCTGTTAATTATGTTGATCTCTGACTCCACCACCGTCTACTGCAACAAAAGTACATAATGTTTCTCCCATATCAAGGGAACCTAGATCTCTGACTAAACCACCATCCACCCCCTCAAAAAAACACAATCAAATCTGTCCAGACCATCAAACATCCACACCAAACGCTCAGGTAGCCACACCTACTTCTCGGTCGATAACAAATGACACCACCACAGAACACATTCTGAAAAGAGTGGATTTAATACAAAAAACAATGATAAGATTGGAAGCAAAAATGGATGTGATACTTGCTATGAACAGTTCTGTGACTGTGACATCAAACCCAGCAATGGAAAATGAGTCACCCTATAGTATAGATCAGGAAACACTACACTTACTTCATAGAACTTCAAGAGGTTTTGGAAATTTTGCTAAAAGACTTTCAGAAAAACGTTTTCCTTAATTATTTGGACTGGATGCCTTGCGAAAAAAATACAGCTACAATGGCAGCGGTGCTCAGGACAAAATAGAGCTTGACCCCTCCAGGAAGCAGTTGATAAAAAAATATATTCTGAAATTCCATCCAGAATATGCATCGAAGCATCTGTGGAGAACGGTTGTGGATTTAATAAATGAAGGTCTTTGACGCTCCGTGAAAAGAATGTCTGCCGAGTATCTAGAAGTCCCATCCATATATATGATGCAGTAACATCGATGCTGTTCAACACCTCTTTAAACTTTTAACTGGCCTAAATATTATTGATAATTTGAGAATATAAAAAAAGACTACATGTATTAATCGTCAACTGAAAAAAGAGATCATTGGGAGGAAGGGATTGTGAAATAAGCGAAATAGCCATGGGTGGGCCTGAGGGAGCCTTGCCCTCCCCCCCCACCACACCAAATGAATAAATTCTATGATCTGCATGTGGCTTCAACTACTGCAAGTACAGATAACACCCATGTACCACGCTTAACAATCGTTCGAGCTTCAAAATTGCGCCATCTGGGAAATATTTTTTCAAAATGTCCCCTTGGGAAGTTCATCTCTGGGCCTCCCCCGGAGTATAGTTTTAAAAATATACCTCCAGTCCCACCATGTGCCCCTCCCCCCCCCCAGGAGGATATCTGGCTACATACCTGCCTCAAATACTCGCCCACATGTAATAGAATGAAATTCCTTGAGAAACTAATGGAAGAATGGGAAGAAACAAAAGTTTTACTTCTTTTAGCTCTGTCAAACATGATATAATAGAATGAAGATTAGAAAAAAACCCTCACGGAAAAAAAATCCTCATGGAAGAAAAACCCTCTGGAAAAAAACATCACATTTTCTGCATGGGTAGGAAAAAAAACCCTCACCTTTATAATAAGCAAAGATAAATGAACTTTTCACAATACCGTTATTGAAACTAGGATCAGATGTGATTCAATCAGTTTTCATAAACTATGTTTTTAAAATCTTCATTATGATAAGGACCACAAATAATAACACAAATTCAGGTTAATACTGTAATTATGTGAGGGTTTTTTTCCTACCCATGCAAAAAATGGGTTTTTTCCTGAGGGTTTTTTCCATGAGGGTTTTTTCCGTGAGGGTTTTTTTTCCGTGAGGTTTTTGTTTTCCGTATACCAAGAGAGTAAATGCTCAGTTTATCTCTAGCACTCTGTTAATTAAATAATTTTCACTGACAAAGTGGCTATTCAGTTAACAAGGTTCTACTGTATCACATGTTCAGTACAGTATGGATATGTTTTCATCTTGGCCTTGGCCTTAAATTTGGTGTTTGTGACCTGACTACCCGGGGTAACATGTTTTGGGATTAGGGTAAACATGTTATTGTTAATATTGTGCATCCTCATTTGTTATTCTTATTAAATTGTTTGTTGTTTTGTATCATTTGCTCTGTTTATTGTCATTTCACTATTCCAGTTGACTAAGTTGTCCCAACATCACCTAAGGTGTGATAATCCCCTGGTCGGGAACTGTATCGATAAGCTAATAGCCTTATAATTAATTGCTGATGGTCAGCTATTGTTGGTGTACAAACAACCACCTAATAATACGAACAGTGTCTAGACTCCTTTTTCATAAAGAAGAGACCGATGAAAGACAATGATACTCTCAGCTGTCCTGATGCCTGGTACATGACAAATCGACATGCATCTTGGATCGGGGGAGGGGTCAGTAAATGCATACTATTGTTACAGTGAAGTGATCTGGCTCTCCATATCACTATGTATTGGGAAGATGCAGGCAGCGGGTCAGATCCACGATTTCATCTTAACAGTTTGTGTTGTGGAGTGCCTGATCACTTCACCGTAGCGATAAAATGTTTATTATGTTTTGTTTCAGATAACAGTGGTACTGAATCAGATCAACACTGCTGATCCTATCAAATGGGAAAAGTAGCGAAACTACCCTGGTAGTTAGGTGAAAATAATTGTAGTCACGTAGGCCTAATAATGCCTAATACTTGTGGCACTTACCACCCCCACTACTGTATCAGACCTAAAAAAAAAACACGTAGAAGGGGCACTTGTCTTCAACCAATGCTAACCCTGCTTGCGCAAAGTTAGTATGTTGGGAGTCTGACAATTACTTGCCATTGCTTGGTGGTTCTCTCTGGCTTCCTCCACCTGTAAAATTGTCTGACACGAGTTGACCCCGGCTGTCGAAAGTGTCGTTAAAACTCCAATAAATAAATAAATGGGAGTAGTTGTTAGCTCTACCAGACAAGTTGGTTGATTGCAGTGGGTTTCGTAATGTTCAAATTCAAAGTGGATCATGTAGTTTTTTTCATCTCATTTATGACACAGGCACTCGATGTATTATCAGATTTTATCAATTTTAATAAAATATATATTATATTATCAATACTGAAAATAGTATTGATAATATAATATATTTTATTAAAACTGATAAAATCTGATAACACGTCATTGATGGTATGTTTTGTACTAGGACAATGTTTTTTTTAATACAAAAATAATACATAAATAGGCAACATTTACATACCGGTATGCAGTCAGAGTGCGTTACACTTTTATCAAGTTTAAGAATTAATTTATAGCGAAGTTGGCTGGGTTAAATATCTTGAAATTCATTCATTCAATTTTAACACTGAGTATATTTGGGTTTTAATATCAGGAAAATAAAAATGCCAACAGGGTACAAGTATAAACATGAACTGCACATCAATATCGGCATGCTCACAATACAACTGATTAGCACTAATCCTTTTCACACGAATCACGCAAAGTATACACGGAAATGATTAAAAGCCTTGAAGCACAATGATTGTAGATTAAATAGGAAACACGCTTCAGTTTTCACGGACTTTCCATGATCTTATTCTGTCCAGAAAAACACGTAACTTCACTCATCACACAAGCGCATGGAAAAGTGACAATCCTTGGCAACTGTACTGTATAGAGCATCCTCAGGAGGGTTAGATTCAAATTTGTTCAAGTCAAGTCCCTGAGGTATTATTTGGGATCTCTATGGAAACTCTGAACTTTCATTTAGTGCAATATGAGGAATATTCTTTAAAAATCTTCTTTAGATCCACCAGTTAAAATCTTTTGATATGCAGATCCTTTTGAAGACCAGATTCAAATTTGTTCAAATCAAGTCCCTTGCTTCCTATTTGGGCTCACTATGGGAATCCAAATTTGAACTTGGTGCAATATGAGGAAACTTATTAAAATACAAGCCAAAATCTCTTGATAATTGGTATACTGCATGCATCTTCAGGGGAGGAGGTGGTTAGCTTGAAGTTTGTTAAAATTAAGTCCCTGAAGTGATATCTGGGCTTCCTGTTGGAGCCCTGAATTTTAACGTGTAATAAGAAAAAATGTTTTTAAAATTTTCTTCTTTAGCATTCTGAATCAAGTTTGTTCAAATCATATCATGTCATATTTGGGTTCCCCATGCAAAATGAGAATATTCTTTAAGAATTTTCTTCAGGTCTACCAGTCTGAATGTTTTGATGTGCAGGATCCTTAGGAGGTTCAGATTGGGATCATCTTTGAGCTTGTGGGAGCCTGAATTTTAACTTGCAGTATTTGGAGTATTCTTTAAAACCCTTTTTGGGGCTCCCTGTGGGATCCCAACTTTTAACTTAGTGCAGTGTAAGGATTATTCTTTAAAAAAAATCTTCACATTCACAATTCTTTTGTCACATAGTATTGACACCCTCAGTATGGTGAGATTCAAGTTTGTTCATATCAAATGCCTGGGCTCATATTTAGGCTCCTCATGAAACCCGAATTTGAACTTTGCGCAGCATGAGGAATATTCTTCGATGATCTTAGGATCCACCTGACAGAATCTTTTAATATTTGGTACATAACATTACTATGACTCCTAGAATAAAATTACTCTTGACTGATTTTGATAGGCACCAGATGGGTTTGAAATTTAACACAGAACCTGATGGAGAATTTACTATTTGTTTAAATGAACTGTTCCAATGAATGACTGAGCTGGTAAACTTGAGTTAGATGTAAATGTGAGTACATAGGATTAATGTTTGTTCAGTTAGGTTTCCACAAGTCTACCCAAAACCCGGGGGAGGGGGAGGCAGGTCCATTGGTAATTTTTTAGCTCACCTAACTGCAAGTCAGTGTGAGGTATTGCCATCACTTGGCGTCCGTCATCCGTTAACTTTTTCAAACCTGGCGTCTTCTCCACAGCCATTCAGCCAAATTCAAACATATATTTCACAAACCATCCCTGGGGTAAACCCTTTCTATTTTGTTCAAATGGAGTGGCTGCCTTCTTCGGGCTCTGGGCAATGATGCCAAAGCGTAAAAATATTTAAAAATCTTCTTCTCATGAACCACCAGAGAGATTGCCTTGATATATGGTATGTAACACTCTTTGGTGTTGAAGATTAAAGTTTGTTCAAGAGAAGTTGGTAGATCAATATTTGGGCTCTCTGTGGGCACATACCTACCCATTTTAGGCTCTGCCTAGCCGATGGGGGCCAATTTGAACCAAATTTGGCATGTAGCATAAGTGGGTCCAAAGTACTTGATTGATGTCCGAAATTTTTTTTTCCGTTGCCCCGTGGGTACCCCCGGGGCTAAAAATAGAAAAAAATTCAAATGGCCATATTTTCCAAACTACACGGAACAGAGGACTGTTATTTGGTATGAAGCATCCTTTTTGACTAGTAAAATGTATTAAAAAAAATGGCCATTGGTTGTGTCAGGGTGTTCTGTAGGGGCGTTTTCTTTAGAACCACTGATCAGAATCTTTTGATATTTGGTATACAGCATCCATAGGATGGTCAAATACAAGTGTGTTCAAATTGACCCCCTTGGTTCATATTTGGGCTCAACAGAGGAGCCCAAATAATTAACTTAGGGCACTATGGGGAATAAGCTTTAAAAATCTTCTTCTTCAGATCAAACAGTCAGATTCTTTTGATACTTGGTATACAACATCTCTACAGGGGTCAGATTGAAGTTTATTCAAGTTGAGTTCCTGGGTTAATATTTGGGCTTCCTATGGAAGCCTGAATATTAATTTGGTGCAATATGGGGAAAAATCTTTAAAAATCTTCTTCTTCTTCAGATCCACCAGTCAGATTATTTGATGTTTGGTATGCAGCATCTTTAGGCGGGTTAGATTCAAGTTTGTTCAAATGGGATCCCTGGATGAATATTTGGGCTCTTTATTGGAGCTCAAATTTTAACTTGGTGCAATATAAGAAAATTTCTTAAAAAATCTTTTTCAGACCCACTAGTGAGAATCCATTCATATTTGGAATGTAACATCTCTAGAGGTGTAAGACTTGAATTTGTCACTGGGTTAATATTTGGGCTTCCGGTGGGAGCCTGAATATTAACTTTGTGCAATATGGGTAATAATCTTTAAAAATCTTCTTCTTCAGATCCACGAGTCAGATCCCTTTGATATTTGGTATACAGCATCTCGGGGGGGGGGGGGGGGGGGGGGGGGGGGGGGGGGGGGGGGGGGGTTAAATTCAAGTTTGTTCAAATGGGATTAGTGCAATATGAGAAAATTTCTTAAAAAAACTTTTCAGACCCACTAATGAGAATCCTTTCATATTTAGTATGTGACAGCTCTAGAGGTGTAATGTTCAAATCGAGTTCCTGGGTTAATATTTGGGTTCCCCAAGGGAGCCCAAATATTTACTTAGTGCAATATGGGGAATTATCGTTTAAAATCATCTCCTTCAGATCCAGCAGTCAGATTCTTTTGATATTTGGTGTACAACACCTCTGGGAGGGTTAGATTGAAGGTTGTTCAAATCAGGTCCCTGGGTTAATATTTGGGCTTTTTATTGAAACCCAAGGTTTAACTTAGAGCAGTATGAGAAAATTTCTTGAAAATTCCTCTTCAGATCCACCAGTGAGAATCCTTTCATATTGGGTATGTAACATCTCTAGGCATGTCGAATTCAAGTTCAAATCGATTTGCTTGTTTTTAAAAAAAAAAAAAATTGGCGGGGGGGGGGGGGGGGGGGGGGGGGGGGGGCGCTAGAGAGAACCACAGTAGTTTAAAACAAAACAAAATTTTTGTTCATTGTTGTTTTTTAATACTTCACAGAACAGAGTTTGCTAGGAAGCTTTCCTAGGACCAGCAGAAATGAATGGCCAAAAAAGTTGCCTTTGGTTGTGTCATAGAAAATAAAAAAAATTGCTCTTGCTGCTGATCACATGCTGATACACTCATCTGTTTTGACAATTTGAGCCAGGTAAGCGTTTTAGGCTCACTTGAGCCTCTGGTTTTTGCTTGAGAACAAGATTAGAAGGTTTGATTGATTTAAAAAAAAACTTCCACCCTTGGTGTGGGGGGTGGAGGGGGGGGGGGGCTAGGTGTTGGGGTTGGATCAGCTGGTTGATTTTTAGCCAAGTTGTGTTGAAGTCAAACACGACTTATAATTTGATGAATGGCGGGCTGGGCAAGCAGGCAGGAAGCGCAAACAATTGGTTTCTTGTCAACCTACCCTACAATTGTTTACTACAGGCTTGCACAACAGGGGAAGTCCCTAACTCGGAAAATATACTCTCTATTTTGATCTTTCCAAGAGATTAGGGAAAGAAAAGTGGTCAAAAGCACCAAGAAAAAATAAGCCAAAACTGGGTCGAGTGCTACCGGTGACACCCAGGAGGGGACGCTCTTCTCCAAGTACAGATCCACGGCTTCCGGTACAAGTGCGCAGTCATGTAACTAATGAATCATTCTTTTTTTGTCTGCCGTCCTGGAAAGACGTGCGGCCATTTGCATTACGAAACAGTGATAATTCAACTCATTGATAGGAGGGAGCACGAAATGTAACTTAGTTCAAAATGAGGAATTTTCTTTAAAAATCTTCTTCAGATCCAGCAGTCGGAATATTTTGATATTCAGTATGCAGCATCCTTAGGGGGTGAGATTCAAGTTTGTTGAAGCCAAGTCCCTGGGTTCATATTTGGGCTCCCTGTGGGAGCCCAATTTATAACTTAGTTCAATATGAGAAATTTTTCTTTAAAAATCTTCTTCTTCAGACATCGCATTTTGATTTTGTTCAAATCAAGTTGCCTCGCCCCTCGGTAGGGCCATGCCCAAAAACAGGCCTGGCATTTTCAAGCGCACGATTTTTTCACGTG
This sequence comes from Pictodentalium vernedei, assembly GCA_031216915.1. Classification (NCBI taxonomy): domain Eukaryota; kingdom Metazoa; phylum Mollusca; class Scaphopoda; order Dentaliida; family Dentaliidae; genus Pictodentalium; species Pictodentalium vernedei. The sequence continues at coordinate 516,654,987 of CM062296.1, read as the reverse complement.
CCTTAACGTGCACCTAGAACCATTAAGGTCCACGAAATTTCACTCCCCTGGGTGCACAAAGATAGGTACCCATGTATGTCCATGTATGAGTCGCCCCCGTGTATAAGTCGCACCCCAAACCCACACTTGGAATTCCTCCCTTTTGCCTAAAGCTCATGTATAAGTCGCACCCCCATTTTTAAATATATGCAGTCAAAAGAATTAGTTGCAAGTTACGTTTTGCCAATTTGGGGCAGCTTGGGATGCAACGGAAATAGGTAAGTTTTCACGAGTTACCACATGGCGAATAAGATAAAAGAATAAAGGAAAATTATTATTAAAAAATACTCGCATTTATTTGTTTTTCGTTGTTTGTTTATCACCCCAATGTCTTCATCTCTGTCAAGAAAATCCAACGCTCGTTTGTGACTGAAACTTCATAGTTTCAGAATCAGAGCACCATTTGTGCCGTAACCTGCGCAGTTGTGATTAAGTTGTTTTTTCCGGAACATAAGAACATTCCGGAAAAACTAATAAAAATACAACAAATGCACAGGTTACAGTGCAAATTGTTTTCAAATTGTTGTCCCACTTAAGCATTGTTGGTGCTATTGAAACTAACTTTACCTGGTGCATGTGTGCATAATTTATAACCGGATATTACACATAAGTGAATTGGAGTTCATGGAATATATAAATACTTCTCTCCAGGTATTGCTGGCATACATTTAATGTGTTTTCATTTATTTTTTCATTGTTATTTTGATGATTTTGTATTTTTTAGGGTTTCATCCATATTGGCCCCACAAACCTGTTGATTTCCGGTACACACACTGATGTGAACACATGGGCCGATTGAACAACAACAACTAAATAGAATACTTCTTTATTATTATTTATGGATAAAAGTAACAGAAAACACATATAATATTTTATTGACAATTTATTTCTGAAGAATTTAAACTGAAATAAAATGAAAAGAAAATAATTTTGGTGAATCTGCACTCAGTCAAAATCACACGATTGTACTGTCTGTTATACAATTGACAAACGGTAGGAACAACGTTTGTCCGAAGAAGTCAGTGCCCTGAAAATTCTCTGAAACAAGTCGTACCCATGTATAAGACGCACCCCCGATTTTGACATAACATTTCAGGTAAAAAAGTGCGACTTATACATGGGCATATACGTATGTTATGTACTGTACTGCTGGCTCAGGTGCAATGAACTGAAATTCAAAATTTATCTGATGGGATTAACTTGAAGTGGATGAAGTTGAACCATGATTGGCTTGTGACAGTTGTGAGTTGTCGGGACCGATGACTTCAACACAGTATTGAATAACTTTAGAAGTAACATGTATTACAACTATCCAAATTACGCAATGCAACTTTGTGAGTAAAGCATGTTTGGTCACAGTGTTTAACTGCATTCATATGATATATCCAACTGCCTTCCATGTCAAAAAAATTAGGAGAGCCATTGGCTCTCCTAGATCATTTCAGGAGAGCGATTTTTATCCCCCCTTAATTTTTCAGAATGCCAGGCCTGCAAAACGTATGCTTAGATCTTAAAAAATCACTTTTGAGGTGTAGACTCAGATTTGTTCAAGAGAAATTTGAGGAGTTATATTTGCCGTCGTTATGGGAGGGGCAAGAATTTTTGCCCATCCAAAATTTATATTTTCCAAACCGAGAGGCTGATTTGAACCAAATTTGATATGAGGGCTTATTGGGTCATAAGTACTTGATTTCTGAAAAAATTTTCCCGCCGCCACATGGGAACCGCAGGAGCTAAAAATAGAAAAAATTTAAAACGCCCATTTCTTATCAACCTACCTCAATTGTTTACAACAGGCTTGCACTACAGTGGAAGAACCTAACTCGGATAAAATACTCTCTATTTTAATCTTTCCCAAGATTTGGGAAAGAAAAGTGGTGTAAAAACACCACGAAAAAATAAGCCAAAACTGGACCGAGCGCCATCGGCGCACACCCAGTATGGGACACTCTTCCATAGTACAAATCCATGACTTCCGTAACAGTGTGCAATGCATCAATTCGTCATTCTTTTTCTATCCGAAGCACGAGCAGGATGTGTTTCCGCCATATGCATTATGAAACAGTGATAATTCAACTCGTGGATAATGGTTTTCCTGTGACTGGAATTATGGATCTGAAGATTCTCATTGTTTATTAATTACTATTCCGTTTTCGCGAATGTTTTGCGAAATCATGTCATCGCGCTTCGACAATGAATTTTTTTGGTTGATAAAAAATTTTATTGGAGTAGGTGTCGGCCGTCTGGGTTCTGCCACCTTCTCTCGTAGTTGAGGGTGTTCTTCTACTTTCTGTTTCTGTTGAGTTCACTTTTTTCTTCTACTGCTCTCACCTCTGTTCTTTCCAGTTCGGTTCCTTTAGGGCAATTCCTTTTGCCCTCGCCATTGGTGCGTTCTCGTGTCCGTTTCGTCCGCACCCGCGGGTGGTGTGGAATGCAGTCGTTTCGGGAGCCTTCCGACTCGACCACGTCTGATGTGAGTTTACCCCCTCCATGGGATGTGCAGCTCCTCCTGCACCTGCAGCCCCCCCCCCCCCCCCCCCTCCGACTCGACCACGTCTGGTGTGAGTTTGACCCCCTCCGTGGGAGATGTGCAGCTCCTCCCGCTCCCGCGGAGGGTGGTGAACACTTTCGTTTCGGCTCGCCCGATTCGACCACGTCTGATGAGAATTGCTCCTCCTCTGTGGGGGATGTGCAGCTCCTCCCGCACCAGCGGGGGTGGGGCCGCTGTCGTTTCGGGGCTTCCCGATTCGACCATGTCTGGTGAGAGTTATTCCCCTTCCGTGGGGAATGTGCAGTGTTTTACCATGGTGGATACTGCGGGAGCTGTTGGTTTTCTGGTGTAGAGATGCCTGGTTCCGGGACTATGCGCCCTCTCCTGTCGACATCTGAGGCTGTCACTAGGGTTGTGACTCCTCCTTTGGAGGCCGAGCTTGGTGGCTCTCTCCACTTTTCCGCCAGTTCCAACAGCTCCCGTCGTATCTGCTGCTACTGCTGTTCCATCTACAATGTCATTGGGCACCGTTTTTAGCCGGCCTCGACTTCTCCCTGCCAGGGTCTGCAGGGATGTCTGTAGTGTGGTTGTGGGGTTTCGGCCTCAGCCTTCCCAGACTTCCACTCGGCGAAGTCAAATGGGGCTGCCGACTGAACCCCATACTGTGTCCTCTCAGCCATTGAGCACAGTAGTTTTATACCTGCAGTGGTCTGCTGCGGTGTCTGGTTGTGTAGACGTGGGGGTATCGGCCTCAGACTTCAACTCGGCGAAGTTGGAAGTGGCTGCTGGCCGGACCCTCTCCTGTGGTCTCTGCGCCGTCGAGCACCACAGTTGTCATTGGATTCGGTTGTTCTCAGTGGGACACTATGAACTCTGTGGTGTTTCCGTCCACTCATTCTGGCCACACGACCAGTTTTGGGGGTCCAACGTCTTTTGTGCAGCCTGGACCTTCTGCCCTGCAGAGGTCAGCGGTGAGTCTCATGAGTTCCTGCTATGTTGATCCTCGGGGTGTGTCACACCCCTATACACGTCTGCCTTCAGACATTTTCGGCTGCCGCCCGTCGTCCCACGTCGGGTCTTTTGGAGGATCGTGACCCTTCGCTGGGTCAGAGGTGAAGCCACTTTGCCGTTCGTTCCCCTGTCGAACCGGCCAGTACGGGCAGTGAGCTTAGGGAGGCCCTCTCCTTACTCACTCAGGTTCTGTCAAAGAGCCTTCCTGTTGCTTCCAGCGAGGCAGCGAGTGGTTTCCAGGCGCCTCCTATGGCGCCGCCTCCCGGGATTGGAAACAGGCCGCTTTCTGATCCACTGGTGTTCCGACACCATGGGAGGCTTCGGCTGGTTTGCCCACGATGGGCTATGTGTCTTCCAACTCAGGGGAAGAGTCAGACATGCTTGATGTCGAGAGCCAGCAGTCTTCGGACTTGGGGGCAGCTCTTGATTTCGTGTTTGGGTTCCTTCCGGATCTCAAACCATCTAACCAGTCGACAGTGTCAGCCAGGCCGCGATCATCGGTCGCGCGCCAACAGTCTATGGAGCAATCTGCTTCTGGGCGTCTTTGACCATGCCCTTCGGTACAGTTGGTTGAAGCATTTTCAGCCTTGGACTCCAAGCTAAGTTCCAAGGCTATGAAGGCTCCGTTCTTCACCAGGGTTGACACCTTTTTGCCTCCGGCGTGTTATCGTTCCTACGATTCCGCCAATCCGTCGGTCTACCAGACTTTGACGGTTTTGGATCGGAACTCCAATTCCCTCGGGCTTTCCAAGTCCAAGTCTGCCGTCATTCCGATGACGACTCTGGAGTCCACATTGGGCTTATCGAGAGAGATGCTTGGTATGCTTTCTCTCTCCGATCACGTCGTCTCAGCTTTTGCTGCTTATCTGCCTTCAGATAAGTTTGACGAGGTACAGGCTACTTTGCGTGTGCTGTCCAAGGCGCTCATGCATCTTACTAACATGCTTGCCTGTAACACGGCCAATCTGGAATTAGTTCGAAGGGACTCTGTGCGGGACACAGGCCGATCCCTTCCTGAGGAGCAGTATGCTGCTCTTCGATCTGCTTTTTTGGCAGGTCCGCAACTTTTCCATGATTCTGTGTTGACGGTCCGGAATGACGTCCTACGTCATTCCAATGATCAGCTGCTGTTTCTTCAGCTTGATCAGCCTTCTAGGGTAGGCACGGGCCTTTCCAAGCCTAACAAGTACCCTCTGCTTCCTCTGCGAAGCAAAAGGGTCTGATCCTTCTGCCACCGCTTCTACTTCTTACTCAAGGGGTAAGGGTAAGCGTCGGCAGTCTTGAGGGAACTCCCAGGATTCTTCATTCAGTAGAGGTGTTTTCTCCTCTCTCGAGCCTCGTCTGGGTTCGCAATGAAGGTCCTCACCTCGACTCGTCCCAGGTTGGAGGAAGGATAGCAGAGTTTGCAGACCGTGGGCCACCATCACATCCGATCCTTGGATGTTAGATGTTGTTTGGTCCGGGCTGCGAATATCCTTCCAACGGAACTCCACTCTGTCCAGGGTGCCTTTTCCAACCACAGTTCCTTCAGACATTTTTACGTCGGGAACTTTTGTCCACGGAGATAGACAATCTCCTGACAAAGGGGGCGATTGAGGTCATCAAGAACTTTAGGTCAGTGGGTTTCTATTCCCGCCTGTTCTTGGTGCCGAAGAAGCCCGGCCGACTCCGACCGGTTCTCGATCTGAGTTTCTTGAACCAGTCTATCATTGCTCCCTAGTTCAGCATGGAGACTTTCAGGTCGGTCCTCTGTTCAATTCACCAGGGAGATTTTGCTTCCAGCTTCGACCTGCGAGATGCTTACTTTCACGTTCTGTTTCATTGGGCGTTACGGAAGTATCTCAGGTTCATTTTTCTGGGGCGAGTTTACCAGTTCAAGGCCATGCCTTTCGGCCTCAACCTGGTTCCTTGGGCCTTCACCAGACTGATGTCGCATGTGATAGCTTTCCATCGCACACAGTCCAGGGTGACTACTTCGGCATATCTGGACGATATCCTCCAGGGGCATTCCAATGCTGCCTTACTGGAGTCGGATGTTGCCACTCTGTTGAGCTTGCTCACGTCGCTACGTTTCAGAGTCAACGAGGAGAAGTCGGACCAGGTCCCTTCTCAGTCGTTTTATCATCTGGGGATGGCTTTTTTGCATTTTCCCACATGCCAGATCTCTCCTGCATCCATTTCTTGATGGACTTGTCTTGCTATTCGTGCAGCTTCCGCTAGTCTAGCTACTGGTGATTGTATTACCAATTGTTTTTTTCTGCCACGAGGTGTGTGCATTGTCTTCCTCTTTTAATAACTCTGTCATGTTGTCGGATGACTGATGTTATACTGGCAGCCTTCCGGAGAAATGCTACTTTCTCCTTTTATCTGCGACAGTTGCAGGAGCCGACAGAGAACCTTGGGGCCCTCTTTCTTCGGCTCAGGATGTTGTTTATCCAAGCTTTTCAGCTTTTTTCAGGGTCAGTTCCAGCTTTGTGCTGTTACTGCCCTTTCTGTCTGTGCGTCGCACTTCACCATACACCTCATCTTTCATTGGCTTTTCTAATGTTTGTGATGCTATGGTTTGATAGGCCTAGGGATCTCTTCCTCTGTCCACGGTCCCAGTGCTATTGAGTTATGTGTGGGTTGGTTATGTGATTCCCTCCAGCCTTTTGTCTATTCAGCCTGTTGTAAACAATTGAGGTAGGTTGATAAGAAGTATAAATTTTATAGTAAATTTCCTTTCTTATTATACCTACCGAAATTGTTTACATGGAGGCCCTCCCGTCTTCTTATTCGGGTAAGAATCCTTCCTCCCCGCTGATCACATAACTCCTGTGTTGTTTGGAATCAAAAGAATGATGAATTGATGCATTGCGCACTGTTACGGAAGTCGTGGATTTGTACTATGGAAGAGCGTCCCATACTGGGTGTGTGCCGATGGCGCTCGGCCCAGTTTTGGCTTATTTTTTCGTGGTGTTTTTACACCACTTTTCTTTCCCAAATCTTGGGAAAGATTAAAATAGAGAGTATTTTATCCGAGTTAGGTTCTTCCACTGTAGTGCAAGCCTGTTGTAAACAATTTCGGTAGGTATAATAAGAAAGGAAATTTACTGTAAAATTTATACATCTCCAAAACAACACAGCACTGAGAATTCGTATTTGTTGTGAAGCTTCCTTAGAACCAACAGAATGGAATGGTAAAAAAAATCGCTGTCAGTTTTATCATAGGGTACTTTTTGGGGACTTTGAAAAAGTGCGGAGTCAGCATTTTTTAACACTGTGGGTAATGAGAAAAACAGTTAAGACTACTCTTCTCCCAAACCACTGCTCCAAAAGCTTTCAAATTTCACATATAACATCTTTGGAAGATTGTTTCACATGCTTATTGAAATAAAATCCCTGGGTCTATATTTGGGCTCTCTACGGGAGTCCAAATGTTTAAATTAGTGCAGTATGAGGAATATTCTTTAAAAATCTTCTTCTTCAGATCCACCAATCAGAATCTTTTGATATTTGGTATGCAGCATCCTTAGGGGGGGGGGGGGGGGGATTCAAGTTTGTTCGAGCCAAGTCCCTGGGTTTATATTTGGGCTCACTGTGGGAGCCTGAATTATAACTTAGTTCAAAATGAGGAATTTTCTTCAAAAATCTTCTTCTTCAGATCCAATAGTTGGAATGTTTAGATATTTGGTACGCAGCATCCTTAGGGGTGTGAGATTCAAGTTTGTTCAAGCCAAGTCCCTGGGTTCATATTTGGTCTCCCTGTGGGAGCCCGAATTATAACTTAGTTCAATATGAGGAATTTTCTTTAAAAATGTTCTTCTATTTCAGATCCAGCAGTCAGAATGTTTTCATATTTGGTATACAGCATTCTTAGGGGGGGGTGAGATTCAAATTTTTTCAAGCCAAGTCCCAGGGTTCATATTTGGACTCCCTGGGGGAACCCAAATTATAACTTAGTTCAATATGAGGAATATTCTTCAAAAATCTTCTTCTTCACATCCACCCGTTAGAATCTTGGGATATTTGGTACACAGTATCCTTAGGGAGGTGAGATATAAATTTGTTAAAGTAAAGTCCCTAGGTTCATATTTGGGCATCCTGTGGGAGCCCGAATTGTATAAAAATTTCTATTTTCAGAACTGAGAGGCCAATTTGAACCATATTTGATATGAGGGCTTATTGGGTCATAAGTACCTAATTTATGCAAAAAAATATTTTCCCGTCGCTCCATGGGAACCGCAGGACCTAAAAATAGAAAAAAATTTGAAACGTCCATATCTTCAAAACTGCACAACACTAAGAATTTTTATTTTGTGTGAAGCTTCCTGAGGATCAACAGAAAGGAATGGTCCCCCAAAAATTGCCATCAGTTTTTTCATAGGGTACTTTTCCAGGACTTTGAAAAAGTGCTGACTCAGCATTTTTTAACACTGTGGATAACATTACTGTGGGTAATGAGAAAAACATTTAAGACTCTTCCCCCAAACCACCGTTTCAAAAGCTTTCAAATTTCACATATAACATCTTTGGAAGATTGTTTCACATGTTTATTGAAATCAAATCCCTGGGTCCATATTTGGGCTCTCTATGGGAGCCCAAATGTTTAAATTAGTGCAGTATGAGGAATATTCTTTAAAAATCTTCTTCTTCAGATCCACCAATCAGAATCTTTTGATATTTGGTATGCAGCATGCTTAATGGGATGAGATTCAAGTTTGTTCAAGCCAAGTCCCTGGGTTGATATTTGGGCTTCCTGTGGGAGCCCGAATTATAACTTAGTTCCATATAAGGAATATTCTTTAAAAATATTTTTCTTCAGATCCAGTAGTCAGAATCTTTTGATATTTGGTATACAGCATCCTTATGGAGGTGAGATTCAAATTTGTTGAAGCCAAGTCCCTGGGTTCATATTTGGGTTTCCTGTGGGAGCCCGAATTGTACCAAAATTTCTATTTTCCGAACTGATAGACCGATTTGAACCAAATTTGATATGAGGACTTATTGGGTTATAAGTACCTAATTTATGCCAAAAACATATGCTTGTCGCTCCCGCAGGACCTAAAAATAGAAAAAAATTAAAACGCCCATTTCTCCGAAACTACACAGTACTGATAATTTTTATTTTGTATGTAGCTTCCTTAGGAACAGCAGAAAGGAATAATAAAAAAAAAAAATTGCCATCGGTTTTATCATAGGGTACTTTTCCAGAACTTTGAAAACATGCTAAGTCAGCATTTTTTAACATGGTGAGTAATGGGAAAAACATTAAAGAATCTTCTTCCCCCATACCACTGCTCCAAATGCTTTCTTTTTTCACATATAACCTCTTTGGAAGATTCATTCACATGTTTGTTGAAAGCAAATCCCAGGGTCTATATTTGGGCTAATCTATGGGAGCCCAAATGTTCAGATTAGTGCAATATGAGGAGTATTCTTTAAAAATCTTCTTCCGATCCACCTATCAGATTCTTTTGATATTTGGTATGCAGCATCCTTAGGGGGGTAAGATTCAAGTTTGTTCAAGCCATGTCCATGGGTTCATATTTGTAGGAGCCCGAATTATAACTTGTTCAATATGAGGAATATTCTTTAAAAATATTTTTCTTCAGATCCAATAGTCAGAATCTTTTGATATTTGGTATACATCATCCTTATGGAGGTGAGATTCAAGTAAATCAAGTTTGTTCAAACCAAGTCCCTGGGTTCTTGGGCTCCCTGTGGGAGCCCAAATTATTACTTAGTTCAATATAAGGAATATTCTTTAAAAATCTTCTTTTTTTTTAGATCCACTGGTCAGAATCTTTGGATATTTGGTATAAGCTTTTCTTAGGAGGGGCAGATGCAACTTGTTCAAATCAATTCCCTGGGTTAATATTTAGGCAACCATGTCAGGTGAGCGCCTTCAGGCCCCCTGGACCTCTTGTTTGTATAAGCCAGTAATTTTGGAATTGTTAGTTCACCTGACTGAAAGTCAGGGTGAGCTATTGTGCTATTGTGATCATTCATTATCTGTTTACAAAACATGGTGTTTGCAACTTTCCCACTAAAACCGCTGGACCGATTTACGTTACGTTTGAGGTGTTTGTTTGTTGTGACATGACACTTTGTTTTTGTTCAGATCTTGCCCAGCCCCATAGGGAGGAGGTGGGGGAAAATGCCCCAATGGGTACCGTGGCTTGATATTTGGTACTGAGCTTTTGATGTGTAAAAGCAGGTTTGTTCAAAGGAAACTCATAAAGTAATATTTGCCCGTGTAATGGGATGGGCAAGATTGTTGGCCCTACCCAAAAGTTGCTATTTCTGAACCGACAAGCTGATTTGGACCAAATTTGGTATGTGGTATTATTGAATCATAAGTACTTGATTCATGCAAACAAACAAAATATTTTTGCATCCACAAGGAAACTGCAGGATTATTTTCAAACGCCTATATTTCCCAAACTGCCTGAACAAAGATCTGTTTTTTGTATTAAGCATCCTTAGGACCAGTAGAATGGAATGGTAAAAAAATTGCCATCGGCTGTGTCATAGTGTAGTACTGTAGAGGTAATCGAAAAAAAATGCAAAAATTAAAAAAATCTTCTCCAGAACCACCAATCAGAATATTTTGATTAATGATGAACTGATAATTGGAATCGGCAATCCGAACCGGCCGGTTACAGGGCATCGGCCGATTATGACAACCAGCAGTAAAAAAACGTCAGTTTCCGGTTATTCTATTTTTAACACTAGATATTAAAAATCCCTTTGATATCTGGCCATTTCAATAAAGTTTCCCCATTAAAAATGTGTGTAGTGCATAGCAGAAAATTTAGGGATTTGCAGAGCAGAGATATTAGGGAATTTACCAACTGCAATCGGTACGAGATCGCCACCATTTCCCGAAAATTGTAGAGTTCATGTAAACATTAGAGAAACACATCAAGGGAAGTAACACATTGAAAAAAGAACACTGAATAATACATTCTGACAAACGTGTAAACCATGCGTCATACAACTTCACAACACACATTAACATTAAAATTATTATTCATTCAAGAAACAAAATATGTGTGCTCACTATATATCCTTACACAAAACTGTATTACATGTAACACTATTTACCGGAATAAAACACAATCTTTGCAAGAACAATATTGTGTGATTGCATCACTAATAACGATCTTTTCCCCACACCCCAACCAAAATGCAATCATAATGTTGACTAACATTGCCCAGCACTAAATATGCATAATCTGAGAACTTATGTGGTATTAAGCTTTCGTAATTGATGATTTTTCAACAAAATTGTGTAGTATAACAGGCACCAACAGATTTTCTTCAGTGTCCTACTTCAACCATTGGAATCGGAATCGGCATAATCGGCAGAGAAATAGCCGGTAATCGGTTGATAGCAAGTTTTGATAATCGGTTCATCACTACTTCTGATATTTGGTATACAGCATCCATGGAGGTCAGATACAAGGTTGTTAAAATAAAGCCCCCGAGTTCATATTTGGGCTCAATACAGGAGCCCAATTTTAACTTGGTTCAGTGTAAGAAGTACTCTCCAGAACCACTAATCAGAATCCTTTAATATTTGGTATACAACATCATTACAGGGGTTCAGATTCACTTTTTCACAAATTAAGTTCCTCAGTTAATATTTGGGCTCCCCATGGGGCACAAATTTTAATTCAGTGCAATATGAGGTGCAATATTAAAATAAACATCTTCAGATCCACCACTCAAAATCTTTTGAAATTTCGTATACAGCATCCTTAGGGTTGTCAGATCTACGTGTGTTCAAAACAGATCCCTATGTTAACCTCTTACCCAACGTAATGGCCAAAACCGGCCAGCACTCTTCACAAAAACTACCATTCAAATTTCATTTTTTTTTCACTAAAACATGGCTTTTGACCCCTTATTGGAACAGGCTTGTTGAACTCATTCCAATGAAGTATCATAAGCTATGTTTTTGATGCCAAAAAAATAGTTATTGAAGAATGTTGTCTGCAAGTGTTGTCCACTTTTCGTGTTAGGTAATGGATTAATATTTGAGTTCCCTCTTGGAGTCCGAATTTTAACTTCATCCAGAGGAGCGTGGTGTCTCTGTGGTAGACTGTCGGACTTCTATGCTAGAGGTGCCAAGTTTGATCCCCATCCGGGATGACCTGCGTTGTGTCCTTGGGCAAGGCACTTTATCCCGGTTCCCTACATGGGGCACGGTGATGCTGTGTACTATGGCATACTACACGTCGTTGGTGCACATGTCTTCAACTGCTGTAACCTTGCTTAAGCAGAGCATGAACCGAGAATGTTGAGCTGACAGTTGCTCGTGGATGCTCGGTGGTTCTCTCCAGGTCCTCTGGCTTCCTCTACCCATAAAACTGTGACGGTCATGATTAGCCATTGTGCATAAGTATGTGACCTTAAACACCAATAAATAAATAACTTCATCCAAAATCTTGTGATATATAGTATGCAGAATCTGTATAGAGGTCAGATTCAAGGTTGTTCAAATCAAGCCCACCGGCTCTCTATTGGAGCCTGAATTTGAATTTTATGCAATATGAGCAGTAATCTTTAAAAATTTTCTTCAGGTCCACAAGACATAAGCTTTTGATGTTTGGTATACAGAATCCTTATAGTGGTCAGATTCACATTTGTTCAAATCAAGTCCCTCGATTAATATTTTGACTCTCTATCGAAACCTGAATTTCAACTTTGTGCAATATGAGGAATATTCTATAAAAATCTTATTCTCATGAACTTCCAATCAGAATGTTTTGATATATGGTATACATCATTCTTAGGGAATCAGATTCAAATTTGTAAAAATCAAGTCTGTGGGTTATTATTTGGGCTCTCTGTTCGAGTCCAAATTTTAACTTGGTCCAAAATAAGGACTAATATTTAAAAACCTTCTTCTCCAGAACCACTTGACAGAATCTTTTGATATATTGTATACGGCTTCCTTACAGGGGTTCTGATTCAAGTTTATTCAATTCAAGTCCCTTGGTTAATATCTAGGCTTTTTCTATTGGAGCCTGATTTTTTAACCAGTCAGAATCTTCTGATATTTAGTATACAACATTTTTATGAAGGTCAGAGTCAGGTTTGTTCAAATCAAGAATCTCAGTTAATATTTGGGCTTCTACTAGCAGACCAACTTTTAATAACATGCAATATTCGGAATATTCTTTAAAAATATTCTTCAGATCCACCAGTCAGAATCATTTAATGTTTGGGGTACAGCATCTCCTTACAGGGGTCAGTTTCAAGTTTGTTAAAAGCAAGTCCCTTGATTAGTATTTGAGATCCCTGTTGGAGGGAATATTCTACAAAAATGATCTTTTCACAAATCCCAATCAGAATCTTTTAATATATGTATACACTATTCTTGGGGAGTATAATAACTTGCAATATTCAGAGTACCCTTTAAAAAATATTCTTCAGATCCACCAGTCAGAATCTTTTAATGTTTGGGGTACAGCATCTCCTTACTGGGGTCAGATTCAAGTTTGTTAAAAGCAAGTCCCTTGATTAGTATTTGAGATCCCTGTTGGAGGGAATATTCTACAAAAATGATCCTCTCACAAATCCCAATCAGAATCTTTTAATATATATATACACTATTCTTGGGGAGTCAGATTCAAGGTTCTTCAAACCAGGTGTATGGGTTAATATTTCAACTTCCAATTGGAGTCCAAATATGAACTTTGTCCAATATGAGGAATCATCATTAAAACTCTTCTTCTACAGAACAACTAGTCAGAATCAAATAATATATGGTGCACAAAATATATGGTGTACAAAATCCTTATGGGAGTCATAGTCAAGTTTGTTCAAGCCCATTGCCTAATAACTCAGTTCTTTATGATGCACTGATTGTAATATTCATTTTCCTTTTACTAAGTAACTTTTTGTTATATATTTAACAAATAAAACTTTTGTTCCTGATTTTAGTTCATGTCGTGAAAAAATTCTTTATTTGCAATGACATTTTTCCGTAAAAAGTCACATATTTATCAAAAAGTTACTTTGAATCCTGGGTGTAGGATAGTACAAAAATATGTATGGTGTATACATTTTAGGCTGACAAAATAGATGTTCAATTAAGAGAATTCCGCTGTTACAGTATTAACCTTTGCATTAAAGTAGAATAAATGAAAATGATATTCAAAAAAATAATACGGCATTCAGGATGTGGATCATGATAAAATGGATTGACCATTGCTTGTGAAATCTGGTAATATAAACAAAATGAATGAATTTACTTTTAGTACTACAAAGATTTTAAGAAGAATTTAGAATTTGAACACAAGAAGTACTGTAATGATATGCACAGGTCAAGATGGAAGGAGGGTGACTGGACAGATGACTCGGACCAGATGCTTTTAATTTTACAGTCGATTTTAGAGAATAAAGGAAAGGTAACAATAATTAGTGAGACAGACCAATTTTTAGCTCACTTGACTGAAAGTTAGTGTGAGCAATACATATCCATCATCCGTGAACATGGTTTTCTCGACTTCTCTAAACCTTTGAACTGATTTCAGTAAAACTTGAGGTGATTGTTTGTTGGGACATCACATTTTATTTGGATTTTGCTCCCAAACTTTAAAAAATCTTCTTATGAGCCAATTGGTACAATACATAACTTGATATTTGGTACTGAGCTTGTTTTTGAGGTGTACAAAAATTTTATTTGAACAAAGTTTGTAAGGCAATATTTGCCTTTGTATTGGGATTGGCAAGATTTTGGGCTTCACCCAAAATTTCTGTTTTCTGAACTAACGAGACTAATTGAACCAAATTTGGTATGTGGCATTATTGACTCATGAGTCATATGTATTTGATTCATGCAACAAAATTTTCCTGCAACCCTACGGAAACCGCAGGAGCTAAATATAAAAATATTTCTAAGAAATGCCTACATTTCCCAAACTACATGGAACAGAGGACTGTTACTTGGTATGATGCATCTTTAGGACCGTAGAATCAAATGGTAAAAGAAATTCTCCTGGACCATGGTTCAGAATCTTTTGATATTTGGTATACAGCACCCACAGAGGGGGTCAGATACATGTTTGTTCAATTAAGCCACTGGTTAATATTGGGTCTTGATATAGGAGCCCAGATGTTAACTTGGTTTTAAAATGAGAAATATTCTTTAAAAATTTTCTCCTGCAAAACCACCAGTCAGAATTTTTAGCTATTTGATATGCAGCATCATTATGGGGGTTAGATTCATGGTTGTTCAAGTGAAGAACCTTGATTTGTAATATCTGGGCCCCCTATTGGATTCTGACTTTTAACTTTGTGCAATATGAGGAATAACCTTTAAAAATCTTCTTCAGATCTGCCAGTCAGATTCTTTTTGATATGTGGTATACAGCATCGTTAGGGAGGTCAGATTCATGTTTGTTCAAACCTAGTCCCTGGGCTGATACTTGAGCTCCTTATGGGAGCCTGAATGTTAACAAAGTTCAATATGGGCAATATTCTTCAAAAATCTTCTCCAGAACCACCAATCAGAATCTTATGGTATTTGGTATAGAGCATCCTTAGTGGGATTAGATTCAAGTTTGTTCAAAGAAGTCCCCCTGTTAATATTTCGGCTCCCCATGGGAGCACAAATTTTAACTTAGTGAAATATGAGAAAGAATCTTGAAAAATCTTCTTCAGACCAACCAGTCTAAATTTTATTTTATATTTGATATAAAACATCTGTAGGGAGGTAAAATTCAGGTTTGATGAAATCGTGTTCCTGGGGTTGATATTTGAGCTCATTATGGGAGCATGCAATTTAACTTGGGGGTTGATGTTTGAGCTCATTATGGGAGCATGCAATTTAACTTGGGGCAATGTGAGGAATTTTCTTTAAAAATTTGGGGGGGGGGGGGGGGCAGATAAAAATTTGTTCAAATCAAGGTACTGGTTTAATATTTGGGAGTCAAAATTTTAACTTGATGCAATATGAGGAATATGCTTTAAAAATCTTCTAGAACCCCCAGTCAGAATCTTTTGATATTTTGTACACATCAATCTTAGAGATACAAATTCAAGTTTGTTAAAATCAAGTTCCTGAGTTAATATTTGCGCTTCCTATTAGAGCCCACCTTTTAACTTAGTCCAGTAATTGGAATAATTTTTAAAAATCTGCTTCTTCATATCCACTAGTCAGAATTCTGATGGGGGTTGGTGGGAGGAGTTCAAGTTAAGTCCTTAAGTTGATATCTGGGCTCCCTTGGTTTAATGCAGATCCATCTGGGCATTATTTCTTATCAACCTACCTTACAATTGTTTACAACAGGCTTGCACTACAGTGGAAGACCCTAACTCGGATAAAATACTCTCGGTGTTTTAATCTTTCCCAAGAGATGTGGGAAAGAAAAGTGGTGTAAAAAACACCACGAAAAAATAAGCCAAAACTGGGTCGAGCGCCATCGGTGCACACCCAGTATTGGACGCTCTTCCCTTAGTACAAATCCACGACTTCCGTTAACCAATGCACTGTGCGTCATCAATTTATCATTCTTTTTTTGTCCGAGACACTTGAAGGATGTGTCTCCGCCATTTGCCATACAAAAGTGATAATTCATCTCGTCGATAATGGTTTTCCTGTGATTGGAATTATGGATCTGAAGATCGTGTAATAACAGGACTGTGTTTTATATATTCTCGTTAATATTTTCAACCACATTCTCATTGTATATTATTTATTATTCCGTTTTCGCAAATGTTTTTTTTGACATCGTGTCAACGCCGTTCGACAATGAAATTTTTTGGTTGATAAATTTAAATTGTTATTGGAGTTAGGTGTCAATGAGGGACTATCTGGACAGGATTTCTTCACTCTGTTGAGGGCTGAATTTCTGTTTTTTCGGTCCCTGTCGGCCGTCTGGGTTCTATCATGTACCCACCGGTTTTTTTCTGCCACCTTCTCTCGTAGTTGAGGGTGTTCTTCTACTTTCTGTATCTGTTGAGTTCACCTTTTTCTTTTACTGCTCTCACCTCTGTTATTTCCAGTTCGGTTCCTTTAGGGCAATTCCTTTTGCCCTCGCATTGGTGCATTCTCGTGGCTGTTTCTCCTGCACCCGCGAGTGGTGTGGAACGCTGTTGTTTCGGGCCCTCCCGACTCGACCACGTCTGGTGTGAGTTATACCCCCTCCATGGGGGATGAGCAGCTCTTCCCGCACTCGTGGGGGGAGGGGGAAGGCTGTCGTTTCGGGGCCTCTCAACTCGACCATGTCTGGTGTGAGTTATACCCTCTCCGTGGGGAATGTGCAGCTCCTCCCACAACCACGGGGTTGGGGAATGCTGTCGTTTCGGGGCCTCCCGACTCGACCACGTCTGGTGAGAATTACCCCCCTCCGTGGGGGATGTGCAGCTCCTCCTGCACCAGTGGGGGTGGGGAATGCTGTCGTTTTGGCACCACCCAACTTGACCACGTCTGGTGAGAATTATTCCCCTTCCGTGAGGATGTGCAGTTTTTTTTACTGTGGTGGATACTGCGGGAGCTGTTGGATTTCTGGTGAAGAGATGCCTGGTTCCGGGACGATGCGCCCTCTCCAGTCGACATCTGAGGCTGTCACTAGGATTGTGACTCCTCCTTTGGAGGCTGAGCTAGGTGGCTCTCTCCCCTTTTCCGCCAGTTCCAATAGCTCCCGTCGTATCTGCTGCTACTGCTGTTCCGTCTACAACGTCATCGGGCACTGTTTTTAGCCGGCGCTTATTCCTGCAAGTGTCTGCAGGGATGTCTGTAGTGTGGTTGTAGGGTATCGGCCTCAGCCTTCCCCGACTTCAACTCGGCGAAGTCGGATGTGGCTGCCGACTAAACCCCCTGCTGTGTCCTCTCAGCCGTT
Source organism: Pictodentalium vernedei (assembly GCA_031216915.1). Lineage (NCBI taxonomy): Eukaryota > Metazoa > Mollusca > Scaphopoda > Dentaliida > Dentaliidae > Pictodentalium > Pictodentalium vernedei. The sequence goes on along the minus strand of CM062296.1, from coordinate 516,637,608 downwards.
GAGCACAGCAGTTTTATACCTGCAGTGGTCTGCAGCGGTGTCTAGTAGTGTAGACGTGGGGGTATCGGCCTCAGCCTTCCCTGACTTCAACTCGGCGAAGTTGGAAGTGGCTGCCGGCTGGACCCTCTACTGTGGTCTCTGCGCTGTCGAGTACCACCGTTTTGTCATTGGCGTTTTCTGTCCACTCATTCTGATCACTTGGCCAGTTTTGCGGGACCAACGCCTTCTGTGCAGCCTGGACCTTCTGCCCCACAGAGGTCCGCGGCAACTCTCCTGAGTTCCTGCTATGTTGATCCTCGGGGTGTGTCATACCCCTATACACGTCTGCCCTCAGATGTTTCGGCTGCCACCCGTCGCCCCGCTTCGGGTGTATTGGAGGATCGTGACCCTTCGCTGGTTAAGAGGGTCAGGTGTGAAGCCACTTTGCTGGTTCATCCCCATGTCGAACCGGCTGATACGGGCAGTGAGCTTAGGGAGGCCCTCTTCTTACTCACTCAGGTTCTGTCCAAGAGCCTTCCCATTGCTTCCAGTGAGGCAACGAGTGGTTTCCAGGCGCCCCCTATGGTGCCGCCTGCCGGGATTGGAAACAGGCCGCTTTCTGATCCCCCTGGTGCCTACACCATGGGAGGCGTCAGCTGGTTTGCCCACGATGGGCTATGTGTCTTCTGACTCCGGAGAGGAGTCAGACATCCTTGATGTCGAGTGCCTGCGGTCTTGACTTTGTGTTTGGGTTCCTTCCAGATCTCAAACCATCAAACCAGCCGACAGTGTCAGCCAGGCCGCGATCATCAGTCGCTCGCCTACAGCCTGTGGAGCAACCTGCTTCTGGGCGTCTTCGACCGTGCCAGTCAGTCCAGGTGGTTGAAGCATTTTCACCCTTGGACTCTAGGCTGAGTTCCAAGGCTATGAAGGCTCCGTTCTTCACCAGGGTTGACACCTTTTTTGCCTCCGGTGCGTTATCGTTACTACGATTTCGCCAATCCGTCAGTCTGCCAGACTTTGACGGTTTTGGATCAGGACTCCAATTCCCTCGAGCTTTCCAAGCCCAAGCCCAAGTCTGTTGTCATTCCTATGCCGACACTGGAATTCATGTTGGGCTGATCGAGAGGAATGGTGGGTATGCTTTCTCTCTCCAATCACATCATCTCTGCCTTAGCTGCCTATCTGCCTCCAGATAGGTTTGGCGATCTACAGGCTCCTTTGCGTGTGCTGTCCAAGGCAGTCATGCATCTTACTCACACGCATACCTGTGACACGGCTATTTTGGAACTAGTTCGAAGGGACTCTGTGCTGGACATAGGTCAATCCCTTCCTGGGGCAGCTCGCTGCTCTTCGATCTGCTTCTTTGGCAGGTCCGCTACTGTTCCATGGGTTCTGTGTCGATGGTGTGGGATGACGTCCTACGTCATTCCAAAGATCAGCTGCTGCGTCGTCAGCTTGATCAGCCTTCTAGGGGAGGCAGGGACCATTCAAAGCCTAACAAGTACCCTTCTGCTTCCTCTGCTAAGCAAAGGGCTGATCCTTCTGCCACCACTTCTTCTTCTTACTCACGGGGTAAGGGTAAGCATTGGCACGCTAGAGGGAAGTCTCAGGATTCTTCATTCAGTAGAGGAGGTGGTTTCTCCTCTCGTGGGCCTCATCGTGGCTCGAACTGAAGGTCCTCACCTCGATTCGTCCCAGGTTGGAGGAAGGATAGCAGAGTTCGCAGACCATTGGGCCACCATCACATCCGATCCTTGGGTGTTAAATGTTGTTCGGTCCAGGCCGCGAATTTCCTTCTGAAGGCACCCCACTCTGTCCAGAGTGCCTCTTCCAACCACAGTTCCTTCAGACGTTTTACGTCGGGAGCTTTTGTCCATGGAGATAGACAATCTCCTGGCCAAGGGGGCGTTCGAGGTCGTCAAGAACATTCAGTCAGCGGGGTTTTATTCCCGCCTGTTCTTATTGCCGAAGAAAGACGGCGGACTCTGACCGGTTATCGATCTGAGTATCTTGAACCAGTCTGTCATTGCTTCCAAGTTCAGCATGTAGACTTTCAGGTTGGTCCGCCGTTCCATTCACCAGGGAGATTTTGCTTCCAGCATTGACCTGCGAGATGCTTACTTTCATGTTCCGATTCATCGGGTGTCGCGGAAGTATCTCAGGTTCGCTTTTCTGGGGGGAGTTTACCAGTTGAAGGCCTCAACCTGGCTCCTTGGACCTTCACCCGACTGATGTCGCATGTGATAGCCTTCCATTGCACACAGTCCAGGGTGACTACTTTGGCATATCTAGACGATCTCCTCCAGAGGCATTCCAATGCTGCCTTACTGGAGTTGGATGTCGACACTCTGTTGAGCTTGCTCACGTCGCTAGGATTCAGAGTTAATGAGGAAAAGTCGGATCTGGTCCCTTCTCCGTCGTTTTGACATCTGGGGATGGCCTTCCGCACTCAGTTCAATACGGTGGCGGTTCCCCAGGCCAGGCTGTGATTCTCTCAGCTTTTGCTCTGACTCTGTCCCAGTCCACATCCGCGACAGCACGGGGTATTCTCCGGCTGCTCGGTCTCTGTGGTTCGGTGACGGATCTCACTCCTCTAGGTCGGCTGCATGTCAGACCTCTCCAACACTTTCTGCTCAGTCGTTGGAGGCCGGATGTCGATTCTCTGGATCTGATGCTTCAGTTATCAGAATCTCTTCATCCTCACCTTCTCCACTGGACGAATGTTCAGTGGATCACGCAGGGTGTCCCGTTGGACTTACCCACGTCCGATCGCGTTCTGACTGCAGATGCCAGCGATCTCTGATGGGGTGCGATGTTGGATCCTCTAGGTCTTTCCCTTCACGGGATGTGGGACCAGGATCTACACATAAGCCAGAAGGAGTTTCTTGCTCTTCTTCTGAGTTTCAGGCAGTGGATCCCTCACCTGTCGAATCGTCAGATCCTTCTGTTGTTCAACAGTTTGACAGTGGTTGCTTCATTCGGAACCAGGGCGGCACGCACTCGGTTCCAATGTACAAATTGGCTCGGGATCTTCTACTGCTCGTTCAGGATGTCAACGCCGGGGTGGTTATTCGTCACCTTTCCGGTCGTCTGAACGTCCTAGCCGACTCCCTGTCCCAACGGGGCAGGTTCTTTTCCACCGTGTGGATGTTCCACCTGGCGGTGTTCCATCGATCTCTTTGCGACTCGTTGGAACCATCAGGTGGACACTTTCATGTCCCCGTGACCAGATGCTCTGGCTTTCGCCATGGACGCTCTGGCTCTCCTTTGGGACGGTCTTGTCGCCTACGCCTTCCTGCTGGTTCCGATTCCGCCTCAGGTTCTGGCCCAGATATGAACCTGCAGTCATCGAATCCTTTTGATCACACCCCTGTCGCCTCGTTGGGTGTGGATCAATCTGCTCCGCTCTCTATTTATCGGCAGTTCTGGCATGTCTCCCTCTACGTCGCGACTTTCTTTGCCAAAGTCGTCCGAGGAGGCTTCAAGTTGACCCGACTTCATTATGCCTTCGCGCATGTCTTTTATCGGGTCCTGTCTCCTCCGTAGTTGTTTTTAGCTGCGACTAGCAGCTCTATAAGTGGCAATGTCGGTCTGTCTGTCTGTCGGTCGGTCGGTCGGTCGGTCTGTCGGTTGGTACGTCGGTCTGTCGGTCGTCTGTCTGTGACCAACGAGTTTCAATTCAAAACTCAATAACTTTTGAAATACTTGATGGAATGACTTTATATATGGCATGTAAGTGTATCTTATTGATGTCTAGCCACTGTTCAATGCATGTGTTGTTCCAAATATTTTTCTTGGAGTTATGGCCCTTGATGATCTTAGAATTTTCTGAGATTGCACCACCCGTCGCAGCTACGGCGTCAATGTCGCAATTTTTAGAGACAAGCAGTGGAGTTGCTTTTCTTCTTCAAGGAGGCACTCACTCCACTGGTTTAGCCTCTGGCTAAGTAGAAGGTATTTCTGTCGATGGTGTGCGATCGCTCTGTTGCTTCTGTCACTCCTGCGATCACACCGCTTGCAGAGTTTCTGGTATATGTTTTTTTCTGGGGGTCTCCAGCAATGGGTACAAGTCCATGCTGAGGAGACCTTTTTCATATGCGGTACCGCATTGTTTCGACACTCATCCTTGCCTCTCCAAGCTTGTTCAGCTCTTTTCCTTGAAAAGGCCTAGGACTTTGCAGTTTACTCCAAGATGGACTCTGCTCTGCTTGGGGGTGGGGAGGGGGGGGGTGCTTCTTTATCCTGGATGGATATGCGTTTTCTCACATGCCAGATCTCTCCTGCATCCATTTCTCAATGGATTTGTCTTGCTATTCTTGCAGCTTCTGCTCGTCTAGCTACTGGTGATTGTATTACCAATCGTTTTTTCTGCCACGAGGTGCGTGCATTGTCTTCCTCTTTTACTAACTCTGTCATGTTGTCGGATGTTATACTGGCAGCCTACTGTAGAAATGCTACCTTCTCCTTTTATCTGCAACAGTTGCAGGAGCCGACAGAGGACCTTGGTCCTTCGGGCCCTCTTTCTTTGGCTCAGGCTGTTGTCTATTCAGCTTTTCTGTCTGTGCGTCGCACTTCATACGCCTCATCTTTCATTGTCTTTTACTAATGTTTGTGATGCTATGGTTTGATAGGCCTAGGGATCTCTTCCTCTGTCCACAGTTCCAGTGCAATTGAGTTATGTGTGGGTTGGTTATGTGATTCCCTACATCCTATTGTCTATTCAGCCTGTAGTAAACAATTGTAAGGTAGGTTGATAAGAAATATAAATTTTATAGTAAATTTCCTTTCTTATTATACCTACCGCAATTGTTTACATGGAGGCCCTCCCGTCTTCTTATTTGGGTAAGAATCCTTCCTCCCCTCTGATCACATAACTCCTATGTTGGCGGACTCAAAAGAATGATGAATTGATGATGCACTGCGCATTGGTTAATGGAAGTCATGGATTTGTACTAAGGGAAGAGCGTCCCATACTGGGTATGCGCCGATGGCGCTCGGCCCAGTTTTGGCTTATTTTTTCATTGTGTTTTTTACACCACTTTTCTTTCCCACATCTCTTGGGAAAGATTAAAATAGAGAGTATTTTATCCAAGTTAGGGTCTTCCACTGTAGAGCAAGCCTGTAGTAAACAATTGCGGTAGGTATAATAAGAAAGGAAATTTACTATAAAATTTATATTTCTGTGATAGCATCTCATTATTAGTAAAAAGTAAAAAAAAATCTGACATGGACAACAGAATTATGATTAATTATGTGACTTTATTCCTCTGTAGTGTTAACTAACCATAGATGCTAATTAAATCTTTCTATAACCAACTTTGTCAGTTGAGTGCCTCAGGACTCCTGGCACTTTTTGTCTGATGGAAGGAGCTCTGTCCCCTATCTTATTCCATTGATTGGTCATCTTTTGTTTGGAAGAAGAACTGACATTTTTATGCTCCCAGAAATTTTTAGAGAGCATATAGTAATCACTTTGTCCATCCATCAGCTTGTCAGTTTGTCTGTTCTAATTTTGTCTTGTCCATAAGAAATTACTGAATGGATCAATCATATCTATACTTAACAAATTGTTTGCTTGTAACAGGTGGCGGTGTAGTGGGTCACCATGGTCAATCCAAGGTTATCAGGTTCTAATTAACATAGTGGAAGTGAACATCTAACACATTTATTTATTGCACATCATTTCATCTCATCTGATAACTGTGACAGCACACTACACATTTCACATAATCATGGACACCATTGCTGACATTATCAAAACCATTTGTGTAGGTCATTGATAATTGAATAACCGTTAAGCAGACATCTATTACAGTACAACTCCTGCAAGATAATAAAAAGTCTAAGATATGGGTCTCCTGAGTGATGAAAAAGGTTAACAAGCAGCTCACCAACACTCAGTTCAACCAAAATACAATTTCGCTATAATTGCAATAACAATAATGCTGGATACCAGAGATGAAGAATCAATTCAATACATCATGCTTGCCAAGCTATGTCAACTCCTCAAACATGTGATGAAAAGAACTCTTCATTACTGAAGGTATATTTCATATATCAACAAAGTCAAAAGTGACCATTGAGTGTATTGAGCCGTTTTACATGGCTAGCAAGGGAGGACTTCTAGAACACTAACACACTGTTAAACTGAAATGAAATTCTAACTATAATGTAAAACAGAATATCAAGATGAAGAACTCATTCCAGTTAAGTGCCCGATTTTCCGACAAAACAGGCATTTTTCTGGCAAGTTTTACTTCCCAAACATCAAAACCAATGCTCTCACTTCGTCAATTCCATATCAGTTTTAGACACACTGATACAAATTTATCAGATTTTTGTTGAAATATCATATATTTCATACTTTAGTGAGGTAGCTAACACACAGTCGTCATTTATAACAAACAAACAGGCACATAATAGGCAAAGAAAAGCCATCACCCTGCTTCAATTTTGTACAGGTTCAAAACAATTTGTTCAGTTGCAACTTGAAAAGTTGTTTTTTCTGTATGGGTTATCAACATCACCAGCTTTTATTGACATCCATCCATCCTTCCATCCATCTCTTCCTCTCTCCCCAGTCTGGTCATCCACAGGAAAGCCATATCTGTTATCACAAATGCAAGTAGGACATTAATATCATTGGTGTTAACCTTCAACCCAAATGTCTTATATGTGATGTATGACCAGATGACCAGAGATAAAATCTTGACTCTAGATACGTAGGTTGTATATTAGAAATATTGCTTGATGTCCCATAAAGGTTGATATCGAAGTGTAAACATTCCTTCCCCTTGAATAATACTTGGCATGACACATAAACCTGCAACCAACATTTGTTCTTCATGACTTTTAATCAGAGATCAAATGTAGACTGCAGGTCATCTATGCAAAATGTTGCTTACACTCCCATGAGGGTTTCTACCTGTAAGTGTACATGTTCCTTCCATTTGAATAACAGTTGACGTATTTAACACGCATGCCTACTTGAAATGTTTCTTCTCTGCGATGCCTATTGAGAACAGAAAGGAGCCAACTGCAATGATTTAGCATTGCAGTTAGCTTCCTAATGCACTCAAATGATGAATGCAGGTACACATGTTATCTCTACAAAATATTGCTTGTACTCATGGATGTTGATAGCTTATCAAAGTGTCAGTATTCTCTGTTTTAAGTAGCATTTATTTTCTGTGATGTAAACATATTTATTTTCAACCCTTTCCCCAATTTGCCATAAATATTTTAATTTAACATGGAAGATTTTCAAAGATACTATTTTGTTGTTCTCTTGCAAAACAACCAACCTCAACAACAACACATGCCATCATAAGAGAATCTTCAACACAAGGAATATCAATTTATTTAAACAGCTGCTATCTGAATCCGACTTCAATAATATATGCCAGGAGGCTCATGCCAATGAAGCTTACTAAAAAATTTTAACAATTCTTAACACAGCATTTAACTCTTTTGACGCGTAATATTCTGAGAAACCTAGCTCTCAGCACGTAATAATTTTCAGGAATTTTACCAAAATATGGCTCAGTAGCCAAATTAAAGGTAACTTTTTAACTAGTGGTGACTGAGGTCACGTGACCTTGGTGGCCATCTTGGATTTTAGAAATTTAGACAAAATCAGCTCAATTTTATGTTCTTTCTATTTAACGCCTTGCTTTTTTTTTTGCAGTTTTGATACCATTGAGATAAGTTACTTCTGGAATGATATATAAACCATAAAAAATAAAGAAAACAACAGATTATAACATCCTGAATGTCCATATCAAGAGTAAACTTGACATCGGCAGTCATGATGAATTATGACATTGAGGATTCTCTGTTTCCGATAAAAAAAGATTACTAACATTGTATGTATTGATGATATATGCACCTAAAAAGTAAGGCATGCATACAGAGTCACATATGTATTTATTTCAAACACAATTATATGAAACAAGTCATGTTTTGGCTTCCTGTACTGCACCCTTATAATCCCTGAGTGTGTGATAAAACCCAAAACATGGGGTTACACAAGGTGGCACTCTGCATATTTTACAATTGTATCTGGTTTGTTTTCGTCTGTTTTCTTTCCTATTACTGCAAACAATGCAGTCTGGCTTATTTTTGGCCCCAGGTATCATATCAATGAAATGTCGTTCAGTAAGCCGGATGGCCTGTTTCTCCACTTTAGGGTCTTTCTACTCTCATAGCTGAATTTTAGCTCACCTGAGCGAATCTCAAGGGGAGCTTTACTAAACACTATCTGTCCGTCCGTCGTCCATCGTCCTGCGTCCGGCGTTAACTTTACATTATCGACTTCTTCTCACAAACTACTCAACCAAATTGAACCAAATCTGGTGTGCATTTTCCCTATCATAATTCAATTCAAGTTTGTTCAAATCAAGTTGACCCGCCCCTTGGAAGGGCCACGCCCAAAAAGTGAACCTAAATCTTAAAAAAATCTTCTTCTCATGAACCAGCAGTAGCAGAGACTTGATATTAGGTGTGCAGCTTCCTTTTTAGATTTAGGCTCAGATTTGTTCAACAGAAGTTCTATGGGCTATATTTGTCATTGTTATGGGAGGGGCAAGAATTTTTGCCCCGCCCAAAATTTCTATTTTCCAAATGGAGAGGCTGATTTGAACCAAATTTGATATGAGGTTTTAGTGGGACATAAGTAGTTAATTTATGCCAAAAAAGTTTTCCCGTCGCCCCATGGGAACCGCAGGAGCTAAAAATAGAAAAAATTTAAAACGCCCATATCTCCAAAACTGCACGGCTCTGAGAATATTTTTATGTGGTGTGAAGCTTTCTTAGGACGAACATAATGGAATGGTAACAAAAAATTGTTAGCGGTTTTATCATAGGGAACTTTTTCATGACTTTGAAAAAGTGCTGAGTCACCATTTTTTAACACTGTGGGTAATGGGGAAAACATTAAAGAATCTTCCCCCAAACCACTGGTCCAAAGGCTTTCATATTTCACATATAACACCATTGGAAGGGTGCTTCACATATTTGTTGAAATCAGTTACCTGGGTCCATATTTGGGCTCTCTATGGGAGCCCAAATGTTTAGATTAGTGCAATATGAGGAATATTCTTTAAAAATCTTCTTCAGATCCACCAATCAGTATCTTTTGATATTTGGTATGCAGCATCCTTGGGGGAGGGGGGAGGGGGGAGGATTCAAGTTTGTTCAAGCCAAGTCCCTGGGTTCATATTTGGGCTCACTGTGGGAGCCCGAATTATAACTTAGTTCAAAATGAGGAATTTTCTTTAAAAATCTTCTTCTTCAGATTCAGCAGTCAGAATTTTGTTATATTTGGTATGCAGCATCCTTAGGGCGATGAGATTCAAAATTGCTCAATCCAAGTCCCTGGGTTCATATTTGGGCTCCCTGTGGGAGCCCGAATTATAACTTAGTTCAATATGAGGAATATTCTTCAAAAATCTTCTTCACATCCACCAGTGAGAATCTTTTGATATTTGGTCTAAATTATCCTTAGGGAGGTGAGATATAAGTTCGTTAAAGCCAAGTCCCTGGGTTCATATTTGGGCTTCCTGTGGGAGCCTGAATTGTACCAAAATTTCTATTTTCCAAACTGAGAGGCCAATTTGAACCAAATTTGATATGAGGGCTTATTGGGTCATAAGTACCTAATTTATGCCAAAAACATTTTTCCCGTCACCCCATTGGAACTGCAGGAGCTAAAAATAGAAAAAATTTAAAACGCCCATATCTTCAAAACTACACAGCACTGAGAATTTTTATTTTGTGTGAAGCTTTCTTAAGAACAGCAGAAAGAAATGGTCAAAAAAAAATTGCCATCATTTTTTTTCATAGGGTACTTTTCCAGGACTTTGAAAAAATGCTGAGTCATCATTTTTAATGCAGTGATTAATGGGAAAAACATTAAAGAATCTTCTCCCATACCACTGCTCCAAAGTCTTTTATATTTCACATATAACATCTTTGGAAGATTCATTCACAAGTTTGTTGAAATCAAATCCCTGGGTCCATATTTGGGCTCTCTATGGGAGCCCAGATGTTCAGATTAGTGCAATATGAGGAATATTCTTTAAAAATCTTCTTCTTCCAGTCCACCAATCAGAAGCTTTTGATATTTGGTATGCAGCATCCATAAGGGGGTGAGATTCAAGTTTGTTCAATTTGAGTCCCCGAGTTAATATTGGGGCTTCCTATGGGTGGGGTGAGGGGGTGGCAGGTGGTGCATGTTAGGTTCAGGTTTGTTCAAACCCATTCCTTAGTGTTTTTCCTTAAAATTTGCCATTCATGACTTCATTCCTTTGTAGTGTTGATGAACCATGTCTAACTGAATGTGTCCTCAAATACTTCTTTGAACCACTCTGGCAGGTGAGCGATTAAGGCCACTTGGGGCCTCTTGTTTATAATTTGCCAGGAGACCATCAATGACACACTCCCTGAAAGCTATAGGTGAAAGTTTCTTGCCAGGAGTTGATTTTTAACTTAACTTGACAAAGTCAAGATAAGCTATTACCATCACGCGTGCAGAAGTCTGTTAGTCTGTGAGTCTGTTAGTGTGTGAGTCTGTTCACATTTTCCTTTAGCACAGGCTACACCCTGTAGTTCTTGTCCAATCGTCACGAAATTTCATATGCGAGTTTGGGGTCATGTCGAGATGAGAATGTCCTCTTTTGGTCGCGATCAGTCAACCGTGATGGCTGCCCGAGCTGAAAACCTTTAGCGCAGTCTACAGGTTATGAAGGGATTTCATTGTAACTTGGTAGGATGCCTCTGTATGATATCTAGAGGAGAACATCCTCTTTTGGTCATAATTTGTCAACCGTGATGGCTGCCCAAGCCTGAAACCCAAAAACTTTTAGCACAGTCTGCAGGTCATATTTAATATAGAGGGATTTCATTGTAATTGGTAGGACGACTCTGTATGATGTCTAGATGAGAACTTCCCCATTTGGTCGCGATCTGTCAACCGTGACGACTGCCCAAGCCCAAAACCTGAAAACCATTAGCACAGTCAACAGGTCATATTTATGAAGGGATTTCATTGTAACTTGGTAGGATGACTGCAGATAATGTCTAGATGAGAACGTCCCCTTTTGGTCGCAATCATTCAACCATGACGGCTACAGGGGCCCGAAGCCCGAAAACCTTTAGCACAGTATTTGGTCGTATATATGGGGGGATTTCATTGTAACTTGGTAGGTTGACTCCATATAATGTCTAGATGATAACGTCCCCTTTTGGTCGTGATTGGTCAATTGTAGGGGCTACAAGGGCCCCGAAGCACGAAAATCTTTAGCACAGTCTACAGGTAATAATTTAGGGGTGCAGTGGCATTGCGGTAACCGGTAACCAGTTCTCGTCAGATAACCGAAGTTAAGCAATGTCGAGCCTGGTTAGTCCTTAGATGGGTGACCGTCTGAGTGATCGATTCGGACTCCCGCGTTGTGTCCTTGGGCAACGCACTTAACCCCGATTGTCCACATGAGGGCATGATGATGCCATGTACTAAGGCATACTGCGCGTCGATGGTGCACATGTCTTCAACCAATCTAACCCTGCCTGTGCTGCAGTGCGGAGTTACGATGTTGGGGAGCTGGCAGCTGCTCGTCGTTGCTCGGTGGTTCTCTCCGGGTATTCCGGCTTCCTCCACCCGTAAAACTGTCGCGGTCATGATTAGCCATTGTGCATAAATATGTGATCTTAAACACCAATAAATAATTATGAAGGGATTTCATTGTAACTTGGTAGGATGACTCCAGATAATGCCCAGATGAGAACGTCCCCTTTTGGTCACATTCATTCAACCATGACGGCTGCCCGAGCCCAAAACCTGAAAAACTTTAGCACAGACTACAGGTCGTATTTATGAAGGGATTTCATTGTAACTTGGTAGGATGACTCAGTATAATGTCTAGATGAGGACGATCGCCATTTGGTTGCAATCGATCAACCATGATGGCTACACAGGCCCGAAGCCCAAAAGCCTTTAGCAAAGTCTACAGGCCGTATTTATGAAGGGATTTCATTGTAACTTGATAGGATGACTCGTTTTGGAATAATTTCACTGTAACTTGGTAACTTTTGTTGACATACGTTAACTGTGAGGGCCACATACATTAACTGTGAAGGCCACAATGACCCACCCCACAGTTCTTTAGTACAGTCTACACCTCATATTATTTTTATTAAAAACATAGCATACAGGGAACAGAAATTAACATATTCCCAATTATCACAATTCTTGTCTTATTTCATAATTCTTTCATAAACATTGAACATTATCCTTTCCATCAAACACAACACACAGACAAGTTAAGCTACAGTGTCATTAACACTTTCATTTACTTTCCTTAAAAAACATGGCTGCCACTGGTCATCTCAGATTTTGCCATTAAATTGTCTACAGTTCCTATAGTACATCCTTATTGAAAATATGGCCACCACTGGTCATCTTGGATTTACATCCTACCAAAGATCCACAAGGACCGTTCTTCATGGATGGATGACTCAGAGACCAGCCTAGAGGCTAAATTTAGAGAGAAGTCACTTCTCCCTCCCAAGGTTTTGAGGAGAAATGAGATGAAAATAGGGAGAAGTGAGCAAAAAATATTATTTCTCAAAAAGCTATTTCAAGTAAAGGGTTAAATTCAGTTTATCAAATTACTTTTGACAACCAAATATTCTCAAGAACCCGTGTTAGGTAAAGGGTTAAATTCAGTTTATCAAATTTACTTTTGTCAAACAAATGTTATTTCTCAAAAAGCTACTTTAGGTAAAGGGTTAAATTCCATTTAGCAAATTATTTTTTTGTCAAGCAAATATTATTCTTAAAAAACTGTGTTAGGTAAAGGGTTAAATTCAATTTAGCAAATTTTATTTGCCAGCCAATTTTTTGTCAAAAAGCTGTGTAAGGTAAAGGGTTACATTCAGTTTAGCAAATTATTTTTGCTAACCAAATATTATTTCACAAAATATGTTTAGGTAAGGGTTCAGTTCAGTTTAAAAGCTAATGGTGGGGGGGGGTTAAATTCAGTTTAGTGAATTATTTTTGCCAACCAAATATCATTTCAATTCAGTTTAAAGAATCAGTTCTTCCAGGCAAATGTTCTGTTATCAAGGAACATAATTGAATTTGTCAGTTTGCTTTTTACACCATTTATTTCTGTAACTTACTACTTTTTGGTAATTTAGTGGGACCCTTATTGTGACTGCCGCAAATGGAACACACCCAACAATAATTTTTAAAAATCACATGCTTCAAACTCACAAGTGCAAACTAAAAATTAAACATTTTTATCATTTCCAAAAATGTAGTTTTTAAATAAATACCATGTATAGCGAAGTTTAGCGAAGTTTGATGGGGGAATCACTTTTGAAATGAAACATTAAAAAAGAACTTGAGCATTTTTCGTCTTGTCATCTAACTTCACTCTAGTTCAGTGATCTGAACGTAGTGGCTACCCCTCTACGTTCAGATTCTTCCCATTCAATCCTATAGAAAAAGTTCCCATCAGGTTTTTATGGGAACTGAAAACTCAAAATTAGGAATATATTTCAAGCTTTCGCCCTTATTACCGGCTGCAATGGATAGTACATGTATTTCCTTACATTTGGGCAGAGTTTATTAATCCAAACTATGTTTTTTCCTTTAATTATCGTCATTTGCGTACTCGTGAGGTGGCAACGGAGATTTCGAAATCGGCCATGTTTTTGTTTAAATATAAAACAGTAAAAACAATAACCCAGTAATGGCGCCAGAACGAATAGACCTTTTCATCGGTGCAGAATCGGAATCTGGATCTCATTCGTGCAGAAGAGGTTATCAAACTCGGTCGCATTCGCACAGAGCAGATTACCAAACCCCTTCTGCGCAATTGCGATCGAATTTCCTATTCCGCATCGATGAAAAGGTCTATTCGTTTCGGCGCCATTACCGGGTTATTTTTTTTTTCTGTTTTATATTTAAACAAAAACATGGCCGATTTCGAAATCTCCATTGCCACCTCACGAGTACGCAAATGACAATAATTAAAGGATAAAACCTAGTTTGGTTAATAAACTCTGCCCAAATGTAAGGAAATACGTGTACTATCCATTGCAGCTGGTAATAAGGGCGAAAGCTTGAAATATATTCCTAATTTGTCGAGTTTTCAGTTCCCATAAAAACTTGATGGATATAACTTTTCTCAGCGACTTTTCAAAACTGTAAGGCGACTTCAACTTCACCCAGAGAAAGAAATTGGGCGAATACCTGGTGTTAAGGGCGAAGATATCGCCCACTTCGCCTTGTAGGCAGGTCCCTGGGATGACTTAACTCCACCTGGGAGATGAATTGTCTCAGATTGTAACTCGGAATCTTATGCCATCTCAGAACTCATTGAATATCATCTGAAACCTATAACTAATAGACATCTGAGCTATCTCAAAAATACATAGGATTTCCTGGCTAAAATTTCTAAATTGAAAATATCGAAAAATACAATCCTGGCAACTTTGGATATCAACAGCATGTACACGAATATTGTTATAAATAAAGGTGTTAAATCTGTTAAAAATGCCTTAAAAAAATATCATGATGCAAAACACCCGAATGAACAAATTTTGGATCTTTGGTGCTGAGCTTAAAAGGTAATGATTTTCAGTTCAGTGGAGAAAATTATTTACAAATAATGGGTTGTCCTGTGGGAAAAAGACTCAGGTCGAGGGGGTACTCAAAGAGGAATCAAAATGATATATGGACAATTGCCCACCAGGCATTTGCCCACAGTAAAAAAAAGATATTTGCCTACGGTGCAAGTTGATGAGGAGGACATTTGCCTACTTCAGATAATTACATAGAGGATACTTCCCCACTGGATATTTGTGCACCATCATTGTTTTAATACATGTAAGCACTATGTTTTTATACATACAATGTTTTTACATAACACAGTGAAGACATACGATATTACACTGATTATCTCATCACACTGACTGACTATGTTGTTAAAGATATCAAATATTGTTTTCAAAAGTGATTGTTTTCAAAAGTCGCAGTTATTTTAGCTTTTTTCTATAAATAGGGGTCTATTTCATACTAACCTTCATATCAACTTATGCAATCATGGAAATCATAAAAAGTAATCAAGGGGGTGAGAAGCTGTGTGTGAATGGTTACTCTTATACGAAAAAAAGGTGAACAAATCATCTATTCTTTGGGAATGTTCCAAATGTACACTGAATTGCAAAGAGTTCTTTACAACAGATCTCAAAAAAAAAAAAAAAATATTCTCACACTTATACACCATACAAATATATAGGTATCATTAGAACTGATTCATTGAACCAGTTCTAATGATATCCATATTTGTACAGCTCAGTAAATTTCTGTAAAAGCATTCAAATATGGATATATATTATATTATTTATCTTGTTGGTTGTTCGTTATTTGTCTGATGCATTATTTATTAAAATAAAACTTTTTATTGATATAAAACATCTTTGTTAGCTTAACTTGAAAAAGTCAAGATAAGCTATTGCCATCACGCATGCGGAAGTCTGTGAGTGTGTTAGTCTGTGAGTCTGTGAGTCTTCACATTTTCCTTTATCACAGGCTACATCCCGTAGTTCTTGTCTGATCGTCACGAAATTACATATGCAGGTTTGGTGTTATGTCCAGATGAGAACGTTTCCTTTTGGTCGTGATCGGTCAACCAGTATGGCTGCCCGATCCCAAAACCCGAAAACAATTTGCACAGTCTACAGGTTGTATTTATAAAGGGATTTTATTGTAACTTGGTAGGATGCCTCTGTATAATGCCTAGATGAGAACGTTCCCTTTTGTTCATGATCTGTCAACCGAGATGGCTGCCCAAGCCCGAAACCCAAAAACTATTAGCACAGTCTGCAGACCATGTTTAATATGGAGGGATTTCATGGTAACGTGGTAGGATGACTCCATATGATGTCTAGATGAGAATTTCCCCATTTGGGTGCGATGTGTCAACCATGACAACTGCCCGAGCCCAAAACCCGAAAACCTTTAGCATAGTCTACAGGTCATATTTATGGAGGGATTTCATTGTAACTTGGTTGGTTGACATTTAATGTCTAGATGAGAAAGTCCCCTTTTGGACGTGATTGGGCAACTGTGACAGCTACAGGGGCCCGAAGCCCGAAAACCTTTAGCACAGTCTACAGGTCATATTTTTGAAGGGATTTCATTGTAACTTGTTAGGTTGACTCCATATATTGACAAGATGATGGCATCCCCTTTTGGTCGTGATTGGTCGACTGTGACGGCTACAGGTGCCCAAAGCCCAAAAACCTTGAGCACAGTCTACAGGTCATATTTATGAAGAGATTTCATTGTAACTTCGTAGGATCACTCCAGATGATGCCCAGATGAGGATGTCCCCTTTTGGTTGCGATCATTCAGCCATGATGGCTGCCTGAGCCTGAAGCCCGAAAACCTTTAGCACAGTCTTCAGGTCATATTTATGAAGGGATTTCATTGTAACTTGGTAGGTTAACTTCATATAATGTCTAGATAAGAATAGCTCCTTTTGGACATGATTGGGCAATTGTGACGGCTAGACGGGCCGAAGCCCAAAAACCTTTAGCACAGTCTTCAGGTCATATTTATGAAGGGATTTCATTGTAACTTGGTAGGACGACTCCAAATAATGTCTAGATGAGCACGTCCCCTTTTGGTCACGGTCATTCAGCCTCGATGGCTGCCCGAGCCCAAAAACCATTAGCATAGACTATAAGTCATATTTATGGAAGGATTTCATTGTAACTTGATGGGTTGACTCCATATAATGCCTAGATGATGACATCCCCTTTTGGTCATGATTGGTCAACTGTGACCGCTACAGGTGCCCGAAGCCTGAAAACCTTGAGCACAGTCTACAGGTCATATTTATGAAGGGATTTCATTGTAGCTTCATAGGATCACTCCAGATGATGCCCAGATGAGAGTGTCTCCTTTTGGTTGTGCTCATTCAACCCTGATGGCTGCCTGAGCCCAAAGCCTGCAAACCTATCAATAGCACAGTCTGCAGGTCATATTTATGAGGGGATTTCATTGTAACTTGGTAGGTTGACTTCATGTAATGTCTAGATGAAAACATCTCCTTTTGGACGCAATTGGGCAACTGTGAAGGCTACAGGGGCCCGAAGCCTGAAAACCTTTAGCACAGTCTACAGGTCATATTTATGAATGGATTTCATTGTAACTTGGTATGATGACTCCAAATAATGTCTAAATGAGAATGTCCCTTTTTGGTCACGATAATTCAGCCTTGATGGCTGCCTGAGCCCAAAAACCTTTAGCATAGTCTATAGGTTGTATTTATGGAAGCATTTCATTGTAACTTGTCTACAGGTCATATATATGAAGGGATTTCATTGTAACTTTGTATGATCACTCCAGATTATGCCCAGATGACAATGTCCCCTTTTGGTCACGATCATTCAACCATGATGGCTTCCTGAGCCCAAAACCTGAAAAACTTTAGTACAAACTACAGGTAGTATTTGTGAAGGTATTTCATTGTAACTTAGTAGAATGACTCAGTATAATGTCGAGATGAGGACGTTTTAGTTGCAATCGGTCTACTGTCATGGCTATATTTATGAAGGGATTTCAATGTAACTTGATAGGATGACTCATTATAACCCCCCCCCCCCCCCCCCCCCCCCCCGCAAACAAAGTTTGGGGGGTATATAGGAATCACCCTGTCCATCCGTCTGCTCATCTGTCCGTCGGTCCATCTGTCCATCCTTATAAGCGGAACTCCTTCTAAACTGTTTGAAGAATTTTCATGAAACTTTATACAATGGAAGAACTCCATATGAAGATGTGCATGAAGCAATATAATTCTGTTCTGGCGTTTCCAAGGGGAGATAATCTAACTTATACATTTCAGGCACGGGGGGGTATCACTTTGTGAGCTTGATCACTGTACCTCTAGTTTTGGAATAATTTCGCTGCAACTTGGTAACTTTCATTGAGATACGTTAACAGTGAGGGCCACATACATTAACTGCGAGGTCATATTAACCCACCCCTCAGCTCTTTAGTACAGTGTACACCTCATATTATTTTTTTTTATTAAAAACATAGCATACAGGGAACAGAAATTAACATATTCCCAATTATCACAATTCTTGTCTTATTTCATAATCCTTTCATAAACATTGAACATTATCCTTTTCATCAAACACAACACACAGACAAGTTAAGCTACAGTGTCATTGACGCTTTCATTACTATTGAGTGTGAGGTGGAGTGTTAGAATGAGCAAGAAATCCAGTGCATCATACCAAGTTTACTTTAGATCTGAAATGCTGAGCTCTTCAATGTTCATAACAGCATTTAAAGTCCAAGATAAAATTGTTATGTTACAGAAAGAAGGATAGTGGGCAAATATCCTCCTTCCAATTGAAAAAACTTGGGGAATTATTTATTAGCTCACCGAAGGGAGCTTAACTTATCACTTACTGTCCGTCGTCGCCCGTCGTCGCCGTCGTCCGTCGTGAACTTTACATTATCTATTTCTCCTCACAAACTACTTGACCAAATTGAACCAAATTGTGTGTGCTTGTTCCTTATCGAATGTCAATTCAAATTTGTGCAAACAAACTTTCCACGCCCACAGAGGGCACCAGAAGGGGCATAACTCTGATAGCACCCATAAATTTTTTCACAAATTCAAAAAAATCTTCTTCTTCTTCAGATCCACCAGTCAGAATCTTTTCATATTTGTTATACAACATCTCTAGGGGGGTGAGATTCAAGTTTGTTCAAACCGAGTCCCTGGGTTAAGATTTGGGCTCTCTATTGGTGCAATTTGAGGAAATTTCTTTAAAAATCATCTTCAGATCGACCACTCAGAATCCTTTCATGTTTGGTATACAACAGCTATAGGGGGGTCAGATTCAAGTTTGTTCAAACCTGGTCCGGGGTTAATTTGGGCTACCTATGGGAGCCTGAATTTTAACTAAGTGCAATATGAAGGAGTTTCTTTAAAAATCTTCTTCTTCAGATCCACCAATCAGAATCCTTTCATATTTGGTATACAACATCTCTAGGTGGGTCAGATTCAAATTTGTTCAAATTGGGACCCTGGGTTAATATTTTGGCTCCCTATTTGAGCCCAAAGTTTAACTTCGTGCAATGTGAGGTGATTTCTTTAAATACAATACCAGAAGAATTATGGTAGTTTTTAGGCAGCAATCATATTACATTTATATGGTTAGTTCAGGGTTAATTATCCCAGATCTGTCTTTTTGTCATCCTTGAATTATTTTAATGACCTCAGTTATCTCAGATTGGGTTGGTTTGCACAAGTTAATTATGACAGCACTCCGAACATTTTGTGCTTGATTTCTCGCTGTGTATTTGTGACCAGTCAGTCTGTGAATTGCATCGAAACGACTGGGTCAGGTGGTGAATTTCCAATCAAAATTAAGATTGGTGGTCGACGATCTGAGTGGTTTGCTGTACTGGTATTTTGCGGAGGATCAGTACGTCTGTATTTAGTTCTTAGTTTTCCCCATTCGCCAGTAAATATATTTCGTATGTTTTCTATTAAGACATGTCAGATATGGATAAATGTTCCAAAATCTTGATCATCGGCCACTCCATGATTTCTCGACTTGCGCGTTTTTTTAACAGGACAGCGCGTCACCACACTAACTTGACCAATGATTTTCGTCTCAATGAGATTCAATGCTGTAATTTGAATTGCCGTGCTGTGGGAAAACCCGGTGCCACTATGACCTCTTTCCGTGGATATGCAATACGCTACGTCCAGGAATTTAAACCCAATGTTGTAATATTTCAAATCGGGGGTAATGAGGTAGCAGAACATGACCCACTTTCACTGGGAAGTAATATTGATGACCTCACGACAGACATTCTGAAACAGTCACATGTCCAATTTGTTTTTGTGTGCCAATTATTTCATCGCACATATGTTCGTCCATCAACGAAATGTCCCACAATATCCGTTGTTGAATATAACACTAGAGTCAATACAATAAATAATTATTTAAAGGAAGTATTGCCTTCTTCATCCTCCAAAATTAAGTTCTGGACACACGCAGCTACATTCTATTGCCGCACAACATTTGTGTGACGGGGTTCACTTTACTGAGGCAGGGCTTAAAAAATATTGTCGCAGCTTACGCGGCTGTATCTTGTTTTTCTTCAATAAGGTAGGCCTCCAGTAGAATAATTACATTTTATGGCATTATGTCTTGTATGCATATTATTGACGTTTAGTCTAATAAAACTTATTACATACATGTATGGTGTATCATGTTACGGACCGGTGGCTAACATTGACCTTGATTAGGATACATGATTCAATACTTATACTATACATAGATTGAGTTTTAAGGGGGGCGGGGGGGGGGGGGGGGGGGGGGTTTGCCTGTCTTGGATATTATTTTGCCTTTTTAGGCTCTTAAGTCTAACTTCCAACTGCTGGGGTTAGCGGCGCATGTCTGTGTTACTCTGTCGTTGCCTCTGGTTCAAGCTGTTGCACTGCCCGCTTTGTGTACATTCTGTGCATCAATTGGTAGCTTCATCTTGTTAATTGTGATCGGGCACGGGGTAGCTGTACCATGTTTTTTCCTTCATCTCCAAGAAACTTTACATGTATATGTTTATACTCCACATTGTACGATTCCATGACATGAATTGCCTTTGATTTGATATCTTTTTGCGGTATGGCTCCCTGGGCTCTGCCGTCAATTGCAGGGGCGACAAACTTTTATTTGTAGCTCCTATAGGGGTTACCTATTGTTGATCTTACTGTAAGATCTTCTTGAGCGACTAACATTTGTCGTTCTTTGGCCAGATTTTCTCTGGTATGTTACATGTATATTCTGTTGGGTACATAATGGTGTGTTCATGCTTCTTCCTGTGGGAGCTTTATATCCAGATCGGCGAGCCTTAAACGATGTTGTGACTGGTTGCTTGTGTTTATCCTACTTTTTTTTCATTTTTCTTTTCAGAATGCCCAAACGGCGTAATGATTTGACTGATGGTCTTTCAGAATTATTTCAACCGTCCAATGCCAAAAGGCCCAGTATTCCTAGGGTTCACGCTCGAGTACCACCACTCATGACAATACTGGATAGCCTAGGGTGTCTGTTCGTGCTCCAGGGGACATCATTGACAGTTCTATTGCATCCACCTCCACTGCTGTTCCAGACAGTAGGCCTAGGCCACCTTCCCAGAATGTTAAGAGATGCAAGAATAAATCCGGGCATGGTCGTTCTTCTGCACAGATAAGATCCAGAAATAGTAGGGCCGATAGGGTTAATCCCCCCTAGTCCAACAGATACTAATGTTGCCCGTAACTCTACGGTTGTTTCGCATCAGCAGGAGGTCATACCAAGTTTTAATTCACCTTTTCCTCTACCAGTGGTTACAGCTCCATACAGTTGTGACTCTCGGGGCAGTGCGGGGGGGGGGCTAACCCTATTTTTGTGCACAGTAATTAGGATAGCTTCTCCACTAACAGTCCTGTTACAAGTATACCAAATCTGGGACATACCACCGTTCATTCTTCTGCAAACTTTTTACCTTCGGTTGGATCACCAGTGTCTCCTGATTCCGAGTTATTAACAGTACGTTTACCACGTCACATTGTGCAACAGTTACAGGTTAATCATGGACAGGGTATACAGACTGTTTCTGAAGCAGTTACTGCAGCATTACAGGCTACAGGGTCTTCCACCATTCCTACTTCCAGTGCCAGTATGATGCCAGTTGGTCCTTCCCGTTTCGACCCGGTATGGGATTCCATCGTTCCGGAGGCCAATCCATTGTCCAATGGGGATGTGATGTCCATTCAATCCATTTCATCAGTCCATGGTTACTCAGCCGAATAGCGGGCAAGGCAATGATCATATATTTTCTTCAGTTCCGTTAGCACACCATGTCAGTCCAAAATTGAAATCTCAAATATGGGCCAATGAATATGTTAATTTGGCAGCCCTTCTTCTGCAATAAGAGCATGAGGCTACTTATTCCATGGCGATGCAGGGTGGTGACGAAGGTCCTTCTTTGGTTTTTGTTCCCAAACCTCTGAAATCTATCACCCACTTGGCTCAATGGTTTCGTGCTTTTGAGATTTTTTGTTCAGTTTACGTAGAGAAATTTCCACATCAGATTCAAGCTCTTCTTAAATACCAGTCCAATATTCGTCATATGTCATCAATTGGCTATGACTGGATTTTTTATGATTGGGAATTTCAAACACTTCGGCCAACTAGTCTTTCTCTCCAATGGGATAGTCTCCATTGGGAGTTATATCTCAAAGCCATGCCCTCTACCAGGACTTCAGTCGGTTATCAAAGTCAAAACCAGATTCATCCCAGGGTCAACTCTTTCAAAGGTAGGCAGTCACAGCAAGGGAGTTTCGGTATTCCTAATGGATTTTGTTATAAGTTTCATTCTGGTCAATCCTGTCAGGGCAAATGTGGTTTTTCGCACCTCCGGGTAATTCAAGGCAGAATTTTCGTGTGTGCAGAAATACCAATCACCCCACTGAACAGGTCTTTCCAGGAGGGGTTTCACCAGGGAATTTTCAGTACCATAGTAACGCCAGTGCGAGTAAAAGTTCTAAGTAAACTGTTACAGGGTTTTGATACATCTGCTGGTGCCACTCTTATTGACGGATTCCAGCATGGCTTTCGAATTGGTGTGGGGACACCTGTTGTTCATGGGGAATCAGGCAATCTCCGCTCCGCTCATACTTTCCCGGCCATTGTTCAGAAGAAAATCAATAAGGAAATTAAAATGGGCAGACTTGGGGGCCCCTTTTCTGAACTGCCTTCTTGTCCTGTTATTATATCACTGATCGGTGATGTTCCTAAAAAAGCTCCAGGAGAATACCGTATGATTCATCACCTGTCTTTTCCATATGGCGCATCGGTTAATGATAGTATCCCCAAAGAAAAATCGGTAGTTCATTATCAATCTATTGATGACGCAATTCGGGTTGTTTGTCAACTGGGGAAGGGTTGCTATATGGCGAAGACAGATGTTGAGTCTGCATTTCGTTTAATACCCGTTCATCCTGCTGATCAACCGCTCCTCGGTTTTAAATGGAATAAGATGTATTACTTTGATCGATGCCTTCCTATGGGTTGTGCCTCCTCTTGTAAAATTTTTGAGAGTTTTAGCTCCACGTTGCACGTGAGAAGACCTTTGAACCTGTATCCTGTTTAACATTGTTGGGTATTGAGTTAGTTTCTGTTGCAATGGTTGCCCGTTTGCCGTCTGATAAGTTGCTTAAATGTCGATCATTAATTACAGCTATGATCGGTCGGAAAAGGGCTTCATTGCAAGAACTGCAGTCTATCATCGGCCTGCTTAATTTTGCTTGTTCTGTGGTTGTGCCAGGTCGGGTGTTCTTACGACGTATGATTAATCTTACTATTGGTTTATCCCGGCCTCATAGAATTTGTGTTTCTGAGCAGGTACGGCAGGATCTTCGCTTGTGGTTTCTTGATAGTTTCAATGGTAACTCTGTCTTTTTGCCACTGCAGTGGGCTGATAATGAGCAACTTACCTTTCACACATATGCTGCCGGTAGCTTCGGTTTTGGTGGTATTTTCGGGATTGAATGGTTTTATGGTGCTTTGTCGTAGGTTGATAAACATTGCAACATTGCTGTTCTTGAGCTGTATCCCATAGTTTTGTCATTACATTTGTTTGGGTCCTGGTTATGTGATCGACGCATTCTTTTTTATTGTGACAATTCGGCAGTGGTTCAGTGCGTTAACACTCAAACCTCCTGTGATTCAGTTCTCCTGCAACTTTTACGTCAAGTTGTTTTAATCTGTCTGAAATATAACATTCTTTTTAAAGCTCAGCACGTTCCTGGCAAATCTAACAAATTAGCAGATGCTCTTTCTCGGTTGCAGGTTCAGGAGTTCAAGAGACTTGCACCTTCTTATCAGCAGCATCCTGTTCCCATTCCACACCACTTCAGCTTAACAGCCTTGTTGAGACCATTGGGACATTAATGGACAATGCGCTAGCACCATCAACTAGTCGGTTTTACCAACTCTCTTACCATCGTTTTGCACGTTTTTGTGCAAAATTCCGCTTGCGCAGTTCGCTGCCCATTACTGTTGATAGATTATGTTTGTTTATTGCCCATATGTATAATGTTGGATATTCCTCAAAATATATCGACTCTTTGCTTTCTGGCCTCTCATACATTCATCATTTGTGTGATCCATCAGATAATTTTGTGGTCAAGAAATTGCTCGTGGGAATCAAACGTCTGCAACCCTCTGTGGATGTTAGGCTTCTCATAACATTGCCTGTTTTAGGCAAGCTCATTACTACTCTCTCCACCTGTTCTGCGAGTGATTACCAATGCAAATTATTCCAGTCACTTTTTTCCTTAGCCTTTTTCGCCTTTGCGAGGATTGGGGAGTTCTGTCCACTCCGGTCACACGATAAAGATAAAGTTCTGCAATTATCTGATGTCCACTGTCATTCTGAGGGTCAGTCGGCAGGCTTCTTGCTCATCTTTCAACATTTTAAACACAATTTGGGTTGTACACCCCACTATGTCTGGGTCACACCGCTGCCTGATCCTTCTGTCTGTCCTGTTGCATTCTTGAAGATTTTTTCTTGCGCTGAGGGGCCCGACGTATGGTCCCTTTTTCGCTTATCCTGATGGATCACCTGTTTTACGTCATACATTCAATGCTGTTTTACAACAAAGCTTAAATGTATGTCAATTGGACACATCCGCCTTCAAAGGTCACAGCTTCCGTATTGGCACTGCCACTTGGGCAGCCAGTAGGGGTTTTACTGATTCTCAAATCAGGATGATGGGCAGATGGAAGTTGAATGCTTTTCGCAGTTACATCCACAGCTCTCCTCTGACGTGATCTCTTTCTTCAAGCTGGGAGTATTGGCACTGGAAGTGGAGGTGGTGACCTCTTCTATTTCAATTTTCCCCCTCAGTTTCTGTGGGGGCAGCAATTGGGGTTCCATATGATATAGGCATCCATTGGAATTTGTACCAGTCTGCATTAACTTAGTACCGTTGCGTCAACACTGCTGGGGCAGGGTTGCTCATACTGTCTACGGCAGGTCTAGGGTTGATGGTAGTTAGCATGTCTATGTCCATGGTGCTATCCCTTCTGCAGACATTGGTTCTCATGGATTGTTCAACCCATTGGTTGTTTTGGGACATTAATACTATTATATACATTGTCTTGTGCATCCAGGGATGCTGGGGCATTCCTGGCTGCTTATTTAGGGGTCAGCGCGGGGGTGTTGTCCAGTTATATTGTACATAGCAAATTATTACGCACTCCTGACGTCGCGGGGGCGAAGTCATTAAACTCTTTCATTTTATGTTTATGTTATTTTTTGTTCATCATGGCCGTTATCCATTATTCGTTCCTTGCTAGCGTAGGGTTGTGCTACGGTGGCAAATTATTGTTGCCTGCCCGTGGCTTTTCATGAGCTTTGGCTGCACGTACTGTGTAAGACTTGTCATTCATATAAATGATCAGGTTCGGCTGATTTTTCAGTTGCTGCTCTTCTTGCAGTGTGGGGACACTGTTCTTTCCATTTTTGTGCTTTGCTTATTTCATTCATGTACTTGTCTCCTATATATTTTGCGAGTTTTTGTCAGGGGAGTTAGCAGATGCTCTTTCTCGGTTACAGGTTCAGGAGTTCAAGAGACTTGCACCTTCTTATCAGCAGCATCCTGTTCCCATTCCACACCACTTCAGCTTAACAGCCTTGTTGAGACCATTGGGACATTAATGGACAATGTGCTAGCACCATCAACTAGTTGGTTTTACCAACTCTCTTTCCATCGTTTTGCACGTTTTTGTGCAAAATTCCGCTTGCGCAGTTCACTGCCCATTACTGTTGATAGATTATGTTTGTTTATTGCCCATATGTATAATGTTGGATATTCCTCAAAATATATCGTCTCTTTGCTTTCTGGCCTCTCATACATTCATCATTTGTGTGATCCATCAGATAATTTTGTGGTCAAGAAATTGCTCGTGGGAATCAAACGTCTGCAACCCTCTGTGGATGTTAGGCTTCTCATAACATTGCCTGTTTTAGGCAAGCTCATTACTACTCTCTCCACCTGTTCTGCGAGTGATTACCAATGCAAATTATTCCAGTCACTTTTTTCCTTAGCCTTTTTCGCCTTTGCGAGGATTGGGGAGTTCTGTCCACTCCGGTCACAAGATAAAGATAAAGTTCTGCAATTATCTGATGTCCACTGTCATTCTGAGGGTCAGTCGGCAGGCTTCTTGCTCATCTTTCAACATTTTAAACACAATTTGGGTTGTACACCCCACTACGTCAGGGTCACACCGCTGTCTGATCCTTCTGTCTGTCCTGTTGCATTCTTGAAGATTTTTTCTTGCGCTGAGGGGCCCGACGTATGGTCCCTTTTTCGCTTATCCTGATGGATCACCTGTTTTACGTCATACATTCAATGCTGTTTTACAACAAGGCTTAAATGTATGTCAATTGGACACATCCGCCTTCAAAGGTCACAGCTTCCGTATTGGCACTGCCACTTGGGCAGCCAGTAGGGGTTTTACGGATTCTCAAATCAGGATGATGGGCAGATGGAAGTCGAATGCTTTTCGCAGTTACATCCACAGCTCTCCTCTGACGTGATCTCTTTCTTCAAGCTGGGAGTATTGGCACTGGAAGTGGAGGTGGTGACCTCTTCTATTTCAATTTTCTCCCTCAGTTTCTGCGGGGGCAGCAATTGGGGTTCCATATGATATAGGCATCCATTGGAATTTGTACCAGTCTGCATTAACTTAGTACCGTTGCGTCAACACTGCTGGGGCAGGGTTGCTCATACTGTCTACGGTAGGTCTAGGGTTGATGGTAGTTAGCATGTCTATGTCCATGGTGCTATCCCTTCTGCAGACATTGGTTCTCATGGATTGTTCAACCCATTGGTTGTTTTGGGACATTAATACTATTATATACATTGTCTTGTGCGTCCAGAGATGCTGGGGCATTCCTGGCTGCTTATTTAGGGGTCAGCGCGGGGGTGTTGTCCAGTTATATTGTACATAGCAAATTATTACGCACTCCTGACATCGCGGGGGTGAAGTCATTAAACTCTTTCATTTTATGTTTATGTTATTTTTTGTTCATCATGGCCGTTATCCATTATTCGTTCCTTGCTAGCGTAGGGTTGTGCTACGGTGGCGAATTATTGTTGCCTGCCCGTGGCTTTTCATGAGCTTTGGCTGCACGTACTGTGTAAGACTTGTCATTCATATCAATGATCAGGTTCAGCTGATATTTCAGTTGCTGCTCTTCTTGCAGTGTGGGGACACTGTTCTTTCCATTTTTGTGCTTTGCTTATTTCATTCATGTACTTGTCTCCTATATATTTTGCGAGTTTTTGTCAGGGGAGTTTCTCGTCTTAAATTCCTACTCCTTTTTGTTTCCCATTTTCCTTCCTTCCCTGCTGTTTTGTGGGCGGAATGCATCCCTCAACACGAATGCCACAGGTGGGTCTGGTTAAGGGATGCATTTTGGGCGTTTTTTCATACCGCCCACAACGTAGACAACATTTTCCAAAATGAAACTCCCCATAGAGCAGTAATTATAATTATTCTACTACTCCTTTATTGACTACAGTGTACTTATGATTCATATATCAAACAATAAAATCTACATTAGTAATTTACAGTGTAGTCCTAAAACACATACATTAGTTCTTATTAATTGCTCATTGCAAGTTTGGTTTTCCAATCCATGATGGCTGCATGAATACAATACCAGAAGAATTATGGTAGTTTTTAGGCAGCAATCATATTACATTTATATGGTTAGTTCAGGGTTAATTATCCCAGATCTGTCTTTTTGTCATCCTTGAGTTATTTTAATGACCTCAATTATCTCAGATTGGGTTGGTTTGCACGAGTTAATTATGACAGCACTCCGAACATTTTGTGCGTGATTTCTCGCTGTATATTTGTGACCAGTCAGTCTGTGAATTGCATCGAAACGACTGGGTCAGGTGGTGAATTTCCAATCAAAATTCCACCCGCTTCCCCAACCAACACCTTTGTAAATTTATTGCACTGATATAGCTTGTCAAGTGTCCTCGGTATGGGTACAGTTTAGGTTGTGTGGTCGTTTTTTCATACCGCCCACAACGTAGGCAACATTTTCCAAAATGAAACTCCCCATAGAGCAGTAATTATAATTATTCTACTACTCCTTTATTGGCTACACTGTACTTATGATACATATATCAGACAATAAAATCTACATTAGTAATTTACAGTGTAGTCCTAAAACACATACATTAGTTCTTATTAATTGTTTTCCAATCCATGATGGCTGCATAAAAACCTTCTTCATATCGACCAGTCAGAATTCTTTCCTATTTGGTATATGACATCTCAAGGGGGATCAGATTCAAGTTTGTTCAATTTGAGTCCTTGGCTTAATATTTAGACTGTATGGGCAGGGGTAGTGTTGGGGGGGGGGGGGGGGGGGTGCATGTTATGTTCAGGTTTGTTCAAATCCATTCCTTAGTGTTTTTCCATAAAATATGCCCCTCATGACTTCATTCCTTTGTAGAGTTGATGAACCATGTCTAAGTGAATGTGACCCCAAATACTTCTTTGAACTACTTTGGCTGTTGAGCGATTCAGACCCCTTGGGGCCTCTTGTTTATTTATTTATTGGTGTTTAAGGTCACATACTTAAGCACAATGGCTAATCGTGACCGTGACAGTTTTACGGGTGGAGGAAGCCGGAGTACCCAGGGAGAACCACTGAGTATCGCCGAGCAACTGTCAACTCCTCAACATTCTAACTCTGTTCAGCTCTGCTCAAGCAGGGTTGCAGCGGTTGAAGACATGCGCACCATCGACGTGTAGTTCGCCTCAGTACATGGTGTCATTATATCCCCATGTAGTCAACCAGGATAAAGTGCCTTGCCCATGGACAAAACGCGGGTCGTCCCAGACGGTGATCGAACTCGGACCTCTAGCATAGAAGTCCAACAGTCTACCACTGAGCCACTGCGCTCCCTGCTTGGGGAATTGTCAAGTGGGTAAATATCCTTTTTCCATATAGAAAGTGTGGGCAATTGTTCACTGATGAATTTACTGCCATGGGCAAAAGTCTGTTTTTCCAATTAAATTACCATGGGCAAATGTCTGGTGGGCATTTGTCATGGATTCTCGAAACTCCCTTCATTGTGATTCACCCAATATCATTACCTTATCACTTGTAAACGTTATCGGAAACAGTATGTAGGTCAAAGTTAAAATCCTTTCCGAATGTGTGCTACTCGACACAAAAAGGATATAAAACATAATGCTAATGCCTCAGTAGCACAATATTTCAACCTTCTAGGCCATTCTTTGGAAGATTTTGAAATCGATCCTATTGAACAACCACCAATTAAAGAGACATGAGAAGAAACAGATGAATTTAGACATGAAAAGCTTTTTGGATCAATACACTTCAAACCCTATGGCCATTTGGTATGAACATATCAGAGTTTTGTTTTTTGGGGGTGATGTAGTGTTTGTCATTTGCATCCGTCCATCCATCTGTCTGTCTGTCTGTCTGTCCATCCGTCCGTCCGTCCGTCCGTCCGTCCATCCGTCAGGAAGATTTTCGAATCTGCTCCCTAAATCTGAGATGCTTTGTTGGATTTTGTTGAAACTTGGTTTACATGATGCTTATGGGGAGACGATGTGTTGCACACAAATTTTTCTTTATTCGATGGAGGTCAAGGTCACAGATCAAGGTCATTGCCAATCGGGGGCAAAGTCACTTCCGAGTGACAATCTCTTGTTTCACGTTAAAATCTCATCAAGGTTCAGTACATGTATAAGTTCATGAAAACAATATTTTGGCGGCATATTACAAGAAAAAACGTTTCAGTAGGAAATGTCTGTGCCAGTGCATATTTTTTGTACCGTAAACACACATAAGCAAGTGCCAGAGTTCATACACTGGTATGCCCAAAAACCAAAATAGTTTTCAGTTTTATCCAATGTTAGTCCATGTGTTAATCTTAATTTTCATATTTATTTATTATTATCTCACCTGACTGAAAGCTTAAGTGATTGCTTTTTGTCTGTCGTCCGGCATCCATCGTCCGTCAATCCGTCGTCCATCCAGTGTGAACTTCACATTATGGACTTCACCACTTAAAGCCCTGGGCCAAATTGAACCAAATTTGATATGCATGGTCCTTATCATATGACAATTCAAGTTTGTTCAAATAAAGTTGCCACGCTGCATAGGGAGAGAGTGGGGGAAAATGCTCCAAAATTCTAGAAAAATCTTCTTCTCATGAACCAGTGGGTACAATGACTTGATATTTGGTATGAAGCTTCCTTCTAAGGTGTAGAATCAAGTTTGTTCAAACGAAGTTCATGAAGCAATATTTGCCTTCGTAATGGGAGGGGCAAGATTTTGGTCCCGCTCAAAATTATATTTTCTGAATCGATGGTCAGATTTGAGTGAAATTCTGTATGTGGTATTATTTGGTTATAAGTACTTAATTCATGGTAAAAATATTTTCCATGTTCCTTGTGGGAACCCCAGGAACTAAAAATAGAAAATATTTTCAAATGCCCCTTTTTCCCAAACCACATGGAACAGAGAACTGTTATTTGGTATGAAGCATCATTACGACCAGTAGAATCAAATAATGAAAAAAAATTGCTATCGGTTATGTTAGCGTGTTCTGGGGGGTGGGGGGGGGGGGGGGGGGTGGTGGGCATCAATGAAATGCTGAGTCAGCATATTTGCAAATATTAATGAAAATTTCTTCTCCAGAACCACTGATCAGAATCTTCTGATATTTGGCATACAGCATCCATAGGAGGGTCAAATACAAGTGTGTTAAATTTAAGCCCTTCGGTTCATATTTGGGCTCAATACAGGATACCAAATCTTAACTTAGGGCAATATGGGAAATAATTAGAGCTGAGGTAAAACAGTTAAAGGGTTTTTGTTTGATCGATTAATCACATGGATTAACCTCGGTAAACCGATTAATCAGTTGTCCCGATGGATCACTGAATAGCTGCCGTGTTGTTGATGATTTACAGAGTTAATAAGGTCCCATTTTCTGGCTATTGATACAGTGTAACGTTCACGTGAGTGAACAAGTACATCAGCACGCAATTTGCATGCTGTATTCTATTCTGTATCACACAGGAATCTTAATAATATGAAAGAGAAACATTGATCATTGCCTAAGATTTACTCATGTGGCATGTGCAGAAACAAAGGAGCAGTTAATGTGCATAATCCCAGGTAAGTATATTGCAGCAGTTTTTAGATTTTTAGGAGCGCACAATCATTCCTTGCAGCCTTGCACCCGCACCAGGCCCCAGGAAACATGCGCAGTACGCTCTGGAAACTGGAAAGGCTATGTTTAAAAAAAAATAACGTGTGTCTGCACTGTCTTCCAGTTCCAGACTGCCAGCAGCTTTGAAGTTTTGTTTATGTTAGGGTGTGTGCGAATAACGATTACTCGATTGCAGTGTGCATGTCGTATCTCGCTTAGTGAGTCTGCACACGGAATTAGTTTCAGTGGCATCGTTTGATCTTTTCCAGCAAAGTTGCAGACTTGCAGCTACTTTGAGAACATCATAAACCAAACAACTCAATAATTAATAATTTAAATAGAGGCATAGCTCTTAACATTCCCTGCAGTACCCATGTTATAACTGTCGTTTTGAACCCCCCCCCCCCCCTCCCTCCCTCTTACATACACACACACACTTGTTTTCTTGTTCGACTCGATTTGATCTGCAGTTGAAATGATGCAAATGGCAACCATATATTATATATCTGTCAATCTTATAGTGTATCCGCCCCATTCATATGACGTCACACTTGTATTTGTTAATGGAATTACTGGGATGTAGGATACTTAACATTCAAACACCGATGATCACACGCTGTGCTGACAATGCCAATATTGAGTTTTACTTTAGAACATGTGCCTACAAAATGTAATCAGGATTATCGAACGAAGGCCTGGTGTATGGTGCCCTGAAAGTGAGTATTGGATTAATTAGATGGCACCACTGGGAGGTGGCATCTACTGAAATATCGCACTCAATTCATGACTGAGGGAGAGAATTGCATGAAAATACGGAAACTGAAAATGACAACGTTATCAGGATAAAACATATGCCAACTTCACTGATGTTTTGACAATGTCATAGTGAGTTCTGCGAGCATTTGAAACTGACAGCTTGGGGGGTGTTTGTTACAGTGTTAACATCCATAATGCGTTAGTTCTAAGATAACGCTTAATTTATCAAGTTCAGCTCTAGGAATAATCTTTAAAAATCTTCTGCTGGTCAGAATGT
Organism: Pictodentalium vernedei; assembly: GCA_031216915.1. Classification (NCBI taxonomy): domain Eukaryota; kingdom Metazoa; phylum Mollusca; class Scaphopoda; order Dentaliida; family Dentaliidae; genus Pictodentalium; species Pictodentalium vernedei. The sequence goes on along the minus strand of CM062296.1, from coordinate 516,605,223 downwards.
TTTAATATTTGGTAAACCTCATTGTTATGAGGGTCAGATTCAAGTTTGTTCACATCAAGTCTCTCAGTTAGTATTTGGGCTTCCTGTGGGGGCCAGAATTTTAACTTAATATAATATGAGGAAATTTCTTTAAAAATCTTCTTTTTCAGATCCACCAGTCAAACTCCTTTCATATTTGGTACACAGCATCTCTAGGCAAGCCAGATTCAAATTTGTTCAAATCGAGTTTCTGGGTTAATATTTGAGCTCTCTATGAGGGCCCAAATTTTACCTTAATGCCATATGGGGAAATTTCTTTAAAAATCTTCTTCTTCCGATCCACGAGATAGAATCTTTTCATATTTGGTATATAATATCTCAATGTGAGTCAGATTCATGTTTGTTCATACCCTGCCTGTGGGTTAATATTTGAGCTCTCTATTAGAGCCCAAAGTTTCACATAGTGCAATATGGAGGGGGGGGGGGGGGGGGGGGGGGGGTCAGATTCAAGTTTCTTCAAATTGAGTTCCTGGGTTAATATTTGGGCTCGCTATGAGAGCCCAAATTTTATCTTATTGCAGCATGAGGAAATTTCTTTAGATAATCTTTTTTCAGCCAGTCAAAATGCTTTCATATTTGGTATGCAGCATCTTTAGGGGGCTCAGATTCAAGTTTGTTCAAATTGGGTCCTTGGGTTAATATTTGGGCTCTCTATTGGCTCCCAAAGTTTAACTTAGTGCAATATGAGGAAATATCTTTAAAAATGTTCCACCTGTCATCAGAATCCATTTATATTTGGTATCCAACATCTCTAGGAGGGGGGGGGGGGGTGGGGAAGATTGAATTTGTTCAAATCGAGTCCCTGGGTTAATATTTGGGCTCCCGATGGGAACCTGAATTTTAACTTAATGCAGAAACACCAATCAGAATCTTTTCATATTTGGTATATAACATCTCTGGGAAGATCAGATTCAGTCCCTGCCTTAAAATTTGGGCTCTCTTTGGAGGGGGGGGGGGGTCAGGGGATAGGTGGTGGTGGGGTGGAGGTGGGGGGGGGGGGGGGTCTAACTTTGTTCAAATCCATTCCTAAGTGGGTTTTTTTTTTCCATAAAATTTGCATTTCAAACTACAGCTGATAGAATTGGAAGCAGTTTGGAAGATCTCTGACAATAATCATCTGACATGGACACTGGAGTAATGAATAATTTCATGACTTCATTCCTCTGTAGAGTTGATGAACCATGACTAACTGAATGTAATCTTCTTTTTTTGAACCTCTTTATCAGGTGAGCGATTAAGGCCCCATTGGGCCTCTTGTTCTTTGTTTTACTCAATTATTGATTTTTCTTCTATTTATTTATTTTATTCATATTTTATATTAATATTTTTTTAATTATTTTTATTAGCTCAACTTTGACAGAGTCAAATTTGAGGTTATGCCATGGCCCGTTGTCCGTCCATCCATCCGTCAACAATTCAATACGGCTCGGGCTAGAGGCCGTATTTATAAACCGATCTTTAAGAAACTTCTTGGGTACCTTTGTTATCACCGTGGGACGAGAACGAGTGTTTTTGGGTGCGGTCCAAAATTCAAGATGGCCACCAGCAGCCATTTTGTACCTAAGTTAGTGCAATCAGTTTTTTATACAGAACTTCTGTATGAAAGTTCTGATTCGAATAAATTTTTGTCTGAATGTTTAGTAACAATTGCATGGAATACATGATATATAATACGGGGTTTTTTTCTCATGCAGAAATTCTGCAAAGATGGACTTTGATTTATTCAGTGCTGCTTACACACAGTAAGTGCACATGTCAATACGGCTCGGGCTAGAGGCTGTATTTATGAACCGATCTTCATGAAACTTCTTGGGTACCTTTGTTATCACCTTGGGACAGGAACGAGTGTTTTGGGGTGCCTTTGTATTCACTGTGCTATGAGAACAAATATTTTTGGGTTCAATCAGACCCACTCTGGGACTCAAAAAGGGAGATAATTGAAAATCTTTTCCAAAAACACCAGACAAAATAATGTTTCTTGAATTCAGCGTCTCTAGGATGTGTATATTCAAATGTGTTGATGCCAAGTTCCTGTGTTAATATTTGTTGTTGTTTGGGGAGGGTCAACATTATTAGCACAACCTGATTTTCTATTTACAATGAGAAAAATAAAACCTCCTCACACGTGGGAACCCTATGAGCTAAAGATAAAAAATTCAAATACCTATATTTTAAGAAGGACTGGACAAATATTTATTAATTAGTATGAATCAACCTTAGAAGGGTTTGAATCAAACATGCCAAAACAGTTGCTAACATTTGGCTTATGTTGTCCCATACAAGGATCCCCATTGTAACATTAATCCCATGAAGATTTCTTTTCTAGTTTAGCATCTAACTGTCGCCCACCTTTACAATACTTTACCTATACATTTGTTACAGGCTACGGTCAGCATTTATGTACAGACCGTTAATACCTATATTTTAAGAAGGACTGGACAAATATTTATTAATTAGTATGAATCAACCTTAGAAGGGTTTGAATCAAACATGCCAAAACAGTTGCTAACATTTGGCTTATGGTGTGCCATACAAGGATCCCCATTGTAACATTAATCCCATGAAGATTTCTTTTCTAGTTTAGCATCTAACTGTCGCCCACCTTTACAATACTTTACCTATACATTTGTTACAGGCTATGGTCAGCATTTATGTACAGACCGTTACAATACTTTACATGTACCTTTGTTATCAGGTCATGACCTAGATATGTGTCATTGCTGTGTCACATGCTATACATGTACATGTCTTACACAAGTTGAGCTACGGTGTCATTGACACTTTCATTTATTTCATTTCTTTTCATTTCTTTATTTTTATTTTTAGTTTGCTTCATTTTTTTTGCCCTATTCAGAATTTTCACTCATTGTAGAATTTCCAAAGGTAAGACACACAAAATCTCTACATTATGTAAGGTATTTTCCATCATTAACCTCCGTCAGGGGATACTCATTCTAACTGATAACATTTGTAAGGCATCAATATAATCTTTGACACTGATTATTATCTATTTTTCCAAACTTGATATATTTTACAAAACCAATTTTCCTCTTATTTTCACTCACTCCTCTGAAGCCAGTAGTGCAAACCACTCCCCGATTGATTAAAATTGAATGAAAGCCAACCAATAAGGCTTCATGAAGTCAGTAAAGCAAACCACTCCCTGCTTGATTAAAATTTAATGAAAGCCAACAATAGAGTGTCATATAATTGTTTGGACGACACAAACTGAGTTGCAAAAGCCAAACTCAGGACATTTCAGACTGAAAAGAATTATCGAGTTGACTGACATTTGTGAGTTTAATTATGCACTGAGTTGCAAAAAATATGCCAGCCCACAACTGCATATATCTCAGTGATGCCATACCCAAGTTGCAATGAATTTTCCTCAAGTCTCTTTGAAGAAGCTGAACTAAGCGAAATGCATCGAGACTACAACCAATTCAAGTATCTTCTTTAATAGGTAACATTTAGGTTTTCATTTTCATTTATTTCATTTCTTCATTAGCTCAACTTTGGCGAAGCCAAATTTGAGCTTTTGTCATGGCCCGTCTTTCTGTCCGTCTGTCCGTACATCAACAATTGGATACGGCTCAGACTACAGGCCATATTTATGAACCGATCTTTACGAAACTTCTTGGGTACTGACTAACTTGGATAAAATACTCTCTATTTTAATCTTTCCCAAGAGATTTGGGAAAGAAAAGTGGTGTAAAAAAACACCACGAAAAAATAAGCCAAGACTGGGCCGAGCGCCATCGGCGCACACCCAGTATGGGACGCTCTTCCCTTAGTACAAATCCATGACTTCTGTTAACCAATACGCAGTGCAGTCATTAATTCATCATTCTTTTTTTGTCTGAGACACATGTAGGATGTGTCGTCGCCATTTGCATTATGAAACAGTGATAATTCAACTCGTCGATAATGGTTTTCCTGTGACTGGAATTATGGATCTGAAGATCGTATAATAACAGGACTGTGTTTTATATATTCTCATTTATATTTTCAACCACTTTCTCATTGAATTTTATTTATATATTCCGTTTTTGCGAATGTTTTTTTGACATCGTGTCAATGCGGTTCGGAAATAACATTTTTTGGTTGATAAATTTTATTATTATTATTGGCGTTAGGTGTCAATGAGGGACTGTATGGACAGGATTTCTTCACTCTGTTGAGGGCTGAATTTCTGTGAGTCTGTTAGTCTGTTAATCTAAGTCTGTTCACATTTTCCTTTAGCACGGGCTACACCCTGCAGTTCTTGTCTGAACGTCACAAAATTTTGTATGCAGGTTTCGGGTCGTGTCTAGATGAGAACGTCCCCTTTTGGTTGCGATCGGTCAACCGGTATGGCTGCCCAAGCCCAAAACCCGAAAACCATTAGCACAGTCTACAGGTAGTATTTATGAAGGGATTTCATTGTAACTTGGTAGGATGCCTCAGTCAGTATAATGCCTAGATGGAAACGTCCCCTTTTGGGCATGATCTGTCAACCATGATGGCTGCCCAAGCCTGAAACCCAAAAACTTTTAGCACAGTCTGCATCCATGTTTAATATGGAGGGATTTCATTGTAACTTGGTAGGATGACTCCTTATGATGTCTAGATGAGAATTTCCCCATTTGGGCATCATCTGCCAACCGTGATGACTGCCGGAGCCCAAAACCCGAAAACCTTTAGCACAGTCTACAGGTCATATTTATTGAGGAATGTCATTGTAACTTGGTGGGTTGACTTCATATAATTTCTAGATGAGAGAGAAAGTCCCCTTTTGGATGTGATTGGGCAACTGTGACGGCTACAGGGGCCCGAAGCCTGAAAATCTTTAGCACAGTCTACAAGTCATATTTATGAAGGGATTTCATTGTAACTTGGTAGGATGACTCCAAATAATGTCTAGATGAGAACAACCCCTTTTGGTCGCGATCATTCAGCCTTGATGGGTGCCTGAGCCCCAAAAACCTTTAGCATAGGCAAAAGGTCATATTTATGGAAGGATTTCATTGTAACCTGTTAGGTTGACTCCATACAATGCCTAGATGATGACATCCCCTTTTGGTCGTGACTGATCAACTGTGATGGTTACAGGTGCCCGAAGCCCGAAAACCTTGAGCACAGTCTACAGGTCATATTTATGAAGGGATTTATTGTAACTTCGTAGGATCACTCCAGATGATGCCCAGATGAGATTGTCCCCTTTGGTTGCGATCATTCAACCATGATGGCTGCCCGAGCCCGAAGCCCGAAAACCTTTAGAACAGTCTACAGGTCATATTTATGAAGGGATGTCATTGCAGCTTGGTAGGATGACTCCAAATAATGTCTGGATGAGAACGCCCTCTTTTGGTCGCGATCATTCAGCATTGATGGCTGTCAGAGCCCAAAAACCTTTAGCATAGTCAAAAGGTCATATTTATGGAAGAATTTCATTGTAACTTGTTAGGTTGACTCCATATAATGCCTAGATGATGACATCCTCTTTTGGTCGTGATTGGTCAACTGTGATGGCTACAGGTGCTTGAAGCCCGAAAATCTTGAGCACAGTCTACAGGTCATATTTATGAAGGGATTTCATTGTAACTGATGAGAATGTCTAGATGAGAACAGCCCCTTTTGGACACCATTAGGCAACTGTGACGGCTACAGGGGCCTGAAACCTGAAAATCTTTAGCACAGTCTACAGGTGATATTTATGAAGGGATTTCATTGTACCCTGGTAGGATGACTCCAAATAATGTCTAGATGAGAACGTCCCGTTTTGGTCGCGATCATTCAGCCTTGATGGCTGCCCGAGCCCAAAACACCAAAACCTTAGTCTATAGGTCATATTTATGGAAAAATTTCATTGTAATCTGTTAGTTTGACTCCATATAATGCCTAGATGATGACATCCCCATTTGGTCGTGATTAGTCAACTGTGACGGCTTCAGGGGCCTGAAGCCCGAAAATCTTGAGCACAGTCTACAGGTCATATTTATGAAGGGATTTCATTGTAACTTCGTAGGATCACTCCAGATGATGCCCAGATGAGAATGTCCCCTTTTGGTTGCGATCATTCAACCATGATGGCAGCCCGAGCCCAAAGCCCAAAAACCTTTAGCACAGTCAACAGGTCATATTTATGAAGGGATTTCATTGTAACTTGGTAGGTTGACTTCATATAATGTCGAGATGAGAACATCCCCTTTGGACGCAATTGGGAAACTGACGGCTACAGGGGCCCGAAGTCCAAAAACCTTTAGCACAGTCTACAGGCCATATTTATGAAGGGATTTCAATGTAACTTGATAGGATGACTCGTTTTGGAATAATTTCACTGTAACTTGGTAACTTTCGTTGATATACGTTAACTGTGAGGGCCACATACATTAACTGTGAGGTCATATTAACCCACCCCTCAGCTCTTTAGTACAGTGTACACCTCATATTATTTTTATCAAAAACATAGCATACAGGGAACAGAAATGAACATATTCCCAATTATCACAATTCTTGTCTTATTTCATAATCCTTTCATAAACATTGAACATTATCCTTTTCATCAAACACAACACACAAGTTAAGCTACACTGTCATTGACACTTTCATTTAGGTCCCTATCAGCCATTTGGGTTCTGTCGTGTACCCACCGGTTATTTTTTCTGCCACCTTCTCCTGTAGTTGGGGGTGTTCTTCTACTTTATGTATCTGTTGAGTTCACCTTTTTCTTGTACTGCTCTCACCTCTGTTATTTCCAGTTTGGTTCCTTTAGGGCAATTCCTTTTACCCTCGCTTTTGGTGCGTTCTCGTGGCTGTTCCTCCTGCACCCATGGGGGGGGGGGGGGGGGATGCTGTCGTTTTGGGGCTTCCCAAATACGACCATGTCTGGTGAGAGTTACACCCCCTCTGTGGGGGATGTGCAGCTCCTCCCACACCCACGGGGGGGGGGGGGGGGGGGGGGGGAATGCTGTCATTTGGGGGCCTCCCAACATGACCACAACTGGTGAGAGTTACACCCCCTCCATGGGGGGATTTTCAGCTCTTCCTGCACCCGCGGGGGGTGGGTAACGCTGTTGTTTCGGGGCCTCCTGACATGACCACGTCTGGTGAGAGTTACACCCCCTCTGCGGGGAGGGGGGGGGAACGCTGTCGATTTGGGGCCTCCCGACACGACCACGTCTGGTGAGAGTTATTCCCCATCCATGGGGGATGTGCAGGGTTTTTTTTTTACCATGGTGGACACTGCAGGAGCTGTTGGATTTCTGGTGAAGAGATGCCTGGTTCCGGGACTATGTACCCTCTCCAGTCGACATCTGAGGCTGTCACTAGGGTTGTGACTTCTCCTTTGGAGGCCATGCAAGGTTGCTCTCTCCCCTTTTCCGCCAGTTTCAACAGCTCCCGTCGTATCTGCTGCTACTGCTGTTCCGTCTACAATGTCATCGGTCAGCGTTTTAGCCAGCCTCGGCTTAACCCTGCAGGGGTCTGCAGTGATGTCTATAGTGTGGTATCGGCCTCAGCCTTCCCTAACTTCAACTCGACGAAGTCGGAAGTGCCTGCCAACTGAACCCCCTGCTGTGTCCTCTCAGCTGTTGAGCACAGCAGTTTTATCCCTGCAGGGGTCTGCAGAGGTGTCTGGTAGTGTTGACGTGGGGTATCAGCCTCATCCTTCCCTGACTTCATCCAAACCCCCTACTGTGTCCTCTCGGTCGTTAAGCACAGCAGTTTTCTCCCTGCAGGGGTCTGCAGCGGTGTCTGGTGGTGTAGATGTGGGGTATCGGCCTCAGTCTTCCATGACTTCAACTCGGCGATGTCGGAAGTGGCTGCTGACCGAACCCCCATGTTGTGTCCTCTCAGCCGTTGAGCACAGCAGTTTTATTCCTGCAGGGGTCTGCAGGGATGTCTGGTAGTGTAGACGTGGGGTATTGGCCTCAGCCTTCCCTGACTTCAACTTGGCGAAGTTGGAAGGGGCTGCCGACCGAACCCTCTACTGTGGTCTCTCAGCCATCGAGTACCTCAGATTTTAGCTCAACTTTGGCGAAGCCAAATGTGAGCTTATGCCATGGCCAGTCGTCTGTTCTCTGGCTAGAGACCGTATTTATGAACCGATCTTTACGAAACTTCTTGGGTACCTTTGTTATGACCGTGGGATGAGAACGAGTGATTTTGGGTCCGATCCGAAATTCAAGTTGGCCGCTAGCGGCCATTTTGTACAGACCTAGGTGAAGTCAGATTTTTGCGCAGAACTTCCATATGAAAGCGCTGATTTGAATAATTTTTTGTATGAATGTTTAGTACCATGGGATACATCACATATAATACGTTTTTTTTTCTCGTACGTTAATTATGCAAATTAGCCTAACTTTGATGTATTTAGTGTTACTTTCAGCACTGTAAGTGAAAATGCCAATACGGCTCGGGCTGGAGGCAGTAATTATAAACCGATCTTTACGAAACTTCTTGGGTACCTTTGGTATCACTGTGGGACACGAACGAGTGTTTTTGGGTGCGGTCCAAAATTCAAGATGGCCGATGGCAGCCATTTTGTACAAAATTAGGTGCAATCAGATTTTTGCACAGAACTTCCATATGAAAGTGCTGATTTGAAAATTTTTGTGTGTGAATGTTTAGTACCATGGGATACATCACATATAATACAAGTTTTTTTCTCGTGCAGAAATTATGCAAATTAGATGAACTTTGATTTTTTCAGTGCTACTTTCACACAGTAAGTACACATGTCAATACGGCTCGGGCTAGAGGCTGCATTTATCAACCGATCTTCACAAAACTTCTTGGGTACCTCTGTTATCACCTTGGGACGAGAACGAGTGTTTCTGAGTGCGGTCCAAAATTCAAGATGGTTTCCAGTGGCCATTTTGTACCAAAATTTGGTCTAATCAGTTTTTTGTACACAACTTCTATACGCCTCAGGCTAGAGGCTGTATTTATGAACCGATCTTTACGAAACTTCTTGGGTACCTTTGTTATCACCGTGGGATGAGAACGGGTGTTTTTGGGTGTGGTCCGAAATTCAAGATGGCCATCAGCAGCTATTTTGTACCAAAATTAGTGCAATCAGTCTTTTGTACAGAACTTCTGTATGAAAGTTCTGATTTGAATAAATTTTTGTATGAATGTTTAGTAAAATGGAATACATCACATACAGTACAGGTTTTTTTCTCAGAAATTATGCAAATTAGATGAATTTTGATTTATTTAGTGCTACTTATACACTGTAAGTGCACCTGTCAATACGGCTCGGGCTAGAGGCTGTATTTATGAACCACTCTTCACAGAACTTCTTGGGTACCTTTGTTATCACCTTGGGACGAGAACGAGTGTTTCTGAGTACGGTCCAAAATTCAAGATGGCTGCTAGTGGCCATTTTGTACTGAAATTAGGTACAATCAGTTTTTTGTCACAACAAATATTCTGGGACTCAAAGATTTCTTTTCTAGTTTAGCATCTGACTGTCATCCACCTTTACAATACTTTACCTATACATTTGTTACAGGCTACGGTCAGTATTTATGTACAGACCGTTACAATACTTTATATGTACTTTGTTATCAGGTCATTACCTAGCTGTTTGTCATTGCTGTGTCACATACTATACATGTGCATGTTTTGACAAGTTGAGCTACAGTGTCATTGACACTTTTATTCTCACTGGATTCGGATGTTCATTGTGGTGTCACCATGAGCTCTGTGGCATTTCCATCCACGCACTCTCGTCCCATGGCCAGTTTTGTGTGACCAACTCTTTTTGTGCAGCCTGGACCTTCTGTCCCACAGAGGTCCGCGGCGACTCTTCTGACGTCAAGAGCCAACAGTCTTCTGACTTGGGGGCAGGTCTTGACTTTGCATTTGGGTTCCTTCAAGGTCTCCAACTGTCAAACCAGCTGACAGTGTCAGCCCAGCTGTGATCATCGGTTGCACGCCTACAGCCTGTGGAGCAACATGCCTCTGGGCACCTACGACCTGCCTGTCGGTAGTCACTCGGTACAGGTGATTGAAGCATTTACCGCTTTGGACTCTAAGCTGAGTTCCAAGGCTATGAAGACGTCGTTCTTCATCAAGGTTGACACCTTTTGCCTCTGGTGCGTTATCGTTCCTATGATTTCGCCAATCCATCAGTCTGCCAGACTTTGACAGTCTTGGATCGGGACTCCAACTCCTCAGCCATTTGGAAACTTTGGAGTCCAGGTTGGGCTAATCGGGAGGGATGCTGGAATGCGTTCTCTCTTCGATCACTTCGCCTCTGCTTTCCTGTTTATCTGCTCCCAGATGAGTTTGATGACAAACAGGTTTTGTTTTGTGTGTTTTGTTCAAGGCGCTCGTGCATTTTCTCACACACATGCCTGTAACGCGGCTAGCTTGGAATTTGTTCGAAGGTACGCTGTGCTGGACACAAGACATCCCCTTCTTGAGGGGCAGTGCGCTGCTCTTCGATCAGCCTCTTTTGGCGGGTCTGCGACTATTCCATGGTTCCATGGCGACGGTCCGGGATGGCTCCCTTTGTCATTCCATTGATCTGCTACTGCTCAGTCAGCTTGATCAGCCTTCTGTTGGAAGCAGGCACCGTCCAAAGCCTAACAAGTACCCTTCTGCTTCCTCTGCAAAGTCAAGGGCTGATCCTCCTACTGCCACCTCTACTTGCTCATAGGGAGGGGTAGGCGTCCCAGGTTGAGGCACTCCACTAGGTAGAGAGTGCTTCTTCCAACATGAGTCCCTTTCAGCGTTACACGTTGGGCGCTTTTGACCATGGAGATAGGCAATTTCCTGTAAAAGGGGACAATCGAGGTCATCAAGAACTTTCTTTCAGTGGGATTTTGTTTCCGCATGTTCTTGGTGCCGAAGAAAGACGGCCGACTCAGATAGGTTATCGATCTGAGTATTCTGATGCAGTCTATCATTGCTCCTCAGTTCAACATGGAGGCTTTCAGATAAGTTCGCCGCTCCATTCCCCAGGATGTTTTCCAGTTCAAGGCCATTCCTTTTGGCCTCGGCCTGGATCCTTGGGCCTTCACCTGTCTGATGTCACATGTATTAGTCTTACATCGCACACAGTCCACGGTGTCTTCTTCGCTTGTCTAGTTGATATCCTATAGAGGCAATCCAATGCTGTTTTTCTGGAGTCTGATGTCGTCACACTGTTGAGCCTACTCATGTCACTAGGGTTCAGAGTCAACAGAGAGAGGTCGGACCTGGTCCCTTCTCCGTCTTGTCATCTGGGATGAACTTCATCAGCTCGGAGTCTTCCCCGACAGCTTGGTCTCTGCGTTTCACTGACGGATCTCATTCCTCTAGGTCAACTGCACGTCTGGTCTGACCACTCCAACACTTTTTGCTCAGTCGTTGGAGGCCGAATGTCGATCCTCTGGTTCTGGTGCTTCTGTTACCGGAGTCTCTTCCTCGTCACCTTCTCCCCTGACAGATGTTCAGTGGATTATGCAGGGAGTTCCATTGGACTTCCCCACGTCCGATCGTGTTCTGACGGTATTCGCCAGCAATCTCGAATGGGGTGTGACGTTGGATCCTCTAGGTCTTTTCCTTCACGGGTCATGGGACCAGGATCTAGCAGCTCTTCATGTCAACCAGAAGGAGCTTCTTGTTCTTCTTCTGTGTTTCCGACAGTGGATCCCCCACATTTTCGAATTGTCAGGTCCTTCTGTGGTCTGACAATTCTACAGTGGTTGTTTACATTCGAAACCAGGGCGGAACGCACTATGTTCCCATGTACGTTTTGGTTCGGGATCTTCTACTGCTCGCTCAGGATGTGGTGGTTCATCACATACCTGACCGTCTGGATGTCCTAGCCGACTCCCTGTCCTGATGGGGCAGATCCTTTTCCACCAAGTGGATGCTCCACATGGTGGTGTTCCAGTCTCTTTGCTATCTCTGGGGTCATCCCCACATCGATCTCTTTGCGACTCATTGGAACCATCAGGTGGACACTTTTGTGTTCCCATGTCCAGATGCTCTGGCTTTCACCTTGGACGCTCTGTCCCTCCTTTGGGACGGTCTTGTCAGCTACGCTACTTGTTGGTTCCGATTCTACCTCAGGTTCTAGCCCAGATAAGAACCTGCAGTTGTCGAATCCTTTTGATCATACCCCTGTCGCCTTGGTGGGTGTGGATCAATCTGCTCCGCTCTCTGTTAGCGGCGGTTCCTGCATGTCTCTCTCTACGTCACGTTTTTCTTTGCCAAAGTCGCCCAAGGAGGTTTCAGGTCGACCCGACTTCATTGTGCCTTCGCGCATGTCTTTTATCGGGTCCTGTCTCCTCCATAGTGGTTTTTAGAGATGAGCAGTGGAGTTGCTTTTCTTCTTCAAGGAGGCACTCACTCCACTGGTTTAGCCTCCTCTGTGGCTAAGTAGAAGGTTCTTCTGTCGATGGTGTGCGATCACTCTGTTGCTTCTGTCACTCCTTCAATCACACCGATTGCGGAGTTTCTGGTATATGTTTGTTTCTGGGGGTCTCCAGCAATGGGTACAAGTCCATGCTTCGGAGACCTTTTTCATATGTGGTACCGCATCGTTTTGGCACTCATTCTTGCCTCTCCGAGCTTGTTCAGCTCTTTTCCTTGAAAAGGCCGAGGACTTTGCAGTTTACTCCAAGATGGACACTTTCTTGGGCGCTGCTTTGCTTTGGGGGGGGGGGGGGGGGGAAACATTCGTGCCTTTATCCCGGGTGGATATGCGTTTTCTCACATGCCAGATCTCTCCTGAATCCATTTCTTGATGGATTTGTCTTGCTATTCATGCAGCTTTCGCTCGTCTAGCTACTGGCGATTGTATTACCAATCGTTTTTCGGCCACGGCATGTGTGCATTGTCTTCCTCTCGGGGCTTATACTAACTCTGTCATGTTGTCGGATGTTATGCTGGCAGGCCTACTGGAGAAATGCTACCTCCTCCACTTTTCTGTGACAGTTACAGGAGCAGAAAGAGGACCTTTGTTCTACGGGCCCTCTTTCTTCTGCTCTGGCTGTTGTCTATCCCAGCCATTCAGCTTCTTACAGGGTCAGTTCCAGCTCTGTGCTGTTACTTTCTGTCTGTGCATCGCACATCACCATACGCCTCATCTTTCATTGTCTTTTACTAATGTTTGTGATGCTATGGTTTGATAGGACTAGGGATCTCTTCCTCTGTCCACGGTTCCAATGCAATTGAGTTATGTGTTATGTGTGGGTTGGTTATGTGATTCCCTCCATCCTATTGTCTATTCAGCCTGTAGTAAACAATTGTAAGGCAGGTTGATAAGAAATATAAATTTTATAGTAAATTTCTTTTCTTATACCTACCGCAATTGTTTACATGGAGGCCCTCCCGTCTTCTTCGGGTAAGAATCCTTCCTCCCCGCTGATCACATACCTCCTATGTTGGCAGACTCAAAAGAATGATAAATTAATGACTACACTGCGCATTGGTTAACGGAAGTCGTGGATTTGTACTAAGGGAAGAGCGTCCCATACTGGGCTGCGCCGATGGCGCTCGGCACAGCTTTGGCTTTTTTTTTCGAGGTGTTTTTTTACACCACTTTTCTTTCCAACATCTCTATGAGTCAGTAAAAATGTAGAGTTGGGTTAGAGCATTCTGGGGTGGGGTGGGGTGGGGTGGGGTTCAGTGAAGGGGTGTTAGAGTTATGTGGCTAGGGTTAAGGTTAGCTGTGGGTAGGGTTAGGGTCAGTAAAGGGTAGGGTTAGGGTTAGCTGACCCCCCAAAGATTTTCCCCAAAAAAACTTGTTCTATTATGTTGGATATGTGTTTTAGGTTAGCCACCTAACATGTCCATACAATAGCCACATAAGTAGCCATTTGTAAGAATGTCCGTCCATCTGTCCATCCGTCCATCTGTCTGTCCATCCATCCATCCATCCATCCATCTGTCCATCCATCTGTCCGTCCATCTGTAAACACTTTTTGTGTCGCCTACTCCCTCAAAGGTTTACATGCTATATTGTTCAAACTTTACAAACATGTTGATCACTAATTGTCGTTGTGCATGTGACAAGAGCAGGTAAGTCTGTTTAGTATTTCCAGATTTATGCTTTCTTTTAGTACTTAAAACATTACAGTAATCACCAAATGCCGTTGTGCATATGACAAGAGCAGGTAACTCCATTTTGTATTTCCAGAGTTATGCCCCTTTTAGTACTTAAAACATTACAGTATTGTGTCGCCTTCTTCTTCAACATTTTACTTGCTTTATTGTTCAAACTTTGCACCCATGTTGATCATCAATTGTCATTGTGCATGTGACAGGAGCAGATAAGTCCATTTTATTTTTTAACGATGAGAATCCTCGCCGTTTATAGCTGTTATGATCCTCAAAATGTCCTTTTCCTTGGCGCCACCTTTCGTAAATTGTTATCAATGAAGTTAACCTGCCATTGTAAACAGCGAGGAGAATCTTCTACAGCAGCCTTGCAGCCCTTTAGAAGTTATCTTATGAACCTCCAAAAACTACTGTCAAGTAACTTTCTCAGGCCCTTTGCCGTATTCATCATAAATACTTACAGAACTCTAAAGCTGTTATCCTTGGTGATTTCAATATTCTTTTCTTAAGTCACTCTGTTTTAACCACAAATTCTGTAAAGAAATAGAAGAACAGTTGTGCAAGGTGGATGATTTGGACAGAGAAAAACTATTGCAATATAAGAATCGAAATCAACACACAGAGAGAGTGCCACTGGTTGACATTTTCCAAGATTCTACCAGACATCAGGCCAATCTTACGGAAACACACTAACATACTATATAAGTCACAACGCATGCAAGAGATATTCCCCGCACCACCATTACTTGCATTTAGAAGAGATAAGAACCTATGTGACAGCCTGGTACACTCCAAAACCAGCAGGGCAATACAGAAGGTTGAAGAGAGATGTGAGTGTAGCATCTGTAAAGTTATAGTGACGGCGAGTGTGGTAGATACGAGCGGGAAACGGTTGTACACACCTATTCAAGACGTGAGTTGTCAGGACAGGAATGGGATCTATGCACTTATATGCAAACGATGTATGAAATCGGTTTATGTGGGCGAAACAGAGAGAAGTTTAAAAGAAAGAATCGGTGAGCACAGAAGAGATATCAGACTGCAGAAAGAAAAACCCATCATGCGTCATTTTCATAACCACGATGAAGCGGACTTGTCAGTTGCATTACTACAGAGGACCCGTGGGGAAGCTAAGGGCTTCCGTCTCTTGTGTGAGGAAGAATGGATAAGACGCTTAGGTACGAAGACTCCGGATGGATGTAGCATCAAAGTGAACAATTAGGTTATTTGCGATTTTTGGTAGATATTATCCCCCATTCCCTCACCCCTATAGTTTCCCTTGTGCCAATGGAATCCTACTGTTATGGATATCAGTGATGCCAGCTCCACGAGCTGGCTCTGTTGATCTTCATGTCAGTATGGCTCTATTGACTTACTTCCCACTTTTATGCGGTGGTGGGCTTTTTTATTAGGCGATACATTCGGCGCATGGTATTTTATTTGATTTCATTCCTTGAGTCTTATCGGATAGATTGACATGCGTAGAATGGGTTTTTTTTTTTTTTTTTTTTTTTTTTTTTTATGATAGGCCCGATGATGGGTCCATGAGTGGGGTATATATGTGTGTGTGTGTGTGTGTGTGTGTGTGTGTGTGTGTGTGTGTGTAGATTATAGGGATTATTATTTCATCTTTCCTATATTTTTTCCTTTCCTTGCCCACTATCCTATACTTACTACCGCTTTCCTTTAGCCTATAGTTCTATACATGGTGTTTGGTTCATGGGGAGCTCACGGACCTCGAATGAACTGTATGGCATGCGAAGATCTTTTCCTGTCTTCGTACTATAATGGTATTTTTTGTTCAATGAGTGTGGTTGGCACATGTATTCAATGTAGGGTAGTTGGTTTATAGTATATGTGTCACGAGTATCTTCATGTTGCCTCTGTGTTTACCACCCCTCCCCCCTCCACCCTTTATGCCGGTGGCTGTTTCACCCCTACCCTTTGTCCTTAGTTCTTCGTATGGTTCTTTAGTGATGGATCCCTATGTGATATCATGGGTAGGATACTCTGTGTGGTATGTATTGATTATAGCACGTGTTCTGGCACATTTTACCGGTAGCATATCCCCCCCCCCCCCCCCCAAGCTTTTTTTCTTTTCCCTGGGGTTTACTCACTACGTTACCTGTGTAGCTTTTACTTTTTCTCGCTCTGTTTTTCCCTTCTGCCCATCTACATTAGGTTTGCCAGTAACCCCCCCAAAAGCCCCTGTTTCTGGGTGCGGTCTAAAATTCAGTTTTAGTTGGCCATTTTGTATCGAAATTAGGTCTAATCAGTTTTTAGCTCATCTTGACAAAGTCAAGCTGAGCTAATCTAATCACTTCCCGTCCGTCGTCCGTCGTCCGTCAACACCATGTTTTGGTCTTCTCCTCCAAAGCCACTGGGCCAATTCAAGTGAAAGTTTGTGTGAGTGATGGTCCCAAAGGGACATTTCATTTTTGTTCAACTCAGTATGCCCGGCCCCATAGGGAGGGAGTGGGGGAAAATGCTCCAAAATATTTTTAAAATCTTCTTCTCAAGAACCAGTGTGTGCAATGACTTGATATTTGCTGTGGAGCTTCCATATGAGGTGTAGAATCAAGTTTGTTCAAACGAAGTTCGTAAAGTAATATTTGGCTTTGTAATAGGAGGGGTAAGATTTTTGGCCCCGCCCAAAATTTCTATTTTCTGAACCGATGGTCCGGTATAAACCAAATTTGGTTTGTGGTAGTATTGGGTCATAAGTACTTGACCCATGCAAAAAAAAAAATTCCCGCATCCCCATGGGAACCCTGGGAGCTAAAAATAGAAATATTTTCAAACGCCCATATTTCCCAAACCCCACGGAACAGAGAGCTTTTATTTGGAATGAAGTATCCTTATGACCAGTAGAATTGAATGGTAAAAAAAAATTGCCATCGGTTATGTTAGGGTGTTCTGTAATGGGCATCGAAAAAATGCTGAGTCAGCATATTTGCAAAAATTTAAAAAAATCTTTTCTCCAGAACCAATCATCAGAATCTTTTGATATTTGGTATACAGCATTCATAGGGGGTCAGATAAAAGTTTGTTGAAATAAAGCTCATTGGTTCATATTTGGGCTCTCTACAGGAGCCCGAAGTTTTAACATAGGGTAATATGGGGAATATTCTTTAAAAATCTTCTTCTTCAGAACCACCAGTCAGAATCTTTTAATATTTGATATACATCATTGTTATGAGGGTCAGATTCTAGATTGTTCAAACCAAGTCCCTAGGTTAATATTTGGGCGTCCTACGGAAGCCCAAATTTTATCTTTGTTCAATATGGAGGGTAATTTAAAAAAATCTTCTTCTTCAGATCCATCAGTCAGAATGCTTTGATATTTGGTATGCAACATCTCTATGGGGGTCAGATTCAAGTTTGTTCAAATCAAATCCCTAGGTATATATTTGGGCTCACTATGGTAGCCCAAATTTTTACTTAGTGCAATATGAGAAAATTTCTTTAAAAATCTTCTTCTTCAGATCCACCAGTCGGAATGCTTTTATATTTGGTATACAACATCTCTAGGGGGGTCAAATTCCAGGTTGTTCAATTCGAGTGCCTAGGTTAATATTTGGGCTCCATATGGGAACATGAAATTTAACTTAGTACAATATGAGGGAATTTCTTCAAAAATCTTCTTCTTCAGATTCACTTGTCAGAATGCTTTCACATTTGGTATACAACATCTCTAGGGGGGTCAGATTCAAGTTTGTTCAAATCGGATCCATAGGTCAATATTTGGGCTCGCTATGGTAGCCCAAATTTGAACTTAGTGCAATTCGAAGAAATTTCTTTACAATTTCTCTTCTTCAGATGCAACAGTCAGAATGCTTTCATATTCGGTACACAACATCTCTAGGGAAGTCAGATTTAACTGTGTTCAAATCAAGAGCCTGGGTTAATATTTGGGCTCTCTATGGGAGCCGGAATTGGCCATTTTGCTGAAGAATTAAAAATTTTGTATTCATTACCCTCTAGAGGTACTAAGATTAATCCACATAGGTTGTATCAAGGGGCTTCATAGGGGAGCTCTGCATTTTACTTATGATCTACTGAAGAAAAGGCATGATGCCCAGATTATTTTTGTCACTCCTGAGGGACTCAAGGATTGACAGTGTAGCCTATGGAGATGGCTTGCTTAATGTAGACTCATTCTTGGACTCTGTTTAAATTGTGTTCTGTACAAGATGAGCGCTTCAGGCCCCGTGGGGCCTCTTGTTTGTACACAACTTCTATACGGCTCATGCTAGAGGCCGTATTTATGAACCGATCTTTACAAAACTTCTTGGGTACCTTTGTTACCACCGTGGGATGAGAACGAGTGTTTTGGGGTGTGGTCCGAAATTCAAGATGGCCACCAGCAGCCATTTTGTACCAAAATTAGTGCCATCAGTCTTTTGTACAGAACTTCTGTATGAAAGTTCTGATTTGAATAAATTTTTGTATGAATGTTTAGTAACATGGAATACATCACATATAGTACAGGTTTTTTTCTTGTGCAGAAATTATGCAAATTAGATGAACTTTGATTTATTCAGTGCTACTTATACACTGTAAGTGCACATGTCAATACGGCTCGGGCTAGAGGTTGTATTTATGAACCGATCTTCACAAAACTTCTTGGGTACCTTTGTTATCACCTTGGGAAGAGAATGAGTGTTTCTGGGTGCCGTCCAAAATTCAAGATGGCTGCCAGTGGCCATTTTGTACCGAAATTAGGTCCAATCAGTTTTTTGGTCACAACTTCTATACAGCTCGTATTTATGAACTGATCTTCACAAAACTTCTTGGGTCCCTTTGTTTTCACCTTGGGACAGGAACGAGTGTGTTTTGGGGTGCCTTTGTTATCACTGTGCTATGAGAACAAATATTCTGGGACTCAAAGATTTCTTTTCTAGTTTAGCATCTGACTTTCGACCACCTTTACAATACTTTACCTATACATTTGTTACAGGCTATGGTCAGTATTTAAGTACAGACTGTTACAATACTTTATATGTACCTTTGTTATCAGGTCATTACCTAGATGTTTGTCATTGCTGTGTCACATACTGTACATGTACATGTCTTAACAAGTTTAGCTACAGTGTCATTGACACTTTCATTTCAAAATTCATGTGTATACACCTAAAAATTGTTTGCATTTCCATTCTGCATACTAAAATTTCACAAAAACAATATGAAATGTGTGCACATAAGCATACAATTTAAAACCCTTTACCCCAGACAGGGCAGGGGAATGGGCAATGATTGGAGGGGGAGACAGACATAGTCGAGTCAACAAAAATTTCAAACTTTACCCCAGAGGAACTTGTGAATGTTCCAATTTTGACGGGCGTATATTGCCCCACTAGGCAGTGCTCTTGTTATTATTTGGGAGGATTTGAAAGAAACGTTTCAGTGGGAAATGTCTGTCTCAGTGCAAATTTTTACACGCATACACGCATGCACCCACCCATGCATGCACATATATATAGACTGAGTCAAAAATGAAAAATAAACTTTGAGAAGCAATTTTTTTAGTATTGTCCACTTCTATCCCAAACAAATTATTGTAAATTCTTATTTCGAGTCTAGCTGTATGAATTTGCATTATGTCATCTTATTACTGTTGCCAGCGTCATGTCAGGATGTCGCAATTCAGACATGGGGGTCAAATGAAAAGTTCACACATGCAGTCAATAGTGTGTATGTCTACCGTTTGCCTCTTGGATGGCAAGACATCGACGGCGCATGGACCTGATAAGTCTCTGCCTTAGAACTTTACGTAAATCGCCTAACATCTGAAGATCATGAACTCATATCCGACAGTCCAATTGATCGCAAAGATGCACGATTGACGATAAATCTGGTGAAAGTGGGGGCCAGGGAAGAAGTTTGAATCTCTGCTCCTCAAGAAAGTCACGACAGACACGCGCCACATGACATCAGGCATTGTCTTGCTGGAATAACTGCAATCCAACGTTAGCGTTGAACAATGGGACAACAACAATGTTAAGAATTTTGTCCCTATATCACTCTCCATTCAGATTACCATTGATGAAGATCAACTGCATTCGATGGTGCAAGGAAATTCCTGCCCAAACCATTACACTATCCCCGCCAAAACGGTCGCATTCCCACATGCAAGCATTAGAAAACTGTTCTCCTCGTCGGCGATATACTCTTGCCATACCATCAGCGTGCCATAGACAAAATTGTGATTCATCACTAGAAATAACTGTGCTCCAACGCTGCTGAGTCCAGCGAACACGCTGACGTACCCATTCCATTCTGACAGTACGATGACATTGGGTAAGGATTGGTCCATGGTATGGATGCCTACTGCGGATGCCGTGTTCAGTGAATCTGTTGAGGACAGTTTGTGCACTGATTCTATTGTTAGTTCTACCAGGAGTAATTGCTGCTGTCCACGTCGCTGGAAGGAAGCGATCCCGCAAGTGAGACGTCCTGATGTGACGATCTTGTGCAGGGGTCGTAACTCTTTGTCGACCTGAACGTGGCCAGTCGGCAGTAGATCCAGTGGTTCTATACCTTCCAATGAGACGGTAGATAGTGGCCACAGTGACTCTGAACTCAGCAAGGAGCTCATCTGGAGATATCCCAGTGTCATACATTTTGGGTTAACCTTGGCATTTTTTAAAATGTCGGAAGACAAAAACTAGTGTTTTCTCAAAAACCCAGGCTCTCTAGCACAACATAACACAAAGAAAATTGTCGGTCACCCATTCAATTTCATATTCTCGGGTAGTATGTGCTATTTTGAAATCCCTAGCAAAATTGTATTGGGTGGGCAACAACAACATGTCATTAAACTCTTTGCACGACTTCTTGTCCACTAACATGCAGCATTGGAACTACTATATTTCATCCTATTTTTTCATATTTGATTCTATTATACTTTCTTTTTTGACTCAGTATATATAAAAGGTTTGCTGGGAATTCTATGTTATTGATGCCAAAATATACTGTAAGCCCATTGAGAGTTTATTAAGTGATTCTCAGGTAATTGCTTTTTTTTAAATCAATGAGGATTTTATTTTTACTTATTGGCCAACTTGACAATGTCAGGTATGAGGTATTGGGATGGGTTGTTTTCTGTAGGAACACACACACACGCACGCATGCACTCACGCATGCATGCACTTACGCACTCATGCATGCATGCATGCACGCACGCATGCATGCACACACACACACATAAAAGGTTTGCTGAGCCCCTGCATATGGATGCACAATCATATGAAGAACTTTATCCTTGTACACTGTATGCCATCCTGTATGATATGGAGGTTAGTCTGGCCATCCAAACTCATCCCACCCAAAACCATTACTGACTAGGGATGTGGACTGGACCAGACTGCCAGTAGTGGTCCAGTCCAGGGGAGAGGTGGTCCAGTCTGGTCAGGTCCAACTCTAGGTGGTTTGATATTCTTGCTTGGACCTGTTCCGGACCAGTCCAATCATTACAAAATACCTTAAATGTGATATTTGTCATATGGCATGTGGAGGATAGTGGAAACGTGAACTACAGACTAAATGTTATTAGTGCTGAAAGACTTGAAGCATTTGCACTATCTATCTTTAAGTTCTTAACCCAATGATATACTATATTTTGTAGCATTTGCACTATCTATCTTTATGTTCTTAACCCATTCATATACTATACGTTATATAGTATATCATTGAGTTAAGACTTTAAAGATAGATAGTGCTATACTATTATTATTATTATTATAAAAGCATTTGTACAGCACCATTTTTTACACTGGAGTATTCAAAGGTGTTTGATATAACAAAATAGATTATCACACAATTAGACATATCACAGGTTGAAAGCCTGTTTAAATAAATGAGTTTTTAGTGCTTTTCGAAATTGATATACATCTGTGTCCTTGCATACATCTAGGGGAAGAGAATTCCACAGTCTTGGACCTGCTACCGAGAATGCCCTGTCTGTGAAAGTCTTACAATTTGTTTTTGGCATAAAGAGTTCTCACGAATTGTTAAATCTCAAATTCCGAGAGTAACTTATTTTAAAAATAATGTTTTCAAGATAGTCTGGGGTATTTCCAAAGATGCATTTGTGTACAAATGTCAGGATTTTAAATCGAATTCTTTCCACAGTTGGCAACCAATGTAAAGACTGCTGTCAAATTTTGATTTTCCTAAAATCAATTTGGCTGACATATTCTGAATTCTTTGGAGCTTCGACAAGTTTTTTTTGAAAGGCCAAATGAAAGCGTATTCCCATATTCCATTCTCCACAAGAACAGTTTTAAAACTAGAGAAAGGAAGTGCATCATATGCTTTGGTAGTTTGAAAATCAGAATACTGTTTTAGTTCATTTCGGATTTTATCAATTTTATTAATGAAAAGAGCTGAAAAATCCCCAGCAAGCTTATCACTCTCTATACCAGGTAACGGATTTGATTTTTTTTTTCTCAGCCGGTGAGTTTGTTAATAATGTCACATATGTTTTTTCGAATCTTTTCCATATATTTATATTTATATACTATATAACATATACTATATGTTATGTAGTATATGATTGGGTTAAGAACTTAAAGATAGATAGTGCAAATGCTCCAAGTCTTTCAGAACAAAAACGTTTTGTTCTTAGCATTAGCACCTGACGTATTCCAGATAGATTGGTCAATTTCCAATATGCAGGTATGAGTACCGGTATTCGGTATTAGATCTAGTGTTAGATATTACCAACTATAGGCTATATCGCAATCTGCAACCTATCTTCAGTACATTGAAATGTATATGAGCCTATGAGGGTTAGTTGTCAACTTGACATGCTAATTCCTAATTCGCTGTCTTGTCCGACATCAATCATTGTCACTAGCAATATGCATACCATTTCCCATTGGATTTACGAAACCACTTATATAGCTACCATGTTCTCGACATTTTGGCCTATATCTGACACATTGGGTATTACCCAAATTACCCAATGTGTCAGATTTCAGATGTCAAGAACATGGTAATTGTATAAGCGGTTTTGTAATTTCAAACATTATCATTTCAGAGATCAAATGTTAAAGAGGATATTTCTGTAAAACGCTTATTCGTTTCATCAAGGATCATTGTTAGCTTAACTTCACAAAGTCAAGATAAGCTATTGCCATCACGCGTGTGGAAGTCTGTTAGCCTATGAATCTGTAAATCTTTAAGTCTGTTCACTTTTTCCTTTAGCACAGGCTGCACCCCGTAGTTTTTGTCTGATCGTCATGAAATTTCATATGCAGGTTTGAAATCATGTCTAGATGAGAACATCTCCCCCCCCCCCCCTTTTGATCGCAATTGGTCAACCATGATGGCTGCCCGAGCCCAAAACCCCAAAACCATTAGCACAGTCTACAGGTTGTATTTACAAAGGGATTTCATAGTAACTTGGTAGGATGTATAATATCTAGATGAGAAAGTCCCCTTTTGGTCATGATCTGTCAACCGTGATGGCTGCCCAAGCATTATCACAATTCTTGTCTTATTTCATAATCCTTTCATAAACATTGAACATTATCCTTTTCATCAAACACAACACATAGACAAGTTAAGCTACAGTGTCATTGACACTTTCATTTTTGTCCTGGATGCAAGCTGTCCAGTTAGAGAAGATGGCTGTATGAAACGTGTTTTAGAAAGTGTCCCACTAAACATCTAACCTCTAAAGCGGCAGTGTCCGACTTTATAAAACTTATAATATTGTAATCGATAATGTATATTGTAGACTACATCATTGATTGCCCATTTGCCTCAACCAGAATAAAACTATAACTATCATCTCATATTACACAATACACACGCATTCCTATTCAGTCAGGCATTTCATAGATTTTCAGATCATTTTTCTTGGATGAGACGATTGGAATTCCCGCAGTTGCACAAACTACACATCTGTTGGTATTGGGGAAGGCGGCGCCTTCCAGCATTGTCATGCAAAAATGATAACTTAACTACTGTATCGGGAAATAGATGATTTTGTATTGAAGTAATAATGTCTCCTGTAACACTGAACAAGCACTCTCTTGGCACACTACTTAGAAACAACTATGCACATCAACTTTTTCACCAATTCAGACATGTATGGAAGCGTATCTTTATGTAACTTCCACCAATCAAGTGGGTTAGTATTTATCCCAGCGCATTTACTTATTTCTTATCAACCTACCTTACAATTGTTTTCAACAGGTTTGCATTACAGTGGAAGTCCCTAACTAGGAAATATATTCTCTATTTTGATTTTTCCCAAGCGATTTGGGAAAGAAATGTGGAGCAAAAGCACCAAGACAAAAACTAGAGAAACAGAATTTACTGCACCCAGTAAATTCAAGTCTGTGTCTGTGTGAAAAGGGTTAAAGAATCAGGAATAAACTATACAGAAAGATAATTTATGGAGGCTTATTTTCAGGAGTAAAATATTTTTAAACAAATCAGAAATGGGTTTTCGTTAACAGTATTTACAGATATTCATACTGGAATCAGAACAATCATTTATAAGACACCAGAAAAGGCATACATGTGACCAGCATTCAAAGGGTTCGATACTCGAATCAGAAATGGACATTTTTGGCTCTGCCCACTAATTTGAGTAATGAAATACGTTCATAAACATTAGAAATGCATTAAGGTGTAATAAAATTAATTTCCCAGTATTTCTGAATAATACGCACTTGATGACTTTGGTGACCTCTTTCAGGCAGACCCCTAGGTGACCTCCATGACCTTGACCCGTATTTTGAATTTCCATCAAGTGTCAACTCATTTGGAGTTAGTTCCAGGTCCATTAGTCATACCACGATTGAGATATGAGCATGACGCCAACTTTTTTAACATAAAAATGCATGTATGGACCTCAGGAATGCTTTGGGGGGGGGGGGGGGGAGGGGGGTGTCAAAAAATGTGATTTCCAGCAATTATGAAAAATGCACTTAATGACCCCTAGGTGACCTCCTTGACCCTGACCCATATTTTGAATCTCCATCAAGTGTCGACTCATTTGGTGTTGGTCCCAGGTCCGTAGGTCATACCACGCTTTAGATATGGGCGTGACCCACTTTCAAAAATTTTGGCCACGCCCACTTTTTTACGTCAAAATGCATGTGTATACGTCAGGAATACTTTATGGATCAAAAAATGTGATTTCCAGCAATTCTGAAAAATGCACTCAGTGACCCCCTAGGTGACCTCCGTGACCTTGACCCATATTTTGAATCTCCATCAAGTGTCGACTCATTTGGCGTTGGTCCCAGGTCCATACGTCATAGCACGCCTGAGGTATGGGCGTGACCCACTTTCAAATTTTTTTTGGCAATGCCCACTTTTTTTATGTCAAAATGCATGTGTGTACGTCAGGAATACTTTAGGGGGTCAAAAAATGTGATTTCCAGCAATTCCGAAAAAATGCACTCAATGACCCCTAGGTGACCTCTGTGACCTTGACCCATATTTTGAATCTCCATCAAGTGTCGACTCATTTGGTGTTGGTCCCAGGTCCATACGTCATTCCACGCCTGAGATATGGGTGTGACCCACTTTCAAAAAATTTGGCCACGCCCACTTTTTTTTACGTCACAATGCATGTGTGTACATCAGAAATAGTTGAGGGGGTCAAAAAATGTGATTTCCAGCAATTCTGAAAAATGCACTCAATGACCCCTAGTTGACCTCCATGACCTTGACCCATATTTTGAACCTCCATCAGGTGTCGACTCATTTGGTGTTGGTCCCAGGTCCATACGTCATACCACACCTGAGATATGGGCGTGACCCACTTTCAAAAATTTTGGCCATGCCCACTTTTTTTTACGTCAAAATGCATGTGTGTCCATCAGGAATACTTTAGGGAGTCAAAAAATGTGATTTCCAGCAATTCTGAAAAATGCACTCAATGACCCCTAGATGACCTCCATGACCTTGACCCATATTTTGAACGTCCATCGAGTGTCGACTCATTTGGTGTTGGTCCCAGGTCCCTAGATCATACCATGCCTGAGATATGGGCGTGACCCACTTTCAAAACACCCCCACGGAGAACCCTAATGCCCCAGGAATCTGAAAAATATTCAGTGCCGAGAACTTGTGGCTGTCTATCAGCATGCCAAAAATCAACGAGATAGGGTAATTCGTTTTCGAGTTATCTTGCGGACAAAAAAGTGATGAGAAGACAGAAGACAGGAGAAGAAGAAGAAGAAAAAAAAAAAGAAGAAAAAAAAAAGAAAGAAAAAGAAACTGTGCAAAAACAATAGTCTGTGTGTTTCACACAGACTAATAAACCAAAACTGGGTCGAGTGCTGCCGGCGCACATCCAGTAGGAGATGCTCTTCTCCTAGAACAGATCCACGGCTTCCGGTACCAGTGTGCAGACATGTAACCAATGACTCATTCTTTTTCATTCCGTCATCTTAGGAAGATGTGCTTTCGTTTGCTACTGATAAACAGTGATAATTCAACTCTTTGACACCATGTTCCTGTGACTAGAATTATGGATCTGCTGATCTCATTATTACATTCAACCACATTTTTAGCTCAACTTTGACATAGTCAAATTTGAGCTTATGCCATGGCCTGTCATCCATCTGTCCGTGTGTCCGTCAACAATTCAATACGGCTCGGGCTAGAGGCCGTATTTATGAACCAATCTTTACGAAACTTCTTGGATAGCTTTGTTATCACCGTGGGACGAGAACTAGTGTTTTTGGGTGCAGTCCAAAATTCAAGATGGCCACCAGCAGCCATTTTGTACCAAAATTAGTGCAATCAGTTTTTTGTACAGAACTTCTGTATGAAAGTTCTGATTTGAATAAATGTTTGTATGAATGTTTAGTAACATGGAATACATCACATATAATATGGGTTTTTTTCTCGTGTAAATTAGGTGAACTTTGATTTGTTCTGTGTTACTTATACACAGTAAGACGTATACATGTCAATATGGCTCAGGCTGGGGGCTGTATTTATGAACCGATCTTCATGAAACTTTTTGTGTACCTTTGTTATCACCTTGGGACAAGAACGAGTGTTTTTGGGTGCAGTCCAAAATTCAAAATGGCTGCCAGAGGCCATTTTGTACCAAAATTAGGTACAATCAGTTTTTTGTACAGAACTTCTACATGAAGGTACTGATTTGAATAAATTTTTGAATGAATATTCAGTAACATGGAATACATCACATATAATACGTGTTTTTCCTCGTGCAGAAATTATGCAAATTAGATGAACTTTGATTTATTCAGTGCTACTTATACACAGCAAGTGCACATGTCAATACGGCTCGGGCTAGAGGCGGTATTTATGAACCGATCTTCACGAAACTTCTTGTGTACCTTAGTTATCACCTTGGGACAAGAAGAGTGTTTTTGGGTGTGGTCCAAAATTCAAGATGGCTGCCAGCTGCCATTTTGTACCGAAATTAGGTACAATCAGTTTTTTTGTATAGAACTTTTATATGAAGGTTCTGATTTGAATAAATTTTTGAATGAATGTTCAGTAACATGGAATACATCACATATAATACAGGTTTTTTTTCTGCAAATTAGATGAACTTTGATTTATTCAGTGCTACTTATACACAGTATGCATGTCAATACAACTCGGGCTAGAGGCTGTATTTATGAACTGATCTTCACGAAACTTCTTAGGGTGCCTTTGTTATCACCTTGGGACGAGAATGAGTGTTTTTGGGTGCGGTCCTAAATTTCAAGATGGCCGGCGGCGGCCAATTAGACAAACTTTGATTTATTCAGAGCTACTTGTACACAGTAAGTGCACATTTCAATATGAATCTGGCAAGAGGCATCTAACTGTCACCCACCTTTACAATACTTTACCTGTACATTTGTTACAGGCTACGGTCAGTATTTATGTGCAGACCTTTACAATACTTTACATGTACCTTTGTTATCAGGTCATTACCTAGATGCGTGTCATTGATGTGTCACATACTATACATGTACATGTCTTACACAAGTTGAGCTGCAGTGTCATTCACACTGTCATTGTTATTTTATATTCACCATGTTCGCGCGCGACTTTTGTGTACTGTGCAGTTCGGTTAATATTTTTCGGTTGACAATTTATGTTATCCTTTTGGATATTATTGTTGGAGTTAGGTGTCGGTGGGGGGCTTTACTGGCAGGATTTCTCCCCTCCGTTGAGGGTGGAATTTCTGTTTTCTGGCTCCCTTTTGGACATCTGGGTTCTGTTGTGTTCCCACTGTGCCTTTGTTTTCTGCCACCTTCCTCTTGTAGTTGGGGGTGTTCTACTTTTTAGCTCACCTAACTTTCAGTCAGGGGAGCTATAGTGATCACTCACCGTCCATCTCCCGTCTCCGTCGTTACATCTTCTCCAAAACCACTGAACCGCTTTAAGTGATATTTGAGATAATAGTTTGTTATGACATTGAATTTTGATTTTGTTCAAATCAAGTTACCTCACCCTTCGGTAGGGCCACGCCCCAAATGTGTGCTTAAATCTTAAAAAATCTTCTTCTCATGAACCAGCAGTAGCAGAAACTTGATATTTGGTGTGCATCTTCCTTTTCAGGTGTAGACTCAGATTTGTTCGAGGGGCTATATTTGCCACTGTTATGGGAGGGGCAAGAATTTTTGCCCCTCCCCAAATTTTTATTTTCCAAACCGAGAGGCTGATTTGAACCAAATTTGATATAAGGGATGCCAAAAGAAATGTTCCTGTCACCCCATGGGAACCGCAGGAGCTAAAAATAGAAAAAATTTAAAACGCCCATATCTCCAAAACTACACGGCACTGAGAATTCTTGTTTGGTGTGAAGCTTCTTTTGGACCAACAGAATGGAATGGTAAAAAAAAATTGCTATCGGTTTTATCATAGGGTACTTTTTCGTGACTTTTGAAAAAGTGCTGAGTCACCATTTTTTAACACTGTGGCTAATGGGAAAAATATTTAAGACTACTCTTCTCCCAAACCACTGCTCTAAAAGCTTTCAAATTTCACATATAACATCTTTGGAAGATTCAGTCACAGGTTTGTTGAAATCAAATCCCAGGGTCCATATTTGGGTTCTCTATGGGAGCCCAAATGTTCAGATTAGTGCAATATGAGGAGGAGTATTTAAAACTCTTCTTCTGATCCACCAATCAGATTCTTCTGATATTTGGTATGCAGCATCCTTAGGGGGGGGGGGGGGGGTTCAAGTTTTTCAAGCCATGTCCCTGGATTCATATTTGGGCTTCCTGTGGGGCTCGAGTTATAACTTTGTTCAATATGAGGAATATTCTTTAAAAATATTTTTCTTCAGATCCAGTAGTCAGAATCTTTTGATATTTGGTATACAGCATCCTTACAGAGGTGAGATTCACTTTTGTTCAAGCCAAGTCACTGGGTTCATATTTGGGCTCCCTGTGGGAGCCTGAATCATTACTTAGTTCAATATGAGGAATATTCTTTAAAAACCTTTTTTTTTTTAGATCCACTGGTCAGAATCTTTGGATATTTGGTATAAGCTTTTCTTAGGAGGGGCAGATGCAACTTGTTCAAATCAATTCCCTGAGTTGATATTTAGGCTACCATGTCAGGCGAGTGCCCTCAGGCCCCCTGGGGCCTCTTGTTTCTGTTGAGTTCACCTTCTCTTCTACTTCTCTCACCTTTGCTATACCAGGACTGTTCCTTGTGGGCAATGCCTTTTGCCGAAGCATGTGGATGATTCCCATGCTTCATGTTCCACATGTAATCGGTGTTCTTCAGATCGACCCGGTGGGCTCTGTGGGTCTTGGTCGTCCACCTTTTGGGCATCTCTGAACTGTGTGGTGCCTTCTTGTGGCCGTCGTTTGGTGCCTTCCGACATGACCACATCTGTGAGAGTCTTACTCCCTCCATGGGAGATGTGCAGTCATTTCCTGCAGTGGATACTGTGGGAGTTGTTTAGTTTTCCGGTGAAGAGATGCCTGGTTCTGGGACAGTTGTCCCGCTCCAGTCGACATCTGAGGCTGTCACTAGGGTTGTGACTCATCCTTTGGATCCGAGCTCGGTTGCTCTCTCCACCATTCCACCAGTTTCAACAGCTCCCGACATATCTGCTGCTACTGCTGTTCCATCTGCATCGTCTACGGTCACCGTTTCATCTGGCCTCGGCTTATCCCTGCAGGGGTCTGCAGTGATGTCAGGTAGTTTGGGTGTGGGATATCAGCCTCAGCCTTCCCTGACTTCAACTTGGTGAAGTCAGAAGGGGCTGCCTGCCGAACCCTCTGCTGTGGTCTCTCAGCTGTCGAGCCCAGCAGGATTTTCCTTGGATTCAGATATTCATGGTGAGGTCACCATGGACTCTGTTGCATTTCCATCCATGCACTCTGGTCCTTCTGTCCCTCAGAGGTCTACGGCAACTCTCCGGAGTTCCCGCACTTAAGATCCTCGGAGTATTTCATACCCCTATAAGCATCTGCATTCAGATGTTTTGGCTGCCATCCGTCGCCCTGTGTCAGGTGTTCTAGAGGATCATGACCCTTCGCTGATTAAAAGGGTCGGGGGCGAGGTGGCTCAGTTGGTAGAGGTGCAGGCTTCAAGCCGAGAGGTCCTCGGTTCGAATCCCACCTGCGGCAACCGTGTTGTGTCCTTGGGCAAGACACTTCACCCCGATTGCCTACATGGGGGCACGATGACGCTGTGTACTGAGGCGTACTGCACGTCGATGGTGCGCATGTCTTCAACCAATCTAACCCTGCCTGTGCTGCGGTGCAGAGTTCAGAGTTATGATGTTGGAGAGCTGACAGCTGCTCGTCGTTGCTCGGTGGTTCTCTCCGGGTACTCCGGCTTCCTCCACCCGTAAAACTGTCACGGTCACGATTAGCCATTGTGCATAAGTATGTGACCTTAAAACACCAATAAATAAATAAAATAAATAAATAGATTAAAAGGGTCAGGAGCGAAGCTGGATGATACAGGCTGTGAGCTTAGGGAGGCCCTCTCCTTGCTCATGCAGGTTCTTTCCAAGAGCCTTCCTGTTGCCTCCAGCGAGGCTACTAGTGGCTTTCAGGCACCCCTCCCCCATGGCACCACCTGCCGGGATTGAAAGCAGGCCACTTTCTGATCCCCCTGGTGTGCCTACACCATGGGAGGCATTGGCTGGTTTGCCCGTGATGGGCTATGTGACTTCCGACTCGGAGGATGGGTCAGAAACACCTGACGTCAAGAACCAACAGTCATCAGATTTTTTTTTTAATTTGTGTTTGGGTTCCTTCCAGAAGTCAAACCGTCATACCAGCCGAAGGTTTCAGTCTGGCTGCGATCATCAGTCGCACGCCTACAGCCTGTGGAGCAACCTGCTTCTGGGCGCCTTTGACCGTACCAGTTGTTACAGGTGATTGAAGCTTTTGCAGCTTTACACTCTAAGCTGAGTTCCAAGGCTATGAAGACTTCGTTCTTTACCAGGGCTGATACCTTTTTGCCTCCAGTGCATTATTGTTCCTACGATTCCGCCAATCCGTCAGTCTGCCAGACTTTGACGGTCTTGGATCAGGACTTCTCCTCCCTCAGGCTTTCCAAGCCCAAGCCGGCCGTTATTCCTATGGCAACTCTGGAGTTCCTGTTGGGCTTATCGAGAGAGATGCTAGGCATGCTTTCTCTCTCGGATCACGTCGTTTCAGCCTTAGCTGCTTATCTGCCTCCAAATAAGTTTGATAACATACAGACTCCTTTGTGATTGATCTCCAAGACACTCATGCCTGTAACACGGATAACTTGGAATTAGGTCGCCGGGACGCTGTGTTGGACACAAGTGGTTCCCTTCCTGAAATGCAGTGCACTGCTCTTCGATCCGCTTCTGTGGTGTGTCCGCGAATATTCCATGGTTCCATGGCAATGGTCTGGGATGACGTCCTGCATCATTCCAAAGATCACCTGCTGCTTCGCCAGCTTGATCAGCCTTCTGTTGGAGTCCAGGGCTGTTCTAAGCCTAACAAACACCCTTCTGCTTCCTCTGTAAAGCCAAGGGCTGATCATCCTGCTCCCGCTTCTTCTTCTTACTCACGTGGTAAGGGAAAGCATCGGTAGTCCTGAGAGGAGGTTGTTTCGCCACTCAAGGAACTCGCCTGGGCTCGAAATGAAGGGCCTCACCTCGATTCATCCCAGATTGGAGGAAGGATGTCTGAGTTCTCAGACCATTGGGCCATGATTACATCCGATCAGTGGCTGTTGTTTGGTCCGGACTGTGGATATCCTTTTGGAGGCACCCCACTCTGTCGAGAGTGCTTCTTCCAACCCAGGTTCCTTCAGACGTTTCACGTTGGGGAACTTTTTGATCACGGAGACAATCTGTCAGAGGGGGCAATCGAGGTCGTCAAGAACATTCATTCAGTGGGATTTTATTCCCGCCTGTTCTTGGTGCCGAAGAAGGATGGCCGACCCCGACCGGTTATCGATCTGAGTATCCTGAACCAGTCTATCATTGCTCCCAAGTTCCGCATGGAAACTTTCAGGTCGATTCGCCGCTCCATTCACCGGCTTTTGCCCTGAGTCTGAGTATTCTCCAGCTGCTCAGTCTCTGCAGTATGGTGACGGATCTCATTCCTCTAGGTCAGCTGCAGGTCAGACCTCTCAACACTTCCTGCTCAGTCGTTGGAGGCCGCATGTCGATCCTCTGGATCTGGTGCTTCAGTTACCAGCATCCCCTCATCATCACCTTCTTCCCTAGATGGATGTTCAGTGGATTATGCAGGGAGTTCCATTGGACTTGCCCACGCTCGATTGTGTTCTGATGGCAGATGCCAGTGATCTTGGATGAGGTGCGACATTGGATCCTCTAGGTCTTTCCCTTCACGGAGTATGGGACCAGGATCAAGCAGCTCTTCACATCAATCAGAAGGAGCTTCTTGGTGTTCTTCTGAGTTTCCGGCTGTGGATCCCCACTTTTTGAAATCATCAGGTCCTTCTGTTGTCCGACAATTTGACAGTGGTCGCTTTCATTCTGGACCAGGGCGGCATGCACTCTGTTCCCATGTACAAATTGGCTCTGGGACTTCTACTTCTAGCTCAGGATGTCAATGCGGGGGTGGTGGTTCGTCACATTCCCTGTCATCTGAACGTCCTAGGCGACTTCCTGATCCGACAGGGCATGGTCATTTCCACCGAGTGGATGCTTCACCGGACAGTGTTCCAGTTGCTTTACGATATCTGGGGTTGTCCCCACATTGATCTTTTTGCGACCCGTTGGAACATTCAGGTGGACACCCCCGTATCCCCATGTCCAGATCCTCGGGCTTTCGCTATGGATGCTCTTTCACTGGAATGGTCATGTCGGCTATGCCTTCCCGCCGGTTCCGATTTTGCCTCAGGTTCTAGCCAGTATACGAACCTGCAATTGTTGAATCATTCTGATCACTACCCTGTTGCCTCAGCGGGTGTGGATCAATCAGCTCACTCTCTGTTGGCAGCACATCCGGCACGTCTCCCTCTGTGTTGTGACCTTCTTTGCCAAGGTCACTCGAGGAGGTTTCACTTCGACCTGCCTAGGATTTTGCAGTTTACTCCAAGATGGAATCTTTCTAGGATGCTGCTTTGATTTGGGGGTGGGGGGGGAGGGGGGGGAGGGGCACCGTTCGAACCTTTATCCCAGGTGGATATGCGTTTTTTCACATACAAGATGGCTTTTCTGATGTCTTTTGCTCAGCCAGAAGGGTTCGTCAGGTTCACGCTGTCTCGGTTGATCCAGCCTTTTTCAGGAGGTCCGCCAACAGTATTATTTTTACCATTGATTGCTCCTTTCTGGCCAAGAATCATATACCAGAAACTTCTCCACCTCCTATCTGTATCAGGGCTCTTCCTTCTGCTGAAGGTAATCGCCCTTTGCTCTGTCCGGTTCGTGCAATTCGATTTATCTCAACTGGACGCAGTTCATTAGGAAAGGCAGGAAACAATTCCTTCTGTCTCTTATTCCTGGTCGACAGAAGATCTCTCCTCAGTCCATTTCTCGATGGATTTGTCTTGCTATTCATGTGTCCTACGCTCATCTAGCGACTGATGATTGTATTACCAACCGTATTTCTGCCAACGAGGTTTGTGCCTTGTCTACCTCCTGGGCTTATGCTAACTCCATCAAGTTGTCGGATGTTAAGCAGGCAGCCTACTGGAGAAATGCTTCTACATTCTCCACCTTCTATCTGTGTCAGTTGCAGGAGCAGTCTGAGGACATTTTTTCTTTGGGCCCTCTTTCTTCTGCTCAGGCTGTTGTCTACCCTAGCCATTAAGCTTCTTACAAGGTCAGTTTCAGCTATGTGCTTGGTTACTGTCCTTTCTGTCTGTCTGTAATACAGAGCCATACGCCTTATCTTTCATTGTCTTTTACTAATGTTTGTGATGCTATGGTTTAATAGGCCTTGAGAACTCTTCTTCTGTCCACAGTTCCAGCGCAGTCAGGTTATGTTGGGGTTGGTTATGTGATTCCCTCCTCCTATTGTCTGTTCAGCCTGTTGTAAACAATTGTAATGTAGGTTCATAAAAAATTTAAATTTTATAGTAAATTTCCTTTCTTATACCTACCACAATTGTTTACGTGGAGGCCCTCCATCTTCTTATTCAGGTAAGAATCCTTCCTCCCCGCTGATCACATAACTCCAATCTTGATGGATTCAAAAGAATGAGTCATTAGTTACACATCTACGCACTGGTACCGGAAGCCGTGGATCTGTTCTAGAAGAGCGTCCCTGACTGGGTGTGTGCCGGTAGCACTCAACCCAGTTTTGGCTTATTTTTTTCTTGGTGCTTTTGCAATACTTTTCTTTCCCAAATTGCTTGGGAAAGATCAAAATAGAGAGTATACTTCCGAGTTAGGGACTTCCACTGTAATGCAAGCCTGTTGTAAACAATTGTGGTAGGTATAATAAGAAAGAAAATTTACTATAAAATTTAAATTTCTGTCATTGCGATGTCTGTATTTCTCTTCTCATGGTGTCATTGCTGTCGGATCCCCAACACCTGGCACCACAGAATCACTTCCACAAGTATCTGATGCCTGCGCTTCTATACACCCGATTTGCCCCATAAGTTCTGATGTCACCTTTGGCTCAATAGTCGATCTCGCCTCCAACTTGTGTGACCGAATGCATGGAAACGAGGGTCCACATATGACCTCATGTCTACTTGATTTTCTTCATCTTTCATATCAAAGTATTTGTTCATCTTCAGTTTTGCTTACTCCTTGAATTTCTTGATTCAGGGCGGGTCATTTACTTTAATTTCCAAGTGTTACACTAACATTGCTACAGCTGGTCCAACCGCCGATATTGTCACATATGAAGAGGAACTCACCCAAACTGTCACATCATAAAATGGTCGTAGTAGTGAAATTAGCTCGGAGACGAGATTCCACTCAACTTCAGTGGAGAAGTAAGTGGGTTTTGGAGCATTCCTTTGTGGTAGGGTAACATCTACAATGGTGGTTATAATGTCTCTAAGTTCCAAAAGTCTTGACAACATTAAATACGTTGAGTTCCATTGGGTACGTACATCTTGAATGAGTCTCAATGTCTTTAGATTCTTTTCTTGTTGTATAGCCTTCATTTTATCAAGCAGGACCTTGCTCTTGCGGAAATGCATTACCAGTTTCTTACACCGGTCTATGGCTTCAGTTACTCCCCACACATTAAGTCCATCTTGCACAGCTAAGTTCAAAACATGGCCGAAGCGTGGAAATCGTTCAACATGCAAGAAGTCTCTGCAACATTTGATGTTCGAACTGACATTGTCGAATGTTGCCGCTACTAACATGTCTCTCGGCAGCTCTCATGTGTCCAACATTTCAAGAACTTGGTCAGTGATACTTCCCCTGAGTGTTCTCCGGGAAAAGACACAGCTCCAAGTCCAACATTCTCTAATTCTCCCATGAATTTGAAATGAAATGTACAGTCAAACTGATATATGAATGCATTGTCTTAAATGTCCATATATCAAAAGTGGCAAAGAAGTATTATGTTTATTTCAAATAGTTTCTGCACTGCAGCTTTCCTATCATATAGTTTTGTGATCTCATTGTCCATTGTGTCTCTCGAAGGAACTATGAATCTTGGATTTAATGTATAAGAGTACTGAAGAAATCCAGGGTCATTCACAATAGATACAGGCTGAATATCTTAACATATC
The DNA here is from genome assembly GCA_031216915.1 of Pictodentalium vernedei. Classification (NCBI taxonomy): domain Eukaryota; kingdom Metazoa; phylum Mollusca; class Scaphopoda; order Dentaliida; family Dentaliidae; genus Pictodentalium; species Pictodentalium vernedei. Next base: position 516,569,022 of record CM062296.1, on the reverse strand, counting down.
ATCTCAGTGAGATTCTGTTTACATTGCACGTATCGAAGACTATCTTTCTTGTAGTATTCTTATGACCTGAACTCAGATTCACCAACTGCAATTCCTTGTGGAAGCAGGAGAGATTCAGATGATGATGCAGTGGCGGATGTCTTTTTTAAACCCCCACAAAATGAAGTTTAGGGGGGTATATTTATTATACCAGTGAATGGATTTCATTGAAACTCTCAGACATTCTTTTACATACATTGAAGATATGCACCTCCTGTTTTCTTTTCAGATATTTTCATTTTTACAGTTTCCCATATTGACAAATGAACTTGGTCAAATTCAGTTGACATTCTGTGCAGATCTGCTATCTGCAATGCCTCATAAACCATTGAACAGATCTCATTGAAACTTTCAGACATTTTTTTACATACATTGCAGATGTGCACCTCCTATTTTCTTTTCAGATATTTTCATATTTACAGTTCCCCATATTCAAAAATAGTCTTTGTCAATTCAGTTTTTAATAGGGAGGGGTATAGATCTGCTATCTGCTACTCCTCTTAAACCATGGAACAAACTCCATTGGAACTCGCAGACCTTCTTTTAATACATTGAAGATGTGCACCTCCTATTTTTCTTTCAGATGTTTTCATATTTCGATGTCCGTCCATCCATTCATCTGTTCATCCATTGAATGGATTCCATTGAAACTCTCAGACATTCTTTTACATGCATTGAAGATGTGCACCTCCTATTTTGTTTTCAGATATTTTCTTTTCTACAGTTTCCCATATTGAAAAATGAACTTTGTCAAATTTAATTGACATTCTGTACATATCTGCTATCCACAACTCCTCTTAAACCATTGAACAGATTTCATTGAAACTTTCAGACCTTCTTTTACATATATTGAAGATGTGCACCTCCTGTTTTGTTAGCTCCGCTGACAAAGTCAGCAGAGCTTTTCTTATACTGATTCGTCTGTCGTCCGTCGTCTGTCGTCCGTCCGTCCGTCCGTTGTCAACATTTTATTTGTCCGAGCCATAATTTCTAAACCGCTGAATATTTTTCCACCAAACTTCATAACAATATGTATTATCAATAGACGGTGTGTCATCAATTATTCTGCGGTCTGTAAAGTCACAGGGTCAAGGTCACAGGATCAAGAAAATCTTAAGATATTTATGATATTTTTTTCGGCTAAAGTTTGTAACAATATTAGTATTAGAAAACATGCCCATGCGATCAGTGGCCCTCAGCGGAGCTCTCTAGGCGTGACAGGTCTCTTGTTTTCAGATATTTTCATTTTTAGGGTTTCCCATATTTAAAAATGGGCTTTGTCAATTCAAGCTTGCATTGGGGGGGGGGGGGAGGTGTTGTTGTTGACATTTGCAATCCACAACCTCTTTTAAACTAATGAATGGATTTCAATGAAACCTACAAACATTGGTGTCAGTGTTTGTGCTCTCTACATTAAACACACTTTTACTGTTGTAAAATGTTTCTTGGTGGGAGTGGGTGGTATCATTCAATGTTTAAGGACAAATACTTGTGCACAATGGCTAATCATGACCCTGACAGTTTTACGGATGGAGGAAGCCGGAGTCTCCGGAGAGAATCACCACCGAGCAACGATGAGCAGCTGCCAGCTCCCCAACATCGTAACTCTGCACTGCAGCACAGGCAGGGTTAGATTGGTTGAAGACATGCGCACCATCGATGTGCAGTATGCCTTAGTACACGGCATCATCGTGCTCCCACTTGGACAGTGGGGGTTAAGTGCCTTGCCCAAGGACACAGCGCGGGAGTCCGAATCGATCGCTCAGACGGTCACCCATCCGAGGACTAACCGGGCTCGATGTTGCTTAACTTCGGTGATCTGACGAGAACCGGCTACCACAATGCCACCGTGCCCCCAGGGGGGTATATATAGAAGTCAACTTGTCCGTCGGTTGGTCGGTCTGTCGTCGTCGTCAGTCCATTGCACATTTTCATAAAACTTCACAAAATGATCAACATGATGAGAAGTGTGTGACATAATTTTTTTCCCGCTCGGTTTCAAGATGGCCGCCTGGTGGCCTACAAAGTTCAACATGGACATGTGTCTTTTGGCTGGTGGTTCAATCACTGTATCAAAAAAGTCTTTGTGGTGCCTCTTAAAATGTTTTTTAAAGTTGGACTGGCCACCACCACCTTTTGCAATTTTTTCCTCATATTTTACACTTCGGAAAACACTAGCTGCATCATTCTTTTCTGAATACAGATACCCATATACCGGGAAAGAATATTTCAGGTGCGAGTTCCACAGTGTCCTGTGTTTTGGTATCCTTCCTGTACTTGTCACTGTTTTATAGTTACTGGGCGATTCACTAATTTCACTAGATTGAGTATCATTCAACTCTCTAGAAGGCTCCATTATTATTTTAAATTTTAACAACTGGTTATGCTATATTTTAAACAAACGACCGGTATGTAGAGTTACTGAATATCAAATGATTTCTTTGGAATCATCTGGCATCTACCAACGGCCCAACAATCAAGTCTGTGAACGTTTGCCATGTGACATCGTCCTGATTGAAGATTGTTAGTTTGTGACTAAACAATGCATTCCAATCAGGGCATTCTCTGAAGTCGGTGGAATCAAAAGACAGAGGCAGTACTTAGTAGTCACTGTCATTTGATGTCACCGACATCAAAGAATGTATCTGCCGAGCTGTTATGAGATCTCACACCAGATGACCAGACATTTGCGACACTGTGTTTTAAGTCTATTGAATGGTGATTGGAGCTTTGGATTTCCGTACCAGATAACCCCAGTGCTAAATCTAGACATACCTCTATGTATTAAAGTCTGCGAACCGGTCCAGTACAGGACCGCCATGTGTGTACTGGTCCAAAGCAGTCCAGTGAAGGCATTTTTTGTGGTCCGGTCCGCAACCTTATTACTAACCCACCACCATACCAGCCATGTTCTTGAACCAAGCTGTTGGAAAAACCTCTTATTTCATCTTCTCCACACAAGAAAGTGTCTATTGGGGAAATCTAAACAAAATCTAGACTTGTCAGTGAAGAGAACATTGGCCTACTCGCACAGTGTCCACTCTACTTGTTCTCTGCACCACACTTGATGATGTCTCTGGTGTCTGGGCTTCAGAGGAACAAGCACAGCACGTCTTTTGGCTTGAAAACTAGCATCGTTCATCCTGTTATGTATAGTCTGTCTTTAAGTTCTAATGACCGTTGCATTTAGGAGGATATTTGTGAAGGTTGTGGCATTCATGGTTTGATTCTGAGTGGCAGTGGTGACAAGGTAATAGTCATGTTGATGGGTCGTCACCTGCTGACGACCACTACCATTCCTCAGTCGAGCACTCCTGTGTGTCTGGAAATGGGCCCCAGTCTCTGGATACCACACCCTGTGACTCACCAAGTTGTGCAGCCACTGTCTCTGTGAGAGCCCAGTCACAAGCATTCCCACCACTCTGGATAGTTCCTTGGAATCACCCCGATTTCGAGAAACCCATGTTCCTGATCCCATCACAAAAAAAAATGCTTGATCTCTTCATTGAGTAATTTTCACTGCACAATCATGCAGGAGAGAGACCTGGTGGCATACAGTTGTCAAACAATAATCAAAAAGTTAAACACATGATTATATCTTGTTTGGCTGATGTCCACATCAAAATAGAATTGTTTTAACATTCTCTAAAAAATTGTAACAAAGTAATTATATATTGCAAAATGTTGCTGAATTGAGGCTCCCTATGGGATAGCATGGAATCTTTGATAAAAATGCTACAAATTACCTTTGAAACATAATTTATCACCACACAAGTTAAACCCTAATCATCTTCTAATTAGTTGAATATTTCTTCATTTTAGGTTGACTACAAAGATTTTGCGAGAAGAATTGTACTGTGGAGGAAAAAAGGTTTTCCTGAATTTGGAGATCTTGGTGGAATGGGAATTGGGTCAACAACTTTACAAACGCTACGAAGACCAAACTATGTTGATGACCCTCATGAGGTATGACTGGTTGCATATTCGGGAAATGGTTTGATCTGTAGCAAAATCACAATTCTTTGCTCAAATTGAATCAGAGGAAAGTTTCATACTAAATCAAACCTCAGATCCACATCTCAGTGGTTATGATACTATGACCATCAGACTAGTTTCCCCATCTCCCATGAGAACCCAGTATCAACAAAAAAATGAAACTATTTCATACCACTAGACCACTTGTACAAGCAGCTGTACCTATCAGTATTAAACAAGCTATTAATTGAAAATAGAATACGTTTTTCATTTTTAGCTCAACTTGACAAAGTCAAGCTGAGCTATTGCCATCACCTCTCGTCCGTCGGCGTACGTAGGTACGTACGATAGTACGATGTACATACGTACGTACGTTAGTACGTACGGCCACAATTTCTTTTGGCACACCTCACAGGTTGCATTTATGGTCGGATCGCTTTGAAACTTGGTATGCTTATTTGGGGTGACCTCTAGATGGGAGCTATCGATTTTCTTCAATTTCCGTCAAAAAATGTTGCCGCGGCCAACATTCTTAGAACTTAGTTTAGTCAAACATCAATATTTCCCTTTGGCACACCCTACAGGGCACATTTATGATTGGATTGCTTCGAAACCTGGCATGCTTGTTTGGGGTGACATCTAGATGGGAGCTATCGATTTTTTTCAATTTCTGTCAAAAAATGTTGCCACGGCCAACGTTCTTAGAACTTAGTTTAGTCAGACCTCAATATTTCCTTTTGGCACACCCTACAGGACACATTTATGATCGGATTGCTTTGAAACCCGGTATGCTTGTTTGGGAAGACCTCTAGATGGGAGCTATCGATTTTCTTCAATTTCCGATCAAAAATGTTGCCGCGGCAAACATTCATAGAACTCACTTTAGTCAGATGACCTCAATATTTCCCTTTGGCACACCCTACAGGGCACATTTATAATTGGATTGCTTTGAAACCTGGCATGCTTGTTTGGGGTGACCTCTAGATGTGAGCTGTCAATTTTCGTCAAAAAATGTTGCCACGGCCAACATTCTTAGAAATTAGTTTAGTCAGACCACAATATTTCCCTTTGGCACACCCTACATGACACATTTATGATTGATTGCTTTGAAACCCGGTGTGCTTGTTTAGGGTGACCTCTAGATGGGAGCTATCGATTTTCTTCAATTTCCGTCAAAAAATGTTGCCACGGCCAACGTTCTTAGAACTTAGTTTGGTCCCTTTGGCACACCCTACAGGGCACATTTATGATTGGATTGCTTTGAAACCTGGTATGCTTGTTTGGGGTGACCTCTAGATGGGAGCTATCAATTTTTTTCCATTTCCGTCAAAAAATGTTGCCACGGCCAACGTTCTTAGAATTTAGTTTAGTCAGACCTAAATATTTCCCTTTGGCACACCGTACAGGGCACATTTATGATCGGATTGCTCTGAAACCTGGCATGCTTGTTTGGGGTGACCTCTAGATGGGAGCTATCGATTTTCTTCAATTTTTGTCGAAAAATGTTGCCGCTGCTAATGTTCTTAGAACTTAGTTTAGTCAGACCTCAATATTTCCCTTTGGCACACCCTACAGTGGCACACCCTACAGGGCACATTTATGATTGGATTGCTTTGAAACCTGCCATGCTTGTTTGGGGTGACCTCTAGATGGGAGCTATCGATTTTCTTCAATTTCCGTCGAAAAATGTTGCCGCTGCCAATGTTCTTAGAACTTAGTTTAGTCAGACTTCAATATTTCCCTTTGGCACACCGTACAGGGCACATTTATGATCGGATTGCTTTGAAACCTGGCATGCTTGTTTGGGGAGACCACTATATGGGTGCTATCAATTTTCTTCCATTTCCTTCAAAAAATGTTGCCGTGGCCAACGTTCTTAGAACTTAGTTTAGTCAGACCTCAATATTTCCCTTTTGCACACCCTACAGGGCACATTTATGATTGGATTGCTTTGAAACCTGGCATGTTTGTTTGGAGTGACCTCTAGATATGGAAGCTATCGATTTTCTTCCATTTCCGTCTATCAAAAGATGTTGCCACTGGCAACGATCGTTGAAGTTAGTTTAGACAGGCATCAATATATTCCTTTGGCATGCCCTACCAGAAACATTTACGATCAGATAGTTTGAAACTTTGTATGCATGTTTGGGGTTACCTCTAGATGGGAGCTGTCGATTTTCTATGATTTCCGTCAAAACATGTTGCCACTGGAAATGACCTTTGCATCAAAAGCTGTTTCTGTTAGCAACAATCTTTTGTTGTGCATCATCATTCTTTGATAAGGGCTACAGGCCACATTTATCATAGGATTGTTTTTGAACTTGGTGTGCTCATTCGACAAGACCTTTAGATAAGAGCTATTGATTAGCATTCATTTCTGTGAAAAAAGTTGCCATTTGCAATAACCTCTGAACATACTGCATTTGTGTTTCAACGTTCTTTTTTTAGCCAGTCTTACAGTTTACATTTAAAAATGCATGGATTACTCTGATGTTGTGCACACACAATGCTGTTATGTTGAAATTTCATCAAATAACATTGGTACCAATGGTCTTCAATTTTGCCATTTCATTTAAAACTTACCAAGTTCAAGTTTGTCAAGTTGAGCAACAGTGTCATTGACACTTTCATTGGAATTCACTTTAGAAAAATTTCCACAATCCAGTATAAGTACCGTAAAATGGGGTTTCAAGGGACGATTTTCGGACTCTTTCATGAATATCTCCTAAGACAGAAATACTTTGACCAATGTTTATATGCAAGTTTGTTGCTATATACTAGACCTTTGAAACTATATATGATTTGTTAAGATAATCCAGCATTCTATATTTTTTTTTATTTTAATACTGACTGTCCCTTGTAACCCCAATGTTGGGGTTATAAGGGACAGTCATAATATCTATTTCATTTCCCCTTTAAACCCATAACAGGGGGAATAAGGGACACATAAGTTGTTTTTAAAAAATCTTTCAATAACAATAAAACAAAATATTTGAGAAACTATTTGATAAACCGTAAAAAATGCACCAACTGGTGGTTGAGATACCTTATCATCAGCAATAGAAATAAATCTCTGCATAAACATGAACATAAATGAACATGATAAAGAAAATACATCTCTTGATGAACATAAACTTTGAAAAATAAGATAAAAATACTGGTATTCAAAATAGAGGAGTTAAATTGAGTCCTGTACATTGTCTAGCTACCATATGAACATTTGGCACAATTACATCAGGCAGTGCTGGCAAGTGGAGTGCTTTGTAGACTACATAAGGGGCAAGGACAGTTCCATCCACATACATAAGTGAAACCGAAGACTTTGAACTATTCATTATCCTTTCAGGATATTTTGTTCCTCTTTTCATAATAACTTTTTGTTTCATCGTAGTTTAGAATATTTGAAGGTGGCACATTCTCTATTGTCCCTGAGAGATTGTTGAAATAGTCATTAATTATATCTGGGGATACTTGGGTCCTGGACCTTTTGATGTTCTGGCACATGCGAACTGTCAATCTTTCTTTGTGTCTTTTCAAAAAAGCCACAGCCCACTCTGTTCCTGGCATATTGTCTTTAAACAATGGCAATGTGACACCTTTCCTGTCCAAATAGCATTTCACAATCAACCTTAAATCTAGAGAATCCATGGGATAACCCCATTCGCTACATTTCAATAGTCGATCGATGATCATTTTTTCAACATCTTCTCCAAGAACAAGTGGCCTTCCCAGTTTACCAATATTATCATCTTTCAAATGTCTTTGGATCACTGATTTCAGAATATTAAATGTCTCTTCTGCCTTCCTGTATGATAACCCATCTTTCACAGCTTTTACTGTACGAGATATTTCTGAATCACTATGTTTTTTTCGAATTTTACATCCTGATTTAGGTTTGTAATAGCACGGCATTGTGTCCCTTATAACCCCGCTTTTTCTTCAAAATTCACCCAAAAATAGACAGAAAACTACTTCAGCTCATTTTTATAAATCTGACTTCCAGGTCCCATATATACCCTTACTAATTGTATTATCTCTCTATTCATACCATACAATCTTTAGTGAACTTTTCAGTTTTCTCTGGAAAAAGAAAGTTTTGACCAGCAATTTTTTTTTTGAATTTTACCTACTTTTTTCAAACAATCTGCGTAAAAACCACATTGAGTGTTATGATACCACATAGCATCCCATACATAGAAAATATACTGAAATTATATAACCCATACTTACCTTGTTCATCTGGCAGAAAACAAAAACGAAAAGAATGCGAAAATAATTTTCCCGAAAAACGTCCCTTGTTACCCAGCAGTACCTTAATACCCCATTTTACGGTATTTCAATTATTTCCTTGAATCCTGCACCCTATGTAACATGTAAACAACTAACCCTGTGCATTTTGCATCCTTAACTCTTAACCCGCTAAGTATTTTAAATATATTTTTCATCAAAGCTAGTCATGGCTGCTGTGAAGCAGCCACGATTAGATTTGAGGAAACATTCATCTAAAGTTAACTCTAGAAATCATTGGTAAAAAAATCCATCCAATTTACAGGGTAGAAATTGGATTTAAATATGCACAAAATATACATATTTCAGTGGGAAGAGAAATCCTGTCCTTGGCAGGAATATCCGCCAGCAGCATGCAAGGAGTTAAGCCACTGTATATTTTCATTTAGTGTGTGTGTGATATAGCAGTTATCAATTTTTTATAACCAGAAAGTGTGACTAACCCTGTGCATTGCACAAGGTTAGCCACACTTTCTGATTATAAAAAATCTTCATTAGGCCAAAAAAAAAAAAGTGTTTTGGTTCTCAGGCACCGCCTGTTACAAGCGATAATGTTACAACGCCGCATAATGTTACACCAACGCATAATGTTACAAAACATGTAGTAAACAACCGATAATGTTATAAACTCTGCATGGGTTGTCATGATAGTGCACGTGGGTGGCCATGTTGTGATGTCATTATCATGAAAAAAAGGTGGTAGGAGTGCGTATGTGCAGCGCGTGTTGTTATAGGGACACATGCTCCGTCTCACCCATAACAACCCGACAATAGATATTGAATTAATCCAAACAACCCGACAATCTTCAGGAAACTGTCCAAAACATTCCCGAAAACACTCCTGAATCCTGCCAGTACCGATTTAGTAACTCGAGTGACCGGGACTTCAGGAGCTCCAGGGGCAGTAGGGCTCTGGGGACAGGGACTGTGCCTTCCCCTTCCAGTTTATCTCTCAGTTAAAAAAACACTATTGTAATAAAACAACCATTATTGTAATAAACCCATTTCTGTGATAAATTACGCTTCCATTATATGGTCGGACATTAGGTAATGATACTATCCTATATTTTAAGAATACTAAACCCACGGAATCCCCCTTGTCGTCGAATGAAGCAATGAAAGCTATGAAAATGTGCACGATGCGTGCAAAATCATACGTCTCAAAATGAAAGCTATGAAAATGAGCGCAATGAGTACCTCTTCATACGTCTCATACCCTCATTAAGGATACTATCCTACCTTTATTTGGGAGTGTTTTCTGGAGTGTTTGGGTCAGTTTTCTGAAGATTGTCGGGTTGTTTGGATTAATTTGATATCTATTGTCGGGTTTTTAGGGGTGAGTCGGAGCACGTGTCCCTATAACAACATGTGCTGTGCATACGCACACCTACCGCCTATTATCATGATAATGACATCACAACATGGCCACCCATGTGCACTATCATGACAACCCAACATGACCACCCAATCACGTGACATGACGTCACTTCCGGGGGTCCTGCCTCGGGGGCCTACAAAATGGCTCATTTTCAACATACATAACTACTCAACACCATCACCAACACCAACATCAACACACCTCCTCCTCCACAATCTCCTCCTTCTCCCTATACTGTCTGTTCTAGTGATTCCGCCTTTTCCAGAACCTGTAATCCCAAATTCATCACCTCCACTTCTTCCAACATCTCCACCATCTATATTATCATACCATCTAGCACTACTCTCTTACAGTATTTTCAGATAGTTTTCTCTGCACAATCACCCTGATGTACTAATCCATGACCTCCTTTTGTTCTCAGCCTAATCCCTGCCCACCCCTTTCATTCCTCCTAAACCCCATTCCTCTTCCTACCCGGTTTCGCATCTTATTCTTCGACTTCCGTGTGACACTACCAACCTGCCACATCCACCGTATGTACCTCGCTCCATCCAGCTTTTTGACCTCTTTTAACTCCACCTCATTTTTGTTCACTATTAGTTGTTAAAATGTCAAATCAATGAACAAGAAGATATTCTTATGACTAAGAAATATACGACAAATGAGCTTTAGATGCCCAAAACAATCAGAAACAGAGGCATTTGCCCATCCCCAAAGGCGCCAGGGGACTATGGTGCACTACATTTCTGGAAGCGGAGATTACGCATGTTGGTAAACGTTCCAACCGGATAAAATAGCACCCCTCTCCCACCACCCCCACTTTTACCATGTTGGGCACTGCGCGATCATGGTAATGACGTCACACAATTGAGTTACCAGGATAATCCACGTCTATGTAACATGACTAGGTCATTCTATGATAAATCCCCGGGAGTTGGGGGGGGGGGGAGGGGTGTGTCTCCTCGCCTTAAGCAGAGCAGAAACCTTTAGTATAAATTTTACATACCTTTATGCGGCAATAAATGGTAAGTGGTAAAGTCCATTTGCAATAGCTGTAACAGGAATTAGTATACAGAAGTTATAACATTATCGGTTAATTTGTTGTAACATAACGGGTCGAAAAAAGTTATAACATTTTGCATCGATTTTTATAACATAACAGGTTGAAAAAAGTTATAACATTATGCGGAGTTTATAACATTATCGGTTGTTTACTACATTTTTTGTAACATTATGCATTGGTGTAACATTATGCGGCGTTGTAGCATTATTGGTTGTAACACCACCGCGTTGGAAAAATACCTGCATTTTTTTATGGAGGTTCGAGATTTTCCCAAAAGTAAACAATGCACCGCCGATCTCAGACGTTCATTGCAGTATAACAAAAATAGGTAAAACGAACCGTAAAAACCCTCCCGACTTGCTATAACACGCCAGGTACGATTACGTTAATATGTCGATGCACAGCCAATCTTGATCTGTACCGGTAGGCCCTATGTATATAAAGGTTCAAACAACTCGGACTTGGCATTAACAAACAACGCAATTGATCAGTGATGAGCCCCCCCAATGGGAGAAAACTTTGAATTTTATGTTTAAAAGAAGCCATTTCCTTGCATCTAGAGACGGAATTGGTGATTCATTCACATCCACATGAAAGAGGGCCCCGGTTTGCTTCATGTAGCTTTCCACATTCCCCCCCCCCCCCCTGGACCGGGATCCTCTGGACTTGTCAATTGTACTCCTAACGGGGTAAGCCGCCACTGCAATTGACATGCATTAAATAGTTGCCTTATGCATTGAAACATCTATTAAATGGTCTATCAATAATGTTACAATCACATTATTTTACCACAAGGGCGAATCCAGTCATCAGCGCACTTGGTATGCACCTTCCACCCCCGCCCACCCCCTCCACCCACCCCCCCCCCCACCCCTATTTTCACCCGGAGACGGGTTGTGCGTTGTGGATATCTGTAGGTATGAGGTAATCGCATCTTTTGGGATTAAATTTCAAAATTTAGTTGACAGTACACTCTGGCAAACTTGGGCCAAGGTGTGGCACCCCTTTCCCTCCCCCCCCCCCCTGCCCAACACTGTTCGAAGCGGCATTGGGACGTATAAACAGCTCACCAGAAGCATATTAAAAAGTGTATTTTTGTACTGTTGAAAGGTAACTAATGTAAGGGAGGTAATCAAATTAGCTATCGAAGAACTCTTTTTTAGCATAACTTGACAAAGTCAAGATAAGCTATTGCCATTACGCGGGTGGAAGTCTGTTATTTTGTGAGTCTGTTCACATTTTCCTTTAGCACGGGCTACACCCCGTAGTTCTTGTCTGAACGTCCCAAAAGTTCATATACAGGTTTGGGGTCATGTCTAGATGAAAACATCCCCTTTTGGTCGCGATTGGTCAACCGGTATGGCTGCCCGAGCCCAAAACCCGAAAACCATTAGCACAGTCTACAGGTCGTATTTATGAAGGGATTTCATTGTAACTTGGTAGGTTGACTTCATATAATGTCTAGATGAGAACGTCCCCTTTTGGACACGGTTGGGCAACTGTGATGGCTACAGGGGCCCGAAGCCCGAAAACCTTTAGCACGGTCTACAGGTCATATTTATGAAGGGATTTCATTGTAACTTGGTAGGATGACTCCAAATAATGTCTAGATGAGAACGACCCCTTTTGGTCGTGATCATTCAGCCTTGATGGCTGCCCGAGCCCAAAACCCCAAAATGTTTAGCATAGTCTATAGGTTGTATTTATGGAAGGATTTTATTGTAACTTGTTAGGTTGACTTCATATAATGCCTAGATGATGACATCCCCTTTTGGTTGTGATTGGTCAACTGTGATGGCTTCAGGGGCCTGAAGCCCAAAAACCTTGAGCACAGTCTGCAGGTCATATTTATGAAGCGATTTCACTGTAACTTCGTAGGATCACTCCAGATGATGCCCAGATGAGAATGTCCCCTTTTGGTTGTGATCATTCAACCATGATGGCTGCCCGAGTCCAAAGCCCAAAAATCTTTAGCACAGTCTACAGGTCGTATTTATGAAGAGATTTCATTGTAACTCGGTAGGTTGACTTCATATGATGTCTAGATGAGAATGTCCCTTTTGGATGCGATTGAGCAACTGTGACGGCTACAGGGGCCCGAAGCCTGAAAACCTTTAGCATAGTCAACAGGTCATATTTATGAAGGGATTTCATTGTAACTTCATAGGATCACTCCAGATGAAGCCCAGATGACAACGTCCCCTTTTGGTCGCGATCATTCAACCATGATGACTTCCCGAGCCCAAAACCCAAAAAACTTTAGTACAGACTACAGGTCGTATTTCTAAAGGGATTTCATTGTAACTTAGTAGAATCACTCAGTATAATGTCGAGATGAGGATGTCCCCTTTTAGTTGTAATCGGTCAACCATCATGGCTACACAGGCCTGAAGCCCGAAAACCTTTAGCACAGTCTACAGGCCATATTTATGAAGGGATTTCAATGTAACTTGATACGATGACTCGTTTTGGAATAATTTCACTGTAACTTGGTGACTGTTGTTGACATACTTTTTTTAAAGCCTTTATAAAGATCATGCTAGCCACCATTTTAGTGTCGTTAAGCTGACAAGTCACAACAACAGAACAAACCTTTTCACCTTAAGCGAAGTTTAAGATGCCAGTATTGCAGTCTCTTTGGTGGATTGCTGGTTTGGGGTTCCAGCCTTGAAACACCCCCGCGCAGTCACTTAACTGTGACTTAGTTTATTCTTTTTCAAACAGAAATGTATCTTGTCTGTCTTAAAATAAAATTCCACAGGTCCATTGTGGGTATTGTGAGGCTGGCGTAATCAGCTGGTTTCAATAATATTCATATTTGTATGGTTTTATTGAGAAACCTCTATTAGAAATTGAAGTCTGGGGGAGACTTTTTTAAGATAATCTTTCCAGGTGTTTTATGGCAGTTTTGTTGGGAAAAGGGTGAACAGGGGAGATTTCTAATAAGCTACCACAGAAATTAAGGTGGAAACTATTTATTTGCTATATCTGTGAACAATACCGAATTCCCAATCTCTTGAATCCATGCTCATAGGTCAAAGGTTTTAAAATGAGGACCATTTGTTCTTTTTCAATTCAGAGAGGGGCAAACACACAAGCAGTTAAATATATACTCTCCCAAAAAAGAAAGTGTGCATGCTAAAAAATAACACTAAAAAAAGATATATATCATTTTCATTCATGGAAATTTTATTCAATCACAGATGAATCAATTTGTGATCAACACGAGAAATTTCATTACGGTACGAGGAATACTCTTGGTGCCATAGAGAGTCAAAGACACTAAGGGTCAAACACAAGAGTCACACACTCAATATCTGGTATGACCTCCGTCTGCATCGACTACTGCTGTGCATCTACGCCTCATGGAAGCGAACAAGTTAGCATTGAAGTGTTGTGGGATGTTGTTCCATATTCTGATAAGCTGTCTTTGGAGTTCCACAAGCGTTGACAGTGCATGGAGAAGCCGGCATAGCTGACGTTTCATTTCGTCCCATACGTGCTCAATGGGTGAGATATCGGGCGAATTTGCGGGCCAGGGAAGAACATCCACTTGTTGTTGCTGCAGATACTGTTGAACAGCACAAGCTGCGTGGGGTCGGGCGTTGTCCTGCTGTAGAATGACGCCGGGGCCGTGATGTTACAGAAATGGGACAACAACAGGTGGAAGCACTTCATCACGATATCTGGCTGCATTGAGATTGCTATCAATAATGACCAGCTCAGTTCTGTTATGGGCAGTGATGCCACCCCACGCCATGAGAGACCCTCCCCCATAACGGTTTCGCTCCACGACACATGGATCTGCGTAGCGTTCGTTTCGACGTCTGTACACTCTCTGGCGGCCATCTGATGATGAAAGCTGGAAACGACATTCATCTGTGAATAAAACACGTCGCCACCAGTGTAAGGGATGCCTGAGATGTTGTCTACACCACTGCAGTCGAGCACGACGATGACGTAACGTCAAAATCGGACGAATTGTAGGTCTTCGAGGACGTAAGCCGTATTCTCTCAGCCAGTTGATTACTGTTTGAGGATGTATCCGTCTCAGGTTAGGGATGTTCCTGGCTGTCGTCGTTGCCGTTTGTTGCCGGTTCCGGAGATGGACGACACGGATATACCGATCTTGTACAGGGGTGGTAACTCGGGGTCTCCCGGAGCGGGGTCGGTCTCGAACGTCATCATGTTGTGCATGTCGATGGACTAGCCAGTCTACAGTGTTATGGTGGCAGTTCAAATGCTGGGCAACCTGTCTGTGTGTTCTGCCAGCTCTAATCATACCCAGGGCAAGGAGACGTTGATTCATTGTCAATCTTGGCATGCTTATGTGGAGTCGTTTTAAAAGCAGCGCAAGTTTGAATGTGAACGATAGGAAGGCCTTACTTTAGTGTTTAAATACCCAAGGATTCACACTGCTGCATGAATTTTCAGACTCTCCACGTGCAAAACATGCCTTTTCACAAACGTGCAGCACGTCATTTAATGTGAATGCAATTTTAATGGGGAAAGCTGTTTTTGTGTTCAATATAACTTATTCATGAACAGGTTAACACTCTTTACACCTACGAAATTATTTTTTTGGAGTTTCATCAATTTCTGCAATGCACACTTTCTTTTTTGGGCGAGTATATGTTAAAAAAATATTTTTATTTTTTTTTTATTAGAAATTTAACCACAAAAAACCAACAAATAAAAAACAATAGCTACTATAAAGAATATATATATTTCAGTATTTGATGCTTCTGCTGATATACAGTAGTACTGGTACATGTCCTACAAAATCTTGAAACTTTTTGTAGGGCTGCACGGTATTGGTACCGGTATTGAAATCGTCACCAGTTAAAAACCGTCCATCAAAAATGAATACCGGTATACCATGAGCAACGGTATGCAATTTTGGGCCTGGTATTATGATTTGAAATTCACGTTTTCTTGAAATAAAAATATATATAATGCGCAAAAATAGGGAAAACACATATTAAATGCAAGGGATATCATCAACAAAAAAAAAGATATTTTTTGAGTTATAGATAGAAGTATTACTTACTGCCTTGGGGAAATGAGTGGTCTGAATAGATTCAATGGAAGACTAATCCATGTCTGGAAAGTTATTGAAACTATTGTTATGAAAATAAGCCATAAATTTTTTAGTCGGTTTACTCGCTTTTATCCGATAGAAACTCGGATACAAGTAAATTAGTCTTTGTCAGTTTAACTCCTATAAAAACATGGTCGACCTCTCTTGTCTCGATAAGCATTTAATTATTGAGCCAGGCTATTGTTACCAACACTCTGTCAATTGCGTGTGTGTGGCTTTATGAAAAACAGTGGCAAACAAAACAATAATATATTGTCAGTTACTTTTTTTTATCAAAACAACATCTGTCCAATTGTGGAATTGTAAGGACCTGGTTAAACAAACAACCAAGCTATTAAACAGTATATATCTACTCTAATTCATTTTGTAAATCACAAATAATCCCAAATCATGGAATTTGTAACCAAACCCAAAACAACTTCAGTTATTTGGTCGTACTTTGGGTTTGAACCAGGAAATGATGGAAAGCCGAAAGATGAAACCAAACCTATTTGTAGAACATGCAAAAAAGAATTTGTTTCTCATGGTGGAAACACGTCAAATTTATTTGACCATTTGAAGACCATCCATCCTATTTTATTCTCACAAGTGTCCTCTAAAAAACGAAAGAGGGAATCTGAAGTGCCAACACTGATCCAGGGTCCTGCCACTAAGTAGCCCACCATTTCTGCTTCAATTGCCAATATGACAAATTATGAGAAGAACTCAAATCGCTGGAACCAGTTGACTAAATCACACACAAGATATCTTGCTGGTAACATGGTATCAATTTACACTGTCAAACAACCACATTTCAGACAGATGCTGCAGGCATTTGACCATCAGTATAAGCTTCCTGGACGTAATTATTTTAGTGATACAGCTATACCTGCCTTGTACAATGAGATTTGCAGACGTGTTCAGAAAGGGGTTAGTGAAGCTCAGTTCTTCTCACTAACAACTGATTTGTGGTCTTCTGTTGGAATGGTGCCATATCTTGGATTGACTATCCACTTTATTGATAATGACTGGAATTTAAATTCACGTGTTCTGGAAACTTTATATTTTCCTGATAACCATACAGGTAAGAACATCTCAAATGTTCTTAACGAGACATTACAGACATGGCATTTGGATTCAAGTAATTTGGTGTGCATAACACCTGACAATGGGTCGAATGTTTTGAATGCTGTTAAAACACTGGACTGGCCACACCTATCTTGTTTTGGGCACAATTTGAACCTTGCTGTAAACAATGCCATTAAAAATGACAAAAGAGTTTCCAGAATGCTGGGTGTGTGTAGGTCGATTGTGTCCAAATTTTCAACTAGCTGGCTACACAGACGAAATTTAGCTGCTTTGCAATTAGAACTAGGGTTACCGCAGCATTCATTAATAACTGACTGTCCAGCAAGATGGGGTGCAAAATATGATATGGTGAAACACGTTTTAGAACAAGAGCCAGCTATCAGAAAAGAACTAAGTGCAGAAAGGCACACATCACACCTTTTCCCACATGACAGGATAGTCAGGTGATGAAAGCAGTTATTGCTGCTTTGGGGCCTGTGGCCGTTTTTACAGACATATTATCAGCAGAAAAGTATGTGAGCATTTCTGCTGTAAAACCATTGCTGTCACTGCTTGACACTGATTTGCTCTGCACAGAAGACGATACGCACAACCTCACCAGTGACATTAAAACATGTATTAAAAAGTGAGTGACAAGTATTGTGGGGACAGGACTCTAAAAATTATTTCTGTCTCTTTATTTCTCGATTCCAGATTGAAACATCAATATTTGTCAAGTGAGCACTTGGAGTCTATCAAAAATGAAACCATAACTGACAAAAGTTTACACGTTGATTCGAATGTGATTGAAAAGACAATGTCTGATAATACATCGGAGAGTGTTAATTTATTAGTGCATTTTTGTGCTTTCAGCGCTTCATGTAAAATGTTTTTAGTGTTCATTGCTTCCAGTAAAAATTTTCAGCAACGTTTTGTTCCTATTACAAGTACCACTAGATATTTGTATTCAATAGTGCATTTTGTTTGTGTTTGCTGTTTCGTGCTTTTGACTGAAAAGACGATTCTCGTCTTAGATAAAAAGTGTGCTCATTGTAGATATGTTTTTATTCATTGTTGTACATGTATCATTTATTGTCTTGCTGTTCTCATTAGAAATAAATAAATATTGACTGAAGTATACCCGTCTTCTGTGATTATTATTTGACCAGGTACTAAAATTACTAGGAACGAATTGTCCAATCTTCGATACGAATCGACCAATGTTGAGTCAACTTGACTGCCAGTTCAGCTTGTCCATAGTAGCTCCTCCCCTTCCCCTATCTTCCTGCAGTAAACTTCCAAACATGACAATGTCAAATGCCAGCTGTCACATGTCAGGTCAGTTGGTCTGTTGATATTAAGCACGCCCCCAAGACGTGATCACCATTCAGTTTCATGACAGGCTGGTGTCAATCACTAGCTGACAATATTTTCCCAATGAAACAGCAGTGATGGCTGTCAGCAATTTGACAAAAAATTTTGCAAATTTCGCAATATGCGTAATTTAAAACAATTGTTGTCAGATTGCTGATAAAAAACGAATTAATGAACATCAAAATTCTTTTAAATTAAAAGTCAACTCAACACTCAGAATGTACCGAATTTCATGAGTTGTTTTTTCATCTGAGATGGTGGGACTGTGTACATCGCATTTCTCAAGGGCTTACAGAAAAGTCAGGTATTTCAGTTTTATTTTGCTTTCAATCTGAACTGTTTCACAGTATACCAGTATACCGTGGTATTATTTTCAATACCGTCACCGGTACTCAAATCCAAATACTGTGCAGCCCTAACTTTTTGTATGAATTCCGATGGTTGTGAAACTGACTATAGTATCATTCTGGGGTAAAATTTCAACCTCAGAATGAGAGATGACATCTCTACCTGGTTTGGTGCATTTCTTCTGGCCTGCTATGAACTGCTGTATTGATCAAGTGAAATCCTTGAAAAAAAAGATGAATAGTTAGGGTATACTTGGTGTTGTAAAAAAATAAAAATAAAAACCGCCCTCCCTCACTCACTGAATTTGGAAACCCAATTGCCTGAGAACCAAAACATTTTTTTTGTTGTGGCCTCATTAAATGAGTAACTAACCCTGTACACTGTACAGCCTTGGTGTAAATCTCATTTAAACTTTTGACCCAATGTAATGGCCAAAACCATGCTATTCTCAAAAAGCATTGAAACTCCGCTTAAGATCTCTCAGTGTTTTTTTTAGTGAATTCCAAAAATGAAAACATATTCTATTTTCAATTAATAGCTTGTTATCCCCGCATTTTAAAAAATGTGGGGATATTGTCATGATCTCCGTCTGTACGTCCGTACATCCGTACGTCCGGTTTTGTAATTCGAAATGCTGTAACTTTCTACAGTTGTTCAATAGGGTCTGAGCAATCCCAAAATACCACTTTTAAAGTCTTGCGCCACCAGGTGGCTTCTGTGGAGCTACTTGAAAAATGCGCTAATTTTTCACTTTTCTTTCAAATAATCCCAACCTATGTAATTCAGAGTTCTATAACTGCACTAGGGTGTTGCTAAATGATCTGTAGATGTGCATGAAGGTTTCAGATTTTTCAGGTGCCATGTGGCTGTGCCACCATTGCCACTTTCATGTTTTCTTAGACCGTTCCCAGTGAAAGGCTCCTAGGGTATGTGATTCGAAACTCTAAAACCATGCTCAAATGTGGCAGTAGGGTCTGCAGATGTGCACAAAGGTTTTGGATTTTTTGGGTGCCACGTGGCTGTGCCACCGTTGCCACTTTCGTGTTTTCTTAGACCGTTTCCGGCGAAAGGCTCCTAGGGTATGTAATTCGAAATGCTAAAACCATGCTCAAATGTTGCAGTGGGGTCTGTAGATGTGCACGAAGGTTTCGGATTTTTCAGCTGCCACGTGGCTGCACCAGCATTGCCACTTTCATTTTAGACCGTTTCTGGCGAAAAGCTCCTAGGGTATGTAATTCGAAATCCTAAAACCATGCTCAAATGTTGCAGTAGGGTATGTAGATGCGCACATAGGTTTCAGATTTTTCGAGTGTCACGTGGCTGTGCAACCGTTGCCACTTTATTGTTTTCTTAGACCGTTTCCAGCGAAAGGCTCCTAGGGTATGTAATTTGAAATGCTAAAAGCATGCTCAGATGGTGCAGTAGGGTCTGTAGATGCGCACGAAGGTTTCAGATTTTTTAGGCGCCACGTGGCTGTGCCACCGTTGCCACTTTCGTGTTTTCTTAGACCGTTTCCGGCGAAAGGCTCCTAGGGTATGTAATTCAAAACCCTAAAACCATGCTCAAATGTGGCAGTGGGGTCTGTAGATGCGCACGAAGGTTTCGGATTTTTCAGCTGCCAAGTGGCTGCGCCACTGTTGCCACTTTCGTGTTTTCTTAGACCGTTTCTGGCGAAAGGCTCCTAAGGTATGTAATTCAAAATGCTAAAACCATGCTCAAATGTTGCAGTAGGGTCTGCAGATGCGCACGAAGGTTTCGGATTTTTCAGCTGCCATGTGGCTGTGCCACTGTTGCCACTTTCATGTTTTCGTAGACCGTTTCCAACGAAAGGCTCCTAGAGTATGTAATTCGAAATGCTAAAAGCATGCTCAGATGTTGCAGTAGGGTCTGTAGATGCGCACGAAGGTTTCGGAATTTTTGGGTGCCACGTGGCTGTGCCACCGTTGCCACTTTTGTGTTTTCTTAGACCCTTTCCAGCGAAAGGCTCCTAGGGTATGTAATTCGAAATGCTAAAACCATGCTCAAATGTTGCAGTAGGGTCGGTAGATGTGCACGAAGATTTCGGATTTTCAGGTGCCACTGTTGCCACTTTCATGTTTTCTTAGACCGTTTCTGACGAAAGGCTCCTAGAGTATGTAATTCGAAATGCTAAAAGCATGTTCAGATGTTGCAGTAGGGTCTGTAGATGCGCAGGAAGGTTTCAGATTTTTTGGGTGCCATGTGGCTGTACCACTGTTGCCACTTTTGTGTTTTCTTAGACCGTTTCCAGCGAAAGGCTCCTAGGGTATGTAATTCGAAATGCTAAAACCATGCTCAAATGTTGCAGTAGGGTCTGTAGATGCGCACGAAGATTTCGGATTTTTCAGGTGCCACTGTTGCCACTTTCATGTTTTTTTAGACTGTTTCCGGCGAAAGGCTACTAGAGTATGTAATTAGAAATGCTAAAAGCATGCTCAGATGTTGCAGTAGGGTCTGTAGATGCGAACGAAGGTTTTGGATTTTTTGGGTGCCACGTGGCTGTGCCACCGTTGCCACTTTCATGTTTTCTTGGACCGTTTCCGGTGAGAGGCTCCCAGGGTACATGTATGTAATTCGAAATGCTAAAACCATGCTCAAATGTTGCAGTGGAGTCTGTAGGTGCGCACGAAGCTGTGTCTCCTGTGCCACTCAATATGATTTTAGTGTGTTATATAATACATTTCATCTTTGTATCAAGCATTCATACAAAGTCAAGGATGTAAATGCAGGGATACCCTGTAGTGTGCTTTGCACACAAGTGACACCATCTAGTTATTACTTGTTTCTAAAAGAATAAGCAATCTATTGTATTGGAATTGATGATATTCCATGTAGAAAATTTGGCAAAGTGTATCTGCGGCAACTGTCCTTGAACAAGACACTTCACCCCAATTACTCACATGGGGGAACGGTTGTATTGTGTACTAAGGCATACTGCATGTCGATGATGCACTAGTCTTCAACCAATGCTAATTCTGCTTGTGTGGTGTTAGTACATTGAGAGTCTGACAGTTGTTTGCCACTGCTCGCTGTTTCTTCTGGCTTCTTCCACCCTTAAAAATGTCCAACACGAGGTGACTCTGGATGTCGAAAGTGTTGTTAAAACCCAATAAATAAATTATTCCACTAGCTCTTTGGGCCTCAGATTTACCTCTTGGAGGTTTTACAATTAAGGATCAAACACAATTGGGACCCAGCACATGTCCTTTTCTCGTAAAATTACATCAGGTGACAAATTTCAACTCTATCTTTAAATGTAGCCTGACGTTGTATCAAAGGTTGATTAATTGTAGGGTTAAAATAACTATGTACCCGGTACCTAAAATTTGACTGCCAAGTTAGTCCTAATAAAAATACCTCCCTAGTTACCAAAATTCAGCTCCATGTCTCTGAACATATAGGTGTGCATACCGAGGATGTTTTGGTTCAAGTGTTAACACAACGTTGAATTCACACTTTATTGATGCTGGTTGATAAGTAATAAATTAAATGGCATGGCATTTTCTCTCTCAAAAAATAAATATTGTATGGAGACAAGTCCAAATAACTATGCCATTAACAGTATTGATACATGTGCAGTGTGCCCACTATCAGTGAGTTGAAAGGAGCAGAGGCAACACCGTTGACTTTCATCATGTCTGCTGTGATCTCAAAGTCTGTTGTTAATTTCACATGCTGAAGAGATCAACTAAGAATCAGTTTAACCCAGTAGGCATTACGTCGGAATTCTGAAATGTAATATTGGTTTTTTAGCTCACCTGACTTTCAGTCAGGAGAGCTATAGTGATCACTCACCGTCCGTCATCTGTGAACATGGTGTTTGCATCTTCTCCTCCCAAACCGCTGAACCAATTTAATTGATATTTGAGATAATAGTTTGTTATGATATCGCAATTTGATTTTGTTCAAATCAAGTTGCCTCTCCCCTTGGTAAGGCCATGTCCAAAAAGTGTGCCTAAATCTTAAAAAATCTTCGTCTCATGAACCAGCAGTAGCAGAGACTTGATATTAGGTGTGCAGCTTCCTTTTGAGGTGTAAACTCAGATTTGTTCAAGAGAAGTTTGTGGGGCTATATTTGCCATTGTTATGGGAGGGGCAAGAATTTTTGCCACTCCCAAAATTTCTGTTTTCCAAACCAAGAGGCAAATTTGAACCAAATTTGATATGAGGGCTTATTGGGTCATCAGTACTTAATTTATGGCCAAATTTTTTTTCCCGTCACCCCATGGGAACCACGGGAGCTAAAAATAGAAAAAAATTAAAATGCCCATATCTCCAAAACTACACGACACTGAGAATTGTTATTTGGTGTGAAGCTTCCTTAGGACCAACAGAATTGAATGGTAAAAGAAAATTGCTATCGGTTTTATCATGGGGTACTTTTTGGGGACTTTGAATAAGTGCTGAGTCAGCATTTTTCAACACCGTGGGTAATGGGAAAAACATGTAAGACTACTTTTCTCCCAAACCACTGCTCCAAAAGCTTTCAAATTTCACATATAACATCTTTGGAAGATTGTTTCACAGGTTTAATGAAATCAATTCCCTGGGTCCATATTTGGGCTCTCTATGGGAGCCCAAATGTTTAAATTAGTGCAGAATGAGGAATATTCTTTAAAAATCTTCTTCTTCAGATCTACCAATAAGAATCTTTTGATATTTGGTAGGCAGCATCCTTAAGGGGTGAGATTCATGTTTGTTCAAGCCTGGTCCCTGGGTCCATATTTAGGCTGAAAATTTAGGTCCATTCCGGACTTAGAAATTTTGGACCAAAATCCCAAAAAAATTTTTTTTTGTTTTTTATGCGTTTCAGTCAATTTTAAGACAAAATTTTTTTTTTGTTTTTCTTCACTGACAATTTGGGGTCCGGGTGGGACTTAAAAATTTTGAACCAAACTCCGGAAATTAGTTTTTTGTTTTTTCATGCCTTTTGGTCAATTTTAAGAAGAAAAAAAAATTTTAGGCTTAAAATATTTTGTTTCGGAATTCGAAAATTTCTGAACAAAAATAAAAAAAAATCTGTTTTTTATGCATTTATCTCAATTTTGGGACGTAAAAGTGCAGGAACTGAAAATAGAAGGAAAATCCTGTGTATTTTGTGGCACAATCGCTTCATCTAGTTGGTATATGCTTTTCTTAGGAGGGGCTTATGCAGCTTATTCAAGTCAAGTCCCTTGTTTGATATTTAGACTACCATGTCAGGTGAGCGCCCTCAGGCCCCCCTGGGGCCTCTTGTTTTTTATAGGAAATACTACATGTTCAGACTACTCAAAATCCAGAGTCATTTATTCATTCATTTATTGGTGTTTACGGTCACATATACAATGGCTAATCATGACCACAACAGTTTTATGGGTGGAGGAAGCAGCCGGAGGACTCAGAGAGTAGCAACAGCAAGAAACTGTCAGATCCTCAACATACTAACTCCACACAAACAGGGTTAGCATTGGTTGAAGACAGGTGCACCATCGACGTGCAATATGCCTTAGTTCACAGTGCCACCAAGGCCCCACATGGGCAATAGGAGTGATGTGTCTTGCCCAAGGGTCCAATGCGGTTGCCGAAGGCGGGCTTGGAAACAAGGACCTCTCTGCTTGTAGCCTGTAGCCTGCAGCCCTACCTACTGAGCCATCCCTCCCTCGAATCCAGAGATGCTGTTGGGCAATATCAGTGTTGGCAATGACAGTGACTAGTCGACTAATTGTTTCAACACTAAAATGGACCCTCACCCTAACTCGGGCAAAAGGGTTATAAATGCATGCTCAATTTCCATTTTTTGCATAAAATCACTCAAAATCCTTCAATAATCATTTTAAAGCAGAAAGAACATCATCCAAATAAACCCTCCCCAATCTAGGGTCAAGGGGTCATAAGGTATTTTCAAAAGTGGTTCTACTTTGATGAAAAAGGCATACTGGGGGTATGCCAGGCAGATGCCAAAGGCGAGCATACAATGTGTTGGAGGATTTTTCAATTTACTATCAAACAGTGCTTTCTGGTGGCTTTTTGGGGATTCATTTACATTCTACGTTCTTGAAAAAAAAATGTAAAAAGGGGTTTGTTTGCACCCCTAGATCCCCCCAGAAATGCCCTCTCTCTCTATCTCTGGAACTTTAGATTAAAATTAGACAGTGGAGAGGGAGTGGCTCTGAAACTCTCAAGATTGTGAGGCAGGGAGACAAAGGGACACTGGGTTGGGGCATCCATGCATTGCAGAGGTGGGATGGTGGTTGCAAGTCACAAATGGTTTAAGAATTTTTTTTCATGGCGAAGGAAAGGTTAACCCCCTCATGCGATCCCTACGCCATAGATTGTGTGGTGAATTTCACACCCGACTTTACTTACATTTATGAGTAAAAGTTTAGGTACCGCTGGCAATGTTTCAAATCCCACTGGCTGCCTTCTGCAAATCCTTTAAACCTGAAAGTGCTTTAGTGATAATCTATGTCTCCTGTAATATGAACTCCAATAGGTAAATTCCATTAACACGCATCGGCACGGGCCAATGTTATGAATGTTCTTCCCGTTAGCACAGCGATTGTCTGGGCCAAACTTAATTGGGACAGGGACGATTTGTCCGCCGATTTTTTTATTTATTCATTCATTTATTCAACAGCCAGGGTCACCTCGTGTCGGCAGTTTGACTTGTGGAGGAAGCTGGAGTACCCAGAGAGAACCACCGAGCAGCAGCGAGCAACTGTCAGACTCTCCAATATACTAAGTCCACACAAGCAGGGTGAGCATTGATTGAAGACAGGTGCACCATCGACATGTGATACACCTTAGTACTCAGCGCTACTTTGCCCCCACGTAAACAATCAGGATTGAGTGCCTTGCCCAAGGACACAACGCATTTCATTTGTTGAAAGTGAGTGTTTCTGAAGGTTGCGTCCATCCACATAGTACTCAGCAAAGGACTGGAGGTCGGATGTCATAAGTAAAAGTGAGCAATTTATTTTTTCACTACGCACATTGCAGGCCCGGCACGCTCTGGCCTGCTAAATCACTGGTAGTGCCACCCCTGTAGGTTAAGATTTCATTAAGTTTCAGGCCACCTGGACCGGAGAAACACGGTTGCAGTAGGCCTCACTGCCACCCCACCCCGAATCTCGCTATTGGGACCTGTCTTGGACAATCATGACTGTGGCCATCCTTCCTCATCCTCCCCTTCCCCACTTTGTCTCCTGGGCGGGTGAGTTTTGGTGCCTTTGTGGCCACCCTCTTTATGGCTTCTCATCTTCCGGCAGTTTGGTGGTGCTCTCTCTTGGTTTGTTCGACCTGGACCATGGCCTACCAATTCAGTATATACAGTGTAAAGGATGGGTGTAATGGGTTACATGCCCCAATAAACATGTGGTACACAGCATGCCATTGGCATGCTAAAACCTTTGGTTTGAACAAGATGAGCTCAACTTTTGGCATGTTTGTTTAACCTGTGATTTGGAAATATGGTCTTTTGCAACTCCAAACTGAGCTATCAGTCTGATCAGATGCAGTTTAATAGCTGCACTTCACCCCGATTGCCTACATGGGGGCACGATGACGCTGTGTACTGAGGCGTACTGCACGTCGATGGTGCGCATGTCTTCAACCAATCTAACCCTGCCTGTGCTGCGGTGCAGAGTTCAGAGTTGCGATGTTGGAGAGCTGACAGCTGCTCGTCGTTGCTCGGTGGTTCTCTCCGGGTACTCCGGCTTCCTCCACCCGTAAAACTGTCACGGTCACGATTATCCATTGTGCATAAGTATGTGACCTTAAACACCAATAAATAAATAAATAAATAGCTGCGCTCAGGAATTTCTGTTTGCCTTTTTAAATAAATTATAATATAGGCTCATTTTAAACGTTTAAGTAGGCCATTTCGTTACTTTCACGAATATTTTTATTTCATTTTATATCACCTCAATTCGTGCTTTATATCTCTGTTATCGAACGCGAAAGGAGGACTCACCCCCACCCCCTCTCCCTTTGACTTTAAAGATTGAGAGCTTTGTACTTGTAAAAGTTTAAATTTCAATTATGTAAACATACTCTTGAGAACTTTCGTGAATCCGGGTAGGCCACAGGAAATCCAAGCTTTAATTGCATCAACATCTACAAATACATCTACTATGTCAGTTGGTTTAACATAAAAAGTAACAGGTGGGAAGATCAAAGTGGACTCTTACAATGGCCACCATGGAAGCCATTATGAATTGGCCACTGGTGGCCATCTTGGTTCATCTGATTGGTCCAACACTGAAAGGAAGCTTCCTCTACGACACCAACAATGCATAATTAAATGAAAGTGTCAATGACACTGTAGCTAAACTTGACTATGCGTAGTGTTTGATGAAAAGGATAATGTTCAATGTTTATGAAAGGATTATAAAATAAGACAAGAAATGTGATAATTGAGAATATGTTAATTTCTGTTCCCTACATGCTATGTGTTCATTAAGAATAATTTGAGGTGTACTGTACTCTAGAATTGAGGCCTGGGTTGATGTGTTCCTCACAGTTAAAGTATGTCAGCTAAAGTTCCCAAGTTACAGTGAAATCATTCTGAAATGAGTCATCCTACCAAGTTACAAAGTTTCAGTGATATCCCTTCATAAATATGACTTGTAAACTTTGCTATAAGAATCTAGGTCGTTTGCCAGTCTGATGGTCATGGTTCACTGATCGTGACCAAAATAGGACAGTCTCATCTAGATATCATACCGAATTATTCTACCAAGTTACAATGAAATCCCTTCAAAACACAACCTGTTGACAGTGCTAAAGGAATATAGGTCATGTGACCAGGCGGTGGTAATGGCTGACCGATCAAGACCAAAATAGGACACAGTCTCATCTGAACATCATACCAAGTTATCCTTTCAAGTTATAATGAAATCACTTCATAAATATGAACTGTAGACTGTGCTAAACAAACCTAAGTCACATGTCTCTGCAGCTGTCACGGTTGACCGAGCAAGGCCAAAATAGGACATTCTTATCCAGGCATTATACCGAGTCATCCTAATAATTTACAGTGAAATCCCTTCCTAAATGAAACCTGTACACTGTGCTAAAGGCATCTAGGTAACAAGCCCCTGCAGCCATCGCAGTTGACTGAACCCGGCCGAAATAGGAAGTTCTCATCTAGACATTATAAGGAGTTATCCTACCAAGTTACAATGAAATCCCTTCATAAATAGGTCCTGTAGAATGTGCTAATGGTTTTCGGATTTCGGACCTGCTCAGCCATCACGGTTGACCGATACTGCCCAAAAGAGGACATTCTCATCTACACATGACCTCGAACCTGCATATGAAAGATGATCGGACAAGAACTATGGGGTGTAGAAATGCCTTCATAAAAGCAACCTGTAGACTATGCTAAAGGAATATAGGTCACGTGACCAGGCAGTGGTAACAGCTAACCTATCATGACCAAAATAGGACAGTCTCATCTAGACACCATACCAAGTTATCCTTCCAAGTTACAATGAAATTGCTTCATAAATATGAACTGTAGACTGTGCTAAACAAATCTAGGTCATGTGCCTGTGTGGCCATCACGGTTGACATTCACATCTAGTCATTATACCAAGTCATCCTACCTATTTACAATGAAATGCATTCATAAACGCAAGCTGTAGACTGTGCTAAATGAATCTAGGTAATGTGCCCCTGCGGCCATCACAGTTGACTAATCCCAATGAAAATAGGATGCTCTCATCTGGACATTATACTGAGTCATCCTACCAAGTTACAATGAAATCCCTTCATGAATATGATTTGTAGACTGTGCTAAAGGTTTTTGAGTTGTGGGGGGCCGCACAGTCATCATGGTTGGCCGATTATGACCAAAAGGGGACGTTCTCATCTAGACATGACCTTAAACCTGCATATGAGATTTTGTGATGATCAGACAAGAACTACGGGGTGTAGCCTGGGCAAAAGGAAATGTGAACAGACTCACAGACTAACAGACGCAGACTTCCGAATGCGTGATGGCAATAGCTTGTCTTCCCCGTGGGAACCCCGGGAAGTAAGCAGCACTTGTTTCCTGTGGTAAACCAGTTCCGCTTTACTAGTAAAATAGGACCCAGTCACCAATGCTTGGGGTGAAAGTCCTCTAAAATGGGCAACATGTTGATCAACGATTGACTAAACTTGACTTCATCTCCATGTTGTGTCACGATTAGCCATAGTGCATAAATATGTGACGTTAACCACCAACAAACAAACAAACAAACAATAGCTTGTCTTGACTTTGTCAAGTTTAGCTGAAAATAAAAATAATTTGAGTCAGCATTCATTAGTTATTGGATGGAAACAATATTCAATATGGCTGCCATGGTGGCCATATTGAATTGGCCAGTTGTACCAAAATCGAATGGAAGCATTGTCAAGTCGTCCACAAGTAACCCCTAAAGTTATAGCTTGATCAAATAAGTAGTTCTTTAGTTATTGGATGGAAACCAAAAGTTAATGGATGGACTGCAGATGGATGGACAGACGGACATGGAGAAAACATAATGCCTCCTAGAGATTTTCGGGGGCATAAAAATAAAAAATATAATAAAAAACTGCTCCGCTCACATGTAATTTAACAAAACAATGGCCTGAGAAACAGAGAGATCCGCTTTGTTGGGCCTTAATAATAACTTGCAGTGTTTTCAAGACAGAGTCTTTCTTCCATAAACATAACACATATTTAAGTGACAATGGCTCTGATGGATATATGTACAAAAAAATCTGTTGAGTAATTCTATCATAAGGAATTTATCTTATAAAAACAATCAAATGTCAAAATTAATTAGATAGATTCTTGATCAGGACTTCAAATTCCACCAAACTCACACAGTAACTGGTGTCCCAAAATTGCTGGAATGTTCCTAGCTTAGAGGGAATAACCCAGAGTATGGTTTGTTTTATATGCTTGTTTGTTCAAATGATTTTTAACTCGTAAAGACCTGGATATGTGTATACATTTGAATAAAATAAAAAATGCGATCAAGCCAGGAAAAATGCAGACTGTCATCTGCAGAATGTGGTAGTTAGAGAGTGAATTTGGTGATGCTACTCTGCACAGCAGGGTAGCATTACCAAATTTATCCTCTGTCAACTTCAATCTGAATCAATGTCTCCAGACTGAACAGAAAGAGTATAAATTGGGAGATTCTAGCTCGCTGTATGGCATGGGATAGCATCAGCAAATTCACCCCTCTGGGGACCTTATTCATTCTGTAGTGAGCCCAAATATGACTCCAGGGACTTGATTTGAACATACTTCAAGCTGACCTCCTAAAAGATGCAGAATACTAAATATCAATAGATTTTGACAGGTAGATCTAAAGAAGATTTTTAGATAAATTTCCTCATATTGGACAAAGTTAATATTCTTTGCAGAGGGAGCTCAAACATAGAGTACAGACGGATGGATGGATGGATGGATGGATGGATGGATGAAGGATGAAACTTTCTTTCATTGTTGGACCAGTCAACTGAACCAAGATGGCCGCCAGTGGCCAATTCATTATGGCTTCCATGGTGGCTATCTTGAATTTGGTTTCCGTGCAATAACTAATCAATACTGACTTGAATCAATTTCATTTTTAGCTCACCAACGATGTTGTGTGAGCTTATATCATGGCCCAATGCACATCTGCATCAGCATCAACACTTGTGTTAAAGTTATTGTAAGAGTCCACTTTGACCTTCCCACCTGTTACTATGCACCTCATACTGTTTCTATGGCTTACAACTAGCCACAGACCCTAACCCAGTGATATTTTTTCGATTTTTAGAGTGTTTTGCAATGTTAAACTTTTTTGTAAGTGTGGACTTTCTGACCTGTTTTGCTATACATGAGTGGAGGCTCCCACTGGTATGCTGTGGCTTTTATCTTTCATATATGTGTTAAGTGCATCAATATATAATTTAACATTAACCCTTGACGGGACAGTTTTTTAAGATTTTGGAGTTTTTTAATGCAATGTTAGACTTTTTTTGTAAGTGTGGACTGACCTGTCTGACCTGTTATTCTATACATATACCGGTATGCTGTGGCATTTTGGTCGAGTTGTGTTAACAACTGAGACCTATGGTTTGGCGACGGTCGGTGTGCGTCCGGGCAGGCATCAGGGCGGGATTCCTAGCATTGTTAGCACAATAACTTGAATAAATGTTCTCTGTTTTGATTAATATTTGCCATACAGGTCTTTTTCAATAGTATCTCGAACAAGTTTGAAAAGTGGCCCAGATCGATTTTTTGTTATGGAGTTATGACCCTTAATTAGTCAATTTTTACAAATTTTGAGCTCATTAGTGCAATAACTTGAACAAACATTCTTCGATTTGACTAATATTTGCAGTTCGAAAACTGGCTTGGCCCAATGTTTCGTTACAGAGTTATGGGCCTAAATTCATCACTTTTTATGAATTTTGAGCTCATTAGCTCAATAACAGGTCTTATGCAATAATATCTCAAGCAGGTTCAAAAACTGTCATGGTCAGATTCTTTGTTACAGAATTATGGGTCTTAATTAGTCAATTTCTACAAATTTTTAGCTCATTAGCGCTATAACTTGAACAAACATTCTCCAGTTTGGCTAATCTTTGCCATACAAGTCCTTTGTACAATTATCTCAGGCGAGTTCGAAAACTGGCCCGGTCCACATTCTAATTACAGAGTTCTGGGCCTTAATTAGTCTATTTTTATTAATTTTGAGCTTGTCAATTTTTACCTGTTTTGAGCTCAATGCGATGGCATTTCCGATTTTCAGTAGAGAGTGCATGAAGAAAGTCGCCACAACTCGAGGCCTGCACCTCCAATGTGCACCTCTTGTATATTTATACCACCCACTTGAAAAGTGGGAGGTATATAGTGTTCGTTTGGTCCGTCCGTCCGTCTGTCCGTCCAGCTGCACTAACAAATGACTACTTATGTGTCTACGAGTTAGTAAAACAGGATACTTATGTGGTTAAAGTCTGTTTTGTGGCTAGCCACGTAACAGAATCTCTTATTGTGAGGGGGTGGGGATGGCTGGGGGTGAGGGTTTGGATAAATGTAGAGTAGGGTTAGGGCATTCCAGGGTGGGGTTTAGGAGTGGGGTGGGGTGGGGATCAGTGAAGGGGTGTTAGAGTTATGGTTAGGGTTAGCTGACCCCCAAAAAATTTTCCCCCAAAAAACTTGTTTTATTATGTTGGACATGTGTTTTAGGTTAGCCACCTAATATGTCCATAAAATAGCCACATAAGTAGCCATTTGTTAGAACGTCTGTCCGTCCGTAACGCTTTAGGGGGATACACATCTGCTATCTGCAACTCCTAAACCAGTGAACGGATTTCATTGAAA
This sequence comes from Pictodentalium vernedei, assembly GCA_031216915.1. Classification (NCBI taxonomy): domain Eukaryota; kingdom Metazoa; phylum Mollusca; class Scaphopoda; order Dentaliida; family Dentaliidae; genus Pictodentalium; species Pictodentalium vernedei. Next base: position 516,537,062 of record CM062296.1, on the reverse strand, counting down.
CTCTCAGACATTCTTTTACATCCATTGAAGATGTGCACCTCCTATTTTCTTTTCAGATATTTTCATTTTTACAGTTTCCCATACTGAAAAATGAACTTTGTGAGATTCAATTGACATTCTGTTCAGATCTGCTATCCGCAACTCCTCTTAAACCATTGAAAAGATTTCTTCGAAACTTTCAGACCTTCTTTTACATACATTGCAGATGTGCACCTCCTATTTTCTTTTCAAATATTTTCATATTTACAGTTCCCCATATTCAAAAATGTTCTTTGTCAATTCAGGTTTTAGTGGGGAGGGGTATAGATCTGCAGTCCGCTACTCCTCTTAAACCATTGAACAAGCTCCATTGAAACTCGCAGACCTTCTTCTACATACATTGAAGATGTGCACCTCCTATTTTTCTTTCAGATATTTTCATATTTCGATGTCCGTCCATTACGCTTTAGGGATGTACACATCTGCTATCCACAACTCTTCTTAAACCGTTGAACAGATTCCATTGACACTCTCAGACCTTCTTTTACATACATTGAAGATGTGCACCTCCTATTTTCTATTTACAGTTCCCCATATTCAAAAATGGTCTTTGTCAATTCAGGTTTTAGTAGGGAGGGGTATAGATCTGCTATCCGCTACTCCTTTTAAACCATTGAACAAACTCCATTGGAACTCTCAGACATTTTTTTATATGCACTGAAGATGTGCACCGCCTATTTTTCTTTCAGATATTTTCATATTCCGACATATGGCCGTCTGTCGTTATGCTATAGGGGTATTTCGTTTTGAAGGGGGGGGGGGGGGCTGGGGGGGCTGGAGGGGGGGTACACACATCTGCTATCCGCAACTCCTCTTAAACCAGATTTCTTAAACGGATTCCATTGAAACTCTCAGACGTTCTTTTACATACATTGAAGATGTGCACCTCCTATTTTGTTTTCAGATATTTTCTTTTTTACAGTTTGTCATATTGAAAAATGAACTTTGTCAAATTCAATTGACATTCTATACAGATCTGCTATCCGCAACTCCTCTTAAACCATTGAACAGATTTCATTGAAACTTTCAGACATTCTTTTACATATATTGAAGATGTGCACCTCCTGTTTTGTTTTCAGATATTTTAATTTAAGAATGGGCTTTGTCAATTCAAGCTTGTGGGGGGAGGGGGGGTTGTTATACTTGAAAAGTGGGAGGTACATAGTGTACACTTGGTACGTCTGTCTGTCCATCCATCCATCCATCCGTCCGTCCATCTATCCGTTACCCTTTAGGGCAGTACACATCTGCTATCTGCAACTCCTCCTAAACCAGTGAATGGATTTCATTGAAACTCTCAGACAGTCTTTTACATACATTGAAGATGTGCACCTCCTATTTTCTTTTCAGATATTTTCATTTTTACAGTTTCCCACATTGAAAAATGAACTTTGTCAAATTCAGTTGACATTCTGTACAGATCTGCTATCCGCAACTCCTCTTAAACCATTGAACAGATTTCATTGAAACTTTCAGACATTCTTTTACATATTCTGAAGATGTGCATCTCCTGTTTTGTTTGCAGATATTTTAATTTTTAGGGTTTCTCATATTTAAAAATGGGCTTTGTCAATTCAAGCTTGCATGGGGGGGGGGGGGGGGATGGGGGGGAGGGGTTGACATTTGCTATCCACAACCTCTTTTAAACTAGTGAATGGATTTCAATGAAACCTTCGAACATTGGTGTCAATCTTTGTGCTCTCTACATTAAACACACTTTTACTGTTGTAAAATGTTTCTTGGTGGGAGTGGGTGGTATCATTTAGTGAGCAGTGCTCACAGTTTTTTTAGTTCATATATGTGTTAAATGCATCAATATAAGTCATCATTAACCCTTGACCAGACAGTTTTTGCAGATTTGTAATAAGGTTGATGAGCTAATCGGGGATGGCCACCCCCCTCTTGTTTGGTTATGCATTATTGATGTCTAGAGGAAGCTTCCTTTCGATTTTAGATCAGATAACCAATTAAACAGATAACCAATTAAATATCGCCGTCATGGTGGCCATATTGAATTTGGTTTCCATCCACTAACAGATGAATGCTGACTCGAATCAATTTTATTTTTTGATTATGCATTGTTGGTGTTTTGAGAAAGCTTCTTCTCAATTTTGGACCAGTCAGCTGAACCAAGATGGCCACCACTGGCCAATTCATTATGGCTTCCATGGCAGCCATTTTGAATTTGGTTTCCGTCCAATAACTAATGAATGCTGACTCAAATTAATTTTATTTTTTTGTGATGCAAAAAAATTGATTTTGTGATGTTGGTGTCTAGTGGAAGCTTCCTTTTGGTTTTGGTTATGCCCCCGAGAAACTATCAACCCTTTTATGACAGCATCGGCATCGGAGGCATATGCCACGTTTCGCATTGCTCTTGTTGTAATTATATCTCTGCCATCAAAAGTTCATATTCTTGGTTTGTTTTATGTTGTAGGCTTCATAATCTACAGAATAGCATGGGTGGTTGTGTTTTTCGTCCATTGAGTGCGAGAAGGCTTTGTAATGCATTGCAAAGCCTTCATGCACTCAAGGGACAAATTTATCAATTTTATTAAGTGGGGTAAAATATTTTTATTTCTTTAAAATTAATTTGCATTGGTTATAAAAGAGAACATGTGGCAACCAAAAGGACCATGCAGGAGGGCCTGAGAAACAGATTTTTAACTTTTTTTAGGCCTAATGTCTGCTGTTTAATTATCCAGCGAAGAATTAACCATTCATTCCACATATTCTTTACCATTAAGACCAAACTGACATTTAATGAAATCTTACATGTATTATGCTGATTGGATATTTTATAACTGCAAATAACTAAGACGTGAGATTGAAAGGTTGACGATTCAATCCTGACCTGTGTCATCTGAGTAAGACACTTCATCGTGATTGCTTGTGTGGCAGGTGCCCAACATTGCCACACTTGCCTTCAACTCATGCTAACCCTGCTTTTGTCGGTTTGTGGTGTTGCAGTCCAACAGTTAGTCACCATTGGTTCTCTTCAGGCATTCAGGCTTCCTCCACTTGTAGAACTTAATACAACCCTGGCTGTGAAAGTGCCAATAAACAAACAAATCACAAATGCAAAATTTTCTGAATAATTTTACTAGTCTCAGTCTCATATGTGGCCTATCACACAAAAGTAAAAACAATTCCTACATGACCCTCAAAAAAGGTGTAGTTTTGAGACTGGCAATATGCGAATAATATATTTGTCATTGTAATTTCATGTTCTATCAATCATATTGCTGAAACTTTCTAAATGATGATTAAAAATTTTTTTGCTAAAATTTGGGCACTTTAGGATCTCCGGTCATGTGCAAAACAGGAATAGCCTATAAATTTCATTATTTTTGCACTTCAAAGAGAGAGAAAGGGGTGGGGATTCCAAGAACAAAAACAGTTTCACCAAAATAAATGTTCATATCACAAAATGTGGTTCATTGTCAGAGTTTCTGGCACTCAGAATAAATGTAGTAGAAATGTATCGACTAAATTTAACATCATAATTTCATGTTCTGTCGTATATAACAGGGAAAAATTCTCCCAAAATTCTAGAAATGTTTTGGTGAATTTTGGGCACTCAGGTCATGAGCCCAAACTGTATTAAGTAACAAAATTTACTAGATCTTAAATTTTGTAATAGAGTTCCAAGATTTTGCTGTCAAGAAATTACAAATTTTCCATTTAAGGCCCATGGCTTCAAAACCAAGGTCCCTACCAAGGCAAAAACCTTAACTTTAGCATGACACCACTGGATGAATATTGATACCAAATTTCGTTCACCTCAGACAATCCACCGCCGAGGAAAACAGTGGTAAAAAGTCCTATAGGTTTCACTAGCAGAGAAAGTTGGCGAAAAAAAAGAAAACCATTAAAACAAGGAAAGCAGTATGGTTATCCACATTATTATGGGGAAACAAACCATAAAAACAGAATATGAATGGCAAGATTTGAGCATTTGTTGAGGTATATTATTAAAAACAATTCTCTGGAAGAGAAACAGGATTTCAAGATTTGTACTTCATTGAATTAAATTTCCTAAGCTATTGTTTTTCAGAGTGCGAAGTATGTTTGGGAATACAGTGGTAAATTTGTTGCTCCCAATGGTGGTGTGATGAGAACATGCATTCTAGGGATCCACTGCTACTGGGATCTAGAAGAGGTTTACAAAAGCACTTTAGATATATGTAAAACAACACATGCTGACCCAAGGTAATCTCACCACATATTATACCACTTTTTAATTTATTCCATCATACTAAAAATGACATACATGTCTCAAATATGCCACACCTAAAATTTTACTACCTTTTACCCAACATGATGGCCAAAACTGGCCAGAGCTATTCACAAAAAACATTCAATATTTTTTACTGTACCAATGACCCAGACTTAGCTGGTGCTAACTCTTAAAATTCTAGGGCCAAACACAAATTTTGCCCCCCAATCCCCAAAATTTGCATCAAAATCCAAAAATTCAATGTCCTATGTGGTCCTCCATACTTTTATCCACTGCGCATGCACAGTGTCAAGGAAGTACCGAAATTGGCGCAAAATCTTCATTCTTTGTTTGGCCCTTCATTCAGTAACATCTCACTGATATCTGTGCTTATAATCTCAGTTAAAATGATGCCAGACACAAAATCATGAAAGAAATGGTGGATCTAAGGATGAAATAAGAGGATGAGAGGAAGAAACAGTGGAAGGATGTGTTCAGGGCTGTAACTTATAATTTTTATGCAAAATTATTTCATGTTCCCTAATTTCGGGGCATGGGCCTGATGTTTTCATCCTTGCTATGAAATTTCACGGTTTGTTCAGTGTTTCCTCTCTCCCTTTCCTTGATGCCCCCCTTGTTATTCTCCCATGCTTTTGGCATAATTTTTGTAATTTTTTTACTGAAATTTCTTGGGAGTTTTTGGCTTGGTAACAGAATGTTTATTCTGTTTTTCCCCATGGTTACATCCTCAACCTAGGGGTGGTTAGGCGTTTTGGTCATGCATCTACCATCCGATGTACTGCAGTTTCTTCTCTGGAAGCTTCTGTTATACATTGGATAGTGTTTAAATTGGTAACTGATTTCGGGCCATATTTTCAGTGCCTGGAGTCTTGTTTCGGGTTTTTATTCACTTTTGTTTACGTTGACAACGGTTTCTTCTGAAAGTGATTCCTTGTCTTCTTTTTATACCCCCCCCCCCCCCCGCAAACAAAGTTTGGGGGGTATATAGGAATCACCCTGTCCGACCATCTGTCCGTCCATCTGTCCGTCCATCTGTCCATCCTTATAAGCGCAACTCCTCCTAAACCGTTTGAAGAATTTTCATGAAACGTTATACAATGAAAGAACTCCATATGAAGATGCGCATGAAGCAATATAATTCCGTTCTGACAGGCGCGGGGGGTATCACTTTGTGAGCTTGCTCACAGTACTTCTAGTTGGTTCTGTTCATTGCCAGATACATTAATATTGTCTGTAAGTGCAGATTAATTTTTAGATATGTATTAAAATTTTTGTCCACACTTAGGTTTTTTGGGGATCCATTTGGGCTCATCGTTCCCATTGGGAACTTGGGCTCATCTTGAAATTTTTTCGAAAAAATTTTTTCTTTTGAATTATTTTTTGAAATGTTTGTAATGGATTCTATTATTATTATGTATCTTTGTTTTCAAGGGTTAGTGCAAGTACGATGACTGTTTAATATTGTTTCAAAATAAAAGAATGTTGTTCAAATTGTAAATCGAGGAAGTCTTCCTCTAATTCTCATGTTCATTGTATTTGCTGTAGTCAGTGTAGTCGCACTGATTCTTGCTCAGTGTGTGCCATTTCGGGTGACAAACAGTGGAGACGTGTGTCATGGTATTTTGTTAGTGGTGAGAGGTCCATGCCGGTCCTCTCGCCACAGGGTCACTCTAGTTTTTTCAGTCTCTTTTTCAAAGGAACAAGAACAGGGTGATGTTTCCATGATGTCTTCAAAAGTTTGCTTCCGTCGTCGCAATGAAGAGCTAGCAGCAAAGTGCTCAACGAAATGCGGCAAGTGCCTAAGAGGTCCCTAGTAGGATTGACGGTCACTTGTCGCCCGCTAGCTCCCCCGCTGAAGCAATCATTCACGAAATGGTTGTGACGCCAGGTTCATCAGATGCGGTCCAGGAGAGGAGAAGGGGTGTTGCGAGCACTATAATCTCGGATCACGCACACCCAGTGACGACGGATCGGAGGATGGAACGGAGGAAGCCAGTCAGTCCAGTAGCTAGTTCGTCCTGGTCTACCCGGACCGCGAGCGAGAGAGGCCCCTCTCTCTTACAGCAACATCTGGGCCCAGATGTTGTTGTACGTACGTTTGTCAGTCGGAGCATACGTCCACTCCTCCTGCTCGGGACGCTCCGTCTTATAGACAGTCCGGCGCAGCTAGTCTAATGGCTTTCTCATCCACTCGTCAGCACACATGACCGCACCTTGGCTACGTGACTGCAGATATCCAACAAGCTTCGCCGACCAGGGATTCCACGACGACCAGGTCACGTCATCCGGTAGCCAAGGACACGAGGCCTTTCCAGTCAGGACATTCGCATAAAAGAAGTATGCAGGAATTAACATCCCAGGAGCTTCCAGCGGCTAAATTACGTAAGACAGCGGCTCCACAGGCCTCCATGACGGACTTGCTATCACAGATAGCTCAACTCATCGCAGCATCCCAGCAGCCGTCAGAAACTTTTTCAGAACAGAAACTGTCTGAGGAAGCTGGGTCTTCTCGCTCCCCTGCAGAGTCAGAAAGGGACAACCGAGATTCTCATGTGGTCCAGTTAGATGGTGAAAGGGAATCAGTAGAGCTGGAATTTTCCCTTTCCGAACAACATAAGGTGGCCGTAGATTTCATCCGGCAACACCTTCCAGAAGTTGTTCCTCCGGACCAAAATGCTGCATTACCTGATAAGAGACTGATAGCGTCACTGGACACAGACTTTTTCGGCCAGAATAGGGACATTGCACTCGAGTTTCCGACCCAGCCCAGAAATGTCGTGCGGACATTTGAACTTCTTAATGACGCTATATTCTAGCTAGCCTCTAAGACTGGCAAATCCAGTTTCTTATCTTCTCATGCTCTTCAGCTGCCTTTCATCAATAATAGAAATAGATTTGAAACAACAGGACAGGGCGTGCCGAGAGTTCCTCAGCGTTTAGATGACCAGGCAGAAGACTTGGAGTTGTCATTGCCGGCGTCTATGTCGATTCTCTCCAGTACATTGGAGACAACAATCTCGTCTAACAGAGCCAGTTTAGACGCCTTATCTTACGCAGATCACCTTACCAGAGCGTTATCACAACATCTCGAGGGAAAAGAATTCCAGGATGTTCAAACTTCCTTGAGAGTTCTTTCGAGGGCCATAGCATATTCTACATATAACTCCGCCCTTTCAGTGGCATATCTGGAGTTAGTCAGACGTGATGCTGCCCTGACTGCATCCACAAGAGTGGATACTAAGGTGAAAAACTCTCTTCGAGTTGCTCCGGTCTCAGGAGAGCTTCTCATTGACGGTAAGCTTTCGATAACCTATGATCAGATTACTAAGAAAGCTTCGGACTTTCTGCTTTTTAAATCCGCTTCTAAAAAGTCAGACTCAGCAGAGAGGAGTAAGGCAGGCACTTTTGGGGCGAGTACGTCCAAGAGAAGTTCCTATAGAGGATCTAAGAAAGCCTCTACGTCTTACTTTAGAGACAGTCAGAGTAGCGACTCAGGTATGGGTCGTAATGCTGGCCGAGACAACCGGTCAGATGCCCCTAGGTCGACTGGTCGAGGTGCGGGTCATGGAGGATGTAGTTTCTCCTCCCGCAATCCTCGCAAATCCAGGAGGTGATGGTCTAAACCTCTATTGCGTTCCAGTGGGCGGAAGGCTGTCGAGATTCTTAACCAATTGGTTGTCAATTACGGACGACCCTTGGGTGCAGGGGGTTATTTCCGAAGGTCTAAAACTGTCCTTCAAGGAAAAACCTCCATTAACTCGAAGTCCACGTTAGACTCAGCTTCCGTCAAACCTTCAGAAGAGAGATTCGCTTCTATCAGAAGTCCAATGTCTTTTGGAGAAGAACGCGATAGAGGTCGTAGAAAACCAGGAATCTCCAGGTTTCTACAGTCACCTGTTCCTGGTTCCAAAACCAGACGGCTCGTTTCGTCCACTTATAGATCTGAGCTGGATAAACAAGCTGATCGTGGCTCCGAAATTTTATATGGAGACCATCCGATTGGTCAGAGCGAGCATTCGAGTGAACGGTTATGCTGCGAGCATAGATCTCAAGGATGCGTACTTTCACATCATGGTACATCCGGCGTTCAGAAAGTATCCTCGCTTTGCTGTCCTAGGAGTCGTTTATCAGTTCCGAGCAATGTGCTTTGGTCTGAATCTAGTGCCCTATGCTTTCACTCGAATAATGAACTTGGTAATGACTCATTTCCGAGTTCATTCGTCTGCGGTAATGTTGGCCTACTTGGACGACATTCTTCAGAGGTACGGCAACAGGTTAACGCTTCAGAACGATGTTCACAGTCTGCTTCAACTCCTCCGACGTCTCGGTTTCATAGTAAACGAAAAGAAGTCGGATCTAGTTCCGTCCAAGTCATTCACCTACTTGGGAATAAGCTTCGAGACGCACAACAATCTGGTTTGTCTGCCGTTAACCAGAGTGAAATTAGTCAGTTGTTACGCTCGCTTTTGTCTTCACTCTGATGTAGTAACAGCGACAGAATTCATGCGACTGATAGGTTTGTGCGGAGCCGCCGTGGATCTTATTCCGATGGGGCGACTACGCACTCATCCACTCCAGATATTTTTTACTCAGAATTGGAGTTTGAAGATTCATTCGCTTGAAACGAACATCGTCTTGTCAAAACAAGTGAAACAAGAGATTCAGACTTGGGCAGATATTCAGTGGTTAACTCGGGGAGTGCCACTGCAACTCCCGGATCCGATTTTTACGATAATGACGGATGCGAGTCAAACAGGTTGGGGCGCAACTTTGAGCCCAACAGATTCGAGGTGCCAGGGTCTTTGGGATCCGCAGTTCCTAAACAAGCACATAAACATCAAACAGATGATGTCAATTTGGCTTGTGCTATGTCATTGGATGAACATTATTCAGAATTCACATGTTAAATTCTGTCCGACAATTCGACAGTAGTAGCGTATATTCGGAACCAGGGAGGCACTCATTCCATTCCGTTGTTCAACTTAACGGAAAGAATCCTTCTGTTTGTCCTAGAGCATCAGGTTCTTCTGTCGGTCCGTCATATTCAGGGTCGTCTGAACGTTCTAGCGGACTCCCTTTCTCGGAAAGGTCGTATGTTGCGTCAGAATGGACTCTCAACAAACGAGTATTCATTCAGATTTGCTACCAATGGGATCGTCCTATGATAGACTTCTTTGCGATGCATCTCAACAATCGGTTGTAGACGTATGTGTCACCATGCCCAGATCCTCGAGCGTTTGCAGTAGACACCCTCTCGATCTCTTGAGACGGAATGATAGGATATGCTTATCCTCCAGCTCCATTGATTCAACAGATATTGTTTAAAATTAAGCAATTTCACTGCAAGATTCTGTTGGTAGCATCTCTGTCACCCCAGAGACCATGGGTAATCTACTCAGGTGTCTGTTGTGGGACATTCCACGGAAGCTTCCTCCATGGGAGGACCTTCTTTCATAGGGGAAATTGCGCACACTGCATCACAACCCGCAAGGTCTCAACCTTCACGTATTTCCGTTGTGCGGTCCTTCTTGCACTGCAAGCATTTTACAGGACGAGCAGTGGATGCAATTTCTAACTGTAGGAGGACCTCCTCTTCGCTAAATTATTCTGCTAAGTGGAAGGTTTTCTCTCGTTGGTGTAGGGTTCATTCTGTTGACATTTATGATCCCTCCATTCCAGACATTGCTAATTTTCTGGTCAACTTGTTTGACGACATCAAACTGCAGCCAATAACTATTAAGAGTTATAGGGCTATGCTATTGGATACTTATGCTCATCATGATAGCTTACAAATTGGATCTAATGTCTCTTTATCTAAGTTAGTAAAAAACGATTCGATAAATAGACCAAGAACCCTTAGGTTAATTCCTAAGTGGAATTTAGCTTGGGTTCTTCTGAAGCTAAAAGAAGCTCCATTTGAGCCTCTTGACACAGTAGACTTCAAATACTTATCTTATAAGACAGCTTTTCTCTTAGCCTTCTCTTCTGCTAGAAGAGTTAGTGAGCTTCATGCACTATCTGTTGATGATTCTCACTATCACAGTGTTGGTAATACTATTACATTGACTACTAATGTTGGATTTTTGGCTAAGAATCAGGCTCCTAATAAGTACCCTGAACCTATTGTTATTAAGGCTCTTCCGTCTTCAGATGGTCATAGGCCTTTGCTTTGTCCAGTTAGAGCTATGCGTATTTACAAACGTAGATCTGAGTTTATCAGAAAGGGACGTAAACATTTCTTTCTGTCTCTGCTGCCTAATAGAAAGGACATTACGGTCCATTCTATTTCTGTTCCCTTATATCACCTGCTTTATAGTGAAAAGCAAGGGAATACCTCCTCTGGAGTCAGTAATTCCGAGTCGGTGCTGGGATGGTTTTAAAGTGTAAAGCTAATGTCTATCTCATTTATGTAATATTTTTAAAGTGTAGCTCGGTGTGTAGCATTTGTATATGTCACGTGTCATACTAGCGTTAATATACGATCCTCGGACACTTTTAAATGAGTATAAAGAGTCTCATTCTCTGGAGTATCTTTATTTATTGGCTTTCCTTTAAAAAAATTAGTATAATGGGTTATACTGGATGTTAATGGAGATCATTGATGTTATTGTGCTCAATTACGGAATGGTATTGTATCTTTCTTTTTTGGTATAAACAAGAAAGATATATGTAAATCCTGTTTCTCCTTTTCTCCTTGAGGGGATAATTCTGTTTACATGTAATTGAGTCTATTGGATTTTCCTTTATGTCCTAGGCCCTCCAGCCTTTTTTCTATTCAGCTAAGTCTGGGTCATTGGTACAGTATAAAAATGTTAAAAAATTTATAGTAATTTATATATTTTTATGTGTACCCATACTATGTATGGTACACATAATGCTGGCATCCGGGGTGACCATCCGTCGTTCGTCCATCCTTTGTCCGTCCGTCTGTCTGTCTGTCCATCCATCCGTCCGTCCGTCTGTCCGTCCGACGTCCGTATCCATTTCTTTGGCATTCGATAAGTTGAAAAATATTGCTTGGATTGTCAAGTTACTTTATATTTGTGTTCAGGTTACTGATGTGCTGAGCTGTATAGTTTTTGGTGTAAATCGGATAATTTGATCCTGAGATATTAACCCTTTATCCTTCAAATTGAAAATTCCGCCAATCCCTTTGGCATTCGATAACTTAAAAAATATTGCTTGGATTATCAAGTTACTTTATATTTGTGTTCAGGTTACTGATGTACCGAGCTGTAGAGTTTTTGGTGTAAATCTGTTATTTTGATCCTGAGATATTAACCCTTTATCTTTCAAATTGAAAATTCCTCCAATCCCTTTGGCATTCGATAACTTGATAATTATTGCTTGGATTGTCTAGTTACTTTATATTTGTGTTCAGGTTACTGATTTGCCGAGCTATATAGTTTTTGGTGTAAACCTGATAATTTGATCCTGAGATATTAACCCTTTATCCTTCAAATTGAAAATTTCTCCAATCCCTTTGGCATTCGATAACTTGAAAAATATTGCTTGGATTGTCAAGTTACTTTATATTTGTGTTCAGGTTACTGATGTGCCGAGCTGTATAGTTTTTGGTGTAAATCTGATCATTTAATCCTGAGATATTAACCCTTTATCCTTCAAATTGAAAATTCCACCAATCCCTTTGGCATTCGATAACTTGAAAAATATTGCTTGGATTGTCAAGTTACTTTATATTCGTGTTCAGGTTACTGATGTGCTGAGCTGTATAGTTTTTGGTGTAAATCGGATAATTTGATCCTGAGATATTAACCCTTTATCCTTCAAATTGAAAATTCCTCCAATCCCTTTGGCATTCGATAACTTGAAAAATATTGCTTGGATTGTCTAGTTACTTTATATTTGTGTTCAGGTTACTGATGTGCCGAGCTGTATAGTTTTTAGTGTAAATCTGATGATTTGATCCCGAGATATTAACACTTTATCCTTCAAATTGAAAATTCCTCCATTCCCTTTGGCATTCGATAACTTGATAATTATTGCTTGTATTGTCTAGTTACTTTATATTTGTGTTCAGGTTACTGATTTGCTGAGCGGTATAGTTTTTGGGGTAAATCTGATAATTTGATCCTGAGATATTAACCCTTTATCCTTCAAATTGAAATTTCCTGCAATCCCTTTGGCATTCGATAACTTGAAAAATATTGCTTGGATTGTCTAGTTACTTTATATTTGTGTTCAGGTTACTGATGTGCCGAGCTGTATAGTTTTTAGTGTAAATCTGATGATTTGATCCTGAGATATTAACCCTTTATCCTTCAAATTGAAAATTTCTCCAATCCCTTAGGCATTTGATAACTTGAAAAATATTGCTTGGATTGTCAAGTTACTTTATATTTGTGTTCAGGTTACTGATGTGCCGAGCTGTATAGTTTTTGGTGTAAATCTGATAATTTAATCCTGAGATATTAACCCTTTATCCTTCAAATTGAAAATTCCTCCAATCCCTTTGGCATTCGATAACTTGAAAAATGTTGCTTGGATTGTCAAGTTACTTTATATTTGTGTTCAGGTTACTGATGTACCGAGCTGTACAGTTTTTGGTGTAAATCTGTTATTTTAATCCTGAGATATTAACCCTTTATCCTTCAAATTGAAAATTCCTTCAATCCCTTTGGCATTTGATAACTTGAAAAATATTGCTTGGATTGTCAAGTTACTTTATAATTGTGTTCAGGTTACTGATGTGCTGAGCTGTATAGTTTTTAGTGTTAATCTGATAATTTGATCCCGAGATATTAACCCTTTATCCTTCAAATTGAAAATTCCTCCAATCTCTTTGGCATGAGATAACTCCAAAAATATGAATCCGATTGTCATGTTACTTTATATATTTATTCAGGTTACTGGTGTGCTGTGCTGTATAGTTTTTTATGTAAATCTGATAATTTCATCCGGAGATATTAACCCTTCATCCATCAAATTAGACACTCCTCCAATCCATTTCTATATGTACCCATACCTTGTATGGTGTACATAATGTCAGCATCCGTGGTGGCCCTCTGTCATACAGGTTTCTACTAGTTGCGCGTATGGGTACACATCTGACGATTTCATCGGCCTATTTTTTATACTTACCAAACCCAGACGAGGATGGCCCTCCCATGAGTTAGGAACTCATACCTCCCCACTGATTACATAACACTTACCAGGCACTGGTTGTAAGAATGAAGATTTGGTGCCAATTTCGGTACTTCCTTGACACTGCGCATGCGCAGTGGATAAAAGTATGGAGGACCACATAGGACATTGATTTTTTGGATTTTGATGCAAATTTTGGGGATTGGGGGGTCAAAATTTGTGTTTGGCTCTAGAATTTTAAGAGTTAGCGCCAGCTAAGTCTGGGTCATTGGTAAGTATAAAAAATATATAAATTACTATAAATTTTTTAACTTTCATTTTTTGTCTTATTTAACATGAGTAACAGACTACATTTACAAGTAAAATCTCTTAGTAAAATTTTTGTCATTGTTTTCCTATCATTGGAATGACCTCTGCAAGCTCAATCCAAATGAGAGGTCATAAGCTATGTTTTGAAGGCAAAAATTGAAATAATAAAATTTGTGTAGTGATTTTTGTCAGTAATGCAAGACAGCTTGACTGTAAAGTTATGTAACAGATTGAGGCATGCATTTGGAATTGTTGCAGCTGTAACCACCTGACTACATGAATAAAATTGAAAGGCTTTGTTATCCAGTGGATGAGTGTGCTTGTCTCTCATGTCAGAGGTCCCAGGATCAATCCTTGGTTGGGGAAAGATCTTGAGGTGTCTGAACACTCTCTGTCAGCATAAATTGTGGGGTTGATGCTGTCGAAACATACCATCTTATCAGGTGGGGACGTAAAATGGCAGTCTGTTGTCCAGAGAGAGACACACACCATGCAGACTAAAGATTCCTTCATAGTATTTGAGAAGAGAGAGGCTGCGAAGTTGCCACTCCAAAGGTGATCCCACACACCTGTGTCATAGGGCCAAGGAAAGGCATTAATATAAGTTACATAACTTGCTCACCAATCCTTGTAAAACAAATAAGCTTGAAAAGGCTTTATGTGCTGGGGTTTTGTGCATTGAAAATTATCTTGCTATTTATGAGGGAGTTAATAGAGAACTATTCATTGGAGATCTTAGACTTAAACATGATCATAAACCAGAGTAAAAAAAATTGTCAGAGAAAGAGTCATGCCAGGTTGTAACCTGAATTGACAAGATGGGGTCGAAGCAAAACAGTCTTTGGGTGGCCTGCATGACAAAGAAAAGCCAGGTTTGAAGAGTATCTTGATGGCACCTTTGGTGGGTCATTGTTGTTCAAATGAGGTCACGGTCACTGGGGCTTAGGAGAAAACTGGGAAAGACAATGAACAGGAGCACCAAATTTATAATTTTGGCGTAATGGAGACCCTGGAACACTTTCTATTAGAACGGCCTGAGTACCAGTCTAACAGAATAAGATTTACAGAGATCATGATGGTTAAGTTGGATGGGAGAATGAAGGACATGTGGTTAGTGGTGACTCAAAGGAGAGGGTTAGTATGCTTATCGGAGAGACTGGTAGGAATGGGATATGGGATGTCATCGAGCAGTTTGGCTCAGAGTGTTGGGAAGAAAGAAGAGGCATGGGGATAAGGAGGCATTTGGGAGAACATTTAGGGGTGTATACTGCGGTTTCAGTTCAGTATTCGGTATTTGACTAGAATGAGATTCACTGATAGTACCAAAGAGGAATTCATATCAGAAAGAATAGAATAAGTTGTGGTAGTATCATTCTACCACAGTGCTATAAATGACACTGCCAATGAGCTCAACAGTGGCATTCTTCTACTACCACAAATCATATCTACAGCGATTTTGTGACTTGTTCTAAACACATCTTTATGTTTAAAGACCTATTCCAGGCTTTTTGCATACTCGGAGCATGTGCCCTGATCATGCCATCATTAGAAGGTACTGCTGACAATTGGCAAAACACCTGGGCAGTGATTTCTAGTCAGGTCATGGCTACCTTAACAGGCAGCCAAGACTTGACTCGAAATCACTACTAAGCAGTTGGACATGTACAGGTTGTATGTAGTCTGATGGGAATTTGGGACAGTTGCCCAGTCCATTGAGGGTTAACAAAACTAAAGAGAAAATCAGTCACTTCTTTCATGAAAATGAAACTTTCCACAGTTATCAAGCCTCAACAGGAACTTATAAATAGCAAATGTAGGAAAATTTGAAAATTCAGGCGTTGTTGGCATTCAACGATTGGTTTGGTTTGGTTTTTCGGTATCTTCATGATATTGGTTTCAGTTTGTTTTTTTGTTATATTGCCCGTCTCTAGTTATAATTATAATTTTGAACGATGCTTAGAAGGTCTAGCAAAATTGTTTTAAACAGTTACCAAACATGATGGCCAAAATAGGTCAGAATTATTCACAACAATTTAAAACCCTGACATTGTAACAAACTTGTTGAACCCTTTTCAGCGAGTTTATCATAAACTATGTTTTGTGCCAAAAAATGAAAATATTTTAGTTATTCAGGAATTTTGTATTTACAAGTGGCATCTTCTCTTCAGGTTAGGTGAAAGGTTATCTTTCTAGTTGCTGAAAGTCACTGTCAGCTGCTACCAGCTAGGATCGACATCCAAGACATTTTTAGCCCGACTGTTTACAGTAAGGGGTATAGTAATGACTTTTGTCCGTCCGTCCATCCGTCCGTGTCCATCTGTCCGTCTGTTAACATTTAGAGTTTTTGGTTAAAGTTTGTGGTTAAAGTTTTTTACTGAAGGTTCAAGTGCAGGCTAGACCCGGTAGTTTTTGTCTGATCGTCACGAAATTTCATATGCAGGTTTTAGGTCATGTCTTCATGAGAACGTCCCCTTTTGGTTGTGATCGGTGAACCGGTATGGCTGCCTGAGCCCAAAACCCAAAAACCATTAGCACAGTCTACAGGTCGTATTTATGAAGGGATTTAATTGCAACTTCATAGAATGCCTATGTATAATGCCTAGATGAGAACGTCCCCGTTTGGGCATGATCTGTCAACTGTGATGGCTGCCCAAGCCCGAAACCCAAAAACTTTTAGCACAGTCTGCAGGTCATGTTTAATATGGATGCATTTCATTGTAACTTGATACGATGACTCCGTATGATGTCTACATGAGAATTTCCCCATTTGGGCATGATCTATCAACCGTCACAACTGCCCGAGCCCAAAACCCGAAAACCTTTAGCACAGTCTACAGGTCATATTTATGGAGGGATTTCATTATAACTTGATAGGTTGACTTTATATAATGTCAACATGAGAAAGTCCCCTTTTGGACGTGTTTGGGCAACTTTGACGGCTACAGGTGCCCAAAACCCGAAAACCTTCAGCACAGTCTACAGTCATATTTATGAAGGGATTTCATTGTAACTTCGTAAGATCAATCCACATGATGCCCAGCTGAGAATGTCCCCTTTTGGTTGCGATCATTCAACCATGATGGCTGCACAAGCCCAAAGCCCGAAAACCTTTGGCACAGTCTACACGTCGTAGTTATGGAGGGATTTGGGGGCGCGGTGGCTCAGTTGGTAGAGGTGCAGGCTGCAAGCCGAGAGGTCCTCGGTTCGAATCCCACCTGCGGCAACCGCGTTGTGTCCTTGGGCAAGACACTTCACCCCGATTGCCTACATGGGGGCACGATGACGCTGTGTACTGAGGCGTACTGCACGTCGATGGTGCGCATGTCTTCAACCAATCTAACCCTACCTGTGCTGTGGTGCAGAGTTCAGAGTTACGATGTTGGAGAGCTGGCAGCTGCTCGTCGTTGCTCGGTGGTTCTCTCCGGGTACTCCGGCTTCCTCCACCTGTAAAACTGTCACGGTCACGATTAGCCATTGTGCATAAGTATGTGACCTTAAAACGCCAATAAATAAATAAATATGGAGGGATTTCATTGTAACTTGATAGGTTGACTTCATATAATGTCTACATGAGAACGTCCCCTTTTGGGCAACTGTGACGGCAACGGGCCCAAAGCCCCGAACACCTTTAGCACAGTCTACAGGTCATATTTATGGAGGGATTTGATTGTAACGTGATAGGTTGACTTCATATAATGTCTAGATGAGAACGTCCCCTTTTGGGCAACAGTGACGGCAACAGAGGCCCGAAGCCCAAAAATCTTTAGAATATTCCACAGGTCATAATTATGAAGGGATTTCATTGTAGCTTGGTAGGGCGACTCCAAGTTTGTGGTTAATAACCCAAACAAACACCACCCCCTACCCCCCCCCCCACCCCCACCCCCCACCCCCACCCCCAATTAGGCTTTTTTCTACTTTTCTCCAATATGCATTTTGAACTATTTACAGTCACTACATGCAGAACCTTTTTTTAAACTTACGTACCCCCCCCCCCCCCCCCCCCCCCCCCCCAGGCCAATAAGGCACTTTTTTTTTCCTTTCGTCAAAAATGCTTGTTTACAGTTTTGGTTAAAAACCCAGACAAGCACCACCCCCCCCCCACCCCACCCCCACCCCCCACCCCCCCCCAATTAGGCATTTTATTTTTTTTTATTTCCTCCAATATGCATTTTGAACTATTTACAGTCACTACATGCAGAACCTTTTTTTTCCTTTTGTCAAAAATGCTTTTTTTTGTTAAAGTTTGTGGTTAAAAATCCAGACAGAAATTATCCCCCACCCCCCAATTAGGCATTTTTTTTTTCTTTCCTCGAATATGCATTTTGAACTATTTACAGTCACTACATGTGGAACCTTTTTTTAAACTCACATCACCCCCAATCTCCCCTCCCCCATTCCACCCACCCACCCCCACCCCACCCACCGGGGGGCCAATTAGGCACTTTTTCTTTCGTCAAAAATGCAGTTTTACAGTTTTGGTTAAAGTTTGTGGTTAAAAACCCAGACAAACACCACCCCCACCCCACCCCCATGGTGCCAATTAGGTATTTTTTTTTTCTCTGCTCAAAATGCGAAGGATTTAGACTGACCACATGTGGAAAAAAAATGGACTCCCCTAACACACCCCCACTCTCCCCCACCCCTCACCCCCACCCCACCTCCTCCTCCCCAGGGCCATTCATGCAATATTTTTTCTTTGGTACAAAATGCATTTTTAGCCCGACAATAGGCAGGGCTATAGTCATGACTTTCGTCCGTCCATCTGTCTGCAAACAAGAATTGGTTTCCAACTGATTACTCCAGTTTGGATTATTTGTTTTCAACCAAAGTTGATATGTGTATTGGCCAGGTTTCAATATAGGTTCCACAACTCCCCCCTCCTCCCCTCCCCCCCCCCCCCCTCCTCCCACACACACACACACAAACGTGTCACTTAGGCAATTATTCTCAAAATGCATTTTGAAGGATTGGGAGTTATTACATGCAAAAAAGAAAATTGACTCATATAGCCCAACATTGCTTTATGTACTGCATCTTTAATCCTTTACCTAACACAAGTTGAAGCCAACAGTACAAATTATTTTTCTGAAACATCAGATTTTTTCTTTTTTAGCTCAACTTTGGCGAAGCCAAATTTGAGCTTTTGTCATGGCCCGTCTGTCTGTACGTCAACAATTGGATACGGCTCGGGCTAGAGGCCGTATTTATGAACCGATCTTTACGAAACTTCTTGGGTACCTTTGTTATGACCGTGGGACGAGAACGAGTGTTTTTGGGTGCGGTCCGAAATTCAAGATGGCTGCCAGCTGCCATTTTGTACCGACGATGCAGAAATCTGTTTTTTGTACAGAACTTCCATATGAAAGCTCTGATTTGAATAATTTTTTGTATGAATGTTTAGTACCATGGGATACATCACATATAATACGGGTTTTTTTCTCGTGCGTAAATTGTGCAAATTAGACTAATTTTGATGTTTTTTGGTGTTACTTTCAGCACTGTAAGTGCAAATGCCAATACGGCTCGGGCTAGAGGCCGTATTTATGAACCGATTTTTACGAAACTTCTTGGGTACTTTTGGTATCACCGTGGGACGAGAACGAGTGTTTTTGGGTCCGATTCGAAATTCAAGATGGCCGATGGCAGCCATTTTGTACAAAATTAGGTGCAATCAGATTTTTGCACAGAACTTTATATGAAAGCGCTGATTTGAATAATTTTTTGTGTGAATGTTTAGTGCCATGGGATACATCACATATAATACGGGTTTTTTTCTCGTGCAGAAATTATGCAAATTAGATGAACTTTGATTTTTTCAGTGCGACTTACACACAGTAAGTACACATGTCAATACGGCTTGGGCTAGAGTCTGTATTTATGAACTGATCTTCACGAAATGTCTTGGGTACCTTTGTTATTAGCTTGGGACGAGAACGAGTGTTTCTGGGTGCGGTCTAAAATTCAAGATGTCTGCCAGTGGCCATTTTGTACTGAAATTAGGTCTAATCGTTTTTTTGTACACAACTTCTATACGGCTCAGACTAGAGGCCATATTTATGAACCAATCTTTACGAAACTTCTTGGGTACCTTTGTTATCACCGTGGGATGAGAGCGAGTGTTTTTGGGTGTGGTCCAAAATTCAAGATGGCCACCAGCAGCCATTTTGTACCAAAATTAGTGCAATCAGTCTTTTGTACAGAACTTCTGTATGAAAGTTCTGATTTGAATAAATTTTTGTATGAATGTTTAGTAACATGGAATACATCACATATTGTAAAGGGTTTTTTTTCGTGCAGAAATTATGCAAATTAGATGAACTTTGATTTATTCAGTGCTACTTACACAATGTAAGCACACATGTCAATACGGCTCAGGGTAGAGGCTGTATTTATGAACCGATCTTCACAAACTTCTTGGGTACCTTTGTTATCACCTTGGGAAGAGAATGAGTGTTTCTGGGTGCCGTCCAAAATTCAAGATGGCTGCCATTGGCCATTTTGTACCCAAATTAGGTCCAATCAGTTTTTTGTCACAACTTCTATACAGCTCATATTATGAACTGATCTTCACAAAACTTCTTGGGAACCTTTGTTTTCACCTTGGGACAGGAACGAGTGTGTTTTGGGGTGCCTTTGTTATCACTGTGCTGTGAGAACAAATATTTTGGGGTTCAGTCAGACCCACTCTGGGACTCAAAGATTTCTTTTCTAGTTTAACTGTCACCCACCTTTACAATACTTTACCTATGCATTTGTTACAGGCAACGGTCAGTATTTATGTATAGACCGTTACAATACTTTATATGTACCTTTGTTATCAGGTCATTACCTAGATGTTTGTCATTGCGGTGTCACATACTATACATGTACATGTCTTTGACTTGACAAGTTGAGCTACAGTGTCATTGAAACTTTCATTTATTTACTTCTAACCATGGCTTATTACTCCTTATTGGAACAAGCTCATCAAGTTTGTTTCATTAATAGGTCATGAGGTATGTTTTGAAGTAGAGAAATGAAAAAATAAAATTTGAATAGCAAATTTTGTATATCGCGAGTGCAGATATGGCAGATTCGTTAGGTAAACTGTTAACAAAAAATGGCTCTGACTATTTTGCATCTAAGCATTGCCATTCCTGGGACAGTTGGGCTGAATGCGTGACATCACTCTAGTTATATGTGTAGTACCAGGGACCAGCCTGGGGGGAAATTTTAGGGAGACCTCAAGTCTCCCTCCAGAAAAAATAGGGAGACTTCAGAGTCAAGTAGAGAGACTTGACAGACAAGCGGGGAAAATTAAAAATGTTTATACACCACCCCTCTTATCAATCTTGTGGCCCTAGAACAGGTGCTCCACTTCACTATTATTTAGAAGTATTTGAGACAGTCATCAAACTAACTAACAAGGTAGTGGTTTCTCGTCAAGTCATGTCTGTGGGCAGCCAAGGTTTGACTAGAAATCACTGCTAAGGCACTATGACTTCTGGGATGTGGCAGGTGAATTCTGAAATCACTGAAATCCTCATCAAATCATTCAAAGTAGCATTTGACAAATTTGTCCTTAATCTAGATTTATTTCTGTTTTGGGTTGAAAAACCTCTCTAACATATTGCACTTGATACAGGTATTATACAACAAATTATTAACAATGTTGACAAATGTGGAAACATTTCATATTAATTTGTATTAACAATTTGACACACTTCTGCAGCGGTTTTCATAGCATAATTACCAACAAGACTTTTGTATTGAGAATACTGTGTTATACATTCAGCTTTATCCATATAACAATAAAAATTATCTGCTAAATATGCAATTTCATCAACACCATATTTCACTAAATTTAAATTTTTGTCATTAAATACATTTTGCTAATGTGCTGGTGCCAATACATTCATTTTTTTCCGATATACCCACATCCATAAAACAATCTTGCAAATTGGAAACAATATTACCAACATAATTTTCTGTAACATTAATGACAACACCTTTTTGCTTCTCACTATATTTGAGCTCAACACCATAAATAACACCAATCTCAATGTTACATTTATCGACAGTATTGACTTTATCAAACCCATCAAAGCCATCAATGTTCAGATTAACATTCTCCTTCACAACAATGTGTCTACGTTCATCAACTGGGCGTTTGTATACAAAAGTGTTAAAGTCAGTGACAACAAAGAGTTCTACGTTATACATGTAGGAGCCATCTGATATTAATAGGTCTTTCAATGCTTGGCATGTGCTGCTGATGGCTGGCTGGATTTTGCTGAAGTCTATTGTCTCGTATTGAAACAATTTGCTGAGTTTTGATAAGAACGGCAGTATGCCCATAAGCATATGCATAATAGCCACATATTTGTACTGTGTGATTTCATCAAGAAGTCCTTTCGCTGATGCATTATTGTTTTGAGCAGCCTCGTGCTCTAATGTCACAACAAGAGCAGGATATGTGTGATACAGCACATCAACAGCCCTGTGCAAGCTTAATCATCTTACAGCGTGGATTGCTGTGTATTTCAAATTTGGGCAGTCCATTAGTTTCTGAATTTCCTGTAGTTTATTGTTTCTCAATGCCGATACTGTAAAGAAGCTAAATATACTCAATACAGTTTTGTTGAATCGCACTAATGTTGGTATGTTAACTGCTGCTTGTGACGAAGTAAGACTAATCCTGTGCGCTGCACAATGGACACCAACGATGGTGCTATTTAACTGCTTTAGTCTAACCACTATGCCAGACTTACACCCAGTCATGACACTGGTGCCATCGCTACCAAAACAAACTAATTTGCACACGTCTAATCCATACACTTTAAACTTTTTAATAATATCTTTCACAATTATTCAGCATCGGTGCATTCAGAAAGTATTTCCACATTTTCCTCTCAGTGGTTTTCTCCGGGTACTCCGGCTTCCTCCACCCATAAAACTATCACGGTAATGATTAGCCATTGTGCATAAGTATGTGACCTTAACAGGCCTCAATATTTCAAAAATCATGGGAAACCATATTTCGTTTCCGTCATTTTGCATCATGGGAAATAACCGATAACGATTTTCTGGTTCCGTCAAATGTTTGACTGGTAACGATTTTGACAATAGGCCCTAATAATCAGATAGCTTTAAAATCATAATGCAGGTCTTCTGTCGTGTTTATACCGTACTGACTCGTGTTGAAGCCCATACTCATGCTGAAGCCCACCCCCCCCGCTTTTTTCAGATTTTGTGAACCAGGGTTCCCTACTCGAGTCAAAGCCCAGCCCCCAAGTTTTAAATTGGGACGAAAGTTGTTTGAGACAAGACGTCAAATTTACAGGCATCAAAATTGAAAAACAGATGACTTGTTGCAACACTGTACCTTACCAAATAGAACTGTAATACTGTATTATGTATATTTTTTGGAGTTGAGATTTTTGTGTTGTTAAATTCGTCTTTTGTGTAATACATTATGTCTGTGTTCAGTGTAATAAGTCTTTATTGAAAAAATTATATATCCCAAGCAAAATTGACTTGTTTATGTTTTTGTCGACCTCGTTTTGGAAGCTGTCATTTGTTTCAAATGAGTGTGCACTGCAGGCTGCTGTCAATAGTTGTCTGAATCACGCCCACAACATATAGTTTTCAGAGTTTTCACAGTGGTTGAATATCACCAAAAAGATACTGATTGAACACTGCCACCTTATCGAGCGGTGCACAACTCATTGTGAAAGAACACAGCCACTTTCGAGCGTGCACAACTCATTGTGAAAAACGGGGGTGTTCAGGAAATTAATGAGAAAGTGGTAATTAAAAATAAAAAATAATTACATCTCTGGTATTTGAGAATTATATAACAGTGTAACCAGGGATATGATTGATGACTTATTGGTTCAAGAAAACATGCTCATTTATCATGCTCCTGCAACATGTGAAGTTATGACTTTAAGTGTAAAATCAATTTTTCGAATGTTGCCAAGGGAGGCAACTATTTTGTTATTCATATTCCGCTGTGTAAATTTTTATCTGGTCTTCATATTATGATTTTTTTATTGATTTTGTGTGAAGCTATATTTTGTTTTATTCGTAATAAATGAACATATTTAAAAAAACAGCTATTTTTACACAGACTATGTTTGGCGGTTTTCAAGGAGGTGGTTTGCAATGTTGATTGACATACTTACGTCCATTTCTGGCTTCGAGAGTAACTTGCACAAAAAAAAAAAATGAAAACAACACCGCATGTTTTTCTGTTTGTATTATTCATTAAATTGAGGATTTAAACCCCGAAATCTGAAAATGAAACGTATGTACAAGATAATTATGCGAATTTTTGAAGCAAATTCTATAAAATTGGTAGGCGGTTTCCAAAGAAACGTAACATACCCAGTGGATACTTACTTGTCTTATAAGTTATATCGCCAATTGAATTTTCAACGCATCCCAACGCGACTTGCAAGCACTATTACTTGTCCCCTGGGCTTTTGACATGAGTCAGTACTGTAGTTTCCCACGTAGTGTCTTTCTGTCAAAAGGTCCATTAAATTAAATAGTACAATTTTGAATTGGACACCATATTCCTATAATATTGTGAACACATGGAGTCCGGAGTGTGCATAAAATGCATGGGAAACGAAAAATCGTTTCCGTGTTTTTGCTGTGACGGGGTAACAACACGGAAACGGAACGATCGTTACCGTGAAAATATCCAGCCCTGCCTTAAACACCAATAAATAAATAAATAATAATATTCCACATTTTCCAGGAAACTATTTTTAACTTTACCATCGTGGAAATATTGCACATATATTAACATTGTTTTGGCATTCGCGGTATCCGTGCTCTCATTGATAATGATCTTGAAAACATCAGATTTTTTTATTTCCTCCAACCTTTCCTTAATACAACAGATGCAATCACGCTTTTAAAATTCACTAATGCTCTTATCATTGGTATATGTGTAGTTAGACCCAGATATGGTTCCTACACCTAGGAACCAACAAGTTTTATCAAATTTGGAAACTCCTCTTTTGCAAGTTCTCTCTGCAATGTAGTATGCACATTTTATGTAAGTTAATATGTCCTCATCATTTTTGGAAATTTTGTCCTTAATCATTTTCTGAATAGGTTAATCTGTCGGATTGACCGACCGCAGTGTGGCATTCATATGAGCGTCCACTGTAAATAAAAGATGCAATCATCAAACAAACCGCTAAATAAGAATTACTTACACCGTAGGTCTACCACAGTACATTTGTTGATAAATCCGACACTTGATATCATTTCTTGTTAGATTCTCTTGCGGTTATCACAAATCGCTGTTAACGGTAAAGGGAGGTGACTTAATTCTAGTCAACAGTCAGGCAATTTTTTTTTTAAGTCTCCAACAAACTTTCAGCTCAATTTTTGGTGGAGGGAGGGGGGGGGGGGGGGGGGGGGGAAGGGGGGCGAAAAATGAATAAATTTGGCATAAGCCATAACATTGGATATATAATAAATCATTCGATGGGAATTACATCTGGGTGGTCATTCTTTTATTTAATGTCTATTTCGAGATGATATTTTCATTTCAATACCAAGTGTAATATTTTAGTTGTTCTGATTGCCTCCCTCGATAAAAATCTTGGTTGACAAGCTTCCCTGAAAAGCTGGTTTAGCCTACGTTGAGTTCCTCATCAGCGACTCTGGCATTTTCATTCCATGGAACATTTTTATTAAAAACTGACCAACAAATGATGCCAGGCTTCATTTGTTGGTCAGTTTTTAATAAAAATCTTTCATGAAATAAGTACGCCAGAGTAGGGGAATCATCTTTTAAAACCATTTTTGAAAAAAAAAATGAGAGTACTCACCCTCCCCCCCCCCCCCCTGCCCCAGCAATCAATTATAATTCCTATTGGACTCTAAATTCATCAGACCCCAGTGTATGTAGCCTACTCAGCACTGGGCGAATCTGGCATTTTCATTCCATGGAACATTTTTATTAAAAACTGTCCGACAAATTATGCCGGGCTTCATTTGTTGGTCAGTTTTTAATAAAAACCTTTTCATGAAATAAGAACACCAGAGTAGGGGAATCATCTTTTAAAAACAATTTTAATGTTGAGAGCAACCCCCCACACCTCCCTCCCTCCCTTATAATTCCTGTTGGAGTATGGAATCATATTTTAAAAGAAAAAATCAGGAAAGTTTTCTAAGAAATGTCAACTAGTGTTTCTGAAGATGAAGATTTTGAAAGAATATTCCTCATATTGGATTAAGTTAAAATTTGGGCTTCAAATTTTAGAGCCCAAATACAGCATCCTTATGGTATACAGGGGGTTGTATTCAAGGTTGTTAAATCAAGTCCAATAATTAATAATTGGGCTGTCTATGTGAGTCTGAATTTTACGTTAGTGCAATATAAGGAATGCTCTTTGAATAATGTAATATACCCAGGCAGTCTCAGTGTCTGTGATATATTCCTCATTGTAGTTTCGCTGTTGTACATTACTTATCTCAGCTGGTGCAAATCCAGACATACAGCAGTGTTTTGAAATTAAGCTACTTGTTACTTATTATAAAATGTTAAATTTTATCTAAAGCACGTTATGTTTTGAATCTTCTTTAGTATTAGTTTTACAGCTGATTTTTTATCGACAGTAAAACATCAGTTGTAGTCACGATTGTGCAAAATTATTTTAAAACACGTCGATTTGTGTGTTTGGAAAATGCACATTTTTGCCTGTGTTATGTTTAACATATTCTGCTCACAATTCCAGGCATTTTTAGTCATATCTTCGAAATTAGGAGTTGTCATGCCTGGAGATTTCTAAAGGTCGAAGAAAATATCTTTCTTGTAAAAGTGAATCCATACCGATATCTTACGTTCATTATTTATGTAGTAATATGCAGTTTAATTGCACTGCTATTCAACTTTCACTCAACTTCATTGTAAACTTCAAGTGAAAACAATCTGGTCACATGCTATGCAATAATGCCTTATTTGGATTATAGTTTCAACTAATCTGTTTAGTTATAGGGGTGTTAGTGAAGCTTTAATTGTATTGACGCTCTTCTGCCGTCTGCTATACGTTATCTTTGAATATTGTTTTATTTTTCTGCTGATATTTTATGTGCGCTTCATTCATAGTAAGCAGAATTATTTTGGTGCATTCATTAATGTTTTGCAGCCAGTCATAGTTATTATTATGCACACAAACAACAATTTTAGGCTTAACTGCATTCAACTGTTTCAAAACCTCGTTTAGAACTTTCTATCATTAATCCGTGAACATGGAGTTTGCACCTTCTCCAAAACCGCTGAACCAATTTCAAGTGATTGCTTGTTTGTTCTGTTATCACATTTTTGTTTTGTTCAAGTCAAATCGCCAAACCCCATAGGGAGAGGGTGCGAGAGAAAGCTCCAAACTTTTTAAAAAATCTTATGAACCAATGGGTACAATGACTTGATATATGGTTGAAATCTTCTATTTGAGGTGTAGAATCCAGTATTTTCAAATGTAGTTCATGGAGCAATATTTGCCTTTGTAATGGGAGGGGCAAGATTTTTGGCCGCCACCGAAAATTTCCATTTTCTGAACCCATTAGCCAATTTGAACCAAATTTTGTAAGTGGTATTATTGAGTCAGAAATACTTAATTCATGCCAAAAACTTTTCTGTGTCCCTTCAGATGTCGCTTATTTCTAGTGTTGAAGCAATTAGTTGACTAGTCACAGTCGATTTGATTTTCGGAAAAATCAGCTCTGAAATCCGCCAGTCGAATAGTCAGGAAACTCAAAGATGAAGTCGTAAAATGCCATTAGTGGGGTTTAATTATTACAAACATCAGACGTTTCTGTTTCGTGGTGGACCTATTTTAAATTGTATTGAGAAGTGGATATCAATGCAATCATTGTCATTTGTTGATGCTGATAATGTTATAACTTAGATTTCAGCAGCGTTACAAGCACTGATTTCACCTAACCTAATCACTGGCACGCGTTGAAGAAAAATACTTTGATGTCCCTCACCCAAGTCACCCACACTTTTTAACTGCAGTTTCTGCAGAGTTCCCATGGTTAAACTAACTCTTGTACATGTATATTTGTGAATCTTCTTTGAGCCAATTGCCCTGTCTTCCTCAAAGGTAAATCAATGCCATAGCTCCATATTCTATGATTTTACTGTACTGGTTTGGGTGTGAGCTGGCGAAGACCGGATATGAAGGTGAGGAAACTGTCCGTCACAAAATTTGACCCGGGAGTTGTTTTTAATTACCGGGTAAGCGCACCGGGCGAATGGCGGCTTGAAACATTTTACAAATTCACGAATTCACGAAACTTCTGTTTTAACATCATTGGGTACTTTTTCCACTGTACGGACAGAGGACTAAGAGGCATGCACTTCCCAGGTATTCTAATTTTTTTACTGAATGGTTAAAGCTATAATATGCACGATGTTTTAAAAAACTCAAAATATGAAAACGAGAACAGCTGCGTTCATGAATTTGACAAGGAAACTTCATCAAACACATGTCAAACGAGTCATTAAACGAAGGGGTTATCAACTTACATGTAACAGTCTCTTATCACCTAATTTACTGAGACAATTATGTTTTCAACAGAAGACTAGTCAATTTTGAATCAATTACTCCCGTCGACTAGTCTACTTTGAAAAAATAGGTAATCGTTTCAACACTACTTATTTCCCAAACCCCATGGAACAAAGAACTGTTATTTGGTATGAAGCATCCTTAGGACCCATAGAATCGAATGGTAAACAACAAAATTGCCATTGGATGTGTCAAGGTAATCTGAAGGGTGGGGGTGAGGACCCATCAAAAACATTTTGAGTCGGCATATTTGCAAAAAATTTTGAAAAAATTTTCCAGAACCACTAACCAGAATCTTTTGATATTTGGTATACAGCATCCATAGGGGAGGGGGCAGATGCAAGTTTATTAACTGGTTGAGTGCTAGAAGCCACTGTCAGGGCTTTGAAAAAAATAAGGTACCTTGCAAAAGTCAAAAAAATTTATCTGCTCTTAATTCATATTTGTCAAAAGCATTTACTGTTAAGAAATTATTGGAGAGTGCCTTTTGGTACTCTCCAATAAGTTTCAATAAAACAACATTTTGCAAATATTGTCAGATATGAACTGGGGTGTGGGGGGGGGGGGCGGGGTCACATCAGGGCTCAGTACAGGAACCCAAATTTTAAATTTTACCTTAGAGCAATATGGGGATTGAGATTTAAAAACCTTCTTCAGAACCACTAGTCAGAATTTTTTTATATTTGGTATATATCATTATTACAGATTCAAGTTTGTTCAAATCAAGTCCCTCAGTTAATATTTGGTCTTCCTATGGGGGCCCAAATTTTAACTTAATTCATAATAGGGAATGATCTTTAAAAATCTTCTTCAGATGCACTGGTCAGAATCTTTTGATATTTGGTATACAGCATCCTTAAGGAGGTTAGATCTGATTTTGTTTAAACCAAGCCCCTGGGTTAATAGTTGGGCTCCCTATTGGAGCCCAAATTTTATCTTTGTCAAATATGAGGAATATTCTTTAAAACTCTTCTTCTCCAGAAACACTAGTAAGAATCTTTTGATGTATGGTATACAGAATCCTTATAGGGGTTAGGTTCAAAGTTGTTGAACTGAAGTCCTTCAGTTAATAATCGGGCACTCTTTTGGATCCCAAATTTTATCTTAGTGCAATATGGGAAATTATCTTTAAAAATCTTCTTCAGATCCACCTTTCAGAATCTTTTGATATTTGGTATATACAGCATCCTTAGGGAGGTCAGATCTAAGTTTGTTCAAAGCACGACCCTGGGTTAATATTTAGGCCCTCTATTACTGCCCGAATTTTAACTTCCAGTATGAGAAATAATCTTTAAAAATCTTCTTCAGAGCCTTGAGTCAGAATGTTTTAACATTTGGTATACATCATGTTATGATAGTCAGGGAGCCAGGTCGGTTCTGTTTCCACTCTTGTGTACGAAAGATTTGATGTGCTTGGGTTGTTATAGCCACCAAACTCACAAAAGGAACCAAATTCTTAAATTCCGCAACTGCAGCATAGAAGGTCAAGGGGACTCCAAAAGCCATCCAAATCATACCAATTTCCATTTTCTCATACATCCCTGATATTTACCATGGTGATACTTCTACATGTACTGATGACAGAAATGCAACTCAAGATATCTTTATCCACAGCAAAATCCACTTGAGAAACAGTCTTCCGATGGAACCCCAAAACATTAAAAATCGTCCCAATTTCCACTTTTGCATACATCCTTGATATTTGCTGGTATACAAATACAACTTAAGAAAGGTTTTTCGGTAGCAAAATCCACCTGAGAAAGGGCTTCTGGAGCCCAGCCAAATTACACCTGAGTTATCCTTGTTTTAGGGTATGTGCTGACAATGTATTGACAACCAGCATCAAATTTTGTTTTCACAAAAGTTGTATTGGTATATCAATATTATTTCTTAGTATCTTAGCATTCTTGGGCATTTTTGGAGATCAGAGTTACATATCGTCCTCCGAGCAGAAGATAACTGTATTTGATTGATGAAAGAGATTAGGTAAGAATGGCTTTTCCATATCTGAACTCCCTACTAAATCAAAATCAAAATAATTGTGATGCCATAAGTTGAAGTTCACCGGTTTTGATTTTCATTTTGACATGTTTTCTGGTAAATAAAAGACACACCATTCATTTTTAGCTCAACTTTGACGAAGTCAAATTTGAGCTATTGTCATGGCCCGTCGTCCGTCGTCCGTCCGTCTGTCCGTCTGTCCATACGTCAACAATTGGCTATGGCTCGGGCTAGAGGTCGTATTTATGAACCGATCTTTACGAAACTTCTTGTGTACCTTTGTTATGACCCTGGGACGGGAACGAGTGTTTTTAGGTGTGGTCCGAAATTCAAGATGGCTGCCAGTGGCCATTTTGTACCGATGATGCAAAAATCAGTTTTTTGTACAGAACTTCTGTATGAAAGTTCTGATTTGAATAAAGTTTTGTATAAATGTTTAGTACCATGGGATACATCACATATAATACGGGTTTTTTTCTCGTGCGTAAATTATGCAAATTAGACTGACTTTGATTTATTTAGTGTTACTTTCAGAGCTGTAAGTGCCAAGCTGCTATGGCTCGGGCTAGAGGCCGTATTTATGAACCGATCTTTACGAAACTTCTTGGGTACCTTTGTTATGACCGTGGGACGAGAACGAGTGTTTTTGGGTGCGGTCCGAAATTCAAGATGGCTGCCAGCCGCCATTTTGTACCGACGATGCAGAAATCTGTTTTTTGTACAGAACTTCCATATAAAAGCTCTGATTTGAATAATTTTTTGTATGAATGTTTA
Source organism: Pictodentalium vernedei (assembly GCA_031216915.1). NCBI lineage: Eukaryota > Metazoa > Mollusca > Scaphopoda > Dentaliida > Dentaliidae > Pictodentalium > Pictodentalium vernedei. The sequence continues at coordinate 516,506,015 of CM062296.1, read as the reverse complement.
GTACCATGGGATACATCACATATAATACAGGTTTTTTTCTCGTACGTAAATTGTGCAAATTAGACTAATTTTGATGTTTTTTGGGGTTACTTTCAGCACTGTAAGTGCAAATGCCAATATGGCTCGGGCTAGAGGCCGTATTTATGAACCGATCTTTACAAAACTTCTTGGGTACCTTTGGTATCACCGTGGGACGAGAACGAGTGTTTTGGGGTCCGGTCCGAAATTCAAGATGGCCGATGGCAGCCATTTTGTACAAAATTAGGTGCAATCAGATTTTTGCACAGAACTTCCATATGAAAGCCCTGATTTGAATAATTTTTTTGTGTGAATGTTTAGTACCATGGGATGCATCACATATAATACGGGTTTTTTTCTCGTGCAGAAATTATGCAAATTAGATGAACTTTGATTTTTTCAGTGCGACTTACACACAGTAAGTACACATGTCAATACGGCTCAGACTAGAGTCTGTATTTATGAACTGATCTTCACGAAATGTCTTGGGTACCTTTGTTATCACCTTGGGACGAGAACGAGTGTTTCTGGGTGTGGTCTAAAATTCAAGATGGCTGCCAGTGGCCATTTTGTACCGAAATTAGGTCTAATCAGTTTTTTGTACACATCTTCTATACAGCTCAGACTAGAGGCCATATTTATGAACCAATCTTTACGAAACTTCTTGGGTACCTTTGTTATCACCGTGGGATGAGAGCGAGTGTTTTTGGGTGTGGTCCGAAAATCAAGATGGCCACCAGCAGCCATTTTGTACCAAAATTAGTGCAATCAGTCTTTTGTATAGAACTTCTGTATGAAAGTTCTGATTTGAATAAATTTTTGTATGAATGTTTAGTAACATGGAATACATCACATATTGTAAGGGGGTTTTTTTTCGTGCAGAAATTATGCAAATTAGATGAACTTTGATTTATTCAGTGCTACTTACACAATGTAAGCACACATGTCAATACAGCTCAGGGTAGAGGCTGTATTTATGAACCAATCTTCACAAAACTTCTTGGGTACCTTTGTTATCTCCTTGGGATGAGAATGAGTGTTTCTGGGTACGGTCCAAAATTCAAGATGGCTGCCAGTGGCCATTTTGTACCGAAATTAGGTCCAATAAGTTTTTTGTCACAAGTTCTATACAGCTCGTATTTATGAACTGATCTTCACAAAACTTCTTGAGTACTTTTGTTTTCACCTTGGGACAGGAACGAGTGTGTTTTGGGGTGCCTTTGTTATCACTGTGCTATGAGAACAAATATTTTGGGGTTCAGTCAGACCCACTCTGGGACTCAAAGATTTTTTCTAGTTCAGCATCTGACTGTCACCCACCTTTACAATACTTTACCTATACATTTGTTACAGGCAACGGTCAGTATTTATGTACAGACCGTTACAATACTTTATATGTACCTTTGTTATCAGGTCATTACCTAGATGTTTGTCATTGCTGTGTCACATACTATACATGTACATGTCTTTGTCTTGACAAGTTGAGCTACAGTGTCATTGACACTTTCATTTATGGTTTCTTTCGATTACTCCCCAGTTTCAGGACATTAGGTTTTCCCAGTTTATTCCTCGTATCAGGTTGTATCATCATTACACCATGCTGAGTTGATGGAGGCCAGACGTTTGCCGTGCTGACAACAAAAGTACGAAACTCAAATCAAGAACAATTATAATTTTGTGAAATAAAATTATATCGATTTTCCTTTTTATATGCCCGTTTTGAAAAAAACGGGTCGTATTATGGTATACCGCTGTCCGTCAGTCCATCTGTACGTCTGTCCGTCTGGTCACATGTCGTACGATAACTCAAGAACGCTTTGAGAGAGTTTCGTGATTTTTGGGTAGGTGGTGTATATCGATGGAGGGAAGCTCCCTTTCATTTAGTGTCGCCGTTCGATTAGTCATTCCTGAGTTATGGAACTTTATTACTTAGAAAATTGTTTATTTTTTACACATCGTACGATAACTCGAGAACGCTTTGAGAGATTTTCATGATTTTTGGGTAGGTGGTGTTTTTTGATGGAGGGAAGCTCCCTTTTTTATGTGTACCCATACTATGTATGGTACACATAATGCCGGCATCCGGGGTGACCATCCGTCGTTCGTCCATCCTTTGTCTGTCTGTCTGTCCATCCATCCATCTGTCTGTCCATCTGTCTGTCCGTCCGGCGTCCGTATCCATTTCTTTGGCATTCGATAACTTGAAAAATATTGCTTGGATTGTCAAGTTACTTTATATTTGTGTTCAGGTTACTGATGTGCCGAGCTGTATAGTTTTTGGTGTAAATCGGATAATTTGATCCTGAGATATTAACCCTTTATCCTTCAAATTGAAAATTCCTCCAATCCCTTTGGCATTCGATAACTTGAAAAATATTGATTGGATTGTCTAGTTACTTTATATTTGTGTTCAGGTTACTGATTTGCCGAGCTGTATAGTTTTTAGTGTAAATCTGATGATTTGATCCCGAGATATTACCCCTTTATCCTTCAAATTGAAAATTCCTCCAATCCCTTTGGCATTCGATAACTTGAAAAATATTACTTGGATTGTCAAGTTACTTTATATTTGTGTTCAGGTTACTGATGTACTGAGCTGTATAGTTTTTGGTGTAAATCTGTTATTTTGATGCTGAGATATTAACCCTTTATCCTTCAAATTGAAAATTTCTCCAATCCCTTTGGCATTCGATAACTTGAAAAATATTCCTTGGATTGTCAAGTTACTTTATATTTGTGTTCAGGTTACTGATGTGCCGAGCTGTATAGTTTTTGGTGTAAATCTGATAATTTAATCCTGAGATATTAACCCTTATCCTTCAAATTGAAAATTCCTCCAATCCCTTTGGCATTCGATAACTTGAAAAATATTCCTTGGATTGTCAAGTTACTTTATATTTGTGTTCAGGTTACTGATGTGCTGAGCTGTATAGTTTTTGGTGTAAATCTGATAATTTAATCCTGAGATATTAACCCTTTATCCTTCAAATTGAAAATTCCTCCAATCCCTTTGGCATTCGATAACTTGAAAAATATTACTTGGATTGTCAAGTTACTTTATTTTGTGTTCAGGTTACTGATGTACTGAGCTGTATAGTTTTTGGTGTAAATCTGTTATTTTGATGCTGAGATATTAACCCTTTATCCTTCAAATTGAAAATTCCTCCAATCCCTTTGGCATTCGATAACTTGAAAAATATTGCGTGGATTGTCAAGTTACTTTATATTTGTGTTCAGGTTACTGATGTGCCGAGCTGTATAGTTTTTGGTGTAAATCTGATGATTTGATCTCGAGATATTAACCCTTTATCCTTCAAATTGAAAATTCCTCCAATCCCTTTGGCATTCGACAACTTGAAAAATATTACTTGGATTGTCAAGTTATTTATATTTGTGTTCAGGTTACTGATGTGCCGAGCTGTATAGTTTTTGGTGTAAATCGGATAATTTGATCCTGAGATATTAACCCTTTATCCTTCAAATTGAAAATTCCTCCAATCCCTTTGGCATTCGATAACTTGAAAAATATTGCTTGGATTGTCTAGTTACTTTATATTTGTGTTCAGGTTACTGATGTGCCAAGCTGTATAGTTTTTGGTGTAAATCGGATAATTTGATCCTGAGATATTAACCCTTTATCCTTCAAATTGAAAATTCCTCCAATCCCTTTGGCATTCGATAACTTGAAAAATATTACTTGGATTGTCAAGTTACTTTATATTTGTGTTCAGGTTACTGATGTACTGAGCTGTATAGTTTTTGGTGTAAATCTGTTATTTTGATGCTGAGATATTAACCCTTTATCCTTCAAATTGAAAATTTCTCCAATCCCTTTGGCATTCGATAACTTGAAAAATATTCCTTGGATTGTCAAGTTACTTTATATTTGTGTTCAGGTTACTGATGTGCCGAGCTGTATAGTTTTTGGTGTAAATCTGATAATTTAATCCTGAGATATTAACCCTTATCCTTCAAATTGAAAATTCCTCCAATCCCTTTGGCATTCGATAACTTGAAAAATATTCCTTGGATTGTCAAGTTACTTTATATTTGTGTTCAGGTTACTGATGTGCTGAGCTGTATAGTTTTTGGTGTAAATCTGATAATTTAATCCTGAGATATTAACCCTTTATCCTTCAAATTGAAAATTCCTCCAATCCCTTTGGCATTCGATAACTTGAAAAATATTACTTGGATTGTCAAGTTACTTTATTTTGTGTTTAGGTTACTGATGTACTGAGCTGTATAGTTTTTGGTGTAAATCTGTTATTTTGATGCTGAGATATTAACCCTTTATCCTTCAAATTGAAAATTCCTCCAATCCCTTTGGCATTCGATAACTTGAAAAATATTGCGTGGATTGTCAAGTTACTTTATATTTGTGTTCAGGTTACTGATGTGCCGAGCTGTATAGTTTTTGGTGTAAATCTGATGATTTGATCTCGAGATATTAACCCTTTATCCTTCAAATTGAAAATTCCTCCAATCCCTTTGGCATTCGATAACTTGAAAAATATTACTTGAATTGTCAAGTTATTTATATTTGTGTTCAGGTTACTGATGTGCCGAGCTGTATAGTTTTTGGTGTAAATCGGATAATTTGATCCTGAGATATTAACCCTTTATCCTTCAAATTGAAAATTCCTCCAATCCCTTTGGCATTCGATAACTTGAAAAATATTGCTTGGATTGTCTAGTTACTTTATATTTGTGTTCAGGTTACTGATGTGCCAAGCTGTATAGTTTTTGGTGTAAATCGGATAATTTGATCCTGAGATATTAACCCTTTATCCTTCAAATTGAAAATTCCTCCAATCCCTTTGGCATTCGATAACTTGAAAAATATTGCTTGGATTGTCTAGTTACTTTATATTTGTGTTCAGGTTACTGATTTGCCGAGCTGTATAGTTTTTTGTGTAAATCTGATGATTTGATCCCGAGATATTAACCCTTTATCCTTCAAATTGAAAATTTCTCCAATCCCTTTGGCATTCGATAACTTGAAAAATATTAGTTGGATTGTCAAGTTACTTTATATTTGTGTTCAGGTTACTGATGTACTGAGCTGTATAGTTTTTGGTGTTAATCTGATGATTTGATCCAGAGATATTAACCCTTTATCCTTCAAATTGAAAATTCCTCCAATCCCTTTGGCATGAGATAACTCAAAATAGATCAATCCGATTGTCATGTTTCTTTATATATTTATTCAGGTTACTGATGTGCTGTGCTGTATAGTTTTTTATGTAAATCTGATAGTTTGATCCGGAGATATTAACCCCTTATCCATCAAATTAGACACTCCTCCAATCCATTTCTATATGTACCCATACCTTGTATGGTGTACATAATGTCAACAACCGTGGTGGCCCTCCGTCATACAGCTTTCTACTAGTTGCGCGTATGGGTACACATCTGATGATTTCATTGGCCTATTTTTCATTTAGTGTCGCCGTTCGATTAGTCATTCCATAGTTATGGGACTTTATTACTTAGAAAATTGTTGATTTTTTACACATCGTACAATAACTCGAGAACGCTTCGAGAGATTTTCACTATTTAAAAAAAATATTGGTTAGGTACACATGTGGACTCATATTGTGTGCTTCTTTCTTTTAATTAACAACAGGCGTATCATGTGCTTATGGCGCAGCTGTTTATTTCATTTTTACCCTCCAAATTCCTGTCTCAATCCCATCACGCTCAGAAATCAGGCTTTCGGTAAATCTTCTTCACATTTGGTAAAAAAAATAACCCAACTTTTGGCGAATTGCTCCACTAGTCAGAAAATTCCAAGAAAACACAGCAGGGAAAATTCCCAATCCTGCACCGGTTGAGACCAGATGCCAGACACTTTCTTTTTCGGACAGTGGACTGGTCATTGACTGTCAATGCATTTCTTATCAGCCTACCTTACAATTGTTTACTACAGGCTTGCACTACAGTGGAAGACCCTAACTCGGAAAATATGCTCTCTATTTTGATCTTTCCCAAGGGATTTGGGAAAGAAAAGTTGTGCAAAAGCACCAAGAAAAAATAAGCCAAAACTGGGCCGAGTGCAACCGGCACACACCCAGTAGGGGACGCTCTTCTCCTAGTACAGATCCATGGCTTCCGGTACCAGTGCTCAGGCAGTAACTAATGAATCATATTTTTTTCGTCCGCCTGTGTGGCGAGACGTCCATTTGCATTAAGAAACAGTGATAATTCAACTTGTTGATAATGGTTACCTGTGACTGGAATTATGGATCTGAGGATCGTATAATAACAGGACTATGTTTTGTATATTCTCATTATATTTTCAACCACACTTTCATTGTATTTTATTTATTCTCCGTGTTCGCATGCGACTTTCGCGTACCGTGCGGTTCGGACATAAAATGTTTTGGTTGATAAATTTATGTTATCCTTTTGGATATTATTATTATTATTGGAGTTAGGTGTCAATGGGGGGGGGGGGGGGGGGGGCTATATGGACAGGATTTCTCCCCTCTGTTGAGGGCAGAATTTCTGTTTTTTGGGTCCCTGTCGGCCGTCTGGGTTCAGTTGTGTTCCCGTCAGTCCTTTATTTTCTGCCACCTTTTTCTCGTAGTTGGGGGTGTTCTTCTACTTTCTACATCTGTTGAGTTCACCTTTTCTTCTACTGCTCTCACCTCTGTTATGCCCAGGACTGTTCCTTGAGGGCAATGCCTTTTGCCCAAGCATGTGGTGCGTTCTCGTGGCCGTTCCTCCGGCATCCGCAGGGAGGGGGAACGCTGGCGTTCAGGGCCTCCTGACACGACTACGTCTGGTGAGAGTTATACCCCCTCCATGGGGGATGTGCAGTCTTTAACTGTGGTGGATACTGCGGGAGCTGTTGAGTTGTTTGGTGAAGAGATGCCTGGTTCCGGGACTGGTCCCTCTCCAGTCGACATCTGAGGCTGTCACTAGGGTTGTGACTCCTCCTTTGGAGTTGAGCTCGATTGCTCTCGCCACCCTTACACCGGTTTCAACAGCTCCTGTCGTATCTGCTGCTACTGCTGTTCCGTTTGCTACGTCATTGGTCACTGTTTCAGCCGGCCTCGGCTTATTCCTGCAGGGGTCTGCAGAGATGGCTGGTAGTGTGGACATGGGGTATCGGCCTCAGCCTTCCCTGACTTCAACTCGGCGAAGTCGGAAGGGGCTGCCAGCCGAATCCTCTGCTGTGGTCTCGAGGCCAGCGGTTTTCTCATTGGATTAGGATGTTCATGGTGGGGTCACCACGGACACTGTTGCGTTTCCGTCTGGCTTATCCCTGCAGGGGTCTGCAGAGATGTCTGGTAGTGTGGATGTGGGGTATCGGCCTCAGCCTTCCCCAACTTCAACTCAGCGTTGTCGAAAGGGGCTGCCAACCAAATCCTCTGCTCTCAGCAATCGAGCCCAGCAGTTTTTTCATTGGATTCGCATGTTCATGGTGGGGTCACCATGGACTCTGTTGCATTTCCTTCCACGCACTCTGTTCATGGCCAGTTTTGTGGGACCGACACTTTTTATGCAGCCTGGACCTTCTGTCCCTCTGAGGCGACTCTCCTGAGTTCCCACACTGTAGATCCTCGGGGTATGTAGCACCCCTATACGCATCTGCCTTCATATGTTTAGGCTGCCACCCATCGCCTGGCGTCGGGTGCATTGAGGATCGTGACCCTTCGCTGGTTAAAAGGGTCAGGAGTGAAGCCACTTTGCCGGTTCATTCCCATGTCAAGCTGGCCGACACAGGCCATGAGCTTAGGGAGGCCCTCTCCTTTCTCATTCAGGTTCGTTCCAAGAGCCTTCCTGTTGCCTCCAGCGAGGCTACTAGTGGTTTCCAGGCACCCCCTGCGTCGCCGCCTCCCGGGATTGGAAGCAGGCTGCTTTCTGATCCCTCAGGTGTGCCTACACCATGGGGGATCGGCTGGTTTGCCCATGATGGGCTATGTGTCTTCCGACTCAAAGGATGGGTCAGGCATACCTGACATCGAGAGCCAACAGTCTTCTTACTTGGGGGCAGCTCTTAACTTTGTGCTTGAGTTCGTTCCAAATCTCAAACCGGTCTCAAATCGGTCGCGTGCCTACAGCCTGTGGAGCAACCTGCTTCCAGACACCTTCGACTGTGCCAGTCGGTACAGGTGGTTGATGTCGCATGTGATAGCCTTCTATCGCACACAGTCCAGGGTGACTACTTCGGCATATCTAGACGATATCCTCCAGATGCTTTCCAATGCTGCCTTTCTGGAGTCAGATGTCGACACACTGTTGAGCCTGCTCACGTCGCTAGGGTTCAGAGTCAACGAGTATAAGTCAGACCTGGTCCCTTCTCAGTCGTTTTGTCATCTGGGGAAGGACTTCCGTTCTCAGCTGAATATGGTGGTGGTTCCCCGGGTAAGGGCGGTGATTCTCTCAGCTTTTGCGCTGACTCTGTCCCAGTCCACGTCCGCGACAGCTCAGTGTATTCTCCGGCAGCTCGGTCTCTGTGGTTCGGTGACGGATCTCATTCCTCTAGTCGGCTGCATGTCAGACCTCTCCAACACTTTCTGCTCAGTCGTTGGAGGCCGAATGTCAATCCACTGGATCTGGTGCTTCAGTTACTGGAGTCTCTTCATTGTCACCTTCTCCCCTGGATGGATGTTCAGTGGATTATGCAGGGAGTTCCGTTGGACTTACCCACGTCCGATAGTGTTCTGACGGCAGACGCCAGCGATCTTGGATGGGGTGCGACGTTGCATCCTCTAGGTCTTTCCCTTCACGGGGCATGGGACCAGGATCAGGCAGCTCTTCACATCAACCAGGAGGAGCTTCTTGCTCTTCTGAGTTTCCGGCCGTGGATCCCCCACCTTTCGAATCGCCAGGTCCTTCTGTTGTCTGACAATTCGACAGTGGTTGCTTACATTTGGAACCAGGGCGGCATGCACTCGGTTCCCATGTATGAATTGGCTCGGGATCTTCTACTGCTCGCTCAGGATGTCAATGCCGGAGTGGTGGTTCGTCACATTCCCGGTCGTCTGAACGTCCTGGCCTACTCCCTGTCCCGATGGGGCAGAGTCATTTCCACCATGTGGATGCTCCACAGGGCAGTGTTCCAGTTGCTTTGCGATCTCTGGGGTCATTCTCACATCGATCTCTTTGCGACTCGTTGGAACCATGTTCATGTCCCTGTGTCCAAATCCTCTGGCTTTCGCCGTGGATGCTCTGTCACTCGATTGGAACGGTCTTGTCGGCTACGCCTTCCTGCCAGATCCGATTCTGCCTCAGGTTCTAGCCAAGATACGAATCTGCAGTTGTTGAATCATTCTGATCGCTCCCCTGTCTAGTCAATGGGTGTGGATCAATCAGCTCCGCTCTCTGTTGGCGGCGGTTCCGGCACGTTTCCTACGTTGTGACCTTCTTTGCCAAGGTCACCCAAGGAGGTTTCACGTCGAGCCGACTTCATTGTGCCTTCACACATATCTTTTGTCAGGTCCTGTCTCCTTCGTAGAGGTTTTTCGTGATGAGCAGTGGAGTGCATTTCTATGCGGCTAAGTGGAAGGTCTTCTGTCGATGGTGTGCTGATCACTCTGTTGATCATGCCAATCCTTTGATATCACAGATTGCGGAGTTTCTTGTATATCTGTTTGATTCTCGGGGTCTTGAGCCTGTTACCATCAAAGAGTACAGGTCCATGCTTTCGGAGACCTTTTCGTATGTGGGACAGCGTCGTATTGGCACTAATCCATTCCTCTCCAAGCCTGTTCGGCACTTTTCTTTGAAAAGGCCTAGGACTTTGCAGCTTACCCCAAGATGGAATCTTTCTTGGGTGCTGCTTTGCTTGGGGGAGGGGGGGGGGAGGGGTTTCATTCAAACCTTTATCCCAGGTGGATATGCGTTTTCTCATAACAAGACGTTTTTTTCTAATGGCTTTTGCCTCAGCCAGACGGGTTAGTGAGCTTCACGCCCTCTCGGTTGATCCGGCCTTTTTTCAGAAGCTCTCCCAACAGTGATACGTTTACCACTGATTGCTCCTTTCTGGCCAAGAATCAGATACCAGAAACGACTCCACCTCCTATGTGTATCAGGGCTCTTCCTTCTGCTGAGGGTAATCGCCCTTTGCTCTGTCCGGTTCGTCCACTTCACATTTATCTCAATCGGACGCAGTTCATTAGGATAGGCAGGAAACAATTTTTTCTGTCTCTTATTCCTGGTCGACAGAAGATCTCTCCTCAATCCATTTCTCGATGGATTTGTCTTGCTATTCGCGCGGCCTACACTCGTCTAGCGACTGACGATTGTTTTACCAATCGTATTTCTGCCCATGAGGGCCGTGTATTGTCTATCTCTTGGCCTTATGCTAACTCCGTCAAGTTGTCGAATGTTATGCAGGTAGCCTACTGGAAAAATGCTTCTACTTTCTCCACCTTCTATCTGCGTCAGTTGCAGGAGCAGTCGGAGGACCTTTTTGCTTTGGGTCCTCTTTCTTCTGCTCTTGCTGTTGTCTATCCTAGCCATTAGGCTTCTTACAAGGTCAGTTCCAGCTCTGTGCTGTTACTGTCCTTTCTGTCTGTGCGTCGCACAGAACCATATGCCTAATCTCCCATTGTCTTTTACTAATGATTGTGATGCTATGGTTTGATAGGCCTAGGGACCTATTCCTCTGTCCACGATTCCCGTGCAATTATGGTTATGTGGGGGTTGGTTATGTGATTCCCTCCATCCTATTGTCTATTCAGCCTGTAGTAAACAATTGTAAGGTAGGTTGATAAGAAATTTAAATTTTATAGTAAATTTCCTTTCTTATTATACCTAGCACACTTGTTTACATGGAGTCCCTCCTGTCTTCTTATTCGGGTAAGAATCCTTCCTTCCCGCTGATCACATAACTCCAACGTCGGCAGATTCAAAAGAATGATTCATTAGTTACTGCCTGCGCACTGGTACCGGAAGCCGTGGACCCTTACTAGGAGAAGAGCTCCCCTACTGGGTGTGTGCCAGTAGCACTTGACCCAGTTTTGGCTTATATTTTCTTGGTGCTTTTGCACCACTTTTCTTTCCCAAATCCCTTGGGAAAGATCAAAATAGAGAGTATATTTTCCGAGTTAGGGTCTTCCACTGTAGTGCAAGCCTGTAGTAAACAATTGTGGTACGTATAATAAGAAAGGAAATTTACTATAAAATTTAAATTTCTTTAAATTTATGGCCAAATATAGTTTTTGCACAGTTTTAGATCGCCCCAAAATTATAAAAACTGTCTGAAAATTTCAATTTTCCCAACTCTGAGGGCAGCCCAAGTCTATGAATACCAACATGTAAATGTATACAAACATGGCCTGTTCTAAATAACTTGGTCAATTTTTAGTCATTATTCGGGCGCATTTCTCAGTATGTGTGCATGTGGCTTCCAAATGTCCAATAATTCATTTCTTGTTAAATACAGTTTTCAGTAAAGTTGTCTGTCTGGTTGCCAGATTGTGTGCAAGTGTGTGGGTTTGTTTTTTTGTTCCAATTAAATTCTGCCATATTTTTAGCTCTGCCTGATAGAGCCAGCTGAGCTTTTCTAATGCTAAGTCGTCCGTCCGTATGTCCATCATCAACATTTTGTTTGTTCGGGCCATAACTTCTTAACCACTGAATATTTGTCAACAAAGCTTTGTAACAATATGTATTATTAAAAGACAGTGTGTTGCGAATTATAATATGGTGTGTGCCCCTCAATGTCAAGGTCACATCAAGGTCACAGGCCCTATGTTAAGGTGACAGAAAAACTTTCATTGCCACTTTTGTTTGATCCATATAACTTGGTATGATTGACAGATCTTATTTATACTTGGTACAATTATTTCCCATGACTCAAAGGTGTGTCGCGACTTTGATCCAAGCTAATATCATCATGGTCAAGGTCACAGACAGCAAAACTTTGATATTGTTATACAGCCCATGTCCGGTACATATAACTTGGTATGAATCACAGATCTCATTCATACTTGGTACAATTATTGCTCATGGCTCAAAGGTGTGTCATGACTTTGATCCAAGGTCATATCATCAAGGTCAAGGTCACAGGCTGCAAAACTTTGATATTCTTATACAGCCCTTATCAGGTCCATATAACTTGGTATGATTGACTGATCTTATTCATCACTTTGATTCAAGGTCATATCGAAGTCAAGGTCACAGACAGCTAGACTTTGATATTGTTATACCGCCTTTGTTTGGTCTGTATAATTGAATTTATGTGACAGATCTTATTCATACTTCACACAATTGTTACCGATTACCTTATGTTGTGTCATGACCATGACCCATTGTCATATAATGAAGATTAACGTCACAAGCAGAAACACTTGGATTCTTGTCATGTATTTAGCTTCTCCTAAAAGTATTGACCCTTCGGCAGAACTGTCTAGGCTGAAAGGCCACTTGTCTTTTTTCAGGATAAGAACTCGATCCGATGACTAGAAACATTGGCAAAGGTGTGAAACCAAAGCTGGAAAAGTATTTAATACATGTCGGTGAAAGCATGTGCTTCCACATTACTTCCATATGATGATACTGGGTGGACTGCTGTTCAGAAATCGGTGCAGATGAGGATGGAAAAATGGGGGGTTTGAGAACTCAAAATATCGGAATGTTGTGGAATCTCTCCTGGGAAAACCTACAAACACCGATGGATACCATACCACTTGCTACAAATATTTCATGTCTATAGCTCAAGTCAGCCCCTCCACAACTCCACATGAAGAGAAACTTATGCGTAGTGTAAGTGGTGCTTTGACATCTATGGATATGTGTAAATTAGTGAGTGATATATCTTTGGAGAAATGTCTGTTTTCGATAAGGTTGTTAGATATCGTTCCAATAAAAACAAAGAGTATCTTGGTCAAGTGTTAACAATGAATACAGAGAGCAAAATAAAAGAGAGTCTTAATGTTTCAAGCATTGACCTCATCGCAAAGGAGGCCAAATGTCACCACAGCTGTCATATTTAGTACATTGCTAAGACGGAACGTGTCAAGAAATCGCTGGCTCTTATTCCTGAAGAGAAAGCAGACATATCAGTACCCATGATTGGTATATGTGTGTACGTCCAAAAAATGCTCAGTGGAAACAGACCAGAGCACCTGAACTCAGTCTATGATCATTACTGTTCCATTTGTGAAAAATTGGATATCGATCCTTCTATGATCATTACTGTTCCATTTGTGAAAAATTGGATATCGATCCTTCTATCTAAGAAGGATTACTTTAACACTGTTCTTCAGAAACAATTAAATGGTGAAATAAGTTTGAGCTCTGGAATCTACAAACGAGGTGGGACAATTGTACATAATTCAGAAGTAGACTATTCTTTGATCAGAGCAGTGTATGATTTCAAATCAACACCTGAAGGTCAGATCACAAAAATGGCTCTTAAAGGCATCAAACAAGAACCACTCAGTGGTCTGCTAACTGTCGATTGTATGAAGAGAGGTGAAGGGGTACCCCCGGATCTGGTGAAAACTTTCTTTGGGGTTCTTTTCAGAGGTCCCAATCCCAAACAGTTTTCAGACACAGTTAAGTGTCAAGTAGATTCCATGAGCCAGGTCGCCCTGTTCCTCCAATCCCTTTGGTATTTGATAACTTGAAAAATATTGCTTGGATTATCAAGTTACTTTATATTTGTGTTCAGGTTACTGATGTGCCGAGCTGTATAGTTTTTGGTGTTAATCTGATAATTTGATCCGGAGATATTAACCCTTTATCCTTCAAATTGAAAATTCCTCCAATCCCTTTGGCATGAGATAACTAAAAAAATATCAATCCGATTGTCATGTTACTTTATATATTTATTCAGGTTACTGATGTGCTGTGCTGTATAGTTTTTTATGTAAATCTAATAATTTGATCCGGAGATATTAACCCTTTATCCATCAAATTAGACACTCCACCAATCCATTTCTACATGTACCCATCCCTTGTATGGTGTACATAATGTCGGCATCCGGGGTGGCCCTCCGTCATACAGCTTTCTACTAGTTGCACGTATGGGTACACATCTGACGATTTCATCGGCCTATTTTTCCAAGTTTATGGACACATACATGTACCCTGAGAACTTGTCAGATGTGGTGCAGGACAGAAAGTTGGGAGAGAGGAAAGACATTCAGCTGATTGATTTACCTGTGTTATGCAGCATACACCAAATGCACACTTGATGGAGAGCTTGATAAGACCATGCAGTATTGCATGCTGTATGTGAACCGTGTTCATCTGTTTCACATCTTGGATCAAACAGTTAGGTAGTCAGATGACCTGTACATCAGTGCTCTCACTAATGCTGTTGACCTGTTTTTCATCACTAACCAACTCCGTTACGCTCATTGGATTTCAACCGGCTACTCACCTTGGTCTAACGGAGCTTCTTGTTGGGCGTCTTTTCAGTGATCATTGAACACCAAATCAGTTTGATTGACTTCCAATTGGTGCAGCATTTGATATGCCAGTATTGAACCAGAAAAATTGTTCTGAAAAGGACCTTGCAAAAAGTTGCATCACCCGTGATAATGCGGACTTAAAAAAAAAAAATCGTATCTACAATTGAATGTCATGCGAATCCACTCATCCTGGACATGGAAAAATTGGTCAATATCTGCACTGGTAAATGTGCCTCTGACGAGATTTTGATATGTTTACCCACTATCTAAGAAAGGGGATGGAAAATGCATAATGATTTTCTCTTTGAATGTGACGCTGATGCATCTCGATTTGAAAAACTCATCACTAAAACCAAACTCGGGACATTCCTTCAACATTGTGTTTCAAACAGGAGGTCTCAGTACCCCGTCGCCAGAGAACTCAAGTGCACAAGGGACATTTTAGGAAGGATCACGATAGTTGCCTCAAAGCGAACAATTGATTTGTAATTTGTTTTAACATTCCTGCTGACTCCTGTCCTGATGTCCATGTGCAGTACTGATGGAACAATGCTGCTTACAGACAAGAGCGCCTTGTTTGAAATCCTTGAAGAGAGAGAGGACTCAGATTCACATCCCAAAGATAAGCGAATGCATATTATTGATGAAAAAACTCCCTGCAAAACACAGTAGACTGTTTCATGTTATCTTAAACAGTGTCCTGAACTACCCATCCAACAGAGTAGACATTGTGTTTGATACTTACCAGGAACCGTTGATCAAGGATTGCGAATGAAACTGACGAAATACAGAAGATGTTCATGAAAGCACTGAAATCAAAATCGTTCAAGCTGCCAAAGTGTCTGCTATGAAATTGGTTAGAGCTTCATCATGCACCTCTGTAAAAGGTTGTGAAATATATCTCGGTGTTGATGATGATTGTGTCAGGTTTTCTGTGATCGAGGACAAAGTCATTAAGGAACCCATGCAGCATTTGATGTGCAATCACCTCGAATTGGACACCCACATTTGCTAGAAGCAAACCGCCATATCCAGGGTGGTGATTTGATTAATCAAGCTTCAGACATGGACATTCTTGTTCTACTTATCCATCATAGCCACAGAATTTTATGACCGACATGGTTGGACGTTGGTACAACAGGTAGTGGCAATTAGAGGTACATCAATATCGATTCCATTGCAGAGGTGATCGGTCCGCGATATTGCCTAGCATTACCTGCTTTCCATGCTTACACCAGCTGCGACTACACTGCTGCCTTTGCATGGAAGGGTAAGAAGTGCCCATTTGCTCTGCTGTCTCACGACGAGAGATTCATCGAATCCTTCAGGTCTCTGTCTACAGACTCTCCAACAGAAGGCACAATCAGAGTGATTAAACAGTGCACATGTGCACTGTATGGTGCCTCTTAATGATCACCGATTCAGTGTGTTCGAGTAAGCATTCGGTCCCAAAGATGTGGCTAAACCTCTCGATAAGATTAAATCAAACAGAAGTTCATTCAAACTTCGTTCATTGCCAAGATGTTTCATGCTGTCGTCAAGCACCCAATACCGAGAGGACCTAACGTTGGATGGGAATTAGCAGATGGTGTTTGGTTTGCCCACAGATGCCCCATTTGTTGTTCCAGATGGAGATAAACTAGAGTTGGATGATGTGGAAGTGCCGATGTCATCATCTAATGAGGACAGCGAGAGTGATTTTGAATATTTCCCTCAGGCCTCCCAAATCAAACTTCAAATTGCTATTTGTCCATGGTTTTCCCATGCAATATTATACCAGAAAACAGCACACAATACACATCATGTCCTGTTACTCGTTATTACAATGTTTAACATGCATTTTCTTTATAAAAACAGTATATGCCTATATTATCATGTCCCAAAAATGATCTGTACTGCCCGACAACATTCTACTGGCTCTGATATTGCTCCCAGATCATCGAAATATGAAAACATTTTCTGGTGGAGATCCCCATACCCCACCAATGGGATGGAGTCACCCCCTCCCATACCCTCCCCAGCTTAGGCTTGCAGCATTTGGGAGATCTCGAGTTTCGACCCCTCCCATATCTTACTCTCCCAAATCGAAATCCTGGTGCCGCCACTGGTCCCACTTTAAAAAAATTGTATCAACCAACTGATTTGGTTTAGAGTGTGTAATTGTTTATTCGTACAAACACAAGTATAACAATTAATATTATGGTTTGTGTGGATATATTTTTGTTTTGAAACCTATTTATCCAGTTAAATATTGTAGTGAGAACAGCTGCTGGAGGTGGGTATTTCTCAAGGAAAGCACTTCCAGTGGTTTGATTATCTCCTGTGATATGCTTTTGCTTGAGATTAACTCTAGTGTTGTCATTCATTAAAGTTACTTCGTACTGACTAGACGTGTTATATTCCTAAACATTGGTAATTCTTTTATCTGAATGTAGTGTTGAGCACTGTCTCTTTAATGGATCACTGGTAAATTATCTACCAAATTTATCACACTGACGTTGCCATAAACAGAAGGAAGCAAGGAAAGTGTATTCTTTCTTTCTCGTTTTATTTTCTCACTTGGAATTTCGTGAGATGATTCACACGGGAGTTATTCGTGAAGTCTTGTTTGAGTGAATGATCACTCTGCAAAGCTGAACAGAGAGGTCTTTGCTTCTTGTTCATATTTTTGCCATCAATTCATCAAACGTTTTCGTGTTGTGACAGCAACAAATATTTTATCATGGTATGCCTAAACGTTCAAACTGCCACTGCCAAGCAGTTACAAGAACTGGAATATATTGACCAGCATCAGGATCAGAAACTGCTGAATTTCAGAAGAGCCTGTGGCTGTTTAGGAGCCTGTGATTTGTTGGAACTTACTGATATGAGTTTATTAGCATTGATGAATTTAGTATCAAAGGAGACACTTACACTGGGATCGGACTTCATTGATCAAGACGATGAATCTTTAACTAAAAAGGTAGTAACTAAGCCAAGTTACAATGGTCTGAGTGAAGATAAATCATCGTCATCCTATTGGGAGTGTGATCAGGTCAGAATAACAAATCGGACAGGTCAAACTCCAGCACCGGAGCAGTCAAATCATTGCAACAGGTTGGATTGTCAGAAAATTATTCAAGCAAACATTTTGGAGAAGCTTGATACTTTGCAGAAAATGTTGTAAACCGTGTTTGATTTTTAGCTCAACTTGACAAAGTCAAGCTGAGCTATTGCCATCACTTCTCATCCGTCGGTGTACATATGTATGTATGTACATGTGTATGCAGGCATACATACGAACATCCACAATTTCCTTTGGCACACCGCACAGGTCGCATTTATGATCAGATCACTTTGAAACTTGGCATGCTTGTTTGGGGTGACCTCTGGATGGGAGCTATCGATTTTCTTCCATTTCCGTCAAAAAATGTTGCCGCTGGCAACATTCTGTGAACTTAGTTCAGTCAGACCTCAGTATTTCACTTTGGCACACCCTACAGAGCACATTTATCATCAGATTGCTTTGAAACCTGGTATGCTTGTTTGGGGTGACCTCTAGATGCAAGCTATCAATTTTCTTCCATTTCCGTCAAAAAATGTTGCCTCTGGCAACAACCTTTGAACTTAATTTACTCAAGCATCAATATATACCTTTGGCATGCCTTACAGGGCACATTTATGATCCGATTGGCTTGAAACTTGGTATGCTTGTTTGGGGATAGCTGTAGTTGGGAGCTATCAATTTTCTTCGATTTCCGTAAAAAATGTTGTCACTGGCAACGACCTTCGAGGAACTTTGTGCAGTTATGCCTTAATATTTCCATTTGGCACACCCTGCAGTGCTCATTTTTAACTGGATCGCTTTGAAACTTAGTATGCTTGTTTGGGGTGACCTCTAGATGGGAGCTATCGATTTTCTTCCATTTCCGTAAAAAAATGTTGCTGCTGGCAACATTCTATGTTGCTGCTGGCAACATTCTTAGAACTTAGTTAGTCAGACCTCAATATTTCCCTTCGGCGCACCCTACAGGGCACATTTATGATCGGATTGCTTTAAAACCTGGCATACTAGTTTGGGGTGACCTCTAGATGAGAGCTATCGAGTTTCTTCCATTTCCGTCTAAAAATGTTGCCATTGGCAACATTCTTAGAACTTAGTTAAGTCGGACCTCAATATTTTACTTTGGCACACCCTACAGGGCACATTTATGATCGGATTGCTTTAAAACCTGGCATACTAGTTTGGTGTGACCTCTAGATGAGAGCTATCGATTTTCTTCCTTTTCCGTCTAAAAATGTTGCCATTGGCAACATTCTTAGAACTTAGTTAAGTCAGACCTCAATATTTCACTGGCACACCCTACAGGGCACATTTATGATCAGAGTGCTTTGTGACCTGGCATGCTTGTTTGGGGTGACCTTTAGATGGGAGCTATTGATTTTCGTCCATTTAAATCAAAACGTCTCGCCGCTGTCAAGGGCCTTTGAACTTTTTTTAGTCAGGCATCAATATATTCCTTTGGCACAGTTTAGACAGACCTCAATATTTCCCTTTGGCACACTCTACAGGGCACATTTATGATCGGATTGCATTGAAACCTGGTATGCTTGTTTGGGGTGACCTCCAGAAGGGAGCTATCGATTTTCTTCAATGACCTTTGAACTTAGTTAAGTCAGGCATCAATTCCTTTGGCACGCTCTACAGGGCACCTTTATGATCAGATAGGTTTGAAACTTGCTATGCTTATTTGGGTTACCTCTAGATGGGTGCTATTCATTTTCTTTGATTTCCATCAAAAAATGTTGCCACTGGCAAAGGCCTTCGATGAACCTAGTGTAGTTATGCATCAATATTTCCCTTTGGCACTCCCTGCAGTGCAAATTTATGATCGGATCACTTTGAAACCTGGTGTGCCTGTTTGGGGTGACCTAGATGGGAGCTATCCTCTTTCTTCTATTTTCGTCAAATCAAAAAATGATGCAGCTGGCAACGACCTTTGAACTTAGTTTAGTTAGACCTTAATATTTCCATTTGGTACACCCTACAGGGAACATTTGTGATCAGATTGCATTGAAACCTCGTATACCTGTTTTGGGTGACCTTTAGATAAGAGCTATTTATTTTCTTCCTTCTCCGTCAAAAAATGTTGCCATTGGTAATGACCTTTGATGAACTTAGTGCAGTTATGCATCAATATTTTCCTTTGACACACCCTGCCGGGCACATTTATGATTGAATCGCTTGGAAACTTGGTGTGCTTGTTTGGAGTGGCCTCTAGATGGGAGCTATCGATTTTCTTCCATTTCTGTCAAAAACAGTTGCCATTGGCAATGACCTTTGATGAACTTAGTAAAAACTTAGTGCAGTTAAGCATCAATATTTCCCTTTGACACACCCTGCAGGGCACATTTATGATTGGATCGCTTAGAAATTTGGTGTGCTTGTGTGGAGTAATATCTATATGGGAGCTATCGATTTTCTTCCATTTCTGTCGTAAAATTTTGCCGCTGACATTTGAACTTAGTTTAATCAGACCTCAATATTCCCTTTGACACACCCTTCAGAGCACATTTATGATCCGATCACTTTGAAACTCGGTATGTGTGTTTGGTGTGACCTCTAGATGTGGGCTACTGATTTTTTTTCATTTCCATAAAAACGTTTTGTCGTTATCACCAGCCTTTGAACTTACTGCATTTGTGCAGCAACTTATCCCTTTTGGACTCTTTGCAGGGTATATTTATGAATTTCCATAAAAAAGAATAAAAAACATTGCCACAAGCAATGACCTTCATACTTAGTGCATTTGTACATTAACATCTTCCTTTGGCATGCCTCAGAGGACACATTCATTATCAGGTTGTTTTGAAACTTTGTATGCTTATGCAGGGTGACAAAGATAGGAGCTATCAATTTTCTTTTCATTTCCATCAAAAACTGTTGCTATTAGCAACAATTTTTGAATTTATTACATTTATGCATCAACATTATTCTTTGATATGGCCTACAGGGCACATTTATCTTAGAATTGTTTTTGAACTTGGTGTGCTCATTAGGAAAGACCTCTAGATAAGAGCTATTGATTAGCAATGATTTCGGTGAAAAAGGTTGCCGTTTACAATAACCTCTGAACTTCCTGCATTTGTGTATCAACATTCTTCCTTTAGCCAGCCTTACCGTTTATATTTAAAAATGCATGGATTACTCTGATATTGTGCACACACAATGCTGTTATGTTTAAATTTCAACAAATAACATTGGTACCAATGATCTTCAGTTTTGCCATTTCACTTATAACTTACCAAGTTCAAGTTTGTCAAGTTGAGCTACAGTGTTATTGACATTTTCATTTAATAAATAAAAAAGATACCTGCAATAAGACTGAAAACAGCACCGTCAGTAACAGCAATAACAGTATTATTTTAGCAAGCAAGGACAGGGCTGAATCTGTGAGAACCATCAACATAAAATCTTCTGCTGCTAAAAATCAGAAGCGAACAAAAAAATCAAGAAAAAATCAACCGAAAACAATGTAAACCTCATTCCCTGGATCAAAGATCTTGACAGGTGGACAGAAAATCCCAACGAATCACGGTTGAGTCTTCTGATGATGAATTTTTCATTTGTGTTTTAGCTGTTATACCACCAGGTGGTCTGTACAACCCATCACCAGTGAAAACAAGGAACAAACAGAGTTTATCTCAAACTAAGCAAAAATTAAAAAAGCAACAGAAGAGAAGAGCTATATATCAAAAAGCAAGTAAAAATTTAGATTCCCCTGATGAATTTTCGGATATTTGCTTGAAAAATCTCCAGCTTGATGGTGTGTCTCCTTCGGAAAATAAGGAATTTGAAAAACTTAAATAATCTCTGCTTGAAAAGAGGAGAGAAATCAGAATTCCACACAAAAAGTCAAACCCAGCAGTGGAGATTGACAAAGTGGCTGAGAATTTGACTTGTCAACCTTCGGACCAGTCCTACACGGGTACAGTTAATGAGCCATCAACGATTTGTCAAAGAAGTTTATTTCTGGATTTGATGAAGTTTTTAAAAATGTTGAGACCATTACTCAAGATATGTCATCAGCGTGTGTGTTCGCTTCACCAGAGCAACAGATTCAACCCACAGGTCTTGGAACGTCTGTTCTATTTTTCAGAGAAGCCAGGTGACGGAAGGTTTTAGTGAGATCGCCTGCCAAAACAATTCAATGTTTGTTAAAAACAGACACATCAAATTGAAAAACAAAGGCCAAAAATTGTGGTTTCCCTATTTGGAAAGCATACATCCTTATATGGCTTGGAGTGATGTTACTGGCACTGCACCCTGTAGTGGTTTGATGTTTAGAACTGACAGCTATGGATTCCTTCAAGAAGTTATCTGATACTTCAACATGTGGTGAATTCAGAGATTAACAGCCTGCAAGTTGCTGTACTGATTCCACAGATATCATGTGATGACAATTGATGTCTCAAATTACTTGAAAAAACCTTTGTGGTCAGTTATAGCTGACACAATAAGTGTTCCATACCGTAGCACCCAATGTCACTGAATTTGCGAAATAAATGTTATCGAAAAAATACCGTCAGTTTAATACTCTCAAAGTCTGACTCTGTGTTGAATGATTTCTGCTTGTGTTCTGATAACCATAATCAGACAACAAGTTACCTTTTGACATACTGTACAGAAATAATGACAATGTGTCCTGTGTTCACATTATTCAAAATTTGCAACATATCATTCTGCTTCAAGTATTGTAGCAAAATGTTTCTTCAAAAATATTTTGAGTCAGTTGTGATTGGAGGTTAGGTACTTTAAATCATAATTGACCTTATACCTATTGGCAAAATCACAATATTAATATATATTGTGTGTATGTTTATGGATAGAGCATGAGCTCTTACACTGCACATTTGAGTTCATTGTGCTTGCATTTTCACTGCAAAACAGTTGTATTGTTATGAGTCATAATGACACTTAGATTTTAACCACTTCTTTGTTTTAACACGTTGCACCCACACACTTCTTTCTTTCAAAACTTAGCAATCTCAATTTGACAACAGAATGTTACTTTCTTTTGGTTATTTTCATAAACAGAAAAAAAAAACTTTGTATGTCTGTGCATGTAATTACCAAGAGCTGAGTTTAAGATGTCACTGCTCTTGGCTCCCATGTACCGTTAGTTGAAGTAATCAGGTTATGTGAACATCTGTGTAAACTTTAGTGATGGAGATCACCGCCCAATTTGATAGTCTAAGGAGTATTCTTGTGATATTACTAATCAGATTTAGTTAATTGTCACTATCCGACAATAGAAATTATGTTTATGTACATACATAAGGCTTGACTATTGATAAGAATGCAGTGAAACAACTCACATAATGGAGAATATTTACACTCCTCTCTAAATAGAATTTTATTCACAAAACTAGATAGTTTATCCTAGCAAGCTTTATTGGGATTTTACAAGTTATTTTGAATCATTACACATCTTGTTAGAGAAAGAAATTACAGTTTAGTTTCACAAAATGGGGAGGAGTATAATGAGAATGGCTGCTGTAGTTGGGTATTTCTCGAGGTAAACACTTTCAGTGGTTTGCTTATCTCCTGTGATATGCTCTTGCTTGAGATTAACTCCATTGTTGTCATTCATTAAAGTTACTTGGTACCGACTAGACATGTCATATTAGATTCCTGAACATCGGTAATTCATTTATCTGAATGTAGTGTTGAGCACTGTCTCTTTAATGGATCACCGGTAAATTATCTACCAAATTTACCATAATATTTTACATATCGATAACAACAAAATTTTTTTTTTTTTTTTTTTTTTCATTAGTGTTTAAGGTCACATACTTATGCACAATGGCTAATCATGACCGTGACAGTTTTACGGGTGGAGGAAGCCGGAGTACCTGGAGAGAACCACCGGGCAATGACGAGCATGAAGACATGCCCACCATCGATGTGCAGTACACCTTAGTACATGGCGTCATTGTGCCCCCATGTGGACAATCGGGGTTAAGTGCCTTGCCCAAGGACACAACGCTGGAGTCCGAATCAATCGCTCAGATGGTCACCCATCCGAGGACAAACCGGGCTTGACATTGCTTAACTTCAATGCCACTGTGCCCCCAACAACCAAATTAAAATATTACAAAACAGAGGTGTAGTTATCCATTTCAAAAAATGTCATCCCCGGGTAAGAAAACTAAAAAATTATTTGATTTCAACCAAAGTTGCTAGATATATGTATATTTTCCAGCTAGTACTACAGGCCAAGTTTGAATATGGGTCATTCCCCACCCCCATCCATGGTAATTTAGGCAATTTTTCCAAAAGTGCATTTTGAAGGATTGGGAGTTATTAAATGCAAATAAACAAAATATTGACTACTATAACATACCACCAGAGAAATGAAAAAATAAAATTTGAATTGCAATTTTTGTATATCGCGAGTGCATATATGGCAGATTCGTTAGGTAAATGGTTAACAAAAAATGGCTCAGACTATTTTGTGTCTATGCATTGCCATTGCTGGGACAGTCGGGCTGCATGCGTGACATCACTCTAGTTTATTTAAAACCCTGTCATTGGAATTACCAATCTATTTGTGATTTTTGCAATTCTTTACTTATGCCATTGGAAGCTTTCTATCGTCAGAATCGTAAAAATAATATTTTTTTTTGTGAAAAACTGAAATTATTTTGATATATAATATGACTTTGTTGAATTCTTTTTTATCAGTATTTTGGCCATGGGTGAAAATTTCAAAAATTTTCCCCAAAGTTTTGATGTACGACCCCGTAACAAATCAACAGTGATTCTTGTTTGTGCGACAAATAAGTGAAGTTCTTTACATTTTTTTTCAAGACAGTTTTGTTTATTTATTTAGTTTATTTAACGGTATAAATCTCATACAGTTACAATGTAATAACAATACTATAAATTTACAATTGATTTACACCGTTGGGAGATGACATAGCCAGGTTGGCTGTCTACCTGTCATCTCCCACCAATTTTGAACTCCAACACTGCCAACAGTTACCCCGTAAGCCTCTAGACTTGTTGATTTACGGACCTGGTGACTCCTTTATACATGTAAGGTGGACGAGTTATCCAGGAGCAATTATTCAGAAGCAAGTAATAACACGGGTAATTATACGGACACTGGAAAGAATAAATAATGTGTAGATATTTCAAGTCAAGACAACAGAATAACTGCACAACATTCTGTAGAAGAGTGAAATTTTCAAACAGTTTGTCTAATACAAGCGGAGAAGAAAGCAAATAACTGAACACATCCTGCCCTTTCCCAGATCGGTCAAGAGACTATTTGTGATGAAACTAATTAGTCTAAGTACACATTTCGAGGGGGGAGGGGGGGGGGGGAACCAGGGTCTTTCAGGATACACTACTCCTGCATTTACATTCCAGCATGGCATGAACAATCGGTATGATAACTCTATTGTCCAGGTTGACACTCGAGGCAGTAGGGGTTGTCGAACAGAAAGCTTTTCTGATACGAAGAGAGAAGTCTCTCTCTTAATTTCTTTTTGAATTCATGTCTATTAACTGTTTCTCGCAGGGTTGGATCCAGTTCATTCCAGAGTCTGGGAAAGGCACCGCTAGTCTGTCCAGTGCTTTTGTTCAAGTTTTCGTAATTTGAACTTGACCCGACTGTCTTGTATTTGTGTCGGAAATACTGAAAAATGTTCCGAATGAGCCTGGGAGCTTGCCATTTTTCCAGTCAAACATGAAAAAACAAGCATGTAATTTAAACAGATCATTGACTTTTAGTATCTTATCCTTTGCGAACAATGGATCTGTGTGGGAGTTGAACCTTTTGTTATTTACTATTCTGATCGAGCGCGTTTGTATTTTCAATACGTCCCTAATTGCCCAACATATGAATACCGTATATTAAATGACATTGTACAAGGGAAAAATAAAGTATTTTCATGATCTTTTGGGGATGATATTTTTTTTGCTTTATTTAAAGTAAAATTAGCCCATCTTATCTTGGCGCAGATTTTTGATATGTGGGCTTGATACGATAGGGTTTCATCAATATTTATACCCAGGAAACTCAAGGATTTTTCTTCCTTGTTTAATCCAACCCGCATTATCTTTTGGTTATTTATATAAATGTTAGGATATCTCCGATTTTGTGTTGTTTGATTTGGGTTTATAACAATATACTTTGTTTTGCCAGCATTTAATGCAAGTTGGTTTGCACAACACCATTCATGATTTTTGGTGAGTTCGAGATTGAAATTTGTGTCCACTGAATCGGTTTCGGTTTGTGGGATAGAGTCATGGACAGTAGTATCATTGGCAAAAGACAGAAGGTTCAGGGATGTCGACCGACTAATATCATTTATATACAATCAAAATAGAACAGGTCCAAGGACAGATCTCTGTAGAACACCACATTGAATTTCAGTTAAGTTTGATTCATGTTCGCCATATTTGACATGTTGTGCCCTGTTTGAAAGATAGCTTCTGAACCAATTGTAACTGGTGCCTCTGAAGCCATACCTTTCCATTTTCTTTAATAAAAAGCCATGGTTAATTGTATCAAATGCTTTTGAAAGGTCTAGAAATACCGCTAATGTACTATTTTTACTTTCCTTGTTGTTTTCTGTTCCTATTACTTTTAGTAATTGCATAATCAGATGTATAGTGGAGTGATTTTTCCTAAACCCATATTGATGGTGATATAAAATATCGTACTTTTCCAGATAAGATGTAATTCTATTGCACATTAATTTTTCCAGTAATTTGGAAAAGACTGGTAGAATACTTATAGGCCTGTAGTTATTGAATTTACACTCATTTCCATTTTTAGCTTAACTTGACATAGTCTGCGGAAGTCTGTTAGTCTGTGAGTCTGTTAGTCTGTGAGTCTGTTCACATTTTCCTTTAGCATGGGCTACACCCCGCAGTTCTTGTCTGATCGTCACGAAATTTCATATGCAGGTTTGGGGTCATGTCCAGATGAGAACGTCCCCTTTTGGTCGTGATCGGGCAACCGCTATGGCTGCCCAAGCCCAAAACCCAAAAACCATTAGCACAGTCTACAGATCGTATTTATGAAAGGATTTCATTGTAACTTGGTAGGATGCCTCTGTATAATGCCTAGATGAGAACGTCCCCTTTTGGTTCATGATCTATCAACCTTGATGGCTGCCCAAGCCCGAAACCCAAAAACTTTTACCACAGTCTGCAGGTCATGTTTAATATGGAGGGATTTCATTGTAACTTGGTAGGATGACTCCTTATGATCTCTAGAAGAGAATTTCCCCATTTGGGCCTGATCTGCCAACCGTGACGACTGCCCGAGCCCAAAACACGAAAACCTTTAGCACAGCCTACAGGTCATATTTATTGAGGAATTTCATTGTAACTTGGTGGGTTGACTTCATACAATGTCTAGATGAGAATGTCCCCTTTTGATCCTGATTGGGCAACTGTGACGGCTACATGGGCCCGAAGCCCGAAAACCTTTAGCACAGTCTACAGGTGATATTTATGAAGGGATTTCATTGTAACTTGGTAGGATGACTTCAAATAATGTCTAGATGAGAACGTCCCAGTTTGATCACGATCATTCAACCTTGATGGGTGCCCGAGCCCAAAAACATTTAGCATAGGCAAAAGGTCATATTTATGGAAGGATTTCATTGTAACCTGTTAGGTTGACTCCATATAATGCCTAGATGATGACATCCCCTTTTGGTCGTGATTGGTCAACTGTGATGGCTACAGGTTCCTGAAGCCCGAAAACCTTGAGCACAGTCTACAGGTCATATTTATAAAGGGATTTCAGTGTAACTTGATAGGATGACTCATTTTGGAATAATTTCACTGTAACTTGGTAACTTTCGTTGATATACGTATCTGTGAGGGCCACATACATTAACTGTGAGGTCATATTAACACACCACTGAGCACTTTAGTACATGTGTATACCTCATATTATTTTTTATCAAAAACATAGCATACAGGGAACAGAAATGAACATATTCCCAATTATCACAATTCTTGTCTTATTTCATAATCCTTTCATAAACATTGAACATTATCCTTTTCATCAAACACAACACACAAGTTAAGCTACAGTGTCATTGACACTTTCATTAAAAATCAGACTCACTTTAGCTACTTTCATTCTGTCTGGAACAATGCTGCTGTTGAAGGAGATATTGATAAAATGAGTTAAAGCAGGGGCTGTAGCATTAACTGTATACTTGGGTAATTTTGATGATATACCATTACAATCCTTGGTTTTCTTCGACTTCAGTGATTTGGCAACAGCAACAACCTCATATTCAGTTGTTGGAGTGGTAAAAAAAACTGTTGGGTAGGTCGTGAAGTCTAGGAAGTGTTTATTGGGTCTGCTAATCTGTTCATTGGTGCGTTTTCCAACTTGGGCAAAGTAGTTATTAAATTGGTGTGCAATTTCGTTCGCGTCATTTATTTCTTTGTTATTTTCTGTTAGAAAGAATGTTGGAAGAGCAGCATCTTTCTTTGACTTATCTAAGGCATCATTTATTATTTGCCAAGTTCTGCGTTGGTTAGTTCTGGGTTTTTTTTCCAGAATCTTTGAATAATACATTGCTTTTCTTTGTTTTTTTATCTTATTGAATATTCTACAATAATTTTTGTAGTTTTTAATATTATTTTCCGACGGATATTTTAATTTTTTATTCTAAAATTTTAAATTGATATTTGATGACACTAAGAGTCCTTTAGTCATCCACGGATTTCTGCTCACAAATTTTTTTCTTAACCTGCTGGTTACTAAGGGAAATGCCTTTTCGTATGCCAACCGGAAAATATCCATAAAGGTATCATATGCTGCATTAGGAAAATCAGATTCGAAAACAGCAGAAAAGTCCATTTGAGAGAGAAGCGTTTCAGACTGGGATATACTTTCTGAATTTATTTTCTGTGTCAAGCTTACTGCTGGAGGTTTGTCACTTTTATTATGTGTTATCAAGTGGAAAATGCCAAAGTGGTCTGAAACATCTGTAATAATGATACCTGATCGATGTGACGGGCCAAAATTATTTGTAAAGACATGATCTATCAGTGTAGCTGAATGGCTCGTTACTCAGGTCGGTCTGGTGATATATGGTAAAAAACCTTGACTAATCAATATATCCAAATATGAATTCGTCTTGGCATGTATATCTGATTTCAAGAGATCAATATTAAAATCACCCGTTAAATATGTCTCTTTGTGTTCCTGATTGATTTTGACGATTATTACATTTAGTTTTTCTAAGAACAAATCAGTGTCTGCCTTAGGTTGTGTATTGGGCCTATAAATTATCCCTATCAACTTTGTACATTTATGGAATTTAATTTCAATGAACAAGGATTCGAAGACATACGGAATGAATACCGAGAGATCTCTACGAATCTTGAAGGGTATATTTTCTTTGATGTACATGCCAACACCACCTTGACCATCGTCTCCTTCTGGTCTATTGGAGCTGATAATGGGATGGTAGCCGTGAAGTGTATAGGAACATCCAGGCGGGATTTGAAATATCTCTGTTAGACCAATGACGTCAAAACTGTTATAGCGGCCCTGTGTTTTAAAGAGCATCTCGTTAAGGGAGTCCCAATGAGCCTTAAGGCTTTGACAGTTTAAGTGAAAGACCGAAAATTGTTCCTTCGAACTGTCTAATAATGGGGGAATTTCTTCAGGTGGGTAATATTTGCAATCACTTTTTATAAAATTGGAAGGGAACTCATCATCAGAGGATTTTTTGTTTAGTTTCTCATTAAAAATCCCTTCAAAATTATTTTCTGGTCCTCGTCCAATGAGATATTATGCACCATTATGATTGTGGTCACCAGGTCTCATTAATTCAAACAAGCTGTGTTCTATAATTGTACGGGGTAATTTTTGACATTCTTTAACACCAAAGTTAACCTTACTGACTGAGTCGTCATTCTGAATTGTTTGCAGTGTTGGAGTTATTAATTGAGTGGTGGAGTATAACAATGAAAATGAAAACAATAACATATATACATATTTCATAATTACTTTCGTAAATGACTGTCTGTCTTTGTGTCGAAAGAGGAGAGCTTTATTAGTCCCCTACCGGCATTGCCGGAGGGGACTATTGGTTTGCACTCTGTCCATCCGTCAGTCTGTCAATCTGTCAGTCACACTTTAGTTTTCCGGAGTTTTTTTGGAAACGCTTCAACGGAATGATTTCATTTTTGATAAACTACTATAGAACGATGACTTACAGATCAAGTTTGAGTTTCATGCTGATTGCATTATTCTTGTGTGAGTTACGGCCCTTGGAAATATGGGAAAAAGTGCCAAAATATCAGTTTTCCAGAGTTTTTAGCTCAACTTTGGCGAAGCCAAATTTTGAGCTTATGCCATGGTCCGTCTGTCTGTCTGTCCGTCAACATCTGGATACAGCTCGGGCTAGAGGCCGTATTTATGAACCGATCTTTACGAAACTTCTTGGGTATTTTTGTTATGATCGTGGGACGAGAATGAGTGTTTTTGGGTGCAGTCCGAAATTCAAGATGGCTGCCAGCCACCATTTTGTACCGACGATGCAGAAATCTGTTTTTTGTAAGAACTTCCATATGAAAGCTCTGATTTGAATAATTTTTTGTATGAATGTTTAGTACCATGAGATACATCACATATAATACGGGTTTTTTTCTCGTGCGTAAATGATGCAAATTAGACTAACTTTGATGTTTTTTGGTGTTACTTTCAGCACTGTAAGTGCAAATGCCAATACGGCTTGGGCTAGAGGCCGTATTTATGAACCGATCTTTACAAAACTCCTTGGGTACCTTTGTTATCACCGTGGGACGAGAACGAGTGTTTTTGGGTCCGGTCCGAAATTCAAGATGGCCGATGGCAGCCATTTTGTACAAAATTTGGTGCAATCAGATTTTTGCACAGAACTTCCATATGAAAGCGCTGATTTGAATAATTTGTTGTGTGAATGTTTAGTACCATGGGATACATCACATATAATACAGGTTTTTTTCTCGTGCAGAAATTATGCAAATTAGATGAACTTTGATTTTTTCAGTGCTACTTACACACAGTAAGTACACATGTCAATACGGCTCGGGCTAGAGTCTGTATTTATGAACCGATCTTCACGAAACGTCTTGGGTACCTTTGTTATCACCTTGGGACGAGAACGAGTGTTTCTGGGTGCGGTCCAATATTCAGGATGGCTGCCAGTGGCCATTTTGTACCGAAATTAGGTCTAATCAGTTTTTTGTACACAACTTCTATACGGCTCAGGCTAGAGGCCGTATTTATGAACCGATCTTTACGAAACTTCTTGGGTACCTTTGTTATCACGATGGGATGAGAACGAGTGTTTTTGGGTGTGGTCCAAAATTCAAGATGGCCACCAGCCGCCATTTTGTACCAAAATTAGTGAAATCAGTCTTTTGTACAGAACTTCTGTATGAAAGTTCTGATTTGAATAAAGTTTTGTATGAATGTTTAGTAACATGGAATACATCACATATAGCACAGGTTTTTTTCTCGTGCAGAAATTATGCAAATTAGATGAACTTTGATTTATTTAGTGCTACTTATACACTGTAAGTGCACAAGTCAATACGGCTCGGGCTAGAGGCTGTATTTATGAACCGATCTTCACAAAACTTCCTGGGTACCTTTGTTATCACCTTGGGACGAGAACGAGTGTTTCTGAGTGTGGTCCAAAATTCAAGATGGCTGCCAGTGGCCATTTTATACTGAAATTAGGTCCAATCAGTTTTTTGTCACAACTTCTACACAGCTCATATTTGTGAACTGATCTTCACGAAACTTCTTGGGTACCTTTGTTTTCACCTTGGGACAGGAATGAGTGTGTTTTGGGGTGCCTTTGTTATCACTGTGCTATGAGAACAAATATTTTAGGGTTCAGTCAGACCCACTCTGGGACTCAAAGATTTTTTTCTAGTTTACCATCTGACTGTCACCCACCTTTACAATACTTTACCTACACATTTGTTACAGGCAACGGCCAGTATTTATGTGCAGACCGTTACAATACTTTATATGTACCTTTGTTATCAGGTCATTACCTAGATGTTTGTCATTGCTGTGTCACATACTATACATGTACATGTCTTTGTCTTGACAAGTTGAGCTACAGTGTCATTGACACTTTCATTTTGGAAATGCTTCAACGGAATGATTTCATTTTTGGTAAACTACTCTAGAACGATGACTTAAAGATCAGGTTTGAGTTTCATGCTGATTGCTTTATTCTTGTGTGAGTTAGGGCCCTTGGAAATATGGAAAAGCACCAAAATATCAGTTTTCCGCAGTTTTTTTGGAAACGCTTCAACGGAATAATTTCATTTTTGGTAACCTACTATAGAACGATGACTTACAGATCAAGTTTGAGATTCATGCTCATTGCCTCATTCTTGTGTGAGTTATGGCCCTTGGAAATATGGAAAAGCACCAAAATATCAGTTTTCCAGACTTTTTCTGGAAACGCTTCAACGGGATGATTTCATTTTTGGTAACCTACTATAGAATGATGACTTACAGATCAAGTTTAATTTACACTCTGTCCATCCATCTGTCAGTCTATCAGTCAGTCTGTCCGTCATACTTTAGTTTTCCGGACTCTTTTTGGAAACTCTTCAATGGAATGATTTCATTTTTGGTAATCTACTATAGAACGATGACTTACAGATCAAGTTTCATTTGCACTCTGTCCATCCGTCAGTCTGCCAGTCAGTCATACTTTAGTTTTCTGGACTTTTTTTGGAGATGCTTCAACCGAATGATTTCATTCTTGGTAACCTACTATAGAACGATGACTTACAGATCAAGTTTGAGTTTCATACTGATTGCATTATTCTTGTGTGAGTTATGGCCCTTGGAAATATGGAAAATCGCCAAAATATCAGTTTTCTGGACTTTTTTTGGAAATGCTTCAATGGAATTCATGCTGATCACATCTAGGTTATAACATTTGTATAATTATTAATGCTCATTAGTCCGGTAGGGGACATTGTATTGCTTAAGCGATACGTGCGCTCTTGTTTTTTAATGAATTTACCGTAGAGGTCAGCAGTGTCCAGTGTCTGAACGGGTCAGACAGCCCATTCATCCATTCGCCGGTCTGTCGCTCACTGAGTGAAGTAATAAACGGGGAGATAAGATAGAGAAAAGATAACAAGAGCATGAATCAGTAACGAGTTCCACTTCTTAGGGCGACGACGATATTCCGTTTGTCTTCACTCTCTCTGTGAAGTTGTCCAGTTATAAATGGACATTATTACTTTTTAGTGGACAGTCTGCTCGTCTACGTAAAAAATAACCAGCAATTGATCACATTGACTCACTAAATCAAGCCCCATCCAACCACCCACCCACCCACCCCACAGAAACTCATTCTCCCATCCACTAAGGAATGAATGAACGAATGAGCAAGCGGATGGATAAGCAAATGAATGAATGAATGGGCGCACACACTCATGCACGAATGAACGGACAAATGAACCAATGAATGAGCAAGCGAACGTTCGAAAGAGGGAACGAATGAACGAATGAATGAATGAATGACTGATATACTCGCTTGTTGTGGTTTATCACACCCAGTTTGGATCCTACAATATATGACAGTGTATTGCAGCTAAATTGGGTTTTCATGCTCGTGTTATCAGTTAGTACAGTCACTAACGTCTCTCTCATTAGTTTACTTAACTTTCATTTTATTGTCCTCTAGAGCGAATTGATTGCCGGGACACACGAAATTCAACTAATATCCCAGTTGAGTTGTAGGAAGCCATCGCCCTATCACAGGACCACTCAGCGACACAATGTCCCCTTAACTTAAGTATAGAGGATCATCGACTTAATGAACCAATGAATGAACGATTGATTGAACGAAATAGAGACTGGACCATTAAGGAGCATATGGGTGTGTAAACGATTGAAGTCCGTGACTTTACAGTTGTTTTGGTGGCCTAGCCACCTTTTCACCTCTTTTCGGAGATGGAGGGGAAGGGAGACTGCGAGAGACGTTATGGAATAGGTGAGTTGGCCACCAGATAAATGGGCAGGTGGGTGATAGATTCAGTGGAGGTCACGCAAATTTGAATTTACTTATGTTGCAAGTGGGTTCTTTTCAATTGTACGCTGCCTTAGCCACCGTCCCTTCCATTCATAAGCAGAGAAATGGATGATTTTTTAACGTGACGAAGAATTAACATCTCGATAAACAGCTGAATAGATGGTTGAGTGAAGATACCAAGGTACGGTAGCTAAATAATAATAAATTTATGAACGAGGAAATAATAATCGGATGAAGTGACAAAAGGACGAGTCAAGGAATTAACATCTGGATAATCAGATGAATAGTTGATTGAGCAAAAATACCTTATCAGTACCTGATTAGTTTAAGCAGTTCGTTAACCATAGTCTGGGGCCCCTCATTTGAAAAATCTTGTAGAACCCATTCCAGTGAGAGGTCATAAGCTAATCTATAAATGGGAAAAAAAAAAAAATTTTCGGAATCTCTAATGTCTTTAATGTGATGTCATCTACTCTAATGTAACTTAATTCAGTTTTTTCATCCAATCCATGACCTACAATACCCAACTTGAACGAGCTCGTGAAGCCCGCTCCAACTAGGGGTCACAAGACTCTTCATGGATTGAAAAAATTCAAAAGCTTCAATACAAATAGAAGGCAATTCTAACTAACGCCATCTACTCTAAAATGATTTACTTTCATTTTATATTCTGAACCATAGCTTGGAACCCGCAGTCTTTCACCAAATAACAAACATAAAAAGATTTTTTTTTTTTTGTCTCAGTCCAGTTAGTTAATC
Organism: Pictodentalium vernedei; assembly: GCA_031216915.1. Classification (NCBI taxonomy): domain Eukaryota; kingdom Metazoa; phylum Mollusca; class Scaphopoda; order Dentaliida; family Dentaliidae; genus Pictodentalium; species Pictodentalium vernedei. The sequence goes on along the minus strand of CM062296.1, from coordinate 516,471,765 downwards.
GATAGCTCATGGCCACTCATTCGCACAAGCCCGTAGAGACCATTCCAGTGAGGGCCATGAGACATTGTTCGAATGGAAAAAAATCAGAAACTTCAGTGCAAATAAAATAGAAAAAGTCTGTCTTACACCGGACGATTTTGGCTGTTACGTTTAGGAGAAAGTTATCGTCCAAAGGAGCTGCTACAAACTTTTAACAATTTAAAATTGAAAGGACGAACAACAACAACAACAACAACAAAAAAAACCAACCAAAAAACATTAAAAAACAAAACATGAAAAGATATGTTTTGCCTCAATTCAGTCACAATTCCAGAGTCTCCAATGCCTTTAATGTGACGATTTACCTTCCACATGCTTCAGCTGTATGGTAACTGATAAATTTAAGCAGTTCATTAACCCTTTTACCCAACCTGTCCGTTTCTAAAAATCTAACATCTTCAATTCAAAAGTAATTTAATTTCTTTCTTCCCCCCGAATCATAGCCAATGACCCCCACTCGAACGATTTCGCGGATCCCGTTCCAGTTAGGGGCTACAAGCCACTTTCCTGGAAATGAAAAATTCGAAAACTTCATTCAGTGCGAATAGAGAGAAGATGTTATTAACGCAAAATAATTTTGGTTGTTATTTTGGGGAAAGGGTCAAAGACCAAAGGAGCTGTAGTAGACATTTGAGGAAATGAAAAGGGGACAAAACAAAGTTAAAACATCTTTTTCTGTTTACATCAATCCAATTCGCTAACTGACGCTTATTAAAGCCTATGGCCCCTCATTCGTGTATATGCATGTGCCATTAGATCTTGCAAACTGAGGAGCGTTGAGATCATGTTCACTGTAATGTGTACCGGTTCATATTCAATGAAAGCTTGAACAAATGATTTACTGATCCTGTTTATATTTGCTAAGAAGGTGGATACTGAAGTTAATCCCAGTGATGCTCATTGATTAAATATTGAGTTTAGTTTGTTCCTTGACCCGTGACTGGGTCACCTTGTGATTATTAGACAAGCATATGTAATTTTGTGTTACAGCTCAACAGCATGTACATCTTTCTACCAATGTACAGGTATATTTGCAGATAAGATATGATCATATTGTGTTAGTTCTTAAACCACAACATAAGGATCAAGAATCAGTCACCTCTGTCTTGGTGATAAACTATTCTTCCTTGAAGTGACTACAGTTTAAACTAGAGCAGAGTGGGGGTGGCATATAACCCTGCTGGCAATACCATGGATAGCATTCTAAAAATGAAACATTTATTACTGGGTGATGCTGAAGAATGACAGATGACAGACCTGTAACAGATTACAGACCATTGGGGCATATATCATGAGAACTATTAAGTGTAAAATGTGAGAATGACGATTTGATAATTCTGTGAAAAAAAACATATCCTAAAGTTTCAACAGTCTACATTAGAAATTGTGGGAGGAGTTGATTACATCATGAAGGTACCCTTAATTAAACAAGTTATTCATGAATGAATTTTGGGACGGACAAAATCAAAATTGCACACCAAATATGAAGTCACTCCATTGAGTACTCTACAAGTTATTCATGAATTAATTTCAAAGCGGACAAATTCTAAGTTCATAAGAGGCAATGACTCTGGAAATAAAATCTTGCACAAGTTATCCATGATTGAATTTTGGGATGGATGGATGGATGGACGGACAGACAGATGGATGGGTGGATGGACGGACGGACAAGGCGAATCCAAAATACCCCCTCCGGGGGTATAAAAATTGTTGGACCGAATTGCCTTTTTCTCTAGAGGTTATGACAAAAATAATTTAGGCTTATTTTTAGCTCACCTACATCTGTAAGATGTGGTGAGGTATTGTCATAACCTCGGGCGTCAGCATCGGTGTCGGCGTCCGGCGTGTCCAATATTGTAAGATTTAATGTTAAGGTTAATTTCTTAAACATCAGTGGGCTCAGGCCTTTGATATTGCATATGTAGGTTGTAGGGGACTATCAGAACAGTATTTAACCCTGATACTAACACTTTTTTCCAAATTTCACCTAAAATTTTCTGCCAAAAAAAAGAATTTGCGTTTAGGTGTTGTAAAAATTTGTGTTAAAGTCAGCTTTTGTGCAGATTGTGCTGCTTTAACTTCTCATTACTGTTGATTTTCATATTTCAGTAACAACTGTAGGTATTAAGCCTACTGTATGCAGAAATTTAACGAACATTTTCTTTTTTTTCACTCAAAATTTTCTTGTTTTTCTCGGACTTAGTAAATTTTAAGTTGTAAAACTTTGTAAACTTTGTGTTTAGGCGAGTTGTGTTTCTATGTGTCTTTCCAAGCGATTAATATTCTACACTTGGGTTACTGAACTCCATTGCAGTAATATTTAACCCTCATTACATGCATATTTGAGGAATTTGAGGCTGATTTTCTGCCAAAACTTGTAAGAATTAGCGTTTAGGTGTTGTAAGAATTTGCGTTAAAGTCAGCTTTTGTACAGATTGTGGTGCTTTAACTTCTCATTACTGTTGATTTTCATATTTTAATAACAACTGTAGGTATTAACCCGACTGTATGCAGAAATTTAACAGAAATTTTCTTTTTTTTCAGTCAAAATTTTCATGTTTTTCTTGGACTTAGTAAATTTTAAGTTCTAAAAGTTTGTGTTAAGGTGAGGTGTTAAGGTGAGTTCTCAAAGATCAGTGGGCTCAGGCCTTTGATATTGCATATGTAGGTTGTAGGGGACTATCAGAACAGTATTTAACCCTGATACTACGACTTTTTTCCAAATTTCACCTAAAATTTTCTGCCAAAAGTTGTTGTAAGAATTTGCATTTAGGTGTTGTAAGAATTTGCGTTAAAGTCAGCTTTTGTGCAGATTGTGCTGCTTTAACTTCTCATTACTGTTGATTTTCATATTTCAATAACAACTGTAGGTATTAACCCTACTGTATGCAGAAATTTAACAGAAATTTTCTTTTTTTTCACTCAAAATTTTCATGTTTTTCTCGGACTTAGTAAATTTTAAGTTGTAAAACTTTGTAAACTTTGTGTTTAAGTGAGTTGTGTTTCTATGTGTCTTTCCAGGCGATTAATATTCTACACTTGGGTTACTGAACTCCATTGCAGTAATATTTAACCCTCATTACATGCATATTTGAGGAATTTGAGGCTGCTTTTTTGCCAAAACTTGTTGTAAGAATTAGCGTTTAGGTGTTGTAAGAATTTGCGTTAAAGTCAGCTTTTGTGCAGATTGTGGTGCCTTCACCTCTCATTACTGTTTATTTTCTCATTTCAATAACAACTGTAGGTATTAACCCTACTGTATGCAGAAATTTAACTGATTTCTTTTCTTTTTTTCAGTCACAATGTTCACGCTTTTCTCTGACTTACTCAATTTTAAGTTCTAAAAGTTTGTGTTAAGGTGAGGTGTTAAGGTGAGTTCTGTTTCTATGTGTCTTTCCAGGCAATTGATATTGTACGCATGGGTTACTGAACTACATTGCGGTAACGTTGCGCCCTTATTACATGCATATTTGAGGAATTTGAGGGCGATTTTTGGGACTTATATTCACTTTCTTTAAAAAAAATTTTAACTTTTTTTTTTTATTTAATATACTCGCCCAAAAAAGAAAGTGTGCATTGCAGAAATTGATCAAACTCCAAAAAAATAATTTTGTAGGTGTAAAGAGTGTTAACCTATTCATGAATAAGTTATATTGAACACAAAAACAGCTTTCCCCGTTAAAATTGCATTAACGTTAAATGACATGCTGCACGTTTGTCAAAAGGCATGTTTTGCACGTGGAGAGTCTGAAAATTCATGCAGCAGTGTGAATCCTTGGGTATTTAAACACTAAAGTAAGGCCTTCCTGTCATTCACATTCAAACTTGCGCTGCTGTTAAAACAACTCCACATTAGCATGCCAAGATTGACAATGAATCAACGTCTTCTTGCCCTGGGTATGATTAGAGCTGGCAGAACACACAGAGAGGTTGCCCAGCATTTGAACTGCCACCGTAACACTGTAGACAGGCTAGTCCATCAACATGCACGACATGATGGCGTTCGAGACCGACCCCGCTCCGGGAGACCCCGAGTTACCCCCCCCCCCCCCCCCCCCTGCACAAGATCGGTATATCCGTGTCGTCCATCTCCGGAACCGGCAACAAACGGCAACAACGACAGCCAGGAACATCCCTAACCTGAGACGGATACATCCTCAAACAGTAATCAACTGGCTGAGAGAATACAGCTTACGTCCTTGAAGACCTGCAATTCGTCCGATTTTGATGTTACGTCACGGCTCCGGCGTCATTCTACAGCAGGACAACGCCCGACCCCATGCAGCTCGTGTTGTTCAACAGTATCTGCAGCAACAACAAGTGGATGTTCTTCCTTGGCCCACAAATTCGCCCGATATCTCACCCATTGAGCACGTATGGGACGAAATGAAACGTCAGCTACGCCGGCTTCCCCATGCACCATCACCGCTTGTGGAACTCCAAAGACAGCTTATTAGAATATGGAACAACATCCCACAACACTTCCATGCTAACTTGTTCGCTTCCGTCAGGCGTAGATGCACAGCAGTAGTCGATGCAGACGGAGGTCATACCAGATATTGAGTGTGTGACTTTTGTGTTTGACCCTTTGTGTCTTTGACTCTCCATGGCACCAAGACTATTCGTCGTAGCGTAATGAAATTTCTCGTGTTGATCACAAATTGATTCATCTGTGATTGAATAAAATTTCCATGAATGAAAATGATATATATCTTTTTTTAGTGTTATTTTTTAGCATGCACACTTTCTTTTTGGGGAGAGTATACTTTCTCATACTTGTTACTAGTAACATTAAGGCTTATTTTAGTTGCTGATGTGATGTATTTTTGTTGGGACTTATAGTCACTTTCTTGAACGAATGTTTTTTTCGCAACTCCTCTTTAACCAATGAATGTACTTCAATTACAATTTCAGTGATTTATGAAAGCCGTTCCTAATTCTTATTTATGATTTAATATCTGGCCTCACGATTCATATTCTTAATCATAAACATTTCTAAAAGAAAAAAATGCTTTTATATCCAATGATTCTATGTTGAATTGATCTTTAATAAATGCAGAAATATAGACTTTCCAAAGCCATCACATAAACCACATTAATCATTTGATGCCTAGTTAATGATTTATATTAACTAAATATTAGGCATGTTACATTGGAACGACATTATCAAACGCGAATGTAGGTGAGCGTTGGGATGTAACATCCCTCTTGTTTAAATATCTCACACCAGTGTGAGACATTTTAAAAATAAATCTATGAAAAGAGCCATTTCTTCTCTCAGAGAATAAAGGCATTACTTGTCTTGCCCACAAAACCCTTCTTCTCCAGAACCACTGGTCAGAATCTTTTGATATATGGTATACAGAATCCTCACAGGGGTCAGTATCAAGTTTTGTCAAAGGAAGTCCATAAGTTCATAATTGGACTCTCTATGGGAGCCCAAATTTTAACCTAATGCAATATGGGGAATAATGCTTCGAAATCTTCTCTTTCAGATTCACCACTCAGATTCTATTGATAGCATCCTTATGGGGTATGGGGGTGGGGTGAAGATGGAAGTTTGTTCAAAGCCCAATGGGGACCCAAATTTTAAATTAGTGCATTATGAGGAATAATCTTTAAAAATCTTCTTATGATCTACCAATCAGAATCTTTTGATATTTGAAATACAGTATCAGGGAGGTCAGATCTGAGTTTGTTCAAATCAAGTCACTGGGTTAATATTTGGCCTCCTATGTGGAGCCTGAATTTTAACTTATTATGCCTCCGACTTGAAAAGTCGAAGGGGTTTCTAGTGGAGACTTCTGTCTGTTCACCCCTCTGTCTGTCCATCCGTACCAACATTTGCCCTTGTATCTCAGCCACTCCAACTCCGATTTGATTGATATGTGGTGTTATGATAGAGCATCATGGGGAAATGATACCTGTGTTTTGTGAGTTTCTTCCACACATTTTTTCCAGAGTTATTGCCCTTTTTCACTCTTTTGACTTAGAAATTTTTTAGCGGGGCGGGGGCATTGGCACACTCTTTTCGATGCCCCTCTTGTTAGAATTTGAGGAATAACCTTTAAAACTCTTCTTCAGAACCACTCGTCAAACCCTGGTGGGAACCATGGGAAGTGAAGCAGTTCTTGTTTACTGAGGTAAATAAGGACCCAGTCACCAATGCCTGGGGTGGAAGTCCTCTAAAATAGGCAACATGGGTATAAACGATTGGTTGGACTTGGCTTTATCCTCATGTTGTGGTCAAGATTAGCTTTTGTTCAGAAGTATGTGATCTTAACAACCAATAAATAAATAACCACTAGTCAAAATCTTTTGATATAGGGTATACAGAATCCACACGGGGAGGGGGTTCAGATTTAAGTTTGGTCAAAGCAAGTCCACCGTTGAATAATTGGGCTCTCTGTGGAAGTGCAAATTCTAACGTGGTGTCATATGGGGATTAATCTTTAAAAATCTTCTTCTTCAGAATCACCAGTCAGAATCTTTTGATATGTGGTATACAACATCCTTGTGGGGTGGGGGTTCGGATTCAAGTTTGTTCAAATCAGATCCTTTGAATAATATTTTTTCGCACGAACCCACAATCAGAATCTTCTGATATATGGTGTACACCTCTTCAGGGTAGTCAGATTCAAGTTTGGAAAAATCAAGTCCCTGGGTTAATATTTGGGTTCCTTATTGGAGCCCAAATGTTAACTTAGTCCAATATGAGGAATAATCTTTAAAAATTTCCTTCTCTAGAACCACTAGTCAGAATCTTTAGATATATGGTATATAGCACCCATACATGGGTCAAATTCAAGTTTGTTCAAATCAAGTCCTTTAATTAATATTTGGGCTCCCTTTTGGAGCCCAAATTTTTACTTGGTTCAACATGTGAAATATTCTTTAAAAATCTTTTCACAAACCCCCAGTTAGAATTTTTGACACATGGTATACACCATCCTTAGGGTAGTCAGATTTAAGTTTGTTAAAATCAAGTGCTTGGATTAATATTTGGGCTCCCTATTAGATCCTTAGTTTTAACTTGTTCCATTATAATGAATAGTGTTTAAAAATCTGCTTCTTATGATACAATCTGAATCTTTTGATATTTGGTATACAGCATCCTTTCAGGGTTCAGTTTCAGTTTATTCAGATAAAGTCCCTGGGTTGATATTTAACTTAGGGCAATATGGGGGAATAAGGTTTAAAAACCTTCTTCAGAACCACCAGCCAGAATCTTTTAATATTTGGTATACATCATTATTACAAATTCAAGTTTGTTCAAATCTAGTCCCTCAGTTAATATTTGGGCTCCCTATGAGTGCCCAAATATTAACTTAGTGTAATATGACAAATAATCTTTGGGCACTCATAGGGAGCCCAAATATTAACTGAGGGACTAGATTTGAACAAACTTGAATTTGTAATAATGATGTATACCAAATATTAAAAGATCTACAATAAAATCTATTGATATTCAGTATACAGCAACTTGTGAGGGGAGGGAAAGAGGTCAGAATCAAGTTTGTTCAAGTTAAGTCCCTAGATCGATATTTGGACTCCCTAGTTTTGCTTTACTGGAAATATGGGCATTATTTTTCTGGTAGCATCCCAATACCAGAAAAAAATAATTTGGCATGGACAACAGAGTTATAAATAATCAAATAACTTAATTACTCTGTAGTGTTGACTAGCCATAGATGCTAATTAAATCCTTTTTTAACCCACTGCACTCTGATGTCAAAATGGCAAAGTTTCAGCAGGAAATATTTTCCATGATACAGTTTGATATTTAACCAAACATACCTTGTTTGACAGAGCTCAGATAGCTCTGTCAAACAAGATACAATTGGTTAAATTCATAGTTAAACAAGAGAAAAATAGAGTGATTGGAGAAAATTTGGTTGTGCTACCAGAGTGCTAGCGGTTAAATAACTTTGGCCAGGTTAGTGCCTCAGGCCCCATGTAGTCTCTTGTTATGAATAAAGGTTGCAACAGGTTAATGATTCTAAAGGATTTCTTCTAGAGATTAACCACTCACAATGAAAACTCCTGAAATTTTTAAATGTTATTATATCACAGGTGGTGTGGGTCTCCCTCAAGCTAACTTCGATAAGAAGTAGACATATTTAATGAAAAATGCGGTAAAACAGTTTATGAAGTTTATTTACATCATCCGCTCTTTATTCCATCTCTCCCTCTATATGTACAACAGATCTCTGATGCCTATGACATAACCCTGTAATAAAATAATACATAGAAATCACCTTTTTTTAAAATATCCTGTTGGATAAATTCAAATAATAGAATAACTCCAATGCCGAAATTATGCAATTCGTTGTAAGTCTGCATGCAGAGTGATAGAGATAAAGCGCTGATCGATCTGCGTGTATACTTACAACTATAAAATGAGACAATAGTATATTTAAATTCTTACCAATTTGTTATGATTTGCCAACCAAACTATGTAGATACTACATTTGTAGTAGATAAATCTTTAACCAAACATGATTTCCCAATGCAAATACTAAAAGACTTCTGACACCAAAGAACTTCCCACGAGAAAATGACAAATACCATGTGAAAGTGCATGTGAGATGTGCTGTGTTAATTGTCCCCCAGTAGGGAAAGAGAGCAGATTTCTAATGTACCTTTAGTAATAAAATTAACCCCTACTAACCTGAAATAACTTATAAATTAAATAAATATTCAAATGGAGTAAAACATCACACTACCACTTTAGAAGACCATCAAAGTTCACAAAAGTAAAGTCGCAAATGTGATCAGCAAGTTAATTTACTGTCACAAAGGTAAATGACTGAATGATGCATTGCATCTCAATGCAGATGATTCTTCCATTTTGTTATTGGATAATAAACATTTTCATTTTCTGATTGAAAAACAGCTGATGACCCCTCATTGGAACAAGCTTGATGATGAACTTTTTCCAGTGAGAGAGCATAAGCTATGTTTTATTTGGCCAAAATTGGAAAAATAATAAAATTTGAATGGTTGTTTTTGTAAATACTGCTGGCTGGGTATGGCCATTAAGTTAGGTTAGGGATTAACTCTCTGCAGTCTAATGTCAAAATATCGAAGTTTTCAGCAGCAAAAATTTCCCACAATGCAACTGAGAATTAATAAAAATTATATTTTGTTTGACTGAGCTCATTGAGCTCTGTCAAACAAGATATAACTTGTTAATTTTTAGCTTAACTTGACAAAGTCAAGATAAACTATTGCCATCACGTGTGCGGAAGTCTGTTAGTCTGTGAGTCTGTTCACATTTTCCTTTAACACAGGCTACACACAGTAGTTCTTATTTGATCGTCACAAAATTTCATATGCAGGTTTGGGGTCATGTCTAGATGAGAACGTCCCCTTTTGGTAGCGATTGGTCAACCGTGATGACTGCCCAAGCCCAAAACCCCAAAAACCTTTAGCACAGTCTATAGGTTGTATTTATGAAGGTATTTCATTGTAACTTGGTAGGATGCCTCTGTATAATATCTAGATGAGAACATATCCTTTTGGTCATGATCTGTCAACCGTGATGGCTGCCCGAAACCCAAAAACTTCTAGCACAGTCTGCAAGTCATATTTAATATGGAGGAATTTCATTGTAACTTGGTAGGATGACTCCTTATGATGTCTAGATGAATACTTCCCCATTTGGTCGCGATTTGTCAGCCGTGATGACTGCCCTAGCCCAAAACCCAAAAACTTTTAGCACAGTCTACAGGTCATATTTATAGAGGGATTTCATTGTAACTTGATAGGTTGACTCCATATAATGTCTAGATGAGAACGCCCCTTTTGGTCACGTTTGGTCAACTGTGACGGCTACAGGGGCCCAAAGCCCCAAAACCTTTAGCACAGTCTGTAGGTCATATTTATGAAGGGATTTCATTGTAACTTGGTAAGATGACTCCAGATAATATCTAGATGAGAACGTCCCCTCGTGGTCACGATCATTCAGCCGTGACAGCTGCCCAAGCCCAAAACCAGAAAACCTTTAGCACAGTCTACAGGTCGTATTTATGGAGGGATTTCATTGTAACTTGGTAGGTTGATTCCATATAATGTCTAGATGAGGATGCCCCCTTTTGGTCATGATTGGTCAACTGTGATGGCTACAGGGGGCCCGACGCCTGAAAAACCTTTAGCACAGTCTACAGGTCAAATTTATGAAGGGATTTCATTGTAACTTGGTAGGATGACTCCAGATAATGCCTAGATGAGAATGTCCTCTTTTGTTCACGATCATTCAACCATGACGGCTGCCTGAGTGCAAAACCCGAAAAGCTTTAGCACAGACTACAGGTCATATTTATGAAGGGATTTCATTAGCTCACCTGGCCTAAAAGACCATGTGAGGTTTTCTCACCATTTGGCGTGTGTCGACGTCCATTAGTTGTCGTCCGGCGTCCGTATACTTTTCACATTTTCATCTTCTCTGTAACCGCTGAGCCGGTGTGAACCAAACTTGGCAGGAATGGTCTAGGGGAGGTCCTCTACAAATGATCCTCATTTTGTTCCCGTCGGATGAAAAACATGGCTTCCAGAGGCATACTTTGATTCTGGTTGGTGGATTTTCAAAAATCTTTTCCTCTGAAACTGCCAGGCTAAATGTTTTGAAACTTCACATAAATGATGACAGGGATTCCCTCTACCAACGATCCTCATTTAATGTTGATTGGGTTACAAACATGGCCACAATTGCGGCTTATAGTTACTGTAGAAACCCTATGGGAAATCACATTTTCCTCTTCTTCTCTGGAAAAACTGAGGCGACTTGAAAACAAACCTGGCAGGGATAGTCTATGAGAGGTCCTCTACAAATGATCCTCGTTTTGTTCCCGTGGGTTGAAAAACATGGCCGCCAGAGGCATTCTTTGATTCTGATTGGTAGATTTTCAAAAATCTTCTCTGAAACTGCCTGGTGAAATGTTTTGATACTTCACATAAATGATGACTGGGACCCCCTCTACCAACTATCCTCATTTAATGTTGATCGGGATGCAAACATGGCCACAATTATGGCTTATAGTTACTATAGAAACCCTATGGGAAATCACATTTTCATCTTCTCTGGAACTACTGAGCCGACATGAACCACACCTGGCAGGGATAGTTTATGGGAGGTCCTCTATAAACGATCCTCATTTTGTTCTCGAGGGTTAAAAAACATGGCCGCCAGAGGCATTCTTGGATTTTCAAAAATTTTCTCCTTTGAAACTGCCGGGCCAAATGTTTTGATACTTCACAAAAGTAATGACTGGGACCCCCTCTACCAACGATCCTCATTTAATGTTGATTGAGATGTAAACATGGCCACAATTGCGGCTTATAGTTACTATACAAACCCTATGGGAAATCACATTTTCATCTTCTCTGAAACTACTCAGCTGACGTGAACCACACTTCACAGGAATGGTCTATGAGAGGATGGAAATATGTGGCCACCAGAGGCTATATTCTAATGCTTAACCCAATGCCCCTCCTGTCTGCACAAAAGGTCAGTACTGTCAGCAAAATACTTGTTTTTTGAGAATCTGGTAAGGGTTGGTTCCAGTTTTCTCCACTGAGGACTGGGAAAAAACTCAAAAATATTGTGTACACAGTACAAGTCAAATTAAACTGTAGCATAACTGCAAAAAAATAAGTAAACTGCTGCTCCTGCCCTGACAAGATCAGAATCTGACATTTTCTAGAAAGCTATCAGTGAGAGCTTTCCATAAAATGATGTTAGCTTCTAGTCTTATCAGTGTAGGAAGAGAAAAAAGAAAAAGATACATAATTAGCTCAACTTTGGCAAAGCCAAATTTGAGCTTATGCCATGGCCAGTCGTCCATCTGTCCATCAACAATTCAATATGACTCAGGGTAGAGGCCATATTTATGAACCGATCTTTACGAAACTTCTTGGGTACCTTTGTTATGACCGTGGGACGAGAACAAGTATTTTGGGGTCCGATCCGAAATTCAAGTTGGCCGCTGGTGGCCATTTTGTACAGACTTAGGTGAAATTTTTGCTCAGAACTTCCATTTGAAAGCGCTGATTTGAAAATTATTTTGTGTGAATGTTATGTACCATGGGATACATCACATATAATACAGGTTTTTTTCTCGTGCAAAAATTATGCAAATTAGATGAACTTTGATTTTTTCAGTGCTACTTACACACAGTAAGTATACATGTCAATGCGCCTCAGGCTAGAAGCTGTATTTATCAACCGATCTTCACAAAACTTCTTGGGTACCTCTGTTACCACCTTGGGACGAGAACGAGTGTTTCTGAGTGCGGTCCAAAATTCAAGATGGCTGCCAGTAGCCATTTTGTACCGAAATCCTTCTAATCAGATTTTGTACACAACTTCTATTCGGCTCAGGCTAGAGGCCGTATTTATGAACCAATCTTTACGAAACTTCTTGGGTGCCTTTGTTATCACTGTGGGATGAGAACGAGTGTTTTTGGTTGTGGTCCGAAATTCAAGACGGCCACCACAGCCATTTTGTACCAAAATGAGTGCAGTCAGTCTTTTGTACAGAACTTCTGTATGAAAGTTCTGATTTGAATAAATTTTTGTATGAATGTTCAGTAAAATGGAATACATCACATACAGTACAGGTTTTTTTCTCGTGCAGACATTAGGCAAATTAGATGAATTTTGATTTATTCAGTGCTACTTATACACTGTAAGTGCACATGTCAATACGGCTCAGGCTAGAGGCTGTATTTATCAACCGATCTTCACGAAACTTCTTGGGCACCTTTGTTATCTTGGGATGAGAACGAGTGTTTCTGAGTGCGGTCCAAAATTCAAGATGGCTGCCAGTGGCCGTTTTGTACCGAAATTAGGTCCAATCAGTTTTTTGTCACAACTTCTATACAGCTCGTATTTATGAACTGATCTTCATGAAACTTCTTGGGTACCTTTGTTTTCACCTTGGGACAGGAATGAGTGTGTTTTGGGGTTCCTTTGTTATCACTGTGCTATGAGAACAAATATTTTTGGGGTTCAGTCAGACCCACTCTGGGACTCAAAGATTTCTTTTCTAGTCTAGCATCTGACTGTCACCCACCTTCACAATACTTTACCTATACATTTGTTAAGGCTACGGTCAGTATTTACGTACAGACCGTTACAATACTTTATATGTACCTTTGTTATCAGGTCATTACCTAGATGTTTGTCATTGCTGTGTCACATACTATACATGTACATGTCTTGACAAGTTGAGCTACAGTGTCATTGACACTTTCATTTTTAGCTCAACTTTGGCGAAGCCAAATTTAAGCTTATGCTAGAGGCCATATTTATGAACCGATATTTATGAAACTTCTTGGGTACCTTTGTTATGACTGTGGGATGAGAACGAGTGTTTTTGGGTCCGATCCGAAATTCAAGTTGGCCGCTGGCGGCCATTTCGTACAGACTTAGGTGAAATCAGGTTTTTGCGCAGAACTTCGATATGAAAGTGCTGATTTGAATAATTTTTTGTATGAATGTTTAGTACCACGGGATACATCACATATAATACGGGTTTTTTTCTCGTACGTAAATTATGCAAATTAGACTAACTTTGATGTATTTAGTGTTACTTTCAGCACTGTAAGTACAAATGCCAATACGGCTCGGGCTAGAGGCCATATTTATAAACCGATCTTTACGAAACTTCTTGGGTACCTTTGGTATCACCGTGGGACGAGAACAAGTGTTTTTGGGTGCGGTCCGAAATTCAAGATGGCCGATGGCAGCCATTTTGTTCAAAATTAGGTGCAATCAGATTTTTGCACAGATCTTCCATATGAAAGCACTGATTTGAAAAATTTTGTGTGTGAATGTTTAGTACCATGGGATACATCACATATAATACGGGTTTTTTTCTCGTGCAGAAATGATGCAAATTAGATGAACTTTGATGATTTTTTCAGTGCTACTTACACACAGTAAGTACACATGTCAATACGGCTCGGGCTAGAGGCTGTATTTATCAACCGATCTTCACGAAACTTCTTGGGTAGCTCTGTTATCACCTTAGGACGAGAACGAGTGTTTCTGAGTACGGTCCAATATTCAAGATGGCTGCCAGTAGCCATTTTGTACCAAAATTCGGTCTAATCAGTTTTTTGTACACAACTTCTATACGGCTCAGGCTAGAGGCCGAATTTATGAACCGATTTTTACGAAACTTCTTGGGTACCTTTGTTTATCTCTGTGGGATGAGAACGAGTGTTTTTGGATGTGGTCCAAAATTCAAGATGGCCACCACAGCCATTTTGTACCAAAATTAGTGCAGTCAGTCTTTTGTACAGAACTTCTGTATGGAAGTTCTGATTTGAATAAATTTTTTATGAATGTTTAGTAAAATGGAATACATCACATATAGTACGGGTTTTTTTCTCGTGCAGAAATTGTGCAAATTAGATGAATTTTGATTTATTTAGTGCTACTTATACACTATAAGTGCACATGTCAATTCTGCTCAGGCTAGAGGCTGTATTTATCAACCGATCTTCACAAAACTTCTTGGGTACCTTTGTTATCACCTTGGGATGAGAACGAGTGTTTTTGAGTGCAGTCCAAAATTCAAGATGGCTGCCAGTGGCCATTTTGTACCGAATTAGGTCCAATCAGTTTTTTGTCACAACTTCTATACAGCTCGTATTTATGAACTAATCTTCACGAAACTTCTTGGATACCTCTGTTTTCACCTTGGGACAGGAATGAGTGTGTTTTGGGGTGCCTTTGTTATCACTGTGCTATGAGAACAAATATTTTGGGGTTCAGTCAGACCCACTCTGGGACTCAAAGATTTCTTTTCTAGTTTAGCATCTGACTGTCACCCACCTTTACAATACTTTAACTATACATTTGTTACAGGCTACGGTCAGTATTTATGTACAGACCGTTACAATACTTTATATGTACCTTTGTTATCAGGTCATTACCTAGATGTTTGTCATTGCTGTGTCACATACTATACATGTACATGTCTTGACAAGTTGAGCTACAGTGTCATTGACACTTTCATTTGTCTCAAAAACATAGGTTATGACCCCTCATTGGAACGAGCTCATCAAGCTCGTTCCAATGAGGGGTCATAACCTATGTTTTTGAGACAAAAAATGAAAAAAAATAGTTTTTCAGGAATTCTGTTTGCAAGTTTCGTCTGCTTTTCATGTTAGGTAAAGTGTTAAGGAATACTTTCGCATGATGAAAAATACAGTATATGGAGAGTGGATTGTAATTAAATCACCTGTGGAGTGGGGTTATCACCCAAAGTATCACTTTCAAATTCTCCACATATGGACAAAAAACACAATCTTTCAGGCAATGGACCTCCGACTTTAACCCGAGGGTCCATTGGCTGGAACTTTGCTTGTGCCTATTATGCTTTGCAACCAATTTGCAATTATAGCTTGGGTGGAATCTCCACTCTGTGGGTGATTTAGTGATAATACACTCTACACATACTGTAGGTCTTGGAAAGCCCTGTATTATATTCTGTTTATATGAATATTGACTAAAAATATAGTTTCTCATACTTTGGGCACATTCTTCACTTGAATCTCATGTGCCCAAATTAGGTGAATATAAAGGCCTGCATGTGACTTCTCATTGGAACGAGCTCATTCAGCTTGTTCCAACATGGGTCACATCATATGTTTTTAGCTCAACTTTGGCGAAGCCAAATTTGAGCTTTTGTAATGGCCCATCGTCCTCCTGTCCGTCTGTCTGTACGTCAACAATTGAATACGGCTTGGGTTAGAGGCCGTATTTATGTACCGATCTTTACGAAACTTCATGGGTACCTTTGCTATGACTGTGGGACGAGAACGAGTGTTTCTGGGTGCGGTCCGAAATTCAAGATGACTGCCAGCCGCCATTTTGTACCGACGATGCAGAAATCTGTTTTTTGTACAGAACTTCCACTTGAAAGCTCTAATTTGAATAATATTTTGTATGAATGTTTAGTACCATGAGATACATTACATATCATACGGGTTTTTTTCTCGTGCTTAAATTATGCAAATTAGACTAACTTTGATTTATTTAGTGTTACTTTCAGCACTGTCAGTGCAAATGCCAATACGGCTAGGGCTAGAGGCCGCATTTATGAACCGATCTTTACGAAACTTCTTGGGTACCTTTGTCAACACCGTGGGACGAGAACGAGTGTTCTTGGGTCAGGTCTGAAATTCAAGATGGCCGCTGGCAGCCATTTTGTTCAAAATTAGGGGCAATCAGATTTTTGCGCAGAACTTCCACATGAAAGCTCTGATTTGAATAAATTTTTGTATGAATGTTTTGTACCATGGGATACATCACTTATAATACAGGTTTTTTCTCGTGCATAAATTATGCAAATTAGACTAACTTAGATTTGTTCAGTGTTACTTTCAGCACTGTAAATGTAAATGCCAATTCGGCTCGGGCTAGAGGCTGAATTTATGAACTGATCTTCACGAAACTTCTGGGGTCCCTTTGTTATCACGGTGGGATGAGAACGAGTGTTTTGGGGTCCGGTTCGAAATTCAAGATGGCCACTGGCAGCCATTTTGTACTGAAATTAGGTGTAATCAGTTTTTTGTACAGAACTTCTTTATGAAAGTTCTGATTTGAATAAATTTTTGGACAAATGTTTAGTACCATGGGATAGATCACATATAATAAAGGGTTTTTTCTCATGCGTAAATTATGCAAATTGGACTAACTTTGATTTATTCAGTGTTACTTTCAGCACTGTAAGTGCAAATGCCAATGCGGCTCGGGCTAGAGGCCGTATTTATGAACCGATCTTCACAAAACTTCTTGGGAGCCTTTGTTATCACTATGCTATGAGAACAAATATTTTGGTGTTCAGTCAGACCCACTCTGGGACTCAAAGATTTCTTTTCTAGTTTAGCATCTGACTTTCACCCACCTTTATAATACTTTACCTATACATTTGTTTCAGGCTACGGTCAGTATTTATGTACAGACCGTTACAATACTTTATATGTACCTTTGTTATCAGGTCATTACCTATATGTTTGTCATTGCTGTGCCACATGCTATACATGTACATGTCTTAACAAGTTGAGCTACAGTGTCATTGACACTTTCATTTTTTTGTTGAAACAGAATTAAAAAATGTGTGCATTTTCAAGAAAATCTTCTTTGAAACTACAAGGTCAAATGGTTTGAAAACTTAGTGTGACTGATGACTGTAACCCCCTCTACCAACGATCCTCATTTTAATCTTCATCAGGTTGCAATTATGACTGCAATTGTGGCTTATAGTTACTATAGAAACCCTATGTGAAATCACATTTTTATCATCTTCACTGAAAGTACTGAGCCAATTTGAACCAGACTTGGCAGGCATTGTCTATGGGAGGTTCTCTACAACTGTTATTCATTTTATTCCTGTTGCGTGAAAAAACGTGGTTGCCTGAAGCATTCTTTGATTCTGATTAGTCAATTTTGAAAACTCTTCTCCTCTGAAACCACTGGGCGAAATGTTTTGATATTTTGCATGGTTGATAACTGGGACACCCTCCATGACATCCCTCATTTTAATTTTCATCGAATTGCAAACATGGCCACAATTGCGGTTTATAGTTACTATAGAAAAAAATCTATGCGAAATCACATTTTCATCTTCTCTCTGGAACTATTGAGCTGATGGACAAAACTTGGCAAGAATGGTCTATAGGAGGCCCTCTACAAACAATCCTCTTTTGTTCCTGTTGGTTGGAAAATATGGTCACCAGAGACATTCTATGATTCTGTTTGATGGATTCAAATGTTTTGAAACTTCACGTGATTGAAGACCGGGACACCTTCTACCAATGATCCTCATGTAATGTTGATGTAATGTTGCAAACATGGCCACAATTGCAGCTCATAGTTACCATGGAAAGCCTTTGGGAAATCACATTTTTATATGTAGTTCCAGGTGAGCGATTACAGGCTCTGTAGAGCCTCTAGTTGTAACTTGGTAGGATGACTCAGTATAATATCTAGATGAGGACGTCCCCTTTGGGTTGCGATCGATCAACCGTGAAGCCCAAAAGCCTTTAGCACAGTGTACAGGCCGTATTTATTAAGGGATTTCATTGTAACTTGATAGGATGACTCGTTTTGGAATAATTTCACTGTAAATTGGTAACTTTCATTGATATATATTAACTGAGAGGGCCACATACATTAACTGTGAAGGCCACATTAACCCACCCCTTAATTCTTTAGTACAGTCTACACCTCATATTATTTTTATTGAAAACATAGCATACAGGGAACAGAACTTAGCATATTCTCAATTATCACAATTCTTGTCTTATTTCATAATCCTTTCATAAACATTGAACATTATCCTTTTCATCAAACATAACACTAAGACAAGTTAAGCTACAGTGTCATTGACACTCATTTCATGCTTCATGGGCAATAGGGAGTGAATGATGAAAAATTTGAAATACTACCAGAGTGCTTGGAGTTAAAGGAATGTATTCAAAACATGTTTTTGAATGTTTGATACATTGTTTGATGTTGAAAAAGTATTTGTTCTGAACTTCTGATCATTATTCTATCAATGTTTAGTTCAGTCAATTTTTTTCAGATGTCAAGCTTCATGTGCTGCTGTGACGTCAGCAATTTCTTTAATGTTACAAAGAAATGGGAGACATCTAATGAAAAATGGACAGTATGACATTAAAATGTTGATAAAAGAATGCTTTCAGATTGCCAGCAAGTGTTTAGAAACAGATGATGAGGTTGGTGTAGTTATTTTGTGTAGACTAAATCACAGAATGTAATAGACTTGATGTTTGGACCAATGTTATAAGGATACATTTTTAATGGAAAACGTATGGAAATGAAGGTGAAAACAACTCCGCCTTTTTAAATATAAAGCAGAGATCAATTTCATTGGAAATTTTTTGCAATAGCCTGTGTTATTTTGATGAATTATTTATAGCTTCTGAGGACAGCAAAAAACAAAATTTGAAGTTAAAAATGTTATTCAACTTTCATAGGGTATGCAGGCAAAACTGGCTAGTGTTACAGAAAATCAGTTCCTCTAATGATGGAAAGAAATTTGAAATACACCAATAGTATATTTATCTGCCATTACCAGTGGTTCAGAGATGCTGGCACTCTGTTAGTCAGAATTCAGGCTAAACGCTCAACTCTGAACCCTCCACACCCCAAAAATTAATCCAAATCAATAAAAAAAACTAGACCGTTCTCCACAGATGGCTTCTACGCATGTGCAGAGCCAAGGAAGTGTCCTCATTTCCTGCCAAGAACCATTGTTTTTGTTGAGACTGGTATAAACAGTCTAGTTTCTTTTCAATCTACTCACAATTGTTTACAATTAGCTGTAACGTAAGTGCAGGCCCTACTTTGGAACTTAACTCAAGCCAATAACTTTTCCAAACGAGTTGGAAAAGTTGAAGAGTGCAAAAGCACTATAAAGAGATTGAAAAAGGGTCGAGCAAGACCGGTGCTCGACATTACAGGTCCTTTCTCTGCACACCTCTTGCATTTACCGAGCATATGCGCAACAACTGTGACGTCAATGCCTTTTTTTCCCGCCATCTTGCATGGTTGGATTTTTTGTGACTCGTGCTGATGATCTTGTTTCTTTGTGAACGACTTGATTAACTCACTACAATCACTGATACATGTGCATTCTAGGATTGTATCCTTTTCTCAAGCTTGAAATTATTCTGTGTCATTTATATTTATGCTAATTATGTCTCCCCTTCACCGAAGGGAGACATATTGTTTTACCCTGACTTCTTCTCCTCGTTCTTGTTCTTGTTGTTCTTCTCATACAACTGTGTCCGGGCCAGAACTTTTTTTCTTTTGACCTAAGCTTATGATATTTAGCATGTGGGTGTATCACCATGAGACGATGTGTTGTGTACCATCATGACTCACATATGATCTTGACCTTTGACCTCCAGGTCAAATTACTGATTTTTGGCAAGTAAGTTTGTCTGGGCCAGAACTTATTTACCTTTTCACCTCAGCTTATGATATTTGGCATGTGGGTGTATCACCATGAGACAATGTGTCGTGTACCAGACCCACATATGACATTGACCTTTGACCTCAAGGTCAAATTACTGATTTTTTGGCAAGTAAGCTTGTTCAGGCAAGAACTTCATTTACCTTTTCACCTTGGCTTATGATATTAGGTATGTGGGTGTTTCACCATGAGATTATGTGTTGCATTCTATCGTGACCCACATATGACCTTGACCTTTGACCTCAAGGTCAACTTTGATTATTTTTTTTTATCTTTTGACCTTGGCTTATGATGTTTGGCACGTGGGTGTATCACCATGAGACGATGTACCATCATGACCCACATATCACATTGACCTTTGACCTCAATGTCAAATTACTGATTTTTTGGCAAGTGAGCTTGTCTGGGCAAGAACTTATTTACTTTTTCACCTTGGCTTATGAGGGGTGTTGGGGGGGAGATTCAAGTTTGTTCAAGCCATGTCCCTAGGTCCATTATTTGGGCTCAATGTCGGGGCTTGAATTGTAACTTAGTTCGAAATGAGGACTTTTCTTAAAAATCTTCTTCTTCAGATCCAGCAGTCGGAATGTTTTGATATGTGGTGTGTAGCATCCTTGGGGGGGGGGGGGGGGGGGGGGGGGGGGGGGGGGGGGTTGTACTCAAGTTTGTTAAAGCCAAGTCCCTGGGTCCATATTTGGGATCCCTATGGGAGCCCGAATTATAACTTAGTCAATATGAAGAATTTTTCTTTAAAAATCTTTTTCAGATTCAGCAGTCGGAATGTTTTGATATTTGGCATACAGCAACCTTAGAGGGGTGAGATTCATGTTTGTTCAAGCCAAGTCCCTTGGTTCATATTTGGGCTCACTATGGGAGCCTGAATGACAACTTAGTTCAAAATGAGGAATTTTCTTTGAAAATCTTCTTCAGATCCAGCAGATGAATGCTTTTGATATTTTTTATGCAGCATCCTTGGGGGGTAAGATTCAAGTTTGTTCAAGCCATGTCCCTAGGTCCATATTGGGCTCACTGTGGGAGCTCGAATTGTAACTTAGTTCAAAATGAGGAATTTTCTTTAAAAGTCTTCTTATTCAGATCCAGCAGTTGGAATGTTTTGATATTTGGTGTGCAGCATCCTTAGAGGGGGAGGGGTAAGATTCAAGTTTGGTAAATCCAAGTCCCTGGGTTCATATATGGGCTCCCTGTGGGAGCCCAAATTATAACTTAGTTCAATATGAGGAATATTCTTTAAAAGTCAATTTTTTAGATCCACAGGTCAGAATCTTTGGATATTTGGTATAAGCTTTTCTTAGGAGTAGCAGATGCAACTTGTTGAAATCAATTCTCTGGGTTGATATTTAGGCTACCATGTCAGGTGAGCGCCCTCAGGCCCCCTGAGCCTCTTGTTTTTTAATCTTTTGACCTAGGCATATGATTTTTGGAATGTGAGTGTATCACCAAAAGACGATGTGTCACGTACCATCATCACCTACATATGACCTTGACCTTTGACCTCAAGGCCAGTTATCTTCTTGGAGCTGGAGTACACTGACCTTCAGTGAGTAATTGACATACTCTAGATCATACAAGGCTCAAACACCTATCATAGTGGTGACCTTTCATTTTTGAATTTTTGGCAAGTTAGCTTGTTGGGGCAAGAACTTTTTTTTCATCATTTCACCTAGGCTTATAATATTAGGCCGGTGGGTGTATCAACATAAGACAACATGTACTGTTGTGATGACAGATGACCTTGATCTTTAACATCAAGGTCAAATTATTGAATTGTTCAGCTGGGTTTATGATATTTGGCATATGAATGCAACAGCCAGGCTGATGTGTCACATTCTCTCTTGAACTTCCATGATCTTGACATTTGACCTTTAGTTTGATCTTTGTTAGTCGTAAGTTGGAAGCATAGAACTAATGGAAGGGGAGACATGTGTTTTAGTACACTAAAACAGTTCCCTCTAGTTTTAGCTTGTATTATCTCTGTGTGTCTTGCCTTGCGTGAAAACATGACCCGCGTTGATCGGTTTTCCGCCAGTGAGAAGCTTAGTTCTTTGGATTATTTTGGGGAATTTTTCCCTCAAAAAACTCTTCTCACCCCGTTTTGGACAATGCCGAAAACACTTCCTTGTCCTTCTTGTATGCAGGTGAAACATGTCGATGATGTTCACAGTACTTGTGTTACCTGCAACAATTGTTCTCAGGCCCATCCTTGTGGTGTTTGGTCTTCCAGGTTCTGGGCTTTCGTTAACAAGGCGGTTCTAACCAAAGCTAGAATCCCTTGTTCTCGGGGCAAAGGTAGCCTTGCCTCTTCAGATATTTTTGAGAGTGCATGTGGTGACTGCCATGCAGGATGTTGGGCAGCCTTTTTCGGTAGCAGATTCGTCTGCAGCTGTTGGTGGTGCTGGTGATGGGACACCTGAATTGGGAACTACAGTCTCCCTTGTGTTACCCCAGGACCATTTAGAAAATCTTCAATTGGCATCATGTACTGTACAGCTGGCTCAGGTGCAATGAACTGAAATTCAAAATTTATCTGATGGGATGAACTTGAAGGGGATGAAGTTGATCCATGATTGGCTTGTGATAGTTGTGAGTTGTTGGGACCGACGACTTCAACACAGTATTGAGTAACTTTCGAAGTAACATGTATTACAACTATCCAAATTATGCAATGCAACTTTGTGAGTAAAGCATCATGCATGTCTGGTCACAGTGTTGAACTGCATTCATATGATATATCATGGTCCAACTGCCTTCAATGTCCAAAAAAAATTAGGAGAGCCATTGCCTCTGCTAAATCATTTCAGGAGAGCAATTTTTAGCCCCCCTAAATTTTTCAGAATGCCAGGTCTGCCTTAGCCTTCCCTGACTTCAACTCGGTGACGTCGGAAGGGGCTGCTGACCGACCCCTTGCTGTGGCCTCTCCGCCGTTGAGCACAGCAGTTTTATCCCTGCAGGGGTCTGCAGAGATGTCTGGTAGTGTAGAAGTGGGCTATCGGCCTCAGCCTTCCCTTACTTCAACTCGGCGAAGTCGGTTGGGGATGCCGACTGAACCCTCTGCTGTGGCCTCTCAGCCATTGAGCACAGCAGTTTTATTCCTGCAGGGGTCTGCAGAGATGTCTGGAAGTGTAGACGTGGGGTATTGGCCTCAGCCTTCCCTGACTTCAACTCGGCAAAGTCGGAAGGGGCTGCCGGCCGAACCTCTGCTGTGGTCTCTCAGCTGTCGAGCACCACAGTTTTCTCATTGGATTCGGATATTCACGGTGGGGCCACCATGAACTCTGTGGCGTTTCCGTCCACGCACTCTGGTCCCATGGTTAGTTTAGCAGGACCAACGCCTTTGTGCAGCCTGGACCTTCTGTCCCACAGAGGTCTGCAGTGACTCTCCCCACTCTGTAGATCCTCGGGTATGATGTCATACCCCTATACACATCTGCCTTCAGATGTTTCAGCTGCCACCTGTCGCCCCATGTTGGGTATATTTGAGGATCGTGACCCTTCGCTGGTTAAAAGGGTCAGGATTGAAGCCACTTTGCCAGTTCGTTCCCACATCAAACCGGCTGACATGGGCCGTGAGCCTAGGGAGGCCCTCTCCTTGCTCACTCAGGTTCTTTCCAAAGAGCCTTCCCATTGCTTCCAGTGAGTCTACTAGTGGTTTCCAAGCATCACCCCTGCAGCACCACCTCCCCGGATCAGAAGCCAGCCACTTTCTGATCGCTCAGCTTTACCTACACCATGAGAGGCATCGGCTGGTTTGCCCATGATGGGTTATGTGTCTTCCGACTCAGAGGATGAGTCCAACATACCTGACGTCGAGAGCCAACAGTCTTCTGACTTGGGGGCAGCTCTTGTGTTTGGGTTCCTTCCAAATCTCGAACCGTCAAAGCAGCCGACAGTGTCACCCAGGCCGCAATCATCGGTCGCATGCCTACAGCCTGTGGAGCAACCTGCCTTCGACCATGCCAGGTGGTACAGGTGGTTGAAGCGTTTTCAGCTTCGGACTCTAAGCTGAGTTCCAAGGCTATGAAGACTTCATTCTTCACCAGGGTTAACACTTTTTTGCCTCCAGTGCATTATCGTTCCTACGATTCTGCCAATCCGTCAGTCTGCCAGACTTTGACGGTCTTGGATCAGGACTCCACCTCCCTCGGGCTTTCCAAGCCCAAGTCGGCCGTTATTCCTATGGTGACTCTGGAGTCCCTGTTGGGCTTATCGAGAGAGATGTTGGACATGCTTTCTCTCGGATCACGTCGTCTCTACTTTAGCTGATTATCTGCCTATAGATAAGTTTGACGACATACAGGCTCCTTTGTGTGTGCTTTCCAAGGCGATCATGCACATGCATGCCTGTAAACGGGCTAACTTGGAATTAGTTCACAGGGACGCTGTGTTGGACTCATGCCGTTCCCTTCCTGAAGGGCAGCGCGCTGCTTCTTCGGCGGGTCTGCAACTATTCCATGGTTCCGTGGCGATGGTCCGGGAGGACGTCCTACGTCATTCCATAGATCAGCTGCGGCTTCGTCAGCTTGATCAGCCTTCTGTTGGAGGCAGGGGCCGTCCAAAGCCTAACAAGCGCCCCTCTGCTTCCTCTGCGAAGCCAAGGGCTGATCCTCCTGCCGCCGCTTCTACTTACTCATGGGGTAAGGGTAGGCGTCGGCAGTAGTCACCTCGATTTGTCCCAGGTTGAGGCATCCAATTCTGTCGAGAGTGCCTCTTCCAACACAAGTTCCTTTAGACGTTACACGTTGGGAACTTTTGATCATGGAGATAGGCAATATCCTGTCAAAGGGGGCGATCGAGGTCATCAAGAACATTCATTCAGTGGGATTTTATTCCCACATATTCTTGGTGCCGAAGAAGGATGGCCTACTCTGACCGGTTATCGATCTGAGTATTCTGAACCAGTCTATCATTGCTCCTAAGTTCAGCATGGAGACTTTCAGGTCGGTTCACCGCTCCATTCACCAGGGAGTTTTCGCTTCCAGCATCGGCCTGTGAGACGCTTACTTTCACGATCCGATTCATCAGACATCGCGAAAGTATCTCAGGTCCGCTTTTCTGGGGCGAGTTTACCAGTTCAAGGCCATGCCCTTTGGCCTCAACCTGGCTCCTTGGGCCTTCACCCGAATGATATCACATGTGTTAGCCTTACATCGCACACAGTCCAGGGTGACTATTTTGGCATATCTAGACGATATCCTCCAGAGACATTCCAATGCTGCCTTTGTGGAGTCAGATGTCGACATACTGTTGAGCCTGCTCATGTCGCTAGGGTTCAGAGTCAACGAGGAGAAGTCGGACCTGGTCCCTTCTCATTCGTTTTGTCATCTGGGGATGGTCTTCCGTGGTGGTTCCCTGGGCAAGGGCTGTGATTCTCTTAGCTTTTGCTCCGAATCTGTCCCAGTCCACGTCCGCCACAGCTCGGAGTCTTCTCCGGCTGCTCGGTCTCTGTGGTTCGGTGACGGATCTCATTCCTCTAGGTCAGCTGCAGGTCAGACCTCCCCAACACTTTCTGCTCAGTCGTTGAAGGCCGAATGTTGATCCTCTGGATCTGGTGCTTCAGTTACCGGAATCCCTTCATCGTCACCTTCTCCCCTGGACTGATGTTCAGTGGATTATGCAGAGAGTTCCGTTGGACTTACCCACGTACGATCGTGTTCTGACGGCAGTCACCAGCGATCTCGGATGGGGTGAGACGTTGGATCCTCTAGGTCTTTTCCTTCATGGGGCATGGGACCAGGATCAAGCAGCTCTTCACATCAACCAGAAGGAACTTCTTGCTCTTCTTCTGAGTTTCTGGCAGTGGATCCCCCACCTTTCGAATCGCCAGGTCCTTCTGTTGTCCGACAATTCGACAGTGGTTGCTTAAATTCGGAACCAGGGTGGCACGCACTCTGTTCCCATGTACGCATTGGCTCGGGATCTTCTACTGCTCGCTCAGGATGTCTGTGGTGGTTCGTACCTTTCCCGGTAGTCTGAATGTCCTAGCCGACTCCCTGTCCCGACGGGGCAGGGTCATTTCCACCAAATGGATGCTCCACAGGGCGGCCTTACAGTCGCTTTGCGATCTCTGGGGTCATCCCCACATCGATCTCTTTGCGACTCATTGGAACCATCAGGTGGACACTTTCGTGTCCCCATGTCCAGATCCTCGGGCTTTCGCCGTGGACGCTCTGTCACTCGATTGGAATGGTCTTGTCGGCTACGCCTTCCCACCGGATCCGATTCTGCCTCAGGTTCTAACCAAGTCACGAACCTGCATAATTTTGGTCGCCCCCCTGTCGCCTCAGTGGGTGTGGATCAATCGGCTCCGCACTCCGTTGGTTGCTGTTCCGGCATGTCTCCCTCTACATCATGACCTTCTTTGCCAAGGTCACCCGAGGAGGTTTCACGTCGACCTGACTTCATATTGCCTTCATGCATATTTTTTGTCAGGTCCTGTCTCCTCCGTAGAGGTTTTTTCGAGACGATAAGTGGAGTGCAATTCTTCTTCAAGAAGGCACTCCACTGGTTTAGCCTATGCGGCTAAGTGGAAGGTCTTCTGTCAATGGTGTGCTGATCATTCTGTTGATTCTGCCAATCCAACTTCTCAGATTGTGGAGTTTTCTGGTATATCTGTTTGATTCTCGGGGTCTCCAGTCTGTTGCCATCAAAGTGTACAGGTCCATGCTTTCGGAGACCTTTTCGTATGTAGGACAGCGTCATATCGGCACTAATCCATACATTTCCAAGCTTGTTCGGCACTTTTTCTTGAAAAGCCCTAGGACAGCTTATCCCACGATGGAATCTTTCTTGGGTGCTGCTTTGCTTGTGGAGGGTGGGGGGGTGGGGGGGGGGGGCACCATTTGAACCTTTATCCCAGGTGGATATGCATTTCCTCACATACAAGACGGCTTTTTTCATGGTTTTTGCCTCAGCCAGACAGGTTAATGAGCTTCACGCCCTCTCGGTTGACCCGACCTTTTTCATGAGCTCTCCCAACAGTGTTAACGTCTACCACTGATTGCTCCTTTCTGGCCAAGAATCAGATACCAGAAACTACTCCACCTCCGTCTAGCAACTGACGATTGTTTTACCAATCGTATTTCTGCCCATGAGGGCCGTGCATTGTCTACCTCTTGGGCTTATGCCAACTCCATCAAGTTGTTGGATGTTATGCAGGTAGCCTACTGGAGAAATGCTTCTACTTTCTCCACCTTCTATCTGCGTCAGTTGCAGGAGCAGTCTGAGGACCTTTTTGCTTTGGGTACTCTTTCTTCTGCTCGGGCTGTTGTCTTTATCAGGGCTCTTCCTTCTTCTGAGGGTAACCACCCTTTGCTCTGTCCAGTTCATGCAATTCGCATTTATCTCAATCGGACGCAGTTCATTAGGAAAGGCAGAAAACGATTTTTTCTGTCTCTTATTCCTGGTCGACAGAAAATCTCTTCTCAATCCATTTCTCGATGGATTTGTCTTGCTATTCGCACGGCTTCCGCTCGTTTAGCGGCGGACGATTGTATTACCAATCATATTTCTGCCCACAAGGTGCATGCATTGTCTACCTCTTGGGCTTATGCTTGTCGGATGTTATGTAGGCATCCTACTGGAGAAATGCTACTTTCTCCACCTATCTGCGTCAGTTGCAGGAGCAATCAGAGGACCTTTTTACTATGGGCCCTCTTCCTTTCAGGCTGTTGTCTACCCTAGCCATTAGGCTTCTTACAAGGTCAGTTCCAGTTCTGTGCTGTTACTGCCCTTTCTGTCTGTGCGTCGCACAGAACCATACTCCTCATCTCTCATTGTCTTTTACTAATGATTGTGATGCTATGGTTTGATAGGCCTAGGGACCTCTTCCTCTGTCCACGGTTCCAGTGCAGTTGGGTTATGTAGGGGTTGGTTATGTGATTCCCTCCATCCTATTGTCTATTCAGCCTGTAGTAAACAATTGTAAGGTAGGTTCATAAGAAATTTAAATTTTATAGTAAATTTCCTTCTTATTATACATACCACAATTGTTTACATGGAGGCCCTCCCACCTTCTTATTCGGATAAGAATCCTTCCTCCCCACTGATTACATAACTCCAATGTTGGCGGATTCAAAAGAATGATTCATTAGTTACTGCATGCACTCTGGTTCCCAGAAGTCGTGAATTTGTACTAAGAGATGAGCGTCCCCTGCTGGGTGTGCGTCAGTGGCTCTCTACCCAGTTTTGGCTTATTTTTTCTTGGTGCTTTTGCACTACTTTTCTTTCCCAAATCGCTTGGGAAAGATCAGAATAGAGAGTATATTTTCTGAGTTAGGGTCTTCCACTGTAGTGCAAGCCTGTAGTAAACAATTGTGGTAGGTATAATAAAAAAGAAAATTTACTATAAAATGTAAATTGCTGCCTCCATC
Organism: Pictodentalium vernedei; assembly: GCA_031216915.1. Classification (NCBI taxonomy): domain Eukaryota; kingdom Metazoa; phylum Mollusca; class Scaphopoda; order Dentaliida; family Dentaliidae; genus Pictodentalium; species Pictodentalium vernedei. The sequence continues at coordinate 516,443,321 of CM062296.1, read as the reverse complement.
ATGGTTTTGTGTATACGAATCTGCCTGTCCACCAGTCTTCCAAGGGTTAACTACTGTTGACTAGGATTTTTCTTCCTGCGGGTTAGTTAAGCCTAAGTTCTCCAGATATCGGTAGTTGAATCTATGGTGGGCCTGTCCCGAGAGATACTGGGCATGTTGTCTCTCGTGGACCACATCTTAGCTGCCCTGGCTTCCTATCTCCTGCCAGGGGAGTTTGATGATGCTCAGGTGCCTTTGCGTGTTTTGTCTCAGGCGCTTATGAACCAGATCCACTAGCCTTTGCGGTGGACTCTCTGTCTCTGGAATGGACAGGTTGGATCGGCTATGCCTTCCCTCCTGCACCAATTCTTTCTCAGGTGTTGTTGAAGATTCGTGCTTGCAGTTGCAGGGTCATTCTGATCGCTCCTCTGACTCCACAGAAACTGTGGATTAATAAGCTGCGGCCTCTTAGCAAATCGGCCAATTCATCTATCTCTATGCCGCGATCTTCTTTCCCAGGGCCAGCCCAGGAAGTATCACAACAACCTGGTGAGCCTGTCCCTTCACGCCTGTCTTTTATCAGATCCTGTCTCCGACATAGAGGTTTTTCAAGATGAACAGTGGAATGCATTTCTGCATCACGGCGATATTCCACTGGCATGACTTATGCTGCTAAGTGGAAAGTTTTCTGGAATTTCACGCGAACGCTTGTACCGTTCGCGTGTTGGTTACGCAAAATGTAAAACATGCGAACGGTTGATCGGTTAACGAAAATCGGGCCGCTACATTGAGCAATGCACCTATGTCCCTTTCTGACAAGCAAAATGTTCTTGGAAGTGTTTACATGTACTGTAGACGGAACGGAAATTTTACCTTTCGATGAAAATTGAAATGCAGTTTCTTGGAAATGAATTGTAAAAAAAGAGTAGAATAAGGGAGATAACTACTCTTATCATTCTGACTGAAAATTGAAATGCAGTTTCTTGGAAATGAATTGTAAAAAAAGAGTAGAATAAGGGAGATAACTACTCTTATCATTCTGACTTGTCCATGTTTAACTTTCAAACGAGTACAGTCACTAGACCCATTTTGTCATCTGCTTCAGGGGCACTCGATTTCACTGAAATCGAGCAATACCTATCGGCTTCAAAACGGAAAGTATATTTTTATAATTTCATGGTTACAAATTAAATTGGTTTAACTTTTATATAATTTGAACCCCCCTCGTGACCCACGCCTACACTCCCAGGAAGCCTAACACCCGAACAAAATTATATTTGAAACACTATTTTCATCGATTTTAACTGGTGACAAAAAGTTCAAAAAGTTGCAAAATGGTTAGCCAAGAATTTTTGCGAAACCGAATGATCGGTTAGCCAAACCGAAATCACGGGAACGGTCAATTGGTTAAGGTAATTTTTGAAATTTTTCGCCCCCCCCCCCCACACACACACACTTTGAGCTAGCAACGCCACTGTATATCCCTGGCTGAATTTAGTCGAAAAGCTTCATGTGGCAAAGGTCTAAGCTTGCATAGTAAAAATCGAGTTCTTCGGGCAGTTTTCAGAATGTCTTTACCCCGAGCTTGCTTTCAGATAACATTCAGACAGACAGACAGACAGACAGACAGACTTTCACCTTTTTTATATAGATTATAGATTATTGGAGAGTGTGGCTTTTGGCTCTCTCTAATAATTTGTAACAAAACTAATTTTAATGAACAAATACTTAATTCCAACAATATTCTACCACTCAACCAGTTATGCAATGTTCTGAATTTCCTCATACAAAACCAGCCCAATTTTGTATTACTGTCTACTGAAAGCATGTCAAATTCTAGTCCAAGAAAGCTAAATATTTGTGCTGGTTAAAATTATGGAAGTTCTTTGTGTGTCAGTTACAGAAAGGTAAGAAAAGTAAAAACAGGATGTCGTAAATGAAAGATTCATGACAGAGTAGCTGTAGATAGTTTTTACCCCCCACACACTCAGAATCTTTAAGCATAATGGAGAGTCTGTCAGTGTGTGTGTGAGGGTGTGTGTGCATTTGAAATCCCCCCCCCCCCCACCACACACACACACACAGAGGTCATTAAGCATGATGGAAAGTCTATCAGTGTGTGTGTGTGTGTACACATGTATATACATATGTAAATCAGTGTCTTTATATTTTACTGTTTTATAGTTTTGAGGGATATACTCCCATCCCCTCCCCCACACCCACCCTCCCACCCACCCAAAATGTAAATGTTTATTTCTGTAAAACAAGAACCATACAACTGAAATTTGGGCGGGTTCCGCTTTTTTTTACCTTTTTAGAAAACTGCCCAAAAAATGGAAAAAAAATACAGCTGGGCTGAATTTCACTGGTTCAAAATTGGTGAGGGTGTTTAGCTATAACTCTTCCCTACTCCGGAGTACATTGCTATGTGAATGGAATATGCCCACCACACTGTTTATTTGGGGAAACAGCTTCAAGAAACTGGAATGTAATTCTAGATTTATATTATATTAGAGATGTTTATTTGAAATTTAAAACATTAGACATCGAAATTACGAAGCAAACAAACTGCTAGTCTCATCACCATTAAGGCACAGCAGTACCAAAGTTGGGAACAGTGACACAATGATGTTAACAGTGACTGTCGCCAGTGTCGGGTTGTTTTAATGGTAAAAAAAATTCTGCCCTTCTCTCAGGCTTTACTCAGCCACGCTTCACCTTTACGTGATTTGCTCCGTGTCTAATCAATTCATCAAAGTGTATCTACTTAATTAAAAAAAATCAGCTGGTAGAACTTTGAATTCCCAGTTTTTCTGGAAACAAACTTCGTTTTTCAAATTGCATAGTAACGCATACTACCCATACACCACAGGTACTACTATTGATAAGTATAGATGCTAGAAGTACTGTGGGTTCATAAGCTTTACTCTAAATTGTTGTTATTGCCCAAATGAGTGTTTTTAGAAATAATAATCACCACAAAATCCCACAACATTGACAACTGGTGGATGTGGATAGCTCCTCCCTAGATTGAACCCCTAACCGCCACCCCCAAGCCCTACCCCACCCTACCAAACGCATACACTCTCATTTTTTCTTTACAGTATTTCAAGACAATTTGAGAACAGTGGGTGATATGATAAAACAGTGGGCCTGTGTGTGTGAATGGTGGGAGGTTAAGGTTGAGTATTACGAGTGTGGGGGTGGGGGTGCTGTAGGAAACCATATACGGGACAGCATAAGGTCTTGCAAAGTTTCAGTCAGTGAGTCTCTAGGTGAAACCTGGAAGTCCACTGCCTGAAATTTGACTTGTTGGCTTTTTTTAGTTTGACAAGCAGCTCTATAAACGCAAAGTGTCTGTCTGTCTGTCTGTCCATCTGTGACACTTCACAGGCCTATAACTTTCTATCAATTGATCCAATTTTGATGAAACTTACCTGGAACATTGATCCCCCTAGGGCATTTGAGATGTCAAGTTTTGAGGTCATGGGGTCAAGGGTCATGGCCGTAAGTGGCCATTTTGTTTTCCTATGTAATTCCAGCAAAAACAGTGGTTTCCAGACGTTATCTCGAGTTTCACTTAACTGATCTCGATGAAGTTCACAGGTATTAAGCGATGTACCCAGGGGAAGGTCCCTATTGATTTTGGGGGCGCTTCATCAAAATTCCTGCCCTTGGCGGCCATTTTGTTGTCCAATTTCGCGCACAAATGGAGGTTTCCGACCAATAACTTGAGTTTGACTTTACTGATCTGATTGAAGTTCACAGGTATTAAGCGATGTACCCAAGGGAAGGTCCCTATTGATTTTGGGGGCGATTCTTCAAAATTCCTGCCCTTGCCGGCCATTTTGTTGTCCAATTTCGCTTGCAAATGGAGGTTTCCGACCAATATCTTGAGTTTGACTTTACCAGTCTGCTTGAAGTTCACAGGTATTAAGCGTTCTACCTAAGGCAAGGTCCCTATTGATTTTGGGGGGAATTCGTCAAAATTACTGCCCTTGGCGGCCATTTTGTTGTCCAATTTTCGTGTGCAAATGAAGGTTTCTGACCCATATCTTGAGTTTGACTTTACCGATCTGCTTTAAGTTCATGCGTATTAAGCAATGTACCCAAGGGAAGGTCTCTATTGATTTTGGGGGTGATTTGTCAAAATTCCTGCCCTTGGCGGCCATTTTGTTGTCAATTACGCATGCAAATGTAGGTTTCCGACCAATATCATGACTTTGACTTTATCGATCTGCTTGAAGTTCACAGGTATTAAGCGTTGTACCCAAGGGAAGGTAAATGCACAGAGTTTACCCATGTCACCATCTACGCTATACCCCTGCAGTACTTGTTGGGCATCGCAGCTGTGGACTGCATCACACTTCTGATAGCCACCCTTGGCATTGCACTTATTTCTTCTACATTTGTTGGTCATAGGTATGCCCACATTAGGTGGTACACCCCGTGGGGGTACGCAGCGGACGACAGTCCAGCTCTTGTTTTTTTTGCTTAAAATTTTCTTACAAACCGTCTAAGGAAGATGTTTGTTATTTTTGTTTCCGTACAAACTGTTCTTGAACCGAACGTGATCATCTACGTCTACAGATGTGAACATTTGAATTAATCCGCCCAGGCATGTTGTTTTGTTTTGCCACCATGCTCAATAAAAAAAAAATCATTTTGAAATATGAAAAGTTGTATTATTTGATTTTTTATTTTTGTTTATTCCCTCCCATTGGGAACCCCTGGAAATGAAGCAGTACTTATTTGAGGAGATAAACAAGTTCTCTGTTTGACTAGGAAAATAGGACTTGCAGCGCTTAATAATGTTCTGATCGGGGTGTATAATAAGATACATAATTATGACTAACTCTCTATTCACGTTTTCTTAAGTTTGGTATCAAATCAAGCCATGACTGCTATTAGCAGCCATGACTTGATTTCATACCAAACTCCAGAAAATGCGATGCATATTGTAAACATAAGTGGAAATGTTAATCATTTATTTTGTGATCTGACCAGCAACATTCAGCTGGTGTTTGCCGATTTTGTTTTAGAGAGAATCACACCAGATTCGCAAGATAAGACAAATTTTAGGCCCTGGACTTGGTTACTAATGCCTGAAGTGGAACTATAAAATGGGCAGCAAAGATGTACAGTTAAAACTAGAAGTCCTGTCATGAATTGCGTGCAAATGTGTTGATCTGCATGCTTTTCTTTTGTAATATGGTTATCAAATTCTGTACATAATTATAGCCTTAGCACAAGCCGTATTTCAGCCAGTGGACCTCTGTGTAACCTGAAGGTCCATTGGCTGAAAGTGCTTGTGCTTGCTATGGATAAATAGGAGACTCTACAGTGGTTTGGTTGCCATTCGATAAGGAAATTGCACGAAATTCCAACATGCAATTAAGGCTAGATAAGCACCCAGTTCATGACAGGACTTGTACTTTGAACTGTAAACAATTGGCTGAACTTGACCTTACACCTTTGTTGTACTTTCAATGAACCATACATGTAGCTGCAAAAAAAGTACTTAAACACCAATAAATAAATAAATCAATTCCCAATTTCCCACTCCTTATTTCCCCACCATTGCTGCAAGATACATGTATAGTAGAGTACTCATACCCCTCCTGCACATCCCTGCATACTGGACGCAAAATTTCAAGTGGCAAATTTTCCCCATAATGCATCTTTGAATTGAACCAATTTGATCTTGTTTGACAGCTCATTAAGGTATGTCAAACAACGTTGAATTGCTTCACTTTCTAAATACATCATGGGAAAAACTAGTGATAAGATGATTAATCAGTATACTATTAGACGTAGGCTGATATATGGACATCAGTTCAGAAGGGTTGGTATACATTAGCCAATGCCATTTGTAAAAACGAAAAGTTTAACATTTTCATATCGCTACGCCTCGAATTTTTGAGCTTACAGAAATTCTCATGCGAGTTCAGCAGGGCTATAATATGAATCAAATCGAGTGGGCTTTTGAATTACATTTTGTTGTTTTCATGTTGCAGTTGTTGTCATAAACTTTTACCACCTGAAAACGTGTGTTATATATAAATTTACATTTACCATCACTTGATGCAAACTGTGTTTGAACAGTCTTTCAGCTTTTCATTAAGCCAGTTGACAAGCTTGTAACACAAACACACCATTTAAGCATGTTACGTTGCAATGTGTTTTTCTCCTGCAGGAGTCAACCAAATGATCAATGTCAGTGATTCATGTTCAACCAATGAGAATGTACAAACATATGGTTCAACGTCGAGCGAGGTCAGTAGCTGGATGGGTGACCATTTCAGCGACTAATTCGCGCTCCCGCGTTGTGTCCTTGGGCAAGGCACTTAACCCCAATTGCCCACATGGGGGCACGATAACGCTGTGTTCTAAGGCATACTGCACGTTGATGGTGCTCCTGTCTTCATCCACTCTACATGTAACACTCCAGGTGCCGCGGTGCAGAGTTCAGCATTACAGTGTTGGAGAGCTGACAGCTGCTTGTATTTGCTCGGTGGTTCTCTCCGGGTGCTCCAGCTTCCTTCACCCGTAAAACTGTCACCGACACAAAATGACCCTGGCTGTTAATGTGTCATTGAACCTCAATAAATGGTTGTCAGATTGATGTTATATTCGCCAGAGGAGATAATCCAAATGACAAAACCATTTCTTCTAACAGTGCAAAGTCTCATTTACACTGTCGCACTTAACAACTGAGGTCACTTTGAAATTTATACAAACAATTATTAATGATTTTCATTAATTTTAAATACTTAATTCTCATCATCCAACAGAACTTAACAAGTGCCAAACATAAGCCCAAGTGGCAATGACAAGTTAACGTCGAACATGTATAGGGCTAATACGTTGTCTGACTGACAGCAATAGTCAGCCATTTGCAGCCATACAGTTTCCAAATCAAATCTACCCAAAGGCAAAAATAAGCTTGTGTGTGTGTGTGCTGGAGTGGAGTGCCTACTACATGTATCTGCCAACAATTTATAGCTTAGGGGTGATCAATTCTCAAATTAGCCATTGAAAGAAATACGGTAAACTTGTATGTGTGTGGGAGGGCAAGGGGATGAGTGGAGGAGGTAGACTTCACAACATTGCTGTATTGCCTTACATTAAATGCCATGTTTCAGAATTTAATTAATTGCCTACACTTAACTTCATCTCCATGTTGTGTCACAATTAGCCATTGTGCACAAACACATGACATTAAACACCAACTAATAAATAGTTGAATCTCAAAATATCCAATCCTTCGATTTTAGCGTGCGCTGGCACACGCAGTTCGCAGGTGAATGCCGATAGTAGCGTGTTATGTTCGGCGCATGCTGCCGTTCAGAAAGTAGCGCTTGCAAATAAAAGATTCCCAGTCGCAGTTGGGAATGGTTAACATTTCATTTAATCAGTCACTTATCAGTTCCAATTTGTGTGCTGCCTCTGTCAGCATCCTTTGAAGATGAACGTATGCATACAGACAGTCGGGACATAATCACATTGTTCACAGACATAAAAGAGAATAAGACACTGTGTTTTCCAATATCATTGAACTGCGTGCAGTAAACTGCAATATGCATGGTCTTTGTGTGACATCACTCATGATCACCCTAGCCAATCCTATTTATTGTTTTAATCACAGACTTCTCTGCCGATTTCATTTATTAATTTACTCATGGCCGTTCAGTGACCCATTTCATGCTGGAAGTTTCTAATCAATTTATTTTTGTTCAGGAATTGAACAGTTATGTACATTCTACAGTATCTTTAATTTAGAAATCAATTAAATGTATCTGGATTGTGGCGATTTTTATTGTTTCCTGGAATATTTCAGAATGATCATTCAGCATTTCTGAGAATTCCGAATAGTTGAAGTTGACATTGTGACATTTTCGTGGTATGTGTTCCAGTTTGGAACATCACAATGTGTACAACAGTCAACTTTGTCGCGTGACTGACTGGATATGACTTGCAATGTACATCACTACATGTACACCACACGAGGAAGATGCCAGAGAAGGCTGAATAAACTACACCAGTTCATGCATGCTTACATAGGACACCGGGACCCAGTGAGTTCAGAGTATTATATTTTAATTAAATTGTCTGCCGATTGCTAAGGCTGCACAGTATTTGATTTTTCAATACCGAGTGCGGTAATAAAATAAAATACCGCAGTATGACTAAATACTGTTATCATCATCGGCTTTACATTTTCGGGACAGCTGGCCAGGTAAAATTTGATTACAGGTGTCTGGAAACACGTTCTAAAGAGATATATCACACCTACTTCGAAATACCCCCTCTCACATACATGCAGATACTATATACATGTATTTTAAATATATAAGAGAGGGTATTTTAAGGTATAAGGGTGATATCTCTTTAGATCAAGTTTCCAGACGCCTGTGCTTCGATGAAGAACGAATGAACATTGTTTTTTCAACGAGCATTTTTCAGAGAATGTATTTTTGTTAACTAATTCGCTGTTATGAATTTCACTTGAGCAAAAGTGTTTTTAAAACTTTAAGTTGGAAGGCCAGTTCCTTTTAAAAGTAATCTACAGAGCCTGGTTGTTTTGGACATAGTCACCCTAATTGGCTGGAAACATTTCTTCTTATTGAAACCTCTGGTGCCATTGGAGAGCGAGATCACCCCCCTTCTAAATAGTAAACCCCCTTCACCAAAACCAGCAAACATGACTGGAGGGAGGGAGGAGTGGGGTCATCTCTATTCTGAAATTCTGCATTAACAGTACTATGTGTAGAATGTGATTAGGGGCGGGGGGGGGGGGGGGGGGGGTGCTCTAAACCTGATTTGTACTGTTCAGAGGTGATTTTTCATATTACATATATTGGAAACCAGCCTTGAGCCAGTCCAACTGATCAGTCTTTTGAGAATTTGGTTGGGGTTGGGGGGGGGGGGGGGGGCTGGAGCTTATTACCAGGCTAAGGCCTGGTGAAAATGCAAGCCCTGGTGTTTGAAGATTGAGTTAATTTGCATCAAATCCCTCATTGGTGTGTGATGTCGCCAGTTTTAGGTAAGTGCTTCTGAATGGAAGTTTATGGAACAGACGTCAGAATATCACTCTTTACTCAAGAGAAAGCAGCACAATTTTTAAATGCATTATAGGAACAACTTGTCTAATAAAATTTAAATACTTTTGCATCATTCTGTGTTGAGAACAAACCATTTACCATATCTTTACGCAAAACTCTCCAGCGTCATTCACAAAAAAACACCATTATATATTCACATTTTTGTCTCAAAAATATACCTTATCTTCCCATACCCCTATTGGAATAAGCTGTTTGAGCTTGTTCCAATGATGATAAAAAGCCCCAATATTTTGGAAAATTTTTGTTCTCTTGCATGCAAATATATACATGTAGCACATGGAAGATATCCACAGATGGAGAGAGATGTCCAAGGCTATCTCTTCTGACTCTGTAATCTTAACTATTTGAGCACTGGGAGCCACTGTCATATTGGCTTTAAGAAAACGTATTTGCCAGGCAAAAGTCTTCACATTCCTTGCTTGTGCTTCATGCTAAACCAGTTTGTCTGCAGAGATAAATTTGCTTTATTAAAAATCATTGGAGAGTGGCTGTTGGCACACGCCAATGATTTTAAATAAAACAAATTTTAGGTAACAAATGTTGACCTTCAAAGAAAATCTATCACTCAACCAGTTAATGTTGATGAGGCATGACATGGTGAAAGTGACCTAAAATACTTATGAGAGCCACTTTGTCAGGTGAGCGATTAAGGCCACGTGGGGCCTCTTGGTCTCACATATAAAACTTCTTTCCTTCTAACGTTTGCTTCTCTGCCAGATGTGTCAGTGAGCTTCATGCGCTTGCTGTTGATTCGGCTTTCTTCAGAAATGAGGCAAACAGCGTAACCTTCACAACTGATTGTTATTTTCTGGCCAAGAATCAACTTCCTGATTTGGTGCCTCCTCCCATCTGCATTCAAGCACTTCCTTCTGACGATTTCCAGAGGCCTCTTCTTTGTCCTGTTTGTGCTATCAAGACTTATATTAATCACACACAGTTCATTCGGAGGGGTTGGAAGAGATTCTTTCTGTCTCTCATTCCTGGGAGGCAGTTTATCTCTTCCCATTCTATTTCCAGGTGGATGTTTCTTGCAATCAAGCTGGCTTATTCCACTTTGTCTGCTTCAGATCTTGTTTCGAACCAATTTAATACTCATGAGGTTCATGCCATTTCTACTTCCTGGGCATTTTTCAGTTCTGTTTCGCTCAGGGATGTTATGAATGTGGCTTACTGGAGGAATACTTCTACTTTCTCCTCCTTTTATCTCTGCCACCTACAGCAGCAATCTGAGGACCTTTTTTCATTAGGCCCTCTAGTTGCTGCTCAGGCTGTTGTGCACCCTTGTTAAATATGTAGTATTTTCAGGTTTGTGCATTTTTGTCACTCAGCCTTGTTCATTTCAGGTGTTTTATTCTTTTCAACACTGTGGTGTTATGTTTCAGCTTCTTTTCAGCACCTTCCCGCTTTTTGTCCTTTACAGGTTTTGCTGTCAGTCTCTGCCCTCCTAGCATTTCTTTCAGCTGCACTTGTTGATATTGGTTATGTGATTCATCTTCTATTGTTTATTCAGCCAGTTGTAAACAATTGTGAGTAGGTTGAAAAGAAATTAAAGATTTTTAGTAAATTTTGTTTCTTAGCATACCTACATCAATTGTTTATCAGAGGTCCTAGGGGATATCTTTTGATATTGTTGCCTTCCCGCTAAATCATAAACTTCTCGGCAGAAATTCGGGATTGACGTCAGGGTTGTTGTGCATGCGCTTGTTAAATGCAAGAGGTGTGCAGAGAGAGTACCTGTAATGTCGAGCGCCGGTCTCGTTCGACAGTTTTTCAAACTCTTCATAGTGCTTTTGCACTCTTCCACTTTTCCAACTCCTTTGGAAACGTTATTAGCTTCAGTTAAGTTCCGAAGTAGGGCTTACACTTATATTACAGCCAATTGTAAAGAATTGTGAGTAGGTATGCTAAGAAACAAAATTTACTAACAAATTTTAATTTCTCAGCTGCCTGAAATTTCTGTGTTTTCCTGGCTTCAGACATTGTATCAAGGAGAAGGATCATGTCATAAGAAGATACGACACCATCTGGAAGAGACCGACCGTGATTTGTTCAGCGCCATGCTTTTAAAAATTATGATTTAATTGATTAAACCTTGCCAACAATCTTGCTAAAGTTTCTTTCTCTTCTCTAACTCACCAGCAATTTTGATATATTTTTGCATTTTTAGCTCAACTTGACAAAGTCAAGCTGAACTATTGCCATCACTTCTTGTCCGTCGGCATATGTATGTACGTCCGTACGTCCGGGTGGGTGTACGTAACATACGTACGTCCACAATTTCCTTTGGCACCCCTCACAGGTCGCATTTATGATCAGATTGCTTTGAAACTTGGTACGCTTATTTGGGATGACCTCCAGATGGGAGCTATCGATTTTCTTCAATTTCCGTCAAAAAATGTTGCCACAGGCAGCGTTCTTAGAACTTAGTTTAGTCAGACCTCAATATTTCTCTTTGGCACACCCTACAGGGCACATTTATGATCGGATTTCTTTGAAACCTGGCATGCTTGTTTGGAGTGACCACTAGATGGGAGCTATCCATTTTCTTCCATTTCCGTCAAAAAATGTTGCCGCTGGCAACGACCTTTGAACTTGGTTTCCTTTGGCACGCTGTACAGGGCACATTTTTGATCAGATCAGTTTGAAACTTAGTATGCTTGTTTGGGGTTACCTCTAGATGGGAGCTATCAATTCTCATCGATATCTGCCAAGATATGTTGCTGATGGCAACGACCTTTGATGAACTTAGTGCAGTTATGCATCAAAATGTCCCTTTGGCACACCCTGCATGGCACATTTATTATTGGATCACTTTGAAACTTGGTATGCTTGTTTGGGGTGACCTCTAGATGGGAGCTATCGATTTTCTTCCATTTCCGTCAAAAAATGTTGCCGCTGCAACGTTCTTAGAACTTAGTTTAGTCAGACCTCAATATTTCTCTTTGGCACACCCTACAGGGCACATTTATGATCAAATTGTTTTGAAACCTGGCATGCTTGTTTGGGGTGACCTCTAGATGGGAGCTATCGATTTTCTTCCATTTCCATCAAAAAATGTTGCGGCTGGCAATGACATTTGAACTAAGTTTAGTCAGGCGTCAACATATTCCTTGGCATGCCGTACAGGGCACATTTATGATCAGAATGGTTTGAAACTTGGTCTGTTTGTTTGGGGTTACCTCTGTATGGGAGCTATCGATTTTCTTCAATTTTTGTCAAACAATGTTGCAGCTGGCAATGACCTTCAATGAACACCATGCAGTTATGCATCAATATTTCCATTTGGGGCAGCCTGCAGTGCACATTTTTGACCGGATCGCTTTGAAACATGGTGTGCTTGTTTGGGGTGACCTCTAGATGGGAGCTATCGATTTTCTTCCATTTATGTCAAAAATAGTTTCCATTGGCAATGACCTCTGATGAACTTAGTAAAAACTGAGTGCAGTTAAGCATCAGTATTTCCCTTTGACACACCCTGCAGGGCACATTTATGATTGGATCGCTTGCAAATTTGGTGTGCTTGTGTGGGGTGACATCTATATGGGCGCTGTCGATTTTCTTCCATTTCTGTCAAAAAATGTTGCCACTGACCTTTGAACTTAGTTTAGTCAGACCTCAGTATTTCCCTTTGACACACCCTTCAGGGCACATTTATGATCGGATCACTTTGAAACTTGGTATGTGTGTTCGGGGTGACCTCTAGATGTGAGCTATTGCTTTTTTTCATTTCCATAAAAAATCATTGTCGTTATCACCAGCCTTTGATCTTAATGCATTTGTGCAGCAACTTTTCCCTTTTGCACTCTCTGCAGGGTATATTTATGAATTTCCATAAAAAAAACCCCCAAAACATTGCCACAAGCAATGACCTTCAAACTTAGTGCATTTGTGCATTAACATCTTCCTTTGGCATGCCTCAGAGGGCACATTCATTATCAGGTTGTTTTGAAACTTTGTATGCTTATGCAGGGTGACAAAGATAGGAGCTATTGATTTTCTTTTCATTTCCATCAAAAACTGTTGCTGTTATTTGCATTTGCATTTGTGCATCAACATTCTTCTTTGACATGGCCTACAGGCCACATTTATCATAGGATTGTTTTTGAACTTGGTGTGCTCATTAGGCAAGACCTTTAGATAAGAGCTATTGATTAGCATTCATTTCTGTGAAAAAAGTTGCCATTTACAATAACCTCTGAACTTACTGCATTTGTGTATCAACATTCTTCCTTTAGCCAGTCTTACAGTTTACATTTAAAAATGCATGGAGTACTCTGACACTGTGCACACACAATGCTGTTATATTGAAATTTCACCAAATAACATTGTTACCAATGATCTTCAATTTTGCCTTTTCATTTCTCAAGAGACGTTGCTTATGACCCCTAATTGCATGAAGATTAATGAGCTCATTCAGGTGAGTGGTCATCATAAGCTGTGTTTTGGAGGCAAAAAGTGAAAAACTAATGAAATTTGAATGGTTTTATGAATAGTTCAGGTCAGATATCATTACGTAAGGTAAAAGGTTACTTCTGTATCTTAATTAACCTGTTCAGTATTTTCAAGATATTTTTGTGAAGCAGCCATGACTAGATTTTATGAAAAATTCATCTAAATTTTACTCAAGAAATTACTGGGGAAAACATCCATTCAGTTTACAGGTGGAAAAGTTGATTAAAGGTTCCCAAATTACCCTTAATTCAGTGGGAAGAGAAATGATGTCCTGGGTAGGCAGGGGGTGGGGGTGGGGTCAGGAAAAAATTTGCAGACACAGGGTCTAAAAAAGTTTTTCTGCCTGCTGGGGACCCACAACCCCAAACCAGTAAATTTTTTCCACCCCTTCTGAGGGGACCCACCCCCCATATTTCATTCCAGAGCTCAAAACACTGCTGAAACCTGGCCAATTATCAATTGTCCATTTTCTATGCTATTGTGCATTCCCAAATTTTAGTTTGTTTGCATAAACTAATACCCTCAATGCTCTATAAACTGTTTGAGATATACGATTGTTTCATTTTTGTTGATGTTGAATAGATTCAGTTTATATTTTTATACTGTACCAATGACCCAGACTTAGCTGGTGCTAACACTAAAATATTTAGGGACAAACACAAATTTTACCCCCCAATCCCCAAAATTTGCATCTAAAACCAAAAATTACGTGTCCTATATGGTCCTCCATACTTTTACTCCACTGCGCATGCGCAGTGTCAAGGAGGTCTTGAAATTGGTGCAATTATCATTCTTTGTTTGGCCCTCAATTCAGGTACATCTCACTGATATTTGTACTTGTAAATCGCAGTTTAAATGATGCCAGACACATAATTATGAGAGAAATGGTGGATATAACGAGGAAATAGAAGGAGGAGAGGAAGAAACAGTGGAAGGAAATGTTCATGGCTGTATCTTATAATTTTTTTTACGAAATTATTTCAGGTTACCTATTTTTGAGGCATGGCCCTGTTGTGGTCATTCTTGCTATGAATGTTCCATTGTTTGATCAGTGTTTCCTCTCTTCCTTTCTTTATTCCCCCCCTAGCTATTCTCCCATGCTTTTGTCATATTTTTTGTAATGTTCATTACAAAAATTTCTTGGCAGCTTTGGCTTGGTAACAGAATAATATTCTGTTTTTTCCCCATGTTTACGTCCTCACCCTTGAGTGTTCAAGCATTTTGGTCTGCATCTACCATCTGATGTTCTGCAGTTTCTTCTCTGGAAGTCTCTGTTTTGCATCAGATAGTGTTTAAATTGGTAACTGATTTCGGGCCATGTTTATCATGTTTCCGGTTTGTGTACACTTTTTGTTTATGTTGACAACGGTTACTTCTGATAGTGATTACTTGTCCTCTGCTTAGTTCAGTTCATAGCAAGATCCATTAATATTGTCCGTAAGTGTTACATTAATTTTTTGAAATGGTTTTAAAATTTTTGTTCACACTTAGGCTTTTTTGGGATCCATTTGGCTCATTGTTCCCATTGGGAACTTGGGCTCTTCTGAAAATTTGTTCAAAATTTTTTAGCTCACCTGACTTTCAGTCAGGAGAGCTATAGTGATCACTC
This sequence comes from Pictodentalium vernedei, assembly GCA_031216915.1. Taxonomy (NCBI): domain Eukaryota; kingdom Metazoa; phylum Mollusca; class Scaphopoda; order Dentaliida; family Dentaliidae; genus Pictodentalium; species Pictodentalium vernedei. The sequence continues at coordinate 516,428,156 of CM062296.1, read as the reverse complement.
ACCGTCCGTCGTCCGTCGTCCGTGAACATGGTGTTTACGCCTTCTCCTCCCAAACCGCTGAACCAATTTAATTGATATTTGAGATAATAGTTTGTTATGACATCGCAATTTGATTTTGTTCAAATCAAGTTGCCTCGCCCGTGGGTAGGGCCACACCCAAAAAGTGTGCTGAAATCTTAAAAAATCTTCTTCTCATGAACCAGCAGTAGCAGAGACTTGATATTTGGTGTGCAGCTTCCTTTTGAGGTGTAGACTCAGATTTGTTCAAGAGAAGTTTGTGGGGCTATACTTGGCGTCGTTATGGGAGGGGCAAAATTTTTTGCCGCGTCCAAAATTTCTATTTTCCAAACCGAGAGGCTGATTTGAACCAAATTTTATGTGAGGACTTATTGGGTCATAAGTACCTAATTTATGCTGATTTTTTTTTTCCCGTAGCCCCATGGGAACCGCAGGAGCTAAAAATAGAAAAAAATTAAAATGCCCATATCTCCAAAACTGCACGGCACCGAGAATTTTTATTTGGTGTGAAGCTTCCTTAGGACCAACAGAAAGAATTGGTAAAAAAAAAATTGCCATTGGTTTTATCATAGGGTACAGTTTCGGGACTTTGAAAAAGTGCTGAGTCAGCACTTTTTAACACTGTAGGCAATGGGAAAAACATTAAAAAATCTTCTCCAGATTCAGCAGGCAGAATCTTTTGATATTTGGTATGCAACATTGTAGGGTGGATCTGATTCAAGTTTGTTCAAATCGGCCCCCTGGGTTCATATTTGGGCTCAGTATAGGAGCCCGATTTCGAACTTAGTGCATTTCAGACAAATTTCTTAAAAAATCTTCTTCTCCAGATCCAGCAGGCAGAATCTTTTGATATTTGGCATGCAACATTGTGGGGTGGATCTGATTCAAGTTTGTTCAAATCGGCCCCCTGGGTTTATATTTGGGCTCAGTATAGGAGCCCAAATTTGAACTTACTGCATTTCAGGCAAATTTCTTTGAAAATCTTCTTCTCCACATCCAGCAGGCAGAATCTTTTGATGTTTGGTATGCAACATTGTGGGGTGGATCTGATTCAAGTTTGTTCAAATCGGCCCCTTGGGTTTATATTTGGGCTCAGTATAGGAGCCCAAATTTGAACTTAGTGCATTTCAGGCAAATTTCTTTGAAAATCTTCTTCTCAAGATCCTGCAGGCAGAATCTTTTGATATTGGGTATGCAACATTGTGGGGTGGATCTGATTCAAGTTTGTTCAAATCGGCTCCCTGGGTTTATATTTGGGCTCAGTATAGGAGCCCAAATTTAAACTTAGTGCTTTTCAGGCAAATTTCTTAAAAAATCTTCTTCTCTAGATCCAGCAGGCAGAATCTTTTGATATTTGGTATGCAACATTGTGGGGTGGATCTGATTCTATTTTGTTCAAATCGGCTCCCTAGATTCATATTTGGGCTCACTATAGAAGCTCGAATTCGAACTTAATGCATTTCAGGCAAATTTCTACAAAAATCTTCTTCTCCAGATCCTGCAGGCAGAATCTTTTGATATTTGGTATGCAACATTGTGGGGTGGATCTGATTCCAATTTGTTCAAATCGGCCACCTGGATTCATATTTGGGCTCACTATAGAAACCCAAATTCAAACTTAGTGCATTTCAGGCAAATTTCTTCAAAAATCTTCTCCAGATCCAGCAGGCAGAATCTTGTGATATTTGGTATGCAACATTGTGGGGTGGATCTGATTCAAGTTTGTTCAAATTGGCCCCCTGGGTTTATATTTGGGCTCAGTATAGGAGCCCAAATTTGAACTTAGTGCATTTCAGGCAAATTTCTTTGAAAATCTTCTTCTCAAGATCCAGCAGGCAGAATCTTGTGATATTTGGTATGCAGCATCCTTAGGGGGGTGAGATGCAAGTTTGTTCAAGCCATGTCCCTAGGTCCATATTTGGGCTCACTGTGTGAGCTTGAATTGTAACTTTGTTCGAAATGAGGAATTTTCTTAAAAAATCTTCTTCAGATCCAGCAGTCGGAATGGTTTGATATGTGGTGAGTAGCATCCTTGGGGGGGGGGGGGGGGGGGGGGGGGGAGGGGGGGGATTCAATTGTGTTAAAGCCAAGTCCATGGGTCTATATTTGGGCTCCCTGTGGGAGCCCAAATTATAACGTAGTCAATATGAGGAATTTTTCTTTAAAAATCTTCTTCTTCAGATTCAGCAGTTGAAATGTTTTGATATTTGGCATGGAGCAACCTTAGGGGGCTGAGATTCAAGTTTGTTCAAGCCAAGTCCCTTGGTTCATATTTGGGCTCACTATGGGAGCCTGAATGACAACTTAGTTCAAAATGAGGAATTTTCTTTAAAAATCTTCAGATCCAGCAGATGAATGCTTTTGATATTTTTTATGCAGCATCCTTAGGGGGGTAAGATTCAAGTTTGTTCAAGCCATGTCTCTAGGTCCATATTTGGGCTGATTGTGGGAGCTCGAATTGTAACTTGGTTCAAAATGAGGAATTTTCTTTAAAAATCTTCTTCTTCAGATCCAGCAGTCGGAATGTTTTGATAATTGGTGTGCAGAATCCTTAGGGGTGTGAGTTTCAGGTTTGTTAAAGCTTGGTTCAAAATGAGGAATTTTCTTAAAAATCTTCTTCTTCAGATCCAGCAGTCGGAATGTTTTGATAATTGGTGTGCAGAATCCTTAGGGGTGTGAGTTTCAGGTTTGTTAAAGCCAAGTCCCTGGGTTCATATATGGGCTCCCTGTGGGAGCCCGAATTATGACTTAGTTCAATATGAGGAATATTCTTTAAAAATCTTTTTTTAGATCCACTGGTCAGAATATTTGGATATTTGGTTTCAGCTTTTATTAGGAGGAGCAGATGCAACTTGTGGAAATCAATTCTCTGGGTTGATATTTAGGCTACCATGTCAGGTGAGCACCCTCAGGCCCTGTGGGGCCTCTTGTTTTTTTTTATATTATGTTCTTTCGAAATGTTATAATGGATTATATTATATTATGTATCTTTGTTTCAAGGGTTAGTGCTAGTAATATGACTGTGTATATTTTTTCTTGATGAAAAAATATTGTTCAAATTGTAATGCGAGGATATCTTCCTCTAATTCTCAGGTTCATTGTGTTTCTTATAGTCAATGTATTCGCACTAATTCTTGCTCTGTGTGTGTTGATTGGAATGACAACGTCGGAGACGTGTGTCACGGTATTTTGTTAGCGGTGAGGGGTCCATTCCGGTCCTCTCTCCGCAGGGTCACTTTATTTTATCAGTTTCTTTTTCAGAATTCAGAGTGATGTTTCCGTGATGTCTTCAACAATTGTGTATCCGCCGTTGCAATATTAGGGCTAGCGGAAAGTGCTCAAGGTATTACAACAATTGCCGGAAGTTCCCTCATAGGATCAAAGGTATTGATCGTCCGCTAGTCCGCCCAGTGTCGAATGGATCGGCATCCGGGTTCGTCCGTTGCAGTCCAGGGAAGCAGATTGGGTGATGCGAGCACTATAAAACATCGAATGTGCACACCCAGCAACGACAGATCCGAGGATAGTACGGAGGAAGCCTGTCAGTCCGGTAGCTAGCTCGTCCAGGTCCACCCACACCACGATCGAGAGACGGCCCCCTCTCTCTTGCATCAACATCTGCACCGTGATGTTATTGTATGTTTGTTCGTTAGTCAGAGCTTACGTCCACTCCTCCTGCTCAGGACACTCTGTCGCATAGACAGTGTGACGTGGCTGTTATATTGGCTTCCTCATCATCACGTTAACACACACGACCACACCTTGGCTATGTGACTACAGATTTCCAGGGGACGTTCGCATATTATATAAATACAGGATTGAACGTCCCTGGTGCTCCTGCTTCGCCGACCAAGGAATACACATCGACCAGGTCACTCCATCTGCTAGCCAAGGACACAAGGCCTTTCCACTTGGGACGTTCGCATATTATATAAATGCAGGAATGAACGTCCCTGGAGCTTCCAGCGGATAATTACGTAGGAACGCAGCTCCACAGGTCTCATTGAGTAACATGAACAAGGTGATGTTACCGTGATGTCTTCGTAAGTGTGCTTCCGTCGTCACAGTCAAATGAAGAGCTAGCGGTAGAAGTGCTCATGCAGATACGTCAATTGCCTAAGAGGTCCCAAGTAGGATCAACGGCGTTGGTGTCCGCTAGCTCGTCTGGTGTAGTGACCATTCATCGAATGGCTCGGCAGACGGGTTCGTCTGTTGCGGTCCAGGAAGGAGATTTGGGTGATGCGAGCACTATAAAATACAGTGTGCACACCCAGTGACGACGGATGTGAGAATGGTACAGAGGAAGCCTATTAGTCCGGTTCCTAGCTCGTCCAGGTCCATCCGGGCTGCGAGCAAGAGAGGTCCCTCTCTCGTACTACAACATCTGGGCCCAGATGTTGTGGTACAAAACGTTCCTCAGTCGGAGCTTACGTCCACCGCTCGGGATGCTCCGTTATATAGACAGTCCGGAGGGACTGCTCTTTCGGCTTCCTCATCCTCATGGCAGCACATGCGACCGCACATTGGCTACGTGACCAGTGATATTCAACCAACATCGCCGACCAGGGATTCTACGGCAACCAGGTTATGCCATCTGGTAGCCAAGGATACGGGGCCTTCATACTCCGGACGTTCGCATATAAGAAGTATGCAGGCGTCAACGTCCAAGGAGCTTCCAGCGGCTATATCCTGTAAGACCGCAGCTCCACAGGCCTCCGTTATGGACATGCTATCGCAGATAGCACAAATTATAGCAGCATCCCAGCAACCGACAGAAACTCTGTCGGATCAGGAATTATCCGAGGAAGCTGGGTTGGTACGTTCCGCTGCAGGTTCAGGCACGGACGACCAAGAATTACTAGTGGTCCGACAGGGTGGCGAAAGAGATACGGAGGACTTGTATTTTTCCCTTTCGGAACAACATAATTGCTGTAGAGTGCATCCGGCATTATCATCTGACGTTGTTCCTCTGGACCAAAATGCTGCGTTGCCGGATAAGAGACTGATAGCGCCACTGGACACAGAATTCTTATCGGTTTAGGGATATCGTCCCTCAGTTTCCGACATAGTCCAGAAATGTCTCACAGACATTTGAACTATTGAATGACGCTATATATAACTTGCTACCTAAACTGGCAGGTCCGGTTTCTTATCGGCAAATGCTCTACATCTGCCTTTCATCAATTCAAGGAATAATTTCGAAATGGCAGGACAGAGCATTCCGAGAGTTTCTCTGCATCTAGACGACCGGGCCGAAGACCTAGTATTGTCTCTACCGTCGTCTATGTCAATTCCAACCACGATGTTGGAAACAACAATATCATCTAGCAAGGTTAGCTTAGACGCATTATCGTACGCAGATCACCTTACCAGAGCGTTATCTCATTATGTCTCAAAGGAAAAAGAAGTCCAGGATGTACAACCTCCTTAAGAGTTCTTTCAAGGGCCTTAGCATTCTCCACGTATAACTCTGCTCTTTTAGTGGCGATATGGAGTTGGTTAGACGTGACGTGGCCCTGGCTACATCTACGCGTGTGGATTGTAAGGTAATAAACTCTCTCAGAGTCGCTCCAGTCTCCAGAGAGTTTCTCTTCGACGGCAAGCTTTCCGCAATCTATGATCAGATAACTAAGAAAGCTTCAGACTCTCGGCTATTCAAATCCGCTTCCATACTGTCAGATTCAGCGGAGAAAAGTAGGACAGGCACTTCTGGGGCGAATACGTCCAAGGGAAGTTCCTATAGGCTGTCACTAGGGTTGTGACTCCTCCTTTGGAGGCCGAGCTTGGTGGCTCTCTCCGCTTTTCCGCCAGTTCCAACAGCTCCCGTCGTATCTGCTGCTACTGCTGTTCCGTCTACAACGTCATTGGGCACCGTTTTTAGCCGGCCTCGGCTTCTCCCTGCCAGGGTCTGCAGGGATGTCTGTAGTGTGGTTTCGGCCTCAGCCTTCCCAGACTTCCACTCGGTGAAGTCAGATGGGGCTGCCGTCTGAACCCCCTACTGTGTCCTCTCAGCTATTGAGCACAGTAGTTTTATACCTGCAGTGGTCTGCTGTGGTGTCTGGTTGTATAGACGTGGGTGTATCGGCCTCAGCCTTCCCTGACTTCAACTCGGCGAAGTTGGAAGTGGCTGCCGGCCGGACCCTCTCCTGTGGTCTCTGCGCCGTCGAGCACCACAGTTGTCATTGGATTCGGTTGTTCTTAGTGGGACACTCTGAACTCTGTGGCGTTTCCATCCACTCATTCTGGCCACACGACCAGTTTTGGGGGACCAACGTCTTTTGTGCAGCCTGGACCTTCTGCCCTGCAGAGGTCCGCGGTGACTCTCATGAGTTCCCGCTATGTTGATCCTCGGGGTGTGTCACACCCCTATACACGTCTGCCTTCAGACATTTCGGCTGCCGCCTGTCGTCCCACGTCGGGTGTTTTGAAGGATCGTGACCCTTCGCTGGTTAAGAGGGTCAGAGGTGAAGCCACTTTGCCGGTTCGTTCCCCTGTCGAACCGGCCAGTACGGGCAGTAAGCTTAGGGAGGCCCTCTCCTCACTCCCGTTGCTTCCAGCAAGGCAGCGAGTGGTTTCCAGGCACCCCTTATGGCGCCGCCTCCCGGGATTGGAAACAGGCCACTTTCTGATCCCCCTGGTGTTCCGACACCATGGGAGGCGTCGGCTGGTTTACACACGATGGGCTGTGTGTCTTCCGACTCAGGGGAAGAGTCAGACATGCTTGATGTCGAGAGCCAGCAGTCTTCGGACTTGGGGGCAGCTCTTGATTTCGCATTTGGGTTCCTTCCGGATCTCAAACCATCTAACCAGTCGACAATGTCAGCCAGGCTGCGATCATCGGTCGCGCGCCAAGAGCCTATGGAGCAACCCGCTTCTGGGCGTCTTCGACCGTTCCCGTCGGTACAATTGGTTGAAGCATTTTCAGCCTTGGACTCTAAGCTACGTTCCAAGGCTATGAAGCCTCCGTTCTTCACCAGGGTTGACACCTTTTTTGCCTCTGGCGCATTATCGTTCCTATGATTCCGCCAATCCGTCAGTCTACCAGACTTTGACGGTTTTGGATCAGGACTCCAATTCCCTCGGGCTTTCCAAGTCCAAGTCTGCCGTCATTCCGATGACGACTCTGGAGTCCACATTGGGCTTATCGAGAGAGAGGCTTGGTATGCTTTCTCTCTCCGATCACGTCGTCTCAGCTTTAGCTGCTTATCTGCCTCCAGATAGGTTTGACGAGGTACAGGCTCCTTTGCATGTGCTGTCCAAGGCGCTCATGCATCTTCTCACACGCATGCCTGTAACACGGCTAATCTGGAATTAGTTCGAAGGGACTCTGTGCTGGACACAGGCCGATCCCTTCCTGAGGAGCAGTGCGCTACTCTTCGGTGTGCTTTTTTGGCAGGTCTGCAACTTTTCCATGGTTCTGTGTTGACGGTCCGGGATGACGTCCTACATCATTCCAACGATCAGCTGCTGTTTCTTCAGCTTGATCAGCCTTCTAGTGTAGGCACGGGCCGTTCCAAGCCTAACAAGTACCCTCTGCTTCCTCTGCGAAGCAAAGGGGCTGATCCTTCTGCCACCGCTTCTACTTCTTACTCAAGGGGTAAGGGTAAGCGTCGGCAGTCTTGAGGGAAGTCCCAGGATTCTTCATTCAGTAGAGGAGGTGTTTTCTCCTCTCGCAAGCCTCGTCGGGGTTCGAAATGAAGGTCCTCACCTCGACTCGTCCCAGGTTGGAGGAAGGATAGCAGAGTTCGCAGACCGTTGGGCCACTATCACATCCGATCCTTGGATGTTAGATGTTGTTTGGTCCGGGCTGCGAATATCCTTCCGATGGCACCCCACTCTGTCCAGGGTGCCTCTTCCAACCACAGTTCCTTCAGACATTTTACGTCGGGAACTTTTGTCCACGGAGATAGAAAATCTCCTGACAAAGGGTGCGATTGAGGTCATCAAGAACATTAGGTCAGTGGGTTTCTATTCCCGCCTGTTCTTGGTGCCGACCGGTTTTCTATCTGAGTATCCTGAACCAGTCTATCATTGCTCCCAAGTTCAGCATGGAGACTTTCAGGTCGGTCCTCCGTTCAATTCACCAGGGAGATTTCGCATCCAGCTTTGACCTGCGAGACGCTTACTTTCACGTTCTGATTCATTGGGCGTTACGGAACAGGTTCGTTTTTCTGAGGCGAGTTTACCAGTTCAAGGCCATGCCTTTCGGCCTCAACCTGGTTCCTTGGGCTTTCACCGACTGATGTCGCATGTGATAGCTTTCCATCGCACACAGTCCAGGGTGACTACTTCGGCATATCTGGACGATATCCTTCAGGGGCATTCCAATGCCGCCTTACTGGTGTCGGATGTCGCCACTCTGTTGAGCTTGCTCACGTCGCTAGGTTTCAGAGTCAACGAGGAGAAGTCGGACCTGGTCCCTTCTCAGTCGTTTTATCAACTGGGGATGGCTTTCCGCACACAATTCTATTTGGTGGCGGTTCCCCAGGCCAAGGCTGTGATTCTCTCAGCTTTTGCTCCGACTCTGTCCCAGTCCACTTCCGCTACGGCTCGGAGTATTCTCCGGCTAATCAGTCTCTGCTGTTCGGTGACGGATCTCATTCCTCTAGGTCGGCTGGGGGTCAGACCTCTCCAACACTTTCTGCTCAGTTGTTGGAGGCCGAATGTAGATTTTCTGGATCTGGTGCTTCAGTTTCCAGAATATCTTTATCCTCACCTTCTCCTCTGGGCGGATGTCCAGTGGCTTTCGCAGGGTGTTCCGTTGGACTTACCCACGTCCGATCGCGTTCTGACGGCAGATGCCAGCGATCTTGGATGGGGTGTGACGTTGGATCCTCTAGGTCTTTCCATTCACGGGATGTGGGACCAGGATCATGCAGCTCTACACATCAACCAGAAGGAGCTTCTTGCTCTTCTGCGTTTCAGGCAGTGGATCCCTCACCTGTCGAATCACCAGGTCCTTCTGTTGTCCGCCCATTCGACGGTGGTTGCTTACATTCGGAACCAGGGCGCACTCTGTTCCCATGTACGAATTGGCTTGGGATCTTATACTGCTCGCTCAGGATGTCCACGCCGGGGTGGCTGTTCGTCACATTCCCGGTCGCCTGAACGTCCTAGCCGACTCCCTGTCCCGTCGGGGCAGGGTCATTTCCACCAGGTGGATGCTCCACATGGCGGGTTCCATCGATCTCTTGTGACTCATTAGAACCATCTGGTGGACACTTTAGTGTCCCCGTGTCCAGATGCTCTGGCTTTCGCCGTGGACGCTCTGGCCCTCCTTTGGGATGGTCTTGTCGGCTACGCCTTCCTACCGGTTCCGATTCTGCCTCAGGTTCTCATCCAGATATGAACCTGCAGTCGTCGAATCCTTTAGATCACAACCGTCGCCTCGGTGGGTGTGGATCAATCTGCTCCGCTCTCTGTTAGCGGCGGTTCCGGCATGTCTCCCTCTACCTCGCGACTTTCTTTGCCAAAGTCGCCCGAGGAGGTTGACCCGACTTCATTGTGCCTTCGCACATGTCTTTTTTCGGGTCCTGTCTCCTCCGTAGTGGTTTTTCGAGACATGCAGTGGAGTTGCTTTTCTTCTTCAAGGAGGCACTCACTCCACTGATTTAGCCTCTGTGGCTAAGTGGAAGGTTCTTCTGTCGATGGTGTGCGATCACTCTGTTGCTTCTGTCACTCCTTCGATCACACCGCTTGCGGAGTTTCTGTTATATGTTTGTTCTGGGGGCCTCCAGCAATGGGTACATGTCCATGCTTCGGAGACATTTTTTCCTATGTGATACCACATTGTTTCGACACTCATCCTTGCCTCTCCAAGCTTGTTCAGCTCTTTTCCTTGAAAAGGCCTAGGACTTTGCAGTTTACTCCAAGATGGTCACTTTCTTGGGCGCTGCTCTGCTTGGGGGTGGGGGGCATTCACGCCTTTATCCTGGATGAATATGCATTTTCCCACACGCCAGATCTCTTCTGCATCCATTTCTTGATGGACTTGTCTTGCTATTCATGCAGCTTCCGCTCGTCTAGCTACTGGTGATTGTATTACCAATTGTTTTTTCTGCCACGAGGTGCGTGCATTGTCTTCCTCTTTTTATAACTCTGTCATGTTGTCCGATGACTGATGTTATACTGGCAGCCTTCTGAGGAAATGCTACATTCTCCTTTTATCTGCAACGGTTGCAGGAGCCGACAGAGAACCTTGGGGCCCTCTTTCTTCGGCTCAGGCTGTTGTCTATCCCAGCCTTTCAGCTTTTTTCAGGGTCAGTTCCAGCTTTGTGCTGTTACTGCCCTTTCTGTCTGTGCGTCGCACTTCACCATACGCCTCATCTTTCATTGTCTTTTCTAATGTTTGTGATGCTATGGTTTGATAGGCCTAGGGATCTCTTCCTCTGTCCACGGTCCCAGTGCTATTGAGTTATGTGTGGGTCGGTTATGTGATTCCCTCCAGCCTTTTGTCTATTCAGCCTGTAGTAAACAATTGAGGTAGGTTGATAAGAAGTATAAATTTTATAGTAAATTTCCTTTCTTATTATACCTACCGAAATTGTTTACATGGAGGCCCTCCCGTCTTCTTATTCGGGTAAGAATCCTTCCTCCCCGCTGATCACATAACTCCTGTGTTGTTCAGAATCAAAAGAATGACGAATTGATGCATTGTGCACTGTTTTACGGAAGTCATGGATTTGTACTATGGAAGAGCGTCCCATACTGGGTGTGCGCCGATGGTGCTCGACCCAGTTTTGGCTTATTTTTTCGTGATGTTTTTACACCACTTTTCTTTCCCAAATCTTGGGAAAGATTAAAATAGAGAGTATTTTATCCGAGTTAGGTTCTTCCACTGTAGTGGAAGCCTGTAGTAAACAATTTCAGTAGGTATAATAAGAAAGGAAATTTACTATAAAATTTATACTTACGGTTTTTGATGCAAATTTTGGGGATTGGGGGGCAAAATTTGTGTTTGGCCCTAGATATTTAAGAGTTAGCACCAGCTAAGTCAGGGTCATTGGTAAGTATAAAAAATATATAAATTACTATAAATTTTTTAACTTTTAGGTCATTCATACAAAATGTTTCGACAGTCTTATAGACATCCTCATTTCCGTGTCAGGCACACCATAGATAAGCAAGTTATATTTCCTATCGTGAATTTCACTTAATATAGCCCCTTCTTCCAGTTCCGAGTATCTTGATTCGAATTTTTTTTTAAGTTTAGGGATAAACGACCTTTGGGCGTTGTTGTCAACACTCTCCATAAGATCAAAGCAAGATCGGATCTGGAAATTTTCGGGGGCGTGGTGGCTCAGTTGGTAGAGGTGCAGGCTGCAAGCCGAGAGGTCCTCGGTTCGAATCCCACCTGCGGCAACCGCGTTGTGTCCTTGGGCAAGACACTTCACCCCGATTGCCTACATGGGGGCATGATGACGCTGTGTACTGAGGCGTACTGCACGTCGATGGTGCGCATGTCTTCAACCAATCTAACCCTGCCTGTGCTGCGGTGCAGAGTTCAGAGTTACGATGTTGGAGAGCTGACACCTGCTCGTTGTTGCTCGTGGTTCTCTCCGGGTACTCCGGCTTCCTCCACCCGTAAAACTGTCACGGTCACGATTAGCCATTGTGCATAAGTATGTGACCTTAAACACCAATAAATAAATAAATCTGGAAATTTTCCCTCTCGAATGCTCATGGATTGAAGTATACAATCGCACAGGACCCTTCCTGTGAGGAGTCTTCTACAGACCCCCAAATGTTGATATTACCCAATGGGACTTGATTTTTTCATATATTGAAAAAGCCAAGGATTCTGGAATTCCTCATATAATTGTACAGGCGATTTCAATGATAACTTACTCCCACCTAGGCGTGGTAAATTCACTAAAGTAGCTAATTACTTTAATCTCAAACAGCTTGTGTCAGATCCAACTTTCTTCACGGAGTCCTCAGCTACTTTGCTGGACCTAATTGCTGTTAGTGATTCAGTTAATGTGATAGCACACGGCGTGAAAGACCCCTTCGTTCCAGATCTTATCAGATACCATTGTCCAGTTATGGTAGAAATTGACTCCCAAAAAGTAATTTCTAAGAATCTTAAGCGTCATGTGTAGTTATTTAACGAAGGAATTTATGATGACCTCAATCATGCACTAGCAAATACTCTGTGGGACAATGTTTTCTCTCACTTAAACCTAGACACCATGGTTGAAGCCTTCTCCTCTAATGTCATCGACTTAGCCCGCCCACACGTATATCCCTAACAAAATGACTCGTCAGGCGAAATGAGCCCAAGTGGATGCATAATCAAATTAGACTCTTGATATGCCAGCGTAAACGTCTATATCGCACAGCGAAATCCAGAGGTAGGCCAGTGGGATAAATACCGCCGGAAACACATAGAGGTCATCATGGCTATTCATAAATCAAAAACCAACTACTATAATAAAATCCAATCTCTACTCGATAGTACAGGAACCGATTCTTCGTTATGGTGGAAAACACTTAAAACATTTTTGGGAAAAGTCAGGGTTGAGATTCCTAATATTCATTCTGACAAGACTCTGTCTGTAAATATTGATAAGGCAAGCACGTTCAATGAATATTTCTGCAGTATATCAAGAGTTGATGATACTTATGCATGTCTTCCCTCTTCTCCTCTCCTGGATCGGCCAACTCTCAGCTCCCTAGAGTTTTGCTCCAAAGATGTATTAGATTCACTCAAATCACTTAATGTTTCAAAAGCCTCTGGACCAGATTTGATCAGCCCACGTATCCTCAAGGAATGCAAAAAGTCCCTAGCCGAACCACTCACTACCTTATTTAACATATTAATCAATCGTTCATATTTCCTGCTACAGTGGAAGAATGTGAATGTAATCCCAGTCCTAAAAAAGGATCCTCCCAACCTGTATCCCTATTGAGCTGTCTTGGCAAGGTTTTTGAAAGATGTATCTTCCAAAAAGTTCGCATTTTCTGGAGGAATACAAGCTACTATGTCCTTTCCAGTCCGGATTTACACTGCAAGACTCAATGGTGCTTCAGTTAGCTGACATTTACGATGCGTTCAGCTGCCCACTTAATGAGGGGAAAGAGGTTTAGAGTGTTTTTTTGTGATGTCAGTAAAGCCTTTGACAAGGTCTGGCATCGGGGGTTGACTTACAAGCTAAACAAAATTGGTATAACAGGTGAACTTCTTGAATTTTTTAAGTCATATCTCAGCGATCGACAGCAAAGAGTAGTTAGTGATTAACTCTGAAGCATCCTCATGGAGAGATATTACCTCCAGAGTGCCCCAGGGGTCCATTCTTGGGCCTCTGCTGTTTCTTGTATATATTAACGATATAACGCTAGACTTAACTAGTAGCATTCGTCTGTTTGTGGATGATACTACTTTGTAATTGATAGTGGATAACCCTGATCTGGCATCAGACATATTGAATAATGATTTAGGCAGAATTGAACAGTGGGCACAAACTTGGTTAGTGGAATTTAATCCCTCGAAAACTGAAACTATGATCATATCCAGGAAAAAAGACACTTCAAATCACCCTTCCCTCCGTGTGGCCAGTGTCCCAATCAAAGAGGTTACAGACCACAAACATCTTGGTGTGATTCTTAACTCAAGCTGTACGTGGGATAACCATATTGACCACATTTGCACCAAAGCCTGGTCCCATTTAGACTTAATTAGGAAGAACAAATTTACGTTAGACTGCAAAACATTAGAGAAAATATATTTTGCATTCGTGAGACCTTTACTTGAATATGCCGACACGGTGTGGGCAAACTGTAGCGACACCAATTCAACGAAAATTGAAAACATTCAGATTGCAGCCGCTCGTATTGTTACCGGTGCTACACTAAGCGCCAGCAAAGAACTCATATATGTAGAAACTGCGTGGGAGAAACTCCAAATGAGACGAGACAAACATAAATTGATACAATATTTCAAAATGTACCACAACATTGTGCCAAGTTACATTTCCTGCAGAATCCCACCTCCAATCCACATGACTCAAACCCACAGTCTTCGTAACGAAGGTAACCTACGAGTTGCCTATTGTCGGACGAAAAACTACCAAACATCTTTCTTCCCATCGACAACTAAATGGTGGAATGATCTGCCTATTGGTGTTAGAGATAATTGCTTTGGTGGATTTCAAAACATTTTAAACGCGAATAGTCGCAGACCACCACCGTTCTTTTTTAATTCGTCGTCTAGAAAGGCACAAATATACCACTGTAGACTGAGACTCAGATGTAGTAATCTTAATGAACATCTCTTTAACAATCATCTAGCTGACTCGCCTCTTTGTCTCTGTGGCGAGCGTGAGACCGTTGATCACTATTTGTTGACATGCCCTCTATATAATCGAATACGCTTTGAGACCATAACTCAACTTCCTGACCTAACTGACTGCAATGCATTATTGTACGGGTCTGAACTCTACAGTCCTAGCGTGAATGGTAAAATATTCGAAACTGTACAGAAGTACAGGGGGGGGGGGGGGGGGGCATGATGGCGATGTGTACTAAGGGTACTTTGAGGGTGTACTTGTCTTCAACCAATGCTAACCCTGCTTTTGTGGAGTTAGTATGTTGGGGAGGCTGAGTCGCTTGTCATTGCTCGGTGGTTCTCTCCAGGTACTCAGTGGGAGGGACACCCCCCTCCCTCCCATACCCACATTTGGCATTTCCTCCTGAGATTCAACTTTTTCGGGCTAAAAGGGTTCATCCCCCCCTCCCCCCTGAAAAATAGCCCTGTATGACTATGCAATGAATACCTGGACTTGAATAAATACCTATATTATGGTCATGATATAGCTGTAGATGCTGAAAGTGACCTTAAATATCAATAATTAATTTATTCTCTATCATTCGGTCTGTTTGTGAATGTGTGGGATTTGTCAACAAACGAGGGTAAGCTTCCTACTCCATGATTTCACAGTTTTTCCAACATATCTGTTTCAGATACAATGAAATCCATGTAATATGAGTTACTTACTGTCACACACAAATTAGTTGTTTATTCTAGAGAGCTAGTATACACAGTGATGGGTACAGTTCAAGTCAAAATGAGTTGATTAAAGGGATGTTGAACAGCTTGTTAATATTTCTTGCATTACATTACTACTTTGTTATTTATTGACAGAAGGATTTCACAGAGGGTTTCCCTGACAGTATTTATTTATTGGTGTTTGCGGTCACATACTTATCCACAATGGCTAATCGTGACCGTGACAGTTTTACGGGTGGGGGAAGTCGGAGGACCCAGAGAGAACCACTGAGCATCGACGAGCAACTGTCAGCTTAACATTCTAATTATGTTCAAGCTCCGCTGAAGCAGGGTACCAGCGGTTGAAGACGTGTGCACCATTGACATGCAGTACGCCTTAGTACATGGCATCATCGTGTATGCCTTAGTGCATGGCATCATCGTGCCCCCATGTTGGCAACCGACATAAAGTGCCTTGCTCAAGGACATTACGTGGGTCGTCCCAGATAAGGATCAAACTCGGGACCTCTATCATAGAAGTCAAACAGTCTAACACTGAGAAAATGAGCTTTCTTTCCTGGCGGTATTCATACTTGTACGGCCAAACTGGTGTTGGATAACACGGAACACCAAAACATATAACACAAAATTTGTTCCCCATTGATTTTTGAAAACAGTTATGGAAAGCTCGAAGAGCTCTTTCCTTTTTGTTTTTGGACAAGTGAGTATTCACTCAAAGTCATTTTTTGCAGACAGTGCTATTTTTAAGTGGCCAAAGCACATGTTTTATGAAGTCCCAGAACATAACTAAAGCCGGATTCATTGATTAAACATCTCTGCATAGAGCAAAGCAAAGTGTCTCAAATTAACCCATTCCAAAATGATAGTAGAGGATAACCAAAGTTGGATAATTTGGGTATTTCCAAATGGTACACTTATTCTCACTCTCATTGTGCTTGGGGGTTAAATCTGAGATTGAAAAGGTATACCAATCTTGCTCAGGGAAGGTGAGTACAGAAAAGTACGAAATTAATCAGAAAATGAATTTTGTCTGACGGTACTAATATTTGTACGAGCAAATCTGGCACTGGATTTATTTATTTATTTATTTATTAGGTTTTAACGACACATTAACAGCCAAGGTCATATATTATGTCGGTGACAGTTGTATGGGTGGAGGAAGCTGGAGTACCCAGAGAGAACCACCGAGCAATGACGAGCAGCTGCCAGCTCCCCAACATAGTGCCTCCGCACTGTAGCACAGGCAGGGTTAGATTGGTTGAAGACATGCGCACCATCGACGTGCAGTATGCCTTAGTACACGGCGTCATGGTGCCCCCATGCGGACAGTCAGGGTGAAGTGATCGGGACATAATTGGAATATATCTGACAGATACAATGTCGGATATATTCCAATTATGTCCGATCATGCAAAGCAGCAACTTGAAACTCTCAGAATGTTTCCTACTGTCCCTGCCCGACAGTTTAGTATCTTTGTCAAGTGCCGAAACCGCGTGGAAATACCGTGGATCAGGTGGAAACCAAGGGCACGATTCATCCCTACTTTATTCTCAACGACTTTTCCATTCATTATTTACCTGTCACCGGCTGAGTTAGGTATTATATTTGTCTGTTTGATGAACTTTTCAACCTTAACTATTTGCGGCTTCATGTAGCACCACTGAAAGGCCACTGCACGGTTACCAATATATTCAGGGATTGATTTTACGAAAATAGCAATTATTCCGACTATACCCACATGGGAACTCCTAAATATGCCAAGGGTTAAACTTTTGATAATGACGTATAAAACAGAAGTTGTCATGCTATGCTTGCTGCATGCAGGCATAGAAAACATTCAGCGCTCAATGAATTAGGAATGGAGTAAATTGTCACTTAAACTTACGAAATTCTGAAATTCTGAAAAAAATGAGTTTTTTTCGACGGCATCTACCATTATGCATCTGAGACAGGGATTGCGTTAAACTTTACAGCAACCTTATTACAGAAAATATTCTTGTAATTGAACTGTGAATCTGAATTTCGAAAGCATTTTCAGATATTCTATTCCAAACTACCACTGCACGCTTATCAGTATTCAGTGATTTTATGAAAATTAAAATTTTTTTGACCATACCCATATGGGCAGTCTCGAATCTGCCAACGGTTAAACTTTTAATAATCACATATAAACCAAAAGTTGTCATACTATGACTGCTGCATACAGCCATAGAAAACGTTCAGCGCTCAATCAATTAGGAATGGAGTAAATCGTCACTTAAACTTACCAAATTCTGAAAATGAGAGTTTTTTGGACTGCACCTATCTTTATGCAAACAGAACGAGCATAGGGTTAAACTTTACAACCAAACTTACAACAGCAAATATGCTCGGTAGGCAATTGTAAATACGAACCTGTAAATCATTTTTCGATATTCCTTTCGAAAATGGAAGAAAAGTGAGCTCCAAATTAGCCAATTTTATGAAGAATTTTAGGGCACTCAAATTCAAGGCCCGAAAACTGCATGAAGGTTCTTGGATGAAGGCCCAATCCTCTCATGGAAAAGGTTTTGAGACAATATGGCTCCAGTGCTGAGAAAGTGCATGAAAACGTTGGCGAAAATAACAATTATTCTGACAGTACCCTTATGAGAAGTCTCAAATCTGCCAAGAGTTAAACTTTTAATAATAACATATAGAACAAAATTTGTCATACTTTGTCAGCTGCAAGCAGCCATACAAAACATTCAGAGCTCAAGCAAAAAATTGGAAATTTTTTGGACAGTACCTACTTTTATGCAACCAGAATGGGATAGGGTTAAACTTTACAACCAAACTAACAACAGCAAATATGCTCGATAGTCAATTGTGAATACGTACATGAAAAGTGTTTGAAATTAACCCTTTCCAAAATGATAGAAAAGGCAACCAAAAATGGCTAATTTTGGCATTTTCAAACGGTACTCTTATTCTCGCCCTCATTGTGCAAGAGGGTTAAATCTGAGATTAAGAAGTAAACAGTAACTTTCTTCCACAATCATTGTTGCATCTTGCCATACCAAAATAATTATTACAACTACCTTGTAATTAGAAAAATTTGCTCTTGAAGTTGGCGAAAATAACAAATATTCCGATAGTACCCTTATGGGAAGTCTCAAATCTACAAGGGTTAAACTTTTAATAATAACATATAGAACAAAATTTGTCAGACTTTGACTGCTGCAAGCAGCTATAGAAAACATTCAGAGCCAGAGCTCAAGCAATTAAAAATGGAGTAAATCGTCACCTAAACTTACCAAATTCTGAAAAAATTGGAGTTTTTTTGGACGGTACCTACTTTTATGCAACCAGAATGGGATAGGGTTAAATTTTACAACCAAACTTACAACAGCAAATATGCTCGGTAGTCAATTGTGAATACGTACACGAAAAGTGTTTGAAATTGACCCTTTTCCAAAATGATGGAAAAAGCAACCAAAGTTGGCTAATTTTGGCATTTTCAAACGGTACTCTTATTCTCACCCTCATTGTGCTTGGGGGTTAAATCTGAGATTAAAAAGTAAACAGTAACTTTCTTCCGCAATCACTGTTGCATCTATCCAAACCAAAATAATTGTTACAACAACCTTGTCATTAGAGAAATTTGCCCTTGAAGTTGGTAAATTTTGAAGAAAAATTCTATATTCATGTCATTTTTGACCAATGGGGGTTAAAGTTGAAAGATTTGAGTGGTGATTGTGGTGTATCATATTATGGTCTAAATGTGTGGAAAATTTGAGCTAAATAACTGTAAACAATTTTGAGACATTCGAAAAATGGTGAAATTTTGAAGGTTTTGGAAGAATATTTTGAAAACACGCATTTTCACAGATATGACGATACCGCATTTCACTAGATTTTATGACATGACATAAGTGTGCCAAATTTGGTCAAAATCGTACAGCTTGTTTTCAAGCAGTTCAACAGACAAAATTCAGGGAGGGAAAAAAAAAAATACCTAGAGAATTGTAATTTGTTGGACAAATTACGGGCTTTCCCAACTTTTTAATGTGAAAAGGCAAACTGTACTGCACACAAAACTATCGATCAGTTTTGAAAACAGAAAATTTAGTGGAAATCAAAGTTTTTGTGATGCTACTAGTTTTTATGCAGCCAAAACAGATATTTGAGATACAGCCGGACACCAAAACATTTAATACAAAATTTGCTCTTCAATAATTACAGAATATTTTCATAGAAGGCAAAACAAGCGATGTCCTTTGTGCTTTGAAAAAAATTAGTACATATGAATTATGGGCATACGGGCCGGGGTTTCATGAAGGACTGTGCCCCAACCCACCCCTGAGTCAGGAAGGAGCCGATTTTTTAGCCAATATGCCAGAAAATTTCGGACAATTTAGTTGCCAGAAATGACCACAAAACATTTTGGTTTTCCACACAAAATGTTGTTTTCCTATCTCATCACTTAGAAGTAGCAAATAAACTGACCATTATACTGTACAAGTTGATTCAGTGGTACGGTATCCACGTTAATATTATTAATTTATAATCACACAAGTACATATAAAGAGTTCTATTATTGCATATTACGGGAGCACGGTGGCTCAGAAGGTAGAGATGATTGTTGCAATCCAAGAAGTCCTCGGTTCGAATCCCGCCTGTGGCAACCACATTGTGTCGTTGAGCAAGACACTTCATCCTAGTTTAATTTCCCACGTGTGTGTGGGGGGGGGGGGGGGGGGGGCATGATGGTGATGTGTACTAAGGGTACTTTGAGATGCACTTGTCTTCAACCAATGCCAACCCTGCTTTTGTGGAGTTAGTATGTTGGGGAGTCGCTTGCCATTGCTCGGTGGTTCTCTCCAGGTACTCAATGGGAGGGAGACCCCCCCCCCATCCCCCCCCCCCCCCACACTTTCTCCCATACCCACATTTGGCATTTCCTCCTGAGATTCCACTTTTTCGGGCTAAATTGCTGAGAAAGTGCAAGTAAACGTTGGCGAAAATAACAATTATTCTGACAGTACCCTTATGGGAAGTCTCAAATCTGCCAAGAGTTAAACTTTTAATAATAACATATAGAACAAAATTTGTCATACTTTGACTGCTGCAAGCAGCTATAGAAAACATTCAGAGCTCAAGCAATTAGAAATGGAGTAAATCGCCACCTAAATTTACCACATTCTGAAAAAAATTGGAAATTTTTTGGATAGTACCTATTTTTATGCAACCAAATGGGATAGGGTTAAACTTTACAGCAAAACTAACAACAGCAAATATGCTCGATAGTCTGTTGTGAATACGTACATGAAAAGTGTTTGAAATTAACCCTTTCCAAAATGATAGAAAAGGCAACCAAAAATGGCTAATTTTGGCATTTTCAAACGGTACTCTTATTCTCGCCCTCATTGTGCTAGAGCTTTAAATCTGAGATTAAGAAGTAAACAGTAACTTTCTTCCACAATCATTGTTGCATCTAGCCATACCAAAATAATTATTACAACTACCTTGTAATTAGAAAAAAATTTGCTCTTGAAATTGGCGAAAATAACAAATATTCCGACAGTACCCTTATGGGAAGTCTCAAATCTGCCAAGGGTTAAACTTTTAATAATAACATATAGAACAAAATTTGTCATACTTTGACTGCTGCAAGCAGCTGTAGAAAACATTCAGAGCTCAAGCAATTAAAAATGGAGTAAATCGTCACCTAAACTTACCAAATTCTGAAAAAATTGGAGTTTTTTTGGACGGTACCCACTTTTATGCAACCAGAAGGGATAGGGTTAAACTTTACAACCAAACTTACAACAGCAAATATGCTCGGTAGTCAATTGTGAATACGTACACGAAAAGTGTTTGAAATTGACCCTTTTCCAAAATGATGGAAAAAGCAACCAAAGTTGGCTAATTTTGGCATTTTCAAACGGTACTCTTATTCTCACCCTCATTGTGCTTGGCGGTTAAATCTGAGATTAAAAAGTAAACAGTAACTTTCTTCCGCAATCACTGTTGCATCTATCCAAACCAAAATAATTGTTACAACAACCTTGTCATTAGAGAAATTTGCCCTTGAAGTTGGTAAATTTTGAAGAAAAATTCTATATTCATGTCATTTTTGACCAATGGGGGTTAAAGTTGAAAGATTTGAGTGGTGATTGTGGTGTATCATATTATGGTCTAAATGTGTGGAAAATTTGAGCTAAATAACTGTAAACAATTTTGAGACATTCGAAAAATGGTGAAATTTTGAAGGTTTTGGAAGAATATTTTGAAAACACGCATTTTCACAGATATGACGATACCGCATTTCACTAGATTTTATGACATGACATAAGTGTGCCAAATTTGGTCAAAATCGTACAGCTTGTTTTCAAGCAGTTCAACAGACAAAATTCAGGGAGGGAAAAAAAAAAATACCTAGAGAATTGTAATTTGTTGGACAAATTACGGGCTTTCCCAACTTTTTAATGTGAAAAGGCAAACTGTACTGCACACAAAACTATCGATCAGTTTTGAAAACAGAAAATTTAGTGGAAATCAAAGTTTTTGTGATGCTACTAGTTTTTATGCAGCCAAAACAGATATTTGAGATACAGCCGGACACCAAAACATTTAATACAAAATTTGCTCTTCAATAATTACAGAATATTTTCATAGAAGGCAAAACAAGCGATGTCCTTTGTGCTTTGAAAAAAATTAGTACATATGAATTATGGGCATACGGGCCGGGGTTTCATGAAGGACTGTGCCCCAACCCACCCCTGAGTCAGGAAGGAGCCGATTTTTTAGCCAATATGCCAGAAAATTTCGGACAATTTAGTTGCCAGAAATGACCACAAAACATTTTGGTTTTCCACACAAAATGTTGTTTTCCTATCTCATCACTTAGAAGTAGCAAATAAACTGACCATTATACTGTACAAGTTGATTCAGTGGTACGGTATCCACGTTAATATTATTAATTTATAATCACACAAGTACATATAAAGAGTTCTATTATTGCATATTACGGGAGCACGGTGGCTCAGAAGGTAGAGATGATTGTTGCAATCCAAGAAGTCCTCGGTTCGAATCCCGCCTGTGGCAACCACATTGTGTCCTTGAGCAAGACACTTCATCCTAGTTTAATTTCCCACGTGTGTGTGTGGGGGGGGGGGGGGGGGGGGGCATGATGGTGATGTGTACTAAGGGTACTTTGAGATGCACTTGTCTTCAACCAATGCCAACCCTGCTTTTGTGGAGTTAGTATGTTGGGGAGTCTGAGTCGCTTGCCATTGCTCGGTGGTTCTCTCCAGGTACTCAATGGGAGGGAGACCCCCCCCCCCCCCATCCCCCCCCCCCACACTTTCTCCCATACCCACATTTGGCATTTCCTCCTGAGATTCCACTTTTTCGGGCTAAATTGCTGAGAAAGTGCAAGTAAACGTTGGCGAAAATAACAATTATTCTGACAGTACCCTTATGGGAAGTCTCAAATCTGCCAAGAGTTAAACTTTTAATAATAACATATAGAACAAAATTTGTCATACTTTGACTGCTGCAAGCAGCTATAGAAAACATTCAGAGCTCAAGCAATTAGAAATGGAGTAAATCGCCACCTAAATTTACCACATTCTGAAAAAAATTGGAAATTTTTTGGATAGTACCTATTTTTATGCAACCAAATGGGATAGGGTTAAACTTTACAGCCAAACTAACAACAGCAAATATGCTCGATAGTCTGTTGTGAATACGTACATGAAAAGTGTTTGAAATTAACCCTTTCCAAAATGATAGAAAAGGCAACCAAAAATGGCTAATTTTGGCATTTTCAAACGGTACTCTTATTCTCGCCCTCATTGTGCTAGAGCTTTAAATCTGAGATTAAGAAGTAAACAGTAACTTTCTTCCACAATCATTGTTGCATCTAGCCATACCAAAATAATTATTACAACTACCTTGTAATTAGAAAAAAATTTGCTCTTGAAATTGGCGAAAATAACAAATATTCCGACAGTACCCTTATGGGAAGTCTCAAATCTGCCAAGGGTTAAACTTTTAATAATAACATATAGAACAAAATTTGTCATACTTTGACTGCTGCAAGCAGCTGTAGAAAACATTCAGAGCTCAAGCAATTAAAAATGGAGTAAATCGTCACCTAAACTTACCAAATTCTGAAAAAATTGGAGTTTTTTTGGACGGTACCCACTTTTATGCAACCAGAAGGGATAGGGTTAAACTTTACAACCAAACTTACAACAGCAAATATGCTCGGTAGTCAATTGTGAATACGTACACGAAAAGTGTTTGAAATTGACCCTTTTCCAAAATGATGGAAAAAGCAACCAAAGTTGGCTAATTTTGGCATTTTCAAACGGTACTCTTATTCTCACCCTATGGGGCTTGGCGGTTAAATCTGAGATTAAAAAGTAAACAGTAACTTTCTTCCGCAATCACTGTTGCATCTATCCAAACCAAAATAATTGTTACAACAACCTTGTCATTAGAGAAATTTGCCCTTGAAGTTGGTAAATTTTGAAGAAGAATTCTATATTCATGTCATTTTTGACCAATGAGGGTTAAAGTTGAAAGATTTGAGTGGTGATTGTGGTGTATCATATTATGCTCTAAATGTGTGGAAAATTTGAGCTAAATAACTGTAAACATTTTTGAGACATTCGAAAAATGGTGAAATTTTGAAGGTTTTGGCAGCATAGTTTGAAAACATGCATTTTCACAGATATGTCGATACTGCATTTCACTAGATTTTATGACATTACATAAGTGTGCCAAATTTGGTCAAAATCGTACTGCTTGTTTTTGAGCAGTTCAACAGACAAAATTCAGAGAGGAAAAAAAATAAAATAAAACTAGAGAATTGTAATTTGTTGGACAAATTACGGGATTTCCCAACTTTTTAATGTGAAAAGACAAACTGTATTGTACCCAAAACTATCGATCAGTTTTGAAAACAGAAAATTTAGTGGAAATCAAAGTTTTTGTGATGCTTCTAGTTTTTATGCAGCCAAAACAGATATTTGAGATACAGCAGGACACCAAAACATTTAACACAAAATTTGCTCTTCAATAATTACAGAATATTTTCATAGAAAGCAAAACAAGCGATGTCCTTTGTGCTTTGGAAAAAATTAGTACATATGAATTATGGGCATACAGGCCGGGGTTTCATGATGGACTGTGCCCCAACCCACCCCAGAGTCAAGAAGGAGCCAATTTTTCGGCCAATATGCCAGAAAATTTCGGACAATTTAGTTGCCAGAAATGACCACAAACCACTTTGGTTTTCCATTTAAAATGTTGTTTTCCTATCTCATCACTAAGAAGATGCAAGTAAACTGACCATTATACTGTACAATGAAAAATAGCCTTGTACGCCTATGCAATGAATACCTGGACTTGAATAAATACCTATATTATGGTCATGATATAGCTGTAGATGCTGAAAGTGACCTTAAATATCAATAATTAATTTATTCTCTATCATTTTGTCTGTTTGTGAATGTGTGGGATTTGTCAACAACAAGGGTAAGCTTCCTACTCCATGATTTCACAATTTTTCCAGCATATCTGTTTCAGATACAATGAAATACATGTAATATGAGTTACTGTCACACACAAATTAGTTGTTTATTTGATATGGTTTAAACCATCTAGAGAGCTAGTATACACAGTGATGGGTACAGTTCAAGTCAAAATGAGTTGATTAGAGGGATGTTGAACAGCTTGTTAATATTTCTTGCATTACATTACTACTTTGCTATTTATTGACAGAAGGATTTCACAGAGGGTTTCCCTGACGGTATTTATTTATTGGTGTTTACGGTCACATACTTATCCACAATTGTTAATCGTGACCGTAACAGTTTTACGGGTGGGGGAAGTCGGAGGACCCAGAGAGAACCACCGAGCATCGACGAGCAACTGTCAGCTCAACATTCTAATTATGTTCAAGCTCCGCTGAAGCAGCGTACCAGCGGTTGAAGACATGTGCACCATTGACATGCAGTACGCCTTAGTACATGGCATCATCATGCCCCCATGTTGGCAACCGGGATAAAGTGCCTTGTCCAAGGACATTACGTGGGTCGTCCCAGATAGGGATCAAACCCGGGACCTCTATCATAGAATTCAAACAGTCTACCACTGAGAAAATGTGCTTTCTTTCCTGGCGGTATTCATATTTGTACGGCCAAACTGGTGTTGGATAACACGGAACACCAAAACATATAACACAAAATTTGTTCCCCACTGATTTTTGAAAGCAGTTATGAAAAGCTCAAACAGCTCTTTCCTTTTTGTTTTTGGACAAGTGAGTATTCACTCAAAGTCATTTTTTGCAGACAGTGCTATTTTTAAGTGGCCAAAGCACATGTTTCATTAAGTCCCAGAACGTAACTAAAGCCGGATTTATTGATTAAAATCTCTGCATATAGCAAAGCAAAGTGTCTCAAATTAACCCATTCCAAAATGATAGTAGAGAGTAACCAAAGTTGGATAATGTGGGTATTTCCAAATGGTACACTTATTAGGCTTTTCCCTCTGGAAAAGACTATTGTTTTTGTACGGATTATTATTAGGCTTTTCCCTCTGGAAAAGACTATTGTTTTTCTACGGATTATTATTTATTTTTTTTTATTTTTTTTTTCCACACATTTTTGTCCGTACGATTCAGAAGCCATTTTCGAACCGATTTTCACACAATTTGGCACTCGCATAGAGTGGCAAAAAATCTAAAAATGTACCGAAGCGGAATTTTCGATTTAACCCTTATTTCGCCAGAATTGGCAAAAAACTGCCAAAATTGGTGTTTATCGGCACTTTCTCGAAACACGTCTTTAGGATTTTTTTTAAATATTCATCATTACTAGACCTGCCTATGACACAACCTTTGATACACATGACATATTAGGCGATGCATATGGTAACCCTCCACAGGCTGCA
This sequence comes from Pictodentalium vernedei, assembly GCA_031216915.1. Lineage (NCBI taxonomy): Eukaryota > Metazoa > Mollusca > Scaphopoda > Dentaliida > Dentaliidae > Pictodentalium > Pictodentalium vernedei. The sequence continues at coordinate 516,402,205 of CM062296.1, read as the reverse complement.
AAACGTTGAAATTTTGATTGAAATGGGCCGGTTTCAGACCCCCACAGCACCCAAACGATACGCGAGAGGTAAACATAACTTCCTTTATTGGAAGTGGAATTCACCGAGATCATTTTGTAAGTAATAAGGGTGTTCAGAAAACCAAGTGTTAACCCGTTTTGGGTGGTTAAACAGAAATACCCCAAAAAAGCTCAAAACTCATGGTTTCCGTGGATTTCTCTAAACGAGTCTTGTAGATTTTCAAGAAAAATTGGTCACTCTCAGGTCTTGGTGTGACATTACAAGTTGCATGGATAAAATATTCCGGTCAGCATTAGTTAACCCTCCCCGAACTGCTAAACACAAAAATTGTGATAAAATGGGCTGTTTTTAGACACCAACAGCACCCAAACGATATACCACAGAGAAAGGGGCCTTCATTTATCGGCACGCAAAATTGATCGGAAAATATTTTTGAAAGTGGTAAGGGTATTCAAAATTTGACGTCTTAACCCATTTTTGGGACTGGTTAAAGAGAGATACCCTTTAAAATCTTAAAATATCCGTTTTTCTGTGGATTTCTCTAACAACATCTTGTAGGTTTTCAAAGAAAAATCGTCAATTTGCAGGTCTTGGTGTGACATTACAAGTCGCATGAACAAAATATTCCGGTCAGCATTAGTTAACCCTCCCCGGGCTGCTGAAAGTCAAAATTGCGATAAAATGGGCTGTTTTTGCAACACCAACAGCACCCAAAGGGTACACCACAAAGAAAAGTGCCTTCTTTTATCACGCGTACAATTTTATACGGAAACATTTTTGTAAGTAGTAAGGGTATTCAAAAGTCGACGTCTTAACCCATTTTGGGCAGACTAAAGAGAGATATCCCTTGAAAGCTTAAATTTCTATTTTCTGTGAATTTCCCTAACGGTAACTTGTAGGGTTTCAAGACAAATTGACTATTCGTAGGTCTTATGTGTCATTACAAGTTGCATGGACAAAATACTCCGGTGAGCGTTTTTTAACCATCTACAAGCTGCCAAGCATCGTAATGTTGTTAACACCCTTTACCCAACGCTGACGATATCAAAATTTATTATTTTAAATATCATTTTTTCAAATTTTTCAAAAAATTTCAACAAAACCATATCATGTGACCCCTCGTTGGAACGAGCTCGACGAGCTCGTTCCAACGAGGGGTCACATGATATGGTTTTGTTGCAATTTTTTGAAAAATACTATTTTTTCAACTGCTGAATTTGCAATATTACGCGGGCGGATGCGGGCGATTCGTTGGGTAAAGGGGTTAACATGGGACTGTTTTCAGGACACGCACAGCACCTAATGTATACATGAAAGATAAACATAATCTCCTTTGTTTGAAGTGGAATTCACAGAGGACCATTTTTGTAAGTAATAAAGGTATTCAAAAAGCCAAGCGTTAACCCCTGTTGG